>CM055963.1:74007500-74607500 GCA_029531755.1 Holothuria leucospilota | reverse complement strand
TAGCCTATTATATACGTACAGACAGCTCTTCAAGATCACAGAGGCAAATTTTAGAAAGAATTTTGAAAGGAATATTCAGCCTGCAATTTGGACAGGAGTGTGCACATTCAATATGGTTAGTGTAAGACTTAGGTTTATCGAAAGTGACGCAGGTAGTGGCCTAGTCCCAGTCAAGTAAACTGAGCTGCTACTAAGCATTGTTACCACAGGGCCTAGTACTGTTAGTGTTACAAACTAAGTACAGTACAGGTTAGGGAAATGATGACAATAGATGATATGGATATTCTATGAAAATACCTCAGAGATATTTAAGTTACATACCACATAATAGAAAATTTAGTAGGTCTTATTTCTGTTGAGGAAGACGAATCAATAATATGTACAAGAAAAAAGTTATCAAGGAAAGACTAAACATGAAAATTTGGGAAAAAACTACCAAAATTTGAATAAGTTTGCATAATTTTGCAAAGGTGCTTTAATTTGTTCTTTGTGTGTTACAGTGAATGTTTCAAATTAGGTCTCATTTGAAAGGAGTTTTCAAGCTCTTAAAACTTTTATGATCACATCTTCATAAAACAAAATTTTATTAGAGTAATTTGACACTGAAGGAAGGCTTTGAAATCAGACTTTGAAAATGAATTCAGGCATAGGAAAATATGCACAGTGAATTAACTAAGTGCAGAAAGGGCTAACACAGTTTTAACCGGAGAGAAGTCCAAGACCCTTTTGAGCTCACTGTAATGTCTAGGACTGACTGCAATCTTGGATCATTACATTTTTAAGACAAAATTTACCTTTATCACTACCAAATATACCTGAACTCTCCATTCTGGTTGAACTCATCATTTTGGACATACTTAATTTTCATTATCATACAAAAGAGATAATCAAAATTCCATTTATACTGACGAAACAGACAAAATTAGAAAAAAGATAAAAAATAAATATAGAACACAAAATACAACGATAAAAAAAAAGGATCCTAGGAAAAAAAGTGAGAGAAGCCATTTAATGCACAGTATCTGTAGTTGCCATGATAAAACAGACAACTGAAGGCTTACTGACATGCAATAAAATAATGAAGAGATTTTGCCATAGTCCAAAATGACACTTCACTCACTGTGTGACTTCACTTGTGCAAGTCTTATTATTAAGGGACACTACAGTTTCCATTTAGAGTGCCATAAAGACAAAAATGAAACCTTGTTTTAAATATCTCAGCAAGGTATGAAGACTTTTCGTTATATTAATATTTAAAACAGAAATTTATACAAAAAGAGAAGTCAGTACCTGTCACGGTCCTGAGGATAGTCACGTCCATAGTTGTATTGTCTTTGGCTTTGGTGACCTGAAAAAAAAACATTTACAAAATATTGGAATGTTGCTGTGAGTGAAGAAAAACTCTCAATGTAGCCCAAGGAATGGACAAGGTTGTTTGTTCAGGCTGATTGTTTGGAAATATTCACATTCTAAAGACTTCAAGCTTCAAAAAGTTCATCCCTCAATAATACATAGTCATAAGGCAATTGGCTGTGTTATTAAGGGATTTAGGACTATCATATATTTATTACAGGAAAAAACAATCATTTATATCACTCCACAGTATACACAAACCAGGGCCACCAGTGTACCTCCTTAGTACTCTATGGCACAGTACTCTATGGCACAGCACATTTTGTGCCCTGCACATAGTACAGTACATTCACAAAGCAGGGATAGACCAATATGCAATAGATAAAATAAAGGTTTTTAATGGCCTTTCACGAGTTTCATACAAAAAAGAATACCTCCAGTTCTCATCAAGATCACAGAAAGTAATGTTAAGTGGGTACATTGCCTCCGATTCTTTTTTTTTTTAAATTGAATATTCTGTTTATCCTTGAAATTTGATACTGTTGGAAAGTTTGAATATCTTTCCATGTAGATAACATAAACCTACATGTAGGGTATAGCAAACTAAGTTGTTAAATATTTCCTACAGCAGTGTCAATATCATGAAGAAATATGATGTCATGTCTAATCAATGTGTTGCAATGACAGCACAGATTTCCCATAATGCACTGTATCTCTACATATTTTAAAATTTCTTAAAAAATTAGTACTGGTATCTGCCAAAGCTACATGCTACTGCGATGCGGATTTCACCTCCTAATACAGAAATTTTTTCTCAATTTTTTGAAGTCATTGAATTTCAACCCTGGCAATTCTCTTCAAAGAAATACTGAGGCTATGTGAGGAGAACCCATGACTCTTTCCAGTAAGTTCCAAAAATTGAAAGAGTGAGAGTACTAAACAGTAGCTAAACTTAAGAGGATGTTTACTGCAAAATAAATGTAATGCTATGAGAACTTAATGCAAGTTAGCCAACACAGCTATTAGCTTTTTTGGTAATCAAATTCTAAATTCTACAGTAATTTATCCCTTTACATGATCACAACTAAAGCTGTAACAGCTCTCATGCAAGACTTGAAGAGTGATTTCTAGTAAACTCTTCTCCAAAAATGTTTTAAGTGCTTTACCCTACAAGGATGTGTCCACACCCGGCAGTGATAGGTGGTTCTGCCCACTGCTACAAATTTCCACCAGGTACTAATTGAAAACTCATGAATCCTCCTGGCACTGTGTTTCCAATTGGTGCAGGCAAATGTTTACCATATCCCCTCCCTCTGATCACTCTGCTTCAACTCTGCTCCCCCACAAAGACTATCAATGTTTTGCACACTCCAAAAATCCTGGTCACAACCCTGAGGAGACTCTAAGTTACAACCAATACTTCAGTTTCAGTTTTTTCCATCATGTTGTACATTAAAGTATTATTTACAGTAATAGGCATATGAGAATGAAGCTTTTTCATGTATTAAAAATGGTCTTCCATTTACCTCCAAGATGGGTAAGAAAACAGGACAGTTCTAACTTGCTTAAAAGCAAGTATCATTGACAGTGTTCTACCATCAGAATAAAATCAGCGAAACACAGGCAAATTTTAAAAAACCAGACAGGGATGTAAAGGCACCTAATATTCATTGGGATGGAAAATATTAAGGTAGGTGGTACATTTTGTTTTCTTTTTTGAAGGGAAACAGTTATTTGATAAAACCTCTGTATACACATGCTTGTAAAGATGGTGAAATACACTGTAATTTACACCCAAAACCATAGGTGGATGAGGTAGATGAACATAGTGTAAGCTTACATGTGACACGGTTGGCTTGCGACACTACTCAAAAAATCTGACATTTCTACCTGTGGTAGTACGTTTGAAAGAAACCTTTCTACAGAAGCTAATAATCCCTATTTACTTATTCTGGTCCTGTCTCCAGTACCAATCCAACCAACTTCTTTACAATGATTCATAACAACCTTACAGAGTCTGGGCAAACTTTTGACTCAAATGACAAACAGGAATTACAAACCTCCTCTGGAAACAGTAAAACTAATGCTTTCATAAAACCTTCCTATATGCACTGCAAAGTTCTCCAAAACACACTTGGAAATGGATAAGCTAGTAGTAGGAAATCCTTAGACAAAAGAGCCTAATGAAGTGAGGGCGGTGTTTCTAAACAAGGTCTGAATGTAATAATGGGCCTACTGTGAAAGAGCTAAACTGTTGGGTCAACACTGTTCCTTGTCAACTTCTCTGAATGACAGCTTATCAACTTGTAAGACCATGACGCTCCAATAATGCAGCTCAATGGTACAGCCAGCATGCAGCTACCTGTTCAATTTAGGGCCTTCTTATACTGTAGTGCCTCACATGATTGAAAGGTGAAATATTCTCCCTCTCCAAAGGTGTGTGCAGCAGGGGGTGAGTCCTATAATTTTTGAACAACCCAAAATAGGAGCAGGATCTGTAGAAATAATCACGCAAAAGCCTTCTTTCAGGCTCTGAATTTCAGGCAAAACAATTCTGTTCCCCTTCCCCTTCACACAGATTCCATGCACAAAGATCCCATGTGACTGTGTCTCTCTTTAACTTCAGGGAAAATACATTACTGGACATACTGTTCCTGTATTCATTTAAAGGTCTGGAGACTTGAAAATGACAAGCATTAATTAGCAGCAATTCCTATCGAAACCATCAAATACTGACAGTCTTACTGCCCAATTCCTACTTTACACCAAAACCATGAATAAACATATTGCATATATAAATTATACTGCAAATCTGTGACTTGTGAATTCAAATTATTGACTTACAGTCTTCTTGAGTTACGTTATCCTTTGTTCTATAACCTTAATTTCACAGGCAGATGTACAGTAATATCCATAGACCCTGATGGGTTTATTCTAAAAGTAAAAATTTTCCAAGTACTTGAAAAATATCAGTATCACTCACCAACCTTTACACTATCAGACCACTAATAAACACATACAGGGTGTTTTGCAAATGTAAACTTTACACTATCAGACCACTAATAAGCACATACAGGGTGTTTTGCAAATGTAAACTTTACACTATCAGACCACTAATAAACACATACAGGGTGCAGGCTTTCAAGCAGACTCAGGTGAAAAAGTAGGAGAAAAGTAGGACAAATATTTTTCAAAAAGTAGGATATAAGTAGGAGTTTGGAAATGAAAAGTAGGATAAAAGTAGGACATGTGCAGGCCTTCAGGAGTAGTTTTGACCTGTAATCACTGTTGTTCCTGTTCATACAACACAGTTCCGTACTCGGTTACACAGCCCCTAAAAGAAACGAATGATACAGGCAGACATTTATAACTTATTTCATAGTCATTACTCAGAAGGAACCAGGTACTGTCCATCATGTGAGAATTATTCCCAGTTACTTAACATTGCTATGTACTGTCAACAGGGTTCCCACACAGTTCTGGAAACAATTCAAAGACTTCTGAAAGATGCCAACCTGTTCTCATGAAAATCTGAATGTCTGTTTGTGAGTATCGCAGGGGTAGGAAGCTGTTCAAGACAGGGGGGACTGAACCTTGTTTCGAATTGCTGTCCTGGGAGAGGGGTCTAAGGGGAGGGGGTGTCCCCCTCCCATTTGGAAATTTTTTTGATATTTGAGTGTCCTTAGATGCAATTTGGGGCATTGCTTTGGATGAATTTAAAGGTAAATTACTGCCAATTTTTTACATTTCATGGTCCTTTGGAAAAAATTTTGATATTTGAGGGTCCTTATTTTGGACAAATTTAAAGGTAAATTACTGCAAATTTTTGACATTTGTTAGTCCTTTAGAAATTTTTTTGATATTTGAGGGTCCCTAGATGCAATTTGGTGCACTGCTTTGGATGAATTTAAAGGTAAATTACTGCCAATTTTTTACATTTCATGGTCCTTTAGAAAATTGGGATATTTGAGGGTCCTTAGATGCAATTTGGTGCATTATTTTGGACAAAATTAGGAAGGTAAATTACTGCACATTTTTGACATTTCTTAGCTCTTTGGAAAATTTTTTGATATTTGAGGGTCCTTAGATGCAATCTGGTGCATCAATTAGGACAACAGTTAAGGTAAATTACTGCAATTACTCAGCCCCCCCCCCCCACTTCCTACGTCAGTGGTGAGTATACTGTAAGGTATAGGCCTATCTCTTATGGTTCCATCCATTGATGCTAGATGGGTTTACCTTAGTAGAACAAGGTTACTTAACATGAGATGCAGCCCAGTGAAAGGAAGTAATCACTCAGGACCATTCAATCAGTGGGTAATTAACATAATTTGTTGGAGTTGTTGAGCAAAAAGTAGGAGAAAGTAGGAGATTTCCAGGAAAAAATAGGATAAGAAGGAGGTAGGTCAAAAAAGTAGGATAAAATAGGAAAAGTAGGATCACTTGAAAGCCTGAGGGTGTTTTGCAAATGTAAACTTTACACTATCAGACCACTAATAAACACATACAGGGTGTTTTGTAAATGTAAACTTTACACTATCAGACCACTAATATACACATACAGGGTGTTTTGTAAATGTAAACTTTACACTATCAGACCACTAATAAACACATACAGGGTGTTTTGTAAATGTAAACTTTACACTATCAGACCACTAATAAACACGTAATTTACACAGGGTGTTTTGCAAATGTAACAAGAGTTATTTAGGGAATCATGACATACTGAAGTTGTACTGTATATCTTGAGAATGGTATTTTAAGATGTAACCAGAATGCAAAAATGCATTGAGGTTTCGATGATATATGTTCTATTCCAAATAATGCTATGATGTCCCATATCTTTCAGTCAATGGTCAAATGCTATCTTAACGTGTTGGAAAAATACAGTTTTGTATTCTTATTTAATCTTGGGAATTCTTGGGAAATTTGCGGTTTGACCTCTGGTGACCCCAGATGACCATCTTGGGAAATCTTGGAAAATTTTGCTCTTTGACCTCTGGTGACCCCACATAAAACTCTTGGGAATTCTTGGATAATTTTGCTTTTTAACCGCTGGTGAACCCATGTAATATTCTTGGGATTTCTTGGGAAACTTTGCTTTTTACCTCTGGTGACCCCAGATGACCTCTGACCTCCACCAAAAACAATACTGTTCTTCTTCTTACCATAACACAACATACTAAGTATGAAATTTATCCAAGCTTGCTATCTCGAGATATCGTGTTAACAAGGTTTTCAGTGTTTGACCTCCAGTGACCCCAGATGACCTTTGACCACCACCAAAAACTTAATATGGAGCATCTATGTACCAAGTTTGAGAACCGTGAGAGTTTCTCTTCTTGAGATATCGTGTTAACGAGCAAAGTGTCACAAACACAAACACACACCCTCTCACACAAGCACACACACATACTGTACATATACACACACAAGCCATCACAAATGCATAGGTTTCTCTTATCATCGAAACTAAAATTACACAATTTTTGTTACATGTGAGCACTGAAATAGAAATTGGAACATAAATAACAACCTACAACCTCAAAACACACACTGAAAATAATTGCTGAATACTTCCCAATCCAAACTTTACTGTTATGGCAAAAGCAAACAAATAATTTTAAAAAGCAAGTGCATCTCACATATGAAACTTTGGAAAAGATTAACTTATAAGTCAACACTTTCTGGATTGTGTATTAATTCAACAACGGTAAATGTGTAAAAATGGAAAATCAACAATCCAGGACATAGGCTCACAAGGTACCAATGGGGCAAGATAAGTTGCAGGGGGTTAAGATGTATTTTAAGAGGGCAACACATGCTAAAATGTATTGACAAAATTGTAAATTTTAATTTTCTAGGGGAAAAATTTGTTTCTTGGGGAGGCACCTCCCCTGGCCCCCCTCCTTTGGCTACCCATCTGTTCACAATGAAAAGCTTTTGCACGATTAGAAAACTGAAGGAAAAGAGATTTTTCTGGATAAATCATGAAGAAATTATTTTAGCTGACAAAAATTCATTGAAGTACAAAGAATTAAGCTCACACTCAATACTGCATTAAATAACACTACCCTGACCCTTACAATGGAATTGCACATAGCTGAGGCTGATAAGTTTGTCAGGGATGGACATTTTCTGTATTTTGATAAAGAAAGGGGCCACCAAAAATGTGATATTTGTATGGTTTGCACTGAAGTTACGGGTTTAATGTTCAAGGGTATCATCAACTCTACCAGTTTCTCACAAAAGTTGGTGCCAAGTTGGTGCCATGAGTGTGTTACTAAAAATAGAGAATCAACAAAATATTTTTCTCATGGACTGACAAGATAAATCTAATGGTTTTTACTTTTTGGTATTCTCCTCAGAATTCCATCTTAATAATATAAGTTCAAAATAATTTATGGTAGACAATACAGCTTTTGTGCCTATTAGACACAAAATCTATGTTATTTTCCTTGTTTAGCAGATATTTTTTTCTTTTATCTTTAATTGCAGTGTTTTCACACTATTCCCTGTGCAGGGGGTAAATGTTAACAGACAGGCCCACTGCTATGCAAATACTCATTTCCCCATTAGGTTCTTCCATTTTGTCACAGGGGTGTTAAAAATAGTTTGTAGCCTAATGGACAGACTTTTGATAGTGTCTGTCCATGACAGAATTTCTATTGTAAATACAGCACACAGTATAACTGAATTTTTATCTAATGGCTACACAGTGGATGACATATTAAGTATTGATAATCAGCAGGTTTTTTCCAAAAATATTTATCACTGAGAAAGAAAAAATTTCTCCAACCTATTTTGTATCATGGATGGGCATTATTGGATCAAACATAAACAACCATATGAAATGATTATAACAATCCAAGATTTACCTTTTAAATTCAGTGTGATTATAGAATAAAGTCCCCCCTCTAAATACAATCACACAAAACTTTAAATAGTTCACAACTATAAAAGTTACTTTAAATGAATTGGACTAGTTAGAAATGTTTGTTCATGATATGCTACATAAAACCCCACACATAAAATGGTATATTCCAAGACATTTGGACATCAGCAGGTATTTTCTCCATTTATTTCAGTGAGTAACATCTACCAAAAGTATGACACAAACTGTAACATTATATCCTTAAATAAAAATGTCAGTCCCTTGGTTAACATGGATCACCTTTAACTCCAAACCTAATTACCACTGTTGAATTCTTCACACTTACCATAGCCTTCATTTTAGAAATTAAACTCAGATGGGGATATCCTGCTTTTGAAACATTTTTATCCGTAATTTTGTTTTAAAGTTCTGATGCAGTTTTTACACTGTACAGTTTTCTATTGTATATTTGTTAATCTAGACACCTGAAAAGGTGTCGGACTTTGCTACAGACAATAATTTTTCTCCAGGATTATCAACTCAGGTGCAAACACTGACCTACTTATACAGAACAAGATGTGTTTATTCTTTACTACTTACACTTAACTTAGGGTGCATTTACACTTGATCCGGATCTGATCGCCTGCGCGGGGTCTGATCCACTGTTCGAGATCAAATTTGTAGTGTAAACGCAGATCAGATCCGGATCTGATCACCCGATTTTGATCCTAGTAAGGGGGGAGGATCAGACCCCGCGCAGGCGATCAAACTTGTAGTGTAAACACTCCCCGGATCAACAGTGAACCGAGATCAACGGTAATTCAACGTAAATTATTTGGAGGTCACTTCTGCAAAAAACACTCATTATGCAGCGAGGTGGATCAGAGTACGAGACAAGTGTAAATGCACCAGGATCAAGCCATACACGTAATTCGATATGCTGATAACATAGGGCGATCAGATCCGGATCAAGTGTAAATGCCCCCTTAGTTTTGACAAAAATGAAAAGATGAAGCTATCATGAACAAAACAAAGAGACACTGTGAGTGACACTTGTCAAACTGAGCAATAACAATTACCATTGTAAGGAATCCAAACCTCAATACAATGAAAACCACAGATACAGCTGAAAAACAGTGGCACAGTGTGCCCTTTTTCATCATTGATACTTCACACTAGTATACAAATTGTAATATGCTCGTTTATGGGCTTTGAATAACAAGCTCAAAATGGTTTACAATATCCTACCTTTTCTTTATCATTTATTTACTTTTTGTCCATCTCAAACAGTGAACTAAAACTTCTGATGCCTTGATTTCTACCAGTAAGATTCCATTTCTATGTAAATCATTTCAACTAATACTACACACAAATACTAGTACACACTTAACAAATTCTGGCAGAATTCACGTACTTGGGTGATTTTTTGTGATCTATTTAGATACTTTCAGCTCCAGAGTTCTATGTTCAATAACAAAAGGTCCAAAAGGATTTACTATACAGCTTTTTAATGAAAATAATCTATTTCAGGAACTTCAGCCACTAGAGCTATGTGACCAATAATAGGCAAAGCCCAACAGATACACTTGACAAAAATGTCAATTAATAAATTTATGAAAAAAACTCAAAAGTCTACAAATGGAAGTAAAATTGTTTTCAGAATTTAATTAAAATTATTAAGTCTTTTGAAGTAATAATTGCAATAAAAACCTTTTTAAGTGTTTAATAGTTACTATGCATGCTAGCCTTAAGCACGAGACCAACATTTATTCTAAATAAAAGTACTTCTTTCTAATTTATTCTGAGAGTTTATGTAATGGTACTTAACAAACCATCCATTTTTTCTGAAACTGCCAAATCAATTGAAGCTATGGTACTTCCATTGCCAATTAAACTGTGAAAAAGTTGCCACTTAATCGCATAAGATGTACGTGAAATTAAGGAATATGCCTGAATGAATGCTACAAATAAGAACAAAGCAAAGAAAACAAAGGGAAAAAAATAACTCAAGCAGCCCTTAACTTTTGAAAGGACACTGTAAGGAGACCTTGAGAGTACATTCAACACATAAAACTCTGTAACAATAAGAGCAACAGGTTCAACTCTTCTTTTCATGAAAATCAAATCTTGTTTCCTGCTCTGTTGTGAGAAATTTCTTCTCTGTCACACAACTTTCATCTTGATTGCTCATTTATTTTTCAATGACAGCCAATGTGACTGACATAAGCCATCCTTGAATATACTACATCTGTATGGATTCTTATAACTCGACAGATGTAGAGATTATCAAACACTACTATTGGTTAATTCTCCATTATATATCCAACCAATCAACAGTTACAACAAGAGTCAAGTTTTATTTGCACCCTTCAACAATATACAGCAATCTTCATTACATCTGAAATGCCTTTATACCACCTTAAGCTCACTTAATTGAGACCACAATTAGTTAGCTATTTTATAATCCATTCAGTATTCTTGGCCTACATCATCCCATTCTTAGCAAATTCAGTTCATATTGGTCCAGCTTGGTCTCAAGGACAACATCCTTTGAGCAGAAACAAACACATGTCCACACTTACAAAGGAAGATGTCCATTTGCTTTTATCCATGTGTGGCAGACTACTGTATTTTTCAATTCTCTGGAGGCTTAATCCAACATCTGAAACAAAAGAGGCCTAAAATGTCCCTAGAGAATAAACTAGCTGCAACAAACCTCCCTTAAGGCATGAAGAGGGTTTCAAAGTGAATAATACGAAAAAGAGACAATTGCCACAAAATCTTTGTTGTAATGTTAACAATAGTAATGATGACTTCAGGTCTGATGCTTAGTTTTTTGTCTGAAGAAAACAAGGAGAAATTTGAATGCATCCGTAATCTAAGCTTTGTACAGAGTTCACATAATAATTTAAACGTCTCCAGCTGTTTTCTACAACTGGCTTAGAATGAAGTATTTCATAAGACAATGTTATACTGAAATATTCCGACATCTATCTTTTAAAAAGTTGCAGTTAAGAAGAAGATGGACTGTGTCTTACGAACAAATTGCAAACTAGGTTTTACTTTCTACTTCAGAAGGGAAGAGGTGAGATGCTGGAGTGGAGGTGGGAATGGAAGGAAAAACAATGAAAGTGAAGGAAAAGGCATTCCAGGATGTGAATTTGTACAACTGCTTCATTTATTCTAAACAATTTTGCCAGTTGAAGGGAGAAAAAATTGCCATAATACTTCCCTGTTTCTTCCTAGGAGACCAGTACACATAATTTAAAGAAGTATGCCGGTGTCAATAACAGAGTCACAGTTCAGTAAAAGAATCTTAGCAGACCCCAACAAGGGACAAAAGAAAACATTGCCAGGGAACCATCTTCTGTTTTATACCTTGCTGGAGACAACTTGTACAAAGTACAATCATGGAAGGAACTCTTAAGGAAATGTGTAAAAACAATGATCGAAAATTCAGGGTTTCAACCCTTCCAATGCAGCATTTAAAACATTGTTCTCTGTACTAGTACTTAATTAATTTCTAGAACTCATAATTTTTTTGAGGGTTTTAAAAATGAAATTTCAACAAGAAACCTTATCTTAGCAAGTGTTGAACATCAGAGTAAAAGAAGATAATTTGTTCTTTCATATATTTTCAACAATGGGCTGTCTAGAATCTGCAAAATTCCACGGAGATAGGATATGCAAATTTAGGTAAAACTCCCCTTTTTTCACATTTTCATGTTTTCTCACACGGCCACCTGGAACAACTCTTGCTTCATACCCGGATTGCATAGTCTGTCAGTCGTGCGGAACTTCTTCCCAGAGCAATTTATTTACTGATTTTAAGATGAAATTGGTGCAAAATAATTCAGTTTGGTTCCATAATCGGCATGCGGTGTGCAGGCAAAGAATTGTGCAAAAGATTGGCGGGGTGCAAGCGAAATCCTGACTCTCAAGACTCACTCAAAAAATTACGCTCAGTACACAATTCACAAAGAACCAAAAAATCAACTTTCGTAGCAGATGACGCCCCTGGACCCCAGCGGGGCCCTTAGGTGGGCCTCTGCACCCAACACCCGGGCACAAAGCGTTCGTTGGCTCACAATTTTGAACTTAACAATTAAATTCTGCGCGCAACTGAACAAACTTTGCAATCTGGCTTCGTACAAGACATAAAAAGTGTTGGAGATTGTTCTTCCTAATGGTACAAAATATGAAAAACTTTGAAAGTGTTCAATGTGATAAATAGAAATCAAGGACATACATCAACACAAGGAACACTAATGCTGTATCTTAAGGCAAGGGCCTGTCCTCGAAACACTAGCCTGTACAAACATGGCTGTTCGTACTCATATTAGCATTACCTTGAAGGCCTCGCCTAAGCCCTGTTCTGTAGACCAGCTTGCCAATGTTTTTCCAAGCCTATACATACAGTATTTCCAAAAATGGTGAACATCATTATGTACAAGTAATAAGCTTGGGATACAATAAACATAATCATTATTACTGTGTCAATAGGCAATTAATTTAGCCAGCATCCTCTTCAGTGTTCTGGCACTTGGTATCAATGAGCAGTTTTCAATTTTAAAATTATTCAGGAATGACCATGTAAGTTATAAAGCATGTTTGGCATAGATTTTCAAGAAAACATATCCTTTGCACTATTTATACACTGCAGAAACAGACTATGTCAGGATGAAATAAAAAAGTCAAAATTTTCAACACACATACCCTTCCTCCTGGGCTAACATGTCCAACTGCACTACTAAGGGCAACCGACTTCAGTGGTCAAGTGGTTAGAGCATCCGACTTGCAGCCGGAAGGTCTAGGGTTCAAATCCTGGCCGGGTCATACCAAAGACTTTAAAAATGGAACCTACAGTACTGCCTTTGTGCTTGGTGCTCAGCATAAACAATGGAGTAGGGAAAACAAGCCAGTGAGCCACAACTGGAAAAAAGGCCGTGGTCATCTCGACTTGAACCAATTGTGGAAACTGGGACGTTAAACCTCATCTAACCTAACCTAACCTACTAAGAGCATACAAAGGTATAAACTCATTAAACTTGCAAATACATCCCTGCAGCCATTGCTCAATCCCATTGACTGAAGCATCTTATATACAGCCTCCTAACATCAATGGAGAGAAATATTCCACCTGCTTGTAAATGAAAATCTTATGTGCATAACTTTGCTTCTTTTTGGGGGAAGGGGGAGTTGGAAAGTTGGGAGAGGGTTATTTCACACCTCAAGAAAGTACCACAGATGCAGATTCTGCCAGTGTCAGATACAGGTGCAAAAGGTATCCCCCCCCCCTCCATTGACAACTATAAAAAAAAAAAAAAAACATGACAGACAAATCTTTCCAAATGTTTACTTTAATACTTTAATAATAAATCCAAGTATAAAGAATATGTCACTATCCTCACAAATTATTCTGTGCATTTGTTGCTTTCTATATTGTAACTCTGATCCTGGGTGATCATACAGTTGTTCCCCTCCCCCTTCCCCTCCCTCTCCCCCTCACCCCCCTCCCCACCCCATATGAAAGTCCTGAGTACACCACTGTCTAGTAAGGAAAAAGCTATGCATGTTAAAAGGGAGAATGCAGTCACCTCAATTTGACTGAGTGTAACCTAAACCCTGTATCCTTATTCATGAACCCCCCTGTGGGCTGGGGGTTGTAGAATACGCCCACGGTATTTCCCGCCTGTCGTAAGAGGCGACTAAAGGGAAACCAAACTTGAACTTGAACCAAAACTGAAAGTAATTTTAAACTTTGAACTTTTTATCGAGTTGACTGACACTATGTAACACGTATGTGTTGGTGTGTCGTTAAATCTCATCTAATTAACTAACCTTATTCATGAATGGCTCTGTTGAAGTCATGTGACAATATTTTTGTTACTGAATTGTTCTATTAATGCAGAATAACTATTTAGTTGTAACACATGCAATATGGAATGCTTTTGTTTTGGGTAATCATGGAAGATATTTTTACAGGAAATATGAGAAAATTTGTAAGATTTATTTATGTTTCCAAATAAAATTTAAATAAATAAGACTGCTCTTTCCCTTTAAGGGATAACCCACTATAGATATTTCATGAATAGGCTGAATAGCCTAAAGGCCTCAAGTGAATAGGGCTAGTAGGAGTCCACTCAGACTGTACTTAACTTACATGAGGAGATGTGCAACATTTTTTCATCATTTTCAAAAGCAAATCAATTTTACAGGGGGTGGGAGGAGGAGGACAATTCTTCCCACAAAATCATTTTCACATTTGTGCAAAGTAGGTTCTAGGAGTAGGGAAGGGGATCTGAAAAAAGAAAAAACATTTTGTAATCATGCAAAAATGAGTAAAATTGATGACCCCTACAGTAACTCCTTTTTCGTCAACCATGGGCAATGCATTTGAATTATAAACATTGGGAATATATTTTGACATAATTATTTCACGATGTAAGAAGTGTGTACTTTGATAAGACTTTTTATGGACTGTTGAGAACTGAGAATACTTAAAAAGCACCAGCAGAAGTCAGTGGCTACATAAACTAGTTGTAAAGGACGCAGACGGTAAGGTCAATGCTTAATTTTGACAAAGTACTTAAGCATGAAATGCTAATTAAATTTCAGTAGTGATAAAGATCTAGCAGCATGTCGCTGCCTTTGGGTGACAATCTTCAATTAAGATGAAGAGCCCTCATGCTTGCCATGTTTTTGCTCTGCTACCACTTCTAATTTGCTGCCAATCTGAAGGGTACTTGGGCCTTGTAACATATCAGACCACATATGACGTTGTTTGTATTGCAAGCGAAACTGAGGGCCACACTAGTTTGAATCAGTCAAATCTACTCATAAAGAGGGAAAACAATGCACTTTCACACCTGTGTCTTAGCCATCATTGAAAGAACTGGTCATCTTGAGAGGCTGAAGTAGGCTTAAGAGGGGGTTAAGACAGCCCACTACAAAACAAACAAATGCTGGAGGCTAGAGGCAGTTGTATCATAGAGGTGATTGAAGGATGGAGTAAAATAGAGAATGATAGGCAAACTAAGACATCTGCTTAAATCCAACCATTCAATAGGAAAAGAAATGAATGGCCTGTAGTACTAGGCTGCAGACTTGGTATCATGAATCAAAGGGGGACAAGACCTCTGGCTGCTTATGTCTACTGATGAACCAAGCAAAAACAAATATTGGAAGGCTCAAGAGTATAAATCCAGCCAGGTCATTGTACCATCAAGTGGATATTATGTAATATTTCCGTCACCTTCAAGATGTGAGCAAGGGATTAGAAGCCTGCCACTATCATCTTTTCAAGGCAGGTTAGATGTTGGCAAAGTTAAATGAACTTTTCTACACTTAATATGTTTTAAGAGTATTTTTATCCAGTTGGTACTGGCAAAAGTTTTCACTTATCATGGATGTCAATTGTACTGTATAATGTGCCCTGGGGTACCAAGTGATGGCTTTAATTAAAAGTTAATGCCTCTAGCACCACACCTCAATTTATAACGAAAACTACAGAAAAAGGGACTGGACACAAAAACATTTGGTACATTGTACTGCTAAGTGAGGGCAATTCATAGAAGACACAGAAAAGTATATGAAGGAGTGTAAACTAAGCAATCTGTTAGATTTATTTCACTGACCAGAATGTTTGGACTCATCAATCAGAATCAGGTGACACCACCTGCGGTGGAGCCGTTGTACCAAAGGAACGAGACAGTCTGTCAATTATTAGTAGCTGAAAAAAAGCTTGGCTCACTTACTGAATGACCCATTTATCCATGATTTGTATGTCTGGTAGATGTATTGCTACTTGTGGAAGGATTTTGCCTCCTATCAAATGACCTGAAATGATCACACAATGACCTATGACCTTGATTTCAGAACATGCCAGATATCAAAGGGAAATATTGTACTTAAAATGCACCAACATGGCATACAAGGAAAAAAGCTGTAATCATTAAAGGTCTGTGGACATGTAACCAGAGCAATTGTTTTCCTCAACAAAGTTAGATGAAGATCCTCGGATGAAAAATCCGTTGAAATCATTTGAATATCTTTTACCATTCTCACGATATTCCTTGACATTTCTGAGATTGCTCATTAGTTATGCAAACAATATGATGTAGAGTGTTACAAAGTGTCTGTATTCTTTTGTTAGTCCTTTATGAATTATCTGGTAATTACTAGCTTGTTTCTACATTCGTGTTTAATGCTGGTATTTTCAAAGAACGAAATAACTTCTTCCAAAATGAACCCCTCAGGGCATTCCACAATTACAGCTGTCCTCCAAATGAAAGCTATACAAACAATTTAGGATAACATACATAGCACCAATTTGATGGGTCACTCTCTGTGCATCACAAATCTGCATAAGTAGCTCATAATTCATGATGTAAGTGAAAAGCAGTAATTCTCTTGTTAATTGGTCAATATTTGATGGATTTTAATGGGAATTGCAGCTACTTTTACTATTTTTACACCAAATAGGCAGGTAGTACATTTACATGTCCACAGACCTTTAATAAACCATTCAGTCTCATCAGATACTAAGGCAACACATTTATCTCCTGAAAATATGATGTAGAACAAAAGTTATGGGTGTGACATCATTTGAAATTTTGAAAGTTTGGGCCAACACAAATTATTCTTGAGCTATAGATAACTGAATTTCTTTCCATGAGAACCTTATTTCTCGAAAATGAAGGAACCAAGCTGCATCAATTTGAATTAGCTATCATTATGTATCTATAAATCATGGTTTAAAAGATACAAAAATTTTTGTGCCACAAATGCAACATTCCCCTTTAAGCCACCGCTCAAGAAGAAATTTTTAACTTCATGAAATATCCACTGTCCTCTGTGAGAGAAGCATTTGCATGTCTCAATCCAAGACCTCAAATGACTCTGAATGACCCCTAATGTACCACTGCTATTCATCTATAACACCCCACCACCAAGCAAGAGATTCATTACAATCTACATGCAGCAGTAACATGTGTGAGAAGAAATAGGGAATGTAAAGTAAGCATAATAACATTACAGAGAGAAGAAGTAGGGAATGTACAGTCAGTATAACATTACACAGAGAAGTAGGGAATGTACAGTATGTATAACATTACAGGGAGAAGAAGTAGGGAATGTAAAGTAAGTATAGTAATATTACAGGGAAAAGAAGTAGGGAATGTACAGTAATTATAACATTACAGGGAGAAGTAGGGTATGTAGAGTATGTACAATAATGCTACAGGGAACATAAATGGAAGGGTCATCCTTTCCAGAGTACATTTTTTGGAAATTGTTTCTTTTCAACCATTCTGTGGGAAAAGTACCCCCTCCCCAAAAGGGTTTATGGGACTTTTCTGGGATAAACAAGGGCTACTGTTCTTTTTTGTAATTGTTAACAATTATTCAGAAGTGGAGGGTACATTTCATAACATTTCACCCTCCTTAATAATTTTCTGGGAGGCAAATCTGGCTGCTGCAGGAGCCAATTGCCATCACCCTTGTGCATTTTATACACTGGTTATCATCCCACTTGCAATAGGTGTTCACATTCAGCAGTGGGATGGTATGGTTCCTGCACTCTTTAAAAATCTTATGTGGGAATTTCAATTCAATTCACTTTATTCCAATCACTGCACATAAAATTCGGATTAAATATATGGTAAGTATGACATAAGAAATATACAAGAGCATTGATTGAGGAGTTCCCAAAGAAAGTTTAAAAACAAAACTTGTGGGGAAGGGAACCCCTATAATAATAATAAAATAGAAATATAGCAAACCACAGGCAAAATTTACATCAAACAGAAAAACACAAATTATACAACAAGATACAGTACAACACATGAGGTATTGGTCTCGTGAAAACTACTTAAAACCTCTTTCCCCTTCTCTATTACACCAATTGCTTCAAGGCTGGATGTTGCCATTGTTTAGATCATGAAATGTGGTACAGCTTGTTGGAAAGCAAAAATTAATTGGCTCGGCAATGGAGATAACCTCGGGCGTTAGAAAGTGATATATAATCCTACCCCACAAAAGTCCAATTTTGTGGGGTTGGAAATCTAACATTTTTAACTGGTTCAATACAGCATGACCAAACACCTGTTCCCCTACTCTGCTAAACAAAACAACCCCCATCCCCACCACACCCTGCAGGGAAAAAAATTGACCTTTTGAATGTTGCACCTTATTGAGATCCCTCCCTTTCAAACAAACTCCCTACCAAAAAAAAAAAAAAAAACTGGGGGAGGGCGATTTTTCCCCACACCCCCTCCCCCCAAGTTCTGTGACTCAGTGCCAACACTGTTTGTGTCTTTGCTATAACCTTCCACTGTGCAGGTATTCCTTTGTTTTAATATCAGTCTTTCATGAAAATTCTGGGGGTATGGAAGGGGGTTGGGGGTACTTGGGATGTTCTCTACGAGCAAAAGAGCTGCAGTGACCAGTAACACTTTTGAGTACTGCCCATTTACATGTTCACTCCGGCATCAGAAGGAAAATCTGAGAAGTAAAATATCATAATACAAAAAGCTTTCAATTTTCAAAAAAGGGAACTTAACTGACATATACCTAGCTCTGATATGGGCACTTTGGTAATAGCCAATGCTAACGAATACACATTTGATTAGCCCAACTTTTATATTTAAACCCTATTTAATAAAATACCATTTTATTCCCATAGCTCACCACTACATATTGTAAACAGAGAACAATACATAATGGTTACCTCCCCTCCTTTTTCAAAGGACAGTACACAAACCTCTCAAATAGATGTATTGTGGGACATGTCTGCTGGGGTATGGGCAGATGCAATTGATTTTTTCTTTAATAAAGCCATCTTTGTGAGTAACCAATTCAAAAAGATGGTTTAACCTGACATCCAGTGCTTTTCTATGGTCTCATGACTAAAATACATTATCAGACAACAATTGGGCAAAGTTACAGACTGTAAAATAGGTTTTTTCAGCTGGAATTTTAGACTAGCTGGTAGTACACCCAGCTGTAAAAACACCTCCTACCATCAGCTTCAGTTTATTTACATACATTTTTTTTTTCTTTTTGACAAACACTCATTCATCATGATATCTCAATTTTGTTTTGAGCAACCTACTTTGGATGGACACTGTAAGCAGATTCATTCATGGCTACATGTGTTTACTGAAGTAAAATATAAAAATATCATAGGAGAATGGCTAAACCACAACAAATGCAGTCAAACAACCTAAGAAGTTGGCCCTTATAGCTACTTTAGTAAGTCCTTTGGTCACTGCTTAGGCATTAATGGGAACTTGTGTGGTAGTTTAAAGTCATCAGAGTAAAATCCCCAGCAACTTTTTATGAACCATGAAAAAATATCTTAAATTATAGCATTATATCTTAAAACTGATAAATTATGGGTATTAATTAACTTTAATCTTAAAACATAGTCAGTAGAAACTGTTGGCAAATGACTATTTGGGGTTTGCTAGTAAAATGAGAATCTTGTGGGAATAATTTCTTCTACTCACCATCCTTTCATAGTATATAAGCTGGTTTCTATCCAACAAGTACTATAGGTGGCTAGTGTTGGCAACGTGTTATACTACTTGTTTAAATCAACAGATCACTTATGGGTAACTCTATGAGATATTTTTTTTTTTTTTTTGCAAACACTCATTAATCATGGCATCCCTTTGTTATTTTGAGCAACCTACTTTGAGTGGACACTGTAAGCAGATTAATTTAATTTGTCAGCATAGTCACCAACACTAATAGAAGAGCACTCCTATCATGGCTACATGTGTTTACTGAAGTAAAATATAAAAATATCATAGAAAGAGAATATCAAAATCACAACATTATGCAGTGAAAAAAAGGTAAACCGTAGGCTCTTGTAGCCAGGTAATTGGTGAGCTCCTTTGGTGTCACTGTCCAAGCAGTAAGTAAAGTCACCAAACAAAACCCCCAGCATTTTGTAATGGAACATAAAAAGTATCTTTAACTACACTATTACTTTTATCTTCTGAACATAAGTACATAAAGGTTTGGTTAAACTACACTGTATGTTTGTCACAAAATGTCCAGCCAAGAAGTTTTAAGTCACAGGTTTGTGACATCTGAAGCTTCCAAATTTGACCTGATCATAAAAATTACAGTAAGTACTGTGGATTTCCAAGAACTTGTAAGTATTGTTAGAATTATTTTGTAGCACAGACTGTTTCATTTGAATCTTTACATTCATATACTGGTACATACTAATGATGATGTATCTTATACATCCCAAAGCTCTACAGAAACATAGATACATATAAAAATCTGTGATACCGACTTGAGTGTGACCTATGAAAATATCTACTATTTGCCAATTTCCACTTCTGAACGTAACAATCAATAATTCTGTAATCCTTTGACCATGAAAAAAAAATGCATTTTAAATGGGTTAAAGTTTTCAAAGTTAAACTGTAATTCTGGCATACACAAAGAGGAAAAATGTTTCAAACCATAAAACCTGAATTAGCAATTCTGTCCAAAAAATCAGTGCTCCCTCAATATTTATGTCACAATAACTATAGATTACAGTGTAGATTGTGAGAATACTTCCTCCTACTTTACACTTATCTCCAGAGAGGTGGTGCTACAAGTCTTCCACATTTCATCTTACACCAGCATACACCAGTCAACCACCATTTACCTTCCCAATCAACAAATCAAAGCAGGTTCTTACAGAAACTTTAAAACAAGTATGGCAGAATGAAAAAATACCTGGTATGTTGTCCTTAAAAGCATATCATGGAACTTGGACAAGTGCACAGCAAACTGTATGTAATGGCTACTGTAGTAGTGCCTCACATTTGATTAATAAAAGCCTGATAAAACGCAGCCCTACTCCCCTCTCCCTCTGCAGCATGCACAAAGGAGAATAGGACCATGGTCCCTACCTATGGTGCTCACCAAGGATATTTACGAAAAACTGGGGGTTAACTAGGGAGAAATGGAAACTTGGATCCCATCCCTGGAAATGTCTCAAATCTTGCACATGCCAATGCTGGCTCTCCCTCCTTCTCATGACAGCAAAATGTGATTGATGGTTCAGCTGAGAGATGATTCAAAAGGTTAATTACCACAGAAGATTGTTACATGCTTTTAAATGTTTGCATAAAGATATCTTTAATGATATGAAGGCAGCAGGAGAGGGACAGATGATTCAAAACATTGTATGAAATATGGAATATATTTCCCTCTCTTCTTCTGATGTATCCATATGCCAGGCTGTGTGGGAGGATCATGATATCAACTATTACACAACAGGAGTAAGGTCATTTCACTTCTGACAGGAAAGTACATTGCACTTAAAGAAGTCAAAATCAAACAGGTCACACATTCCTGTAAACATCTCCATGGCCACTGCTTCAAACCGTTAACTCTCTCAAAAGGGCTAAATCCTCTCCACAAACAAAAAAGTACATGAAACCCCAGCATTTACTTCCCTTCTCCTCATTTGACATTCTCTGGCTAACACAACACCATTGTTTTCTGTAGGCCTTCACTCAGGCTCTACAAACAGCGGCTATTTGCCAAACAAGGGAGCCTAAGCTCCCCCTTAGCCTTTGGTATCAAAGATGTTAGATCGATGAGATTGACTCAGTTTTAGCCGGTGAGTGATCACACTGCACAGCACAATGAAACAATGTTGACAGACTGGCAGGACTGTTTACCCATTCCTCTAAAATTTTCACTTTACAATGTCTGTCCAAGAATACAACCGCCATCTAATGTCAACTTTTCCTTTCCTGTTTTAACATATTTAGCATTGTATCCATTTTAACGGAAAGATGCTTTGTCTATTTTCAGCATCTCCTGACCTCACTGAAAAAAGTTATTATTCTTCCGACAATGTGGTTACATAATCTGTCACATCACAATATGGATGAAAGTAACATTATTGAGAAAGGAAAAGTGAAAGAGGGTTCAAAGAGACATGCTGAATTTAAAGCTACAAGTGCCCAATGCCTTTCAAGGAAAATATTGTACTTGTGGTAGAGAATAGACTCAAGACTTTAAACACCATGATTTACACATGAGAAAGATAGGAAACTCAACACAAGGTAACTGGATTACTTTTTTTTAACAAATAAGGTTCTCACAAAGAGAAATTCACAGCACTATGCTCACAGATAATTTGGTCATTCAATCTTTCAAATTTCAAATGATGCAACATCCATAACTGTTGTAATACATTATGCTTAGGAAGGAAAGCTATAATACAGGGTTATTGGAGACACCAATGGTTTTATAAAGATGTATGATAATTTTCTGTCTGCCTAATGTTGGTGCAATGAAAGCACAATATCTGCCTTCAACTTTTCAGTCACATATTTCCAAGGTCACCATGTTTCTGACAAAAATTTAACAATATCATTCAAGTGGTTGATAAGTAATCCAGAAATGCTTCAAAGACACAACATTGCACATAATGACATCACTAATGGGCTCTTGTGATTGTTTTTTCAAAATTTCACTAACATTTCCATTTTGCTCTGTAAGAAGTCCAGAAATAATGGAAGAATGTGCTGCAATTTAACAATAAGCAAATTTAAAAGCAATACTAAGTTTGTACAGAAAATCTACAAGGTACTTCACTTCCTTCTAAATTTTATTATCAATATTCTTAAGACAAATCCATGTCAAATTTCAGAAAGATCTGAATTTTAACTGTAACCACAATTAATTACTATCAAAGTAAACAAAGCTACTCACTTCAGGGAATTATTGCATTTAAAGTACAGAAAATTTTTGTACCTTCAAAACAATGATTTATGTTTATAGAATGACAGATAATTTACAATTTGGTAGCTGGGTAACTCTATTTTCAAGAATCAGTTACTCACAGAAAAAAAAAATCACTCTTTTGTGGCTCATGAACAACTTATTCACCTAGATTTCCAAAGTTACAATGATTTAATGTTCATAACTCTAGTGATTCACAATATTTGAAGAAATAGAATATTTGCCACAGTTAAGTGGTGCAACTGAATGGTTTTAATAAATGAGAAATGATTTATTTCTGTCCGTACGATGATGCAACATTACTTCAAATGCCTCTTAAATGTATGTGATCACTGATAGTGCCAAGGAGGAGAAAATACCTAACAACCAAAGTGAAATTATTTAGAATATACTCGATGAAACGCCACTGATTGTTGGAGATATAGCCATGCCATTTGAAAAACATTGATATCAAACCTTTTTCTTTTCAGTGGTAGTTCTACTCAACCATACTTGCAATTTACACTGACATGAAGAAACTTAAAGGGGCTGATTGAGTTGGTTCATAAAATTCGTGATATTTGTTCACACCTGTTGAGTTTTACTCATATCTTGATGGTAAATGGTCAAACTAAGAGATTCTGCTCATCTAACACACAACTGAAATGGCAATGATAGGGTAATTAATGATTCAAACTATTTATTACAAATTTGCGACCAGACACTTTTTACAATTAGGTATTACTCGCATGCAAACTCTGTCCACCAAAACTACAATTTCTCACATTTTTGGTAACAATACGAAGTGATACATGAGTAATGAGGCAAATTAGAAACATTGCCATGCAATGATTTCCTTCCAACTCATGCACAAAATAAACCTGAAAAAAAACCTGAACAGATAAATTTTATAACATTATAAGGGTACAACCTGGCAAAATGGCCAAGTTTCCCTCCAGATACCAAACTTTACTAGCAACAAGGTTCCTAGAGTTTCATTTTTTTTCCATCCATGCCTACAAAATTGTGTAGCTGAATTAATCCAATGTTAAGAGATATTCTCATGAATGTAACTGTTAAATCTGAAACTACACCACATATCTACATTTCAAATTTGAATATTTCATAATTGGTCTAATAATCTATTTAAAAATAACTCCCTAAAATGATTTTCTCTGTCATTGACACATTTATTTCTACTAGTACTACACCCAGATACAAATAAATTGAAAAGAACATTATACTTATCCTGGCTGCCAGTTCCAAGAGGCAACTGTCCAAATTTGGTGGCCAATGTGGTGAAAAATGCCACATGCCAATTTGTTGGTAGTAAGACTCCAGTTGGGCAAAAATAATGAAATAACCACTTTTCTTTTAATGACAACCTAGTTTGTGTATTAATTCTTAATGAGTTTGATGAGAATTGTTGAGTATAAACAATGCAGTCTGATATAATTTCCTGAAAAAACTGCAAAAGCCAGGCACTATTGAGGAAACTGTGTAGTCAGTTTGGTGTTTGAAATTGATTTTTCAA
This sequence comes from Holothuria leucospilota, assembly GCA_029531755.1. Classification (NCBI taxonomy): domain Eukaryota; kingdom Metazoa; phylum Echinodermata; class Holothuroidea; order Aspidochirotida; family Holothuriidae; genus Holothuria; species Holothuria leucospilota. The sequence goes on along the minus strand of CM055963.1, from coordinate 74,582,991 downwards.
TGTTCCATACCAACAAAATTTGAAAAATGCCAAAGTCAATGCTTCTGGCATTTAAATGCCGCATGACAACCATAACACAAAAAGCAAATATCAGCAAGAATCAGCAAATATCTCTAAGACACTGACTTCATGAACAGCAGGCATTGGTTTGTAAATTTGAATAAACATCAACAGAAGAATTCTTTAAGATAAATGTAAGTTTTTGTAAGAGCTCACTCTGAATAAATACTAAAATAAAAGAAATTTCAACATAAAACTTATTAAATATAGGTAGAATTTTTTACTTCCACTTGAGGTTTACAATAAAGTCCATTAAGTCCACTTAAAGTATTTTAATTTACTGTGCTTCACTTTTCACTACTTCTTCAATCGTTACCTTTTACTTCAGGGGTACCTCAAATATTCCAGTCTTTGAAACTAGTCTACTATTCTTCTACTCTTCAGGGGTTACTTTTCCATTTAAGTAAACCACCTTTTTGCACTCCATTCAACCTTAACATTTACAAGCAGTTCAGGGAAACCTCTCCAGACTTACTGTGTTCCCTACCTACCGTCATACTTCTTATAAAAGTTTTCTGACTAGAGAGGGCTTTGAGTAAGTCAATTGTAGCACTGAAGGTCCTTGAGGCACTGTTGAAGATGTCACCAGAGTTCAAATACAACTCTCAAAAGCAGTCAACAATAACATACAAACCCCATATTATCTAAAATTTTCAGAATTCTGTCAGTGACATATTTCTGTCAGTCGACACAAGCCTTATCATTTCTTGGTTCCCTGAGTCATACTCACAAGAGTATTTTACAGTAAAATGGGTAAAGTTTGGCCATCCACTGAACATGCTCAAGCATACTGCAACATAATAAGAATTCCAGCAGTTCTTCTGCTGGTTACTAACAGATGAATCAAAGCCCACAAATGAAATGAAATCAGTAATTAACTATGAGGGCAGCAAACATTCCATTCCATCATGTCCTTTCAAAAAATTGACAATATTAAGCAGGTAAATGTCCTCTTCTTGCTCTTGCCAAGTGTATCGTTGAACATAGCAAATAACGCAGCTTAGACAAAAAGATACAAGTAGATTTAATGACAAGGTTGTCTTTTTCAACTAATAAAACTGGAACTGAGTACTGCTAAACAGATTCATGTGTGGGATTTTGTTCACATTCTTTAGTAGCCTGTATAATTACACTAACTTCTGGAATCCATCATTTTAAAGTTAATGGAGCACAAAACACAAAATTCTTTTCATCTTCATGTAAAAGATAAACCCAACCCAAGTGATTCCTCTAAAGGGCACAACAGATCCATACTCACTCTTTCGATGTGAAACCAATTTGGTTTGTACCGTTTTACTCCATATACCACCTTAATTAATTGACTTAGTCAGATCTGGTACACATGTGATGCAAATTTTCAAAATTGTCCCCACTTTTTTCAGCCAGTACAAGTATGAACATGACAAAGTAAAAGATACACATTCTGCCAACTACACCTGAAAACATACACTAAGCATTCCTTACTGTAAAATACAATCAAAAATCAAACTGTCAACATGGTTGATACTTTTTTCATTGCAATGTTGAAGTTCTGCCAAAAAATGGCAAAATGCTTGTATTAAAGCAATTTTATTCATGAGGTAGACCATAGTCTTCGAGAACAAAGTATATTTGAAGCAGACCTGTAGTGAGGATTCATACTCATGCTTTGGGAAAGTTATCTCTCATACTCATGAGAATAAGTTGTACTCATAATCACAATTTTTTTAAGTTAAACATTGCTGCAAATGCAAAGTTTGTGCATACAATTGTTTAAAAGCCATACCTCAAGGTACCTGTACTTACAACTAGAGACCTGTAAACATACTAATGACATTGCACTCTCTGGACAAGTCTGGTAAGACTTATTTATTCTGAATTAACAAAACTTTCTACAAAAGCAGGATATAGAGATGTGTCACATGTATGCATTATATAAATGCTGTTTCAAACATCACGACTGCAGAAAAATTGATCCACAAAGTGAGATATATTACACCTTAATTTGTCCTCTTTAAGGGTAACCACATATAATGACAACTTAGACACTCCAAGTTTGTAAGGCTTATTCAAGAAATCTTTAACCAAAGAAATCCCCCGTGCTGAAAGCAAGAACACCTTTATCAGAAACTTGGAATGCATGAGGTTTTGCATAAACTGTGAACATTCATTAAGCAGTTTTTTCAGTTCATCTAATCATCATCTGGTGCCATCTTAGTTGCTAATGTTGGTTGTGAAAAATCTCCATGTATGCTAGTTCTGTGCCTGTCTCACGGTTTTGATGGAATTTCAAACCTGTTCCAACTCTGACATATGAAAGACATGCAATTTACACTGGGATTTGCTGTGCAAACAGCCCAATTCCACATTTGGTATGGTTACACACATGCTTCAAGCTACCATCTTTTTTTAATTTTTTTTTCCGTTTCACAACAGACCCTTGCCCCATTCTGCCACTTCAGTCCAAGCACACAAAATTTACTTTTCAGATAACATTTTCTTCAAGCTAATCACTTTTTGCTAAGAATAATGTCAAGGCCATGAAACTGTAATGTGAAGACTAATACAATGGTACTACCAGTGTAATCTGTCATTGGTACAGCAATAGTGCACCCCTTCTCTGCATACATTATACGTTTGTAATGCTGAACTCACTTATTCAATCTCAGTCTACCATTGTTTCCTCTGTCTTATACCTGTCCTTTCAAAATGGAAGTGTATACTGTCTCTTAATATAATATAGCCCCAGTAATGCCATTTCCTCCCCATTTATAGTCTTAATGAGTCAAGGCTTTGTCTTAACTCTCTCATCTGTGACATTTTCTCCCCAGGAAATTTTCAGTATTCAGTATTCTCCTGCATACCACACCTCAAAACATGTAGCTTCTCTAGAACTGAGTGTCCCAGTGCAACACCCAAAATATGGCAACTAAACACAGCAAGAAATGATTTGTTTTCTGAAAGGCAGGTTAATTTATCTCAAAGCTAAAGTATCAGCACCTGTATTTAAACATTGCTCTGAAAAATGTTATCCTTTGCCTTGTTTCTGCCTCACAACTGCCATTAGATGAGACAAATGACCAAAGTAACCACATGCTCTACAAATTCAACTTCTGTCCAACTGGTGAAATTTCACCAAGAAGCCTTGTAACTCTCATGTAGTTGGTCTTTTTTGCAAAGCATTTATCTTCATCTCACACACAAACCATAAGTCTTAAGCCATTTTCATTAATACTGAATACTTTGAACAACTCACCCCCATAGTTATTGGAAGGCCTGTCCATCCGATCTACTCCTCTACTGTAAGAATCTGGCTGTCTACGACCGTCCTCACGGTTAAAATGTCGTCCATCGTGGCTCCCTCTATAGGCATTGTAGGAGTTTGGTGGGGGTATGGCATTGAATTGTGGACCAATGGAATGTCTAAAAAGCATTTAATGATACAAAAAAAAATGTTTTTAGAACATGAACAAAACAAAAGTTTCAATATTCATATCCTCATCACAATGTCAATTCAAAAAATTAATTCACCATACTGAGTGACTAACCCTTTTGTCGTGTCTTCTTCACCTCTGTTCCCTGGTTTGGAAGTATCATACAGCTTGGTCAACATTACTCAATGGAAGTCTCCACATCTTTTTTAGGTTTTTGTTATACTTGAATTGATATTGAGATAATTTTTGCATGCAAAATCACATTTTATGATTGGTTGATACATGCAGTCCTCATGCTGCCAATTTTAAGCAAGTGACCACAAAAGTAAACAAGACAGACTTTCCAGTACTTTCATCCTACTATATCTTACAATTCTGTCACATTTCAATGCCTCAATCAACCAACCAAACTGTTCAGTCCACTTCCTGTATCTAAAAACTACTGAAAAGTTACACACAAGCTGATTTGCTTACAATTAGAAAATACGTAGAAGTGAGGTTCCCCTCTGTATATGACATGTGATCATGCCACAAAAACTTCTGAAGTTCACTTTATGTTGCATTAGATGGTTCACAGAGTGAATATGGTACACTACATTCTTACATACTTCCATAGAAGAAACATACTTTATAACAAAGACTAGGACAGTACATGGGTGTAAAATACACCAAAAAACATTTTTTCAAGTCTGAGTTTTTAGACATTCCTCCAAAAATCCATTGAACATGATCCTGCTCTTATTCATGTATGATAGACAAGTAGCAATGCACTCAAAATGATTACTACTTAGGTGATATAATTAACACATCATACACTGTCTCTTTACAAAAGTACATCATATTATTTTCTTTCCTACCACCTCTAGCCATCCGTTATTGAGAATCCTGCATTCTGATTGGTTAAACACTGACCTGTTATTCCACAACATACGGTCAATAAACGTAAACACTGATGAAAATGAAGTTTTACACACATTTTCAGTGGTAGAATAAGAATAAACCACATTTGTCAGACTACTGTTGTCTCATAAACCGTCTCGACTCCAAATTTGCAAAATAACGGACTCGGCTTCCCCTTGTCCGTTATTTTGCCAAATTTGGAGTCTCCCAGGTTTATTCACTGATAATAGTCTGCCAAATGTGATTTATTCCTTAATTAAATGTTATATAATATTTTTGTCTTACTTTTAAAAAGAAAATATTTTCCATCAAAAGGAATGATATGGAGCAAGTAACACTAGTCACTTAACATTAACACTCACAAAAAAAATTTATCTTCACCCTCTTTGATTTGAATAAGATCTCAGGTTTGACTTTGGACATCACAGGTCATTAGATACAAGACCTTCACCTGGAGTAACACTATCTTCTAACTATTCATACTAACAGACGTAATAACATCTTTCACTGAAAACAACAAAAGTATGACTCCTTCCGAGAATTTTTTCTTTTGTTAATGAAGAAACCAGAAATTCCATCTTTACCTACGTATTTAAGGTCTTCATCTGAATTTGTTTTAAGAGTCTCAAAAATGACAGCAATCATGGTAAATATATGTATACCACCACACATAGGCTATGATACAAAGCAATGGTTAGCATACAAACTAACTGTACATAGCATGAGATATTTCCTCTCCCATAGCAGACTTTAATGAGTGCTAAGCATGATGGCAACTGGAAGTATAAACAAAGAGTGCCATGCCAACATGTGGTGTCTGCTATAGCATATGTATACGTGTGCACACTGTACTATTGACTGGTTGAAAGTTTTACTCCCAGTTCCCATGATCCTTTCTATGCTTGATGTATAATCATTAAAGTCTGCAATTGAGTTAGCACAAGCAAATCTCTCAGACCGTTCAAGAATGAACAGAAATGACTGTTAGGTACATACTTTATCAGTCTGGAAGCTGGTGCGGTGGAAAATCCTCCACCACGATAACCACTGTTTGGTGTAAACCCTAGCTGAGGACGAGGATGGAAATTGCTCCCCCCACGACCTCTTCCTCCTCTGCCTCCTTTACGATTCATGTCCGCTTCACTGACAGTTTTGGGAGGAAACCTTGAAATGGAGTGGAAAAATGTTTGTGAAGCAAAAGTCACACTAGCCAACTTTTTAAAAAATAAAGGTTTTGGTGATATAAAATGAATTATTTGATGCTTGAAAATGAAATCTAAGCTGAACAATTGCCACCTGACAAGTTTTCATGCACAATTCTCCCCCCTCCTCCCAGAAATTTCCAAATTTTCTGGGGGGTACATTGTCTGAGGTTTATTGTCTTGGGTGAGGACCCTCTGGGGCGGTTGTCTGGTCAAAAAGAGAAAATTAATTTAAAGTTGGTTACTGAGGATGGCACACTCTGTTTTATTTTTCTACATAAAGGCAGAAGAAAATCTGTTTTTACTTGTAAGATACGAAAATATTTCCAAGGGTTAGGTTGAAAGTTTGAATATTAAACTTACAGAGCACCAGGAAGGACCTTACAACTGAAAAGATGTCCAGGTGGATAAACTGGATCTTTGTATGTCGCACTGTTGGTCAATACAAAAATGATGATATAATAGCAAAGGTATAATAGCTTTATATAAAGATTGTAAATTGTAGCAATATCATCAATTCTTATACACTGCAGCAGACAAAAACTCATTAAAAAGTTTGAAAAGGCTCCATTACATAAAAATGCTATAGAGTGGTGGGCTATGCTTCCACAGATTCTTTTCATATGCAGATAAAGTGACGATAGTGTTTCCAGATAGCAATTTTACAATCCACTGTTAGGCTCATTATTGTTTAGAGGAGATGAATATCATCACAATTCAACAAAATACATGAAAGAATCGAGAGCAAAATTCCCAGCCCAATCCAAAATCCACCTTCCTTTTGTGTTTTATACTAGTTGAGATATTACCATTCCAATTATTTTCAAGAATGCTGTCAATGTCCATACTGAGTGGCTCACAGCATGTGTGTTTTGACTTTTCAAGCTAATTTTGAGTCTGAGATCTCTGCGTTTTTCTATGCTTTATGTTTCACATTTCTGTTCCATGCAAGGAAAGCATGTGTTTGTTGATATCAAACTGCAAAACTACAGTACTCACTTGATTTTTGAAAACATTTGGTAATTGCACTTCCAAAGTAAATGGAAGTAAATTAAATAGAAATGCCTGCTTATTACAAATGAGATGGTGAAATAATGATAGACTTTCCACAAAATGGGACACTGTAGCCACCTTCTCCACAACTAAAGATCTAAGATGTAAAGAAATATTTACAGTAAAACCACATTTATGTGAGCCCTGGAACATACAAAATCCAATTTATCTGCACCGGCCTCACAATTTTACCAGACTAAAATTCAAAACATCACGATGGTAGCATCCACCAAGTTTTCAGTGCATAACAAGGCAAAACTCAATGGATATTCAGAGGCAATACATTAATTTTTCTTGGGACTTTCACAGTCACAGTAACATGTCACGATGACTAAAACAGCGCGCATCTGGGCGTAAACAACAATCTGTGACTCTTTGTTACTTGAAAGAAAAGCTCTACACATTTTTTTTTTCAAATTCCTGCTAGCCGCCACCAGCAGGGTTAGTGCCAGATCAAAAATTCAAGGGGAGAATTCTCCCCTTGGTCTAAAATTTGGGGGAATCTGTGAATCTTGCGGGGATTCTAGCCATGTCAAATCCTAGAAAAAACTTGGCACGTACCTACCAGGGGTACAAATTTACAAACCAAAAGTGACATAACCATACCCCACCCCCACATCTTTCTACATTTCCAGGTTGGCCAGAGGGTCACCTATTGACAATTAATAAGCTAACTCTAACCATCACAATCAGGCCTAATCCATCAGCATCACTGACTCTTTAGAAATGCTCATGTCTTCCGCACTGATTGCAGTAGCAGCTGAACATGTGCAGTAAGGGGGCATCAAGTGCATTTTCATTTCAAGTATTGTACTTGAGGTCCCACGTCTAGAGTGTGCCTAAACTATCACCAAATAAACCTTTACAGGATGCAGCTAAAAATCTACACACACTCTTCAGCATATCAAGTCATTTTAAGGTCTATGACAAGGTTTCACTAATTTACTGTAGTACTATATGCATCTAAAATTCTGAGATTGTGGTCCCAAAAGTTCAAGCTAGGACCAATGTTGTACACACTACAGGTGTAAGACTGCAGTCTTAGTAGCAAGCCCCACCTTCAAATTGACAGGTATCCAAAATTATCTAGCTGGCATTCATTTCACAAAATATGTATGAGACATAGGTAAAATACTCTAACTAAGCCCTCCACAACATTTTCAAAACCTTTACTTTGCTAATTTTGAGGTACGATTTCTTTAGAGCTGCTGGCACTAGCCCACACGCCATCCTAACGTGTTCTATATAAGGATATATGTCAAGCATAGCCTGGTTTTATGTTACCTTGAAAGCAGTAACAACCAACTGTAAAGAGGGTTTATGTTGTACCACAACAGCATCAAGCTATAAGAGCACAATGTATTAAACTACAGTATAATGAACCCATCAATGCAAGTAACAAGAGTTTCTGGGAGTTCTGTATGGAAAGTACATCCACACGTGGTTTAGTCAGTGCATTACTGCATTGACTTAGTGTGTGCAGTTGTGAATGGAAGTAGTTCTGAATCCGAGGCAAAAAGTACAGAAATTTTGCTGAATGGGTCCATACCAAAATCAGTGTAGGAATTGCCCCTCAATGTTTTTTTTTTCGTGCGGGAACTGACAACCGTTGTGCACAATTCCCGCAATCCTGTGGCTAATGCGAACCCTGGCCACCAGTTGGTATAGGCTCAATATCCCTCATACAATATCTTAGGATAGTGTAAGACCTTGTTCACTAAATCTGAAAAGTAAGTATCAGGGTGAGTTTCGTACCTAAACATACAGTAGACCTTATGAAAACATTGCAAATGGCTGGTTAAGAGTCTTCCACACATGTGTCTCCAATATTTTTGGAAATTTATGCCAAATTTATACTCTAGATACCTCTAAAGATCATTAGAGCTTCCCTTCAGCAAATACACACATTGGTTACTCAGGAGACCATAGGCTCAAATTTTGGGAATACAACCTCTGGGTTTGCATATCATCAGTAACAAAAGCAATAAGTAAATATTTGGGGGCGTTTTCTCTGTAATTTTGCTAGCTGTTCTAATTATTTGGGAAATGTTTTGGCAGTTTCTTAGGGACCCAGTATATCGTACTTTAAGCCAAAACTTCAACTTCCATATATCCAAAGTCTTCTATTATCCTAACTACCTTCAGTCTCCTTGTGATCGGATAAACAGAGTTTTTCTGTATTTGTATGAGTTTAAAATTTTACTCTGCTTTCTAAATTTGTACTGTGATCTTTCTATGAAGTCTGAGCCTTTTCTTCCCCTTACATCCCATTTAAAGGTCAAATAGCAAGCATGATGGAAAAGTACATTCAATCAAGCTTAAGCAAGAATTTGAGTCCAGCTCAAAATTGTACTTTCTTGGTGAAGAAAGGACATACTGCAGATTGTCATGAAAACTTCTTGAAAGATTTTCCACAATACCTAAACTTTCAATTAATTTTCAAACTTAACTATTGTAAACCACTACTTCCACTTTTTGATATCAGAACAAGGAAGCAAAATCAAGAAGGTATGAGATTTAAAGACAAACATGAGGGACAAGATAAATTCAAAAAATGAATCAATTTTCCTTTTGAGTTGCAATCCTTAGAATTCTCAAATGTTGTGGCATATCCCAGACCTACATCTAAGCTTTGAAAGCCAAAGCCAAAAGCTCTATTATGACTGAAGATGCAGCTGAAGTTAATAATGCCCTAATAAACTCTCTACAATAAAATACTGACTCACTTCAAACATGTCTGCTGATAAGGCTCACATACCACCCATATTACAAAGTATGAAAAAAAGGAGAAAGAGGGAAAAACAGAAAAAAACTTACATCCCATTCAGCAAAAATAGCAAAGCACTAAAAGGAAGGCCCTCTTACCTCATAACACTGCAATTCTCAATTGGTAGAAGGGAATCAATGGGTGACTCTTTCGTCCTGCCAAGCAAATATGAAAAGTTAAATTTACAAATCTGAGTCACTTAAGATATCAATATACTACAAACTTAATTTTTCAATAACATATTTCTCCAAAAGAGTGAATTATTTTCACAGACAGACAAATCCAATGTATTCCAAGTAGGACAGAGGTGACTGTTCCAAGGTATTAAATCACCGAGTGGTAAATAGATAAACCACAATAGTGAAGGCGTTTTATCACTGGATAAGGCACATATGGGATGGCTAATGGATATCAAACACTGATGAAGTTTTATCATTTGCTAAGCACTGATGGACTGTTACTACATACCAAAGCACTAAAGGAAGACAACACACAACCAGTGCTCAGTGAAAGAGTTTTGTTATAATTATTGAACATTAAACAGTGGGAAAATGGCCATGACATACTTTTGATAAGAATTTTGTGAAAGATTATGGTAAAATTTATTTTGTAACAGCAAGTCCCATTCCAGTAGGATTACCGATTTTCTGACTTTGAGGAAAAATTACAAAGCTTGTGATAATGATCCATTCAGAACAAGATACATAATTAAGATCTCAGTATGTTTTGTAGCATACTCCAAACCTTTGCTCACTTTAACTACAAAATATATTGCCACAGCATTAATCAAGTTGCAGGTTGATTACAGTTAGGGTTGTAGGTGAAGGCATGGTATGGGAGGGGATTGGTCCCTTTTTGATTCCTTGCCAAAGACAAAAGGAATCTATACAATCATGCTGGCAAGTGTATGTATGTCTCTGTATGTGTGTATGTATGCATGCATATTTGTGATGATTGGCTTGTAGACACAATGTCCAAGATAGCAATAACGGAAACTTCTCGTAATTAGCGTATGGATTTCCCATATTTAGAGAAAGATCCCTGTTGTTGTTGGTGGAGGTCAAAGGTCATGTGAGGTAACAAGAGGTCATAAACCAAAATCTTGTAAACTTGATATCTTTAGGTAGGAAGCCTGGATAATTTCACACTATTGTTTTTAGCAGAGGTTTAAGGTTATCTGGGGTCACCAGAGCTGAAAATATGGAATTCTTAAAAATCACTTGTAAACATGACATCTCAAGATAGCGATGACAGACACTTTTCATATTTGGTATATACATTTGTCATAATGAGAGGAAGAACCCATTCTTTTCAGTGAAGGTGAGAGGTCATTTGAGGTCACAAGAGGACAAACACCAAACACCCTGAAAAAACACGATATTTCAAGACAGGGATGATGGACACTTTTCGTACTTAGTATATAGATTTGTCATTTCAAGCAAGAGAGAACCTGTGTGTTTTGTCTGAGGTCAAAGGTCATCTGAGGTCAACAGAGTTGAAACTATGGAAACCTATGAAAAAGTTAGGGCTGAAGTTCTGTACCATTCCAAAGATAAAATTGTAGCGAACAACATATATTTCTTTTCCAGTAATTGGTAATGCTAATTTTAATTAACCAATTATGAACAAGTGTGAAGTATACTGTGATACCATATTGATAACAAGTTTGTCCATGGTGTAGTGGAAAGTGCTCGGTTTCTCACACAAATGGCCCAGTTTTGAATCCCATCTACATGGTTCGTACAAGTTCCAACTGAAAAATTTCTGGACTTTTCCATGACTTTCAAGGACCTCAACATAAAAATCCAGAACCACCACTTGGGAAAAGATGTACATCTATACATGCAATACAGTGTCTTCATTAGAGTTCTAAAACCAAGAGTCCGTGCAAGGACCCTCAAATTTTTTTTCAAGAAGTCCCAAGACAATTTTTGCTCTAACTTTAAAAAGCTGTGGTTATATGTGCCAAAATGACCACTAGATCACCACATGACCTCATATTTCTGAACACCCTCAATGATGCAATTACCAAAGTTACACCACAATGACAAACATCCAAGACTGTCACTGCAAGAATCTGTAGGACTGTGTTTTTTAATTTGTAAAATGACCCTAATGACCCCAAGATGACCCTTGACTCCAAATCCCCTAACACCAGTGATTACATATCATCCATTCATGACTGGGTCCAAGTTTTAAGCATGTGCTTATGGGTTAAGTCTTGAGTTTTCTTTTAAAATTGTCCTAACAATTACACATGGCTTATACAACCAAAAGCTTTTAAAATAATACAAGAGATTCAGACAAGCATCTATGTCATCCTATCAATAAATAAAATTTTCCAAGCGTAACATAATGTATGAGAGCAAATAAAGCATTTGTAAAAGCTTTCCAACAAATTTGATGAAAGGCTCTTAGTACTGTATGTGTTACATGTTAGGTAATGGAAAAAGTGCAAAGATTCCCTGAAGGAAGTCACCTGGTAGAGAAAGACCTCCAAACAGAAGGACACAAATGAACTTCAGATTGTTCTCTAAGGCTGTTTTGCACATGTCAGGTTCATGTTTTGACTATGTTCTTGACCAGCTATCTTATTTTATATTCTTTGAAGATCAGTACTGCTGGAGTAAACGAGACATGGTCAACAGTGTACACTGTATATATAGAGCTGTAGCTTACTAGTGTGATCAATACTTGGTTTTCTGGACTACTGTTTCTCCATTCTGGAAATCAAAATTTTGTGTACATATTTCTTCATTCCAAAAACTCACACTGATAGAATAGAAGTGGTTCTCATAATTTTTCAATCCCTTTCACAATGATAGTGAGATTCTGAGGTTTACGTAAGTCACAAGGAGTTTTGTGTTTGAGCAGTCATACCAGGGCCCATACTGTAAACGCATGCTACTGCTCATGCTCTTGAACGATACACTTATGCTAGATCTTTCTCTCACAGTACTTGATGTGTAATGACATGTACCTCAGTAGTTAAAAATTCTGTAAAGAGCATGCACAGTACATCAAATCTCTTTGAGTGTCTTGACAGGAAGGTTTGCACAAATTGAAGAATTAACTGACATATCAGCAAAATAATATTTCAGTTTTTTTCTTACTCACGACAGGCACCAATAGTTATATACAAAAGAACACAGTGACAGATCTGGCCACCGGTGAAGGTCAATTTTCAAGCAGCACCGCAAGGGCATGATAGCAAGGGCATGATAGCCATTGCCGTTAGTGCAGTTGGTTATTTTGAGTACTACATGCACCACAAGTTTCAGAGGAAAAGGTTACACGATATGCAACTGCTGTCTGTAGCTTGTTCTTGTGTCATTTCCATTGATAACGTAACACATACCATAGCCCATGAAAATTTGATTACAAGCGAAATATATACACCTGTAAAAGAACCATGAAATGAGTACAAGTAACCTTTTATCTTAATCTGTCCACGTTTTCCCAGATTGAGAAAACCAAAACAAAATATCATGTGCTTTCTTAAAATTCCATGACTTTTCCAGGACCTTTTGAAAAATTGTTCATTATCCAAGACTTTCCAGGAATTGCAGGACCTGTGCGAACCCTGATTAAGGACACTTATTACTTTTTTTTCTTTTTTGTTTATTTTTGTTCTTTGACTTTTGGTGGAGTTCAAAGGTCATATGCAGGCCTCCCAGTCTTAACTTGTGAATATGGGTTCTTTTAAAGGTTGAAAACGATTAAAAATTGGTTTCATATGAATAAATTTGGGCTTTCACACACATAACATACAGATTTACTAGTATTAGATACTGGAAGTTAAAATACTCATATTGCAGGCATTACGTGAGTCCGGCGGAAAAAGTACCATAAAGTAGGATCACATTTCACAACAAAAAGGAAAAACCAGAATTTTTCAAACCAAAACTAGGCCTTTCTCAGCCTTTCAGCAGTAGTTTTCATTATTACATACCAATGTTGCATGCACTTTACTACTCCTTCAAATTTTTTTTCTTTATAGTCACAGTTCACATCCTGAAACTGCACTGGCTCTTTGCTACTGTTGTGTACAAGCCTTTCATTGACTAAACTCTATATTGGACAACATTACAAAAGTAGGTGAGCTGCCAAGTTGAGCTGTTTAAATTTCTTAAGTCCATGAGTTAGTAAAAATATAGCCCACTATGCTCCACCATGGTGGAGGCTGATGTGAAAAAGATTTCAAATTCTGAGCCCCTAGATAGCAAAAATAAACTCTGAAACACAAATTTACTTATAAGATCAAAATGGAAAGTCTTATCCATGTACAGGTGTGGTACATATGGTAGTGTTTATCAATGGCAGCACAAAGGTCACTTGCTCTTCCCTCATTTGATCATACCCACTGCTTCCTAAAGTGAGATTTTAAATGTTGAAGATATGCAGAGCAAACACTATAGTTAACAGTGTATGCATCTTGAAGTGGGGGCCACACAGACTTGCCAAGGTAACCGAATTTTGAGTGAGCCTTAAGAACTTTGTTGCAAGCATGCATGGTCTAGACTTCTCTCAGTCCCCCCCCCCCTCTCCTGCCATCCTCACCTCCCTCCCCCATATTTTCTGCTATCTAAGGAGCTGAGCCACCCCTCCCTCTCACTGTTTGCTATCTAAACATGGATAAGTTTCCCTGATCCATTATCTAAGCAACTTAAAGTTTTATAACTTTCTTGCCTCAGTCAGTACCAACAACTGCGGGGCTGAAGTGAGTTGTGTCTATCTGCTTATGGACATACAGTACACATGTCACAAAGAAACACCTTATCAACTTTCAAAATTTCAACTTTTCTTACCTTTTTGGGTGATCTTACATTTAAAGGACACTTCATTCTGGAGTAAAAATTGCAAATTTTTACACAAACCTTGGGAGCTTTGCTCCTAGTCTTCCACCATAGCACTAAGGTGGTGCTCTTGGCTCCAAGGTTTTAGGAGCATTATAGTCCCTTACACGTATCATGTGGCCTCCACTTATGGTATTAATGTTAATCAATTTTCTATCATTTATGTACAACCAATGAAGAGTACCGTTGATACATTTAAAAGTACAGTGCTTGACTCACCCATATACTCTCAAGTAGGACTGGTAGTTATTTGAGTATGACAACTAATGTGTAACACTCATGTACCTTGTCCATATATTCCAGGAAAAATTCTATAGACTCTTGCATAACTACCAAAGCACTTCCTAAGCTACAGTGTAAAATCTGCCATATAAATGCCACATTGAAACTCAAAGAAAATCTGTTAGACTTTGCTTGTAAAAATGTCCATTTTTGCGTCCATTTTGCATGAAACAATTTAAGAGATGAATTTAAGAAGGTGCAGAGGAACAGTTTACAACAATCCTCCTAATATGGGTTTTATGGGTAAAATGGGTTATTTTTACAATTATGGACCCAAAATATTGATGTGGGTTTTACTGGATTTTATGGGTTTTATGGGTTCAGTGGGAGGCCTGCATGTGAGGTCACTAGAGGTAAAATTGTGAAAACATCATAAAACATGATATCTCCAGAAGGATAATTTGAGGGATAACCTCAGTGCATCAAAGCATTTCTTTCGGCAAGGAACCACTTAACCTTTGGGCTTTCTGGTTGTTTTAAGTTGTTTCATTTTGGTTTGGAGTATGTGTATTACTTTGCTTTCTCTAAGAATGCTCTCACTTTTAAATGAAAGAAGGGATTTCGGGAATACTTTCTGTTGAAGACAAAATTATCTGACGTTTACTGAAAAAACAGAGAAATGAAAAGAAAGAAATATTTGTTATCAGAACTTACTTTCCAATAGGACAAAGAAACACATCTTTACCCAGGGTACCTCGAACGCCATGTGTTAGTTTAGGATTTAAGTCAACAGTTGGTTCCTCCTTTACAAAAGAAAACAATTCATGGTGTGCTAACGTGAATCTGATGAATAGCACCTTTCTCATATCACAACCTACTAAAGGAAATAAAATAATATTCTGAACCCTTTCATCAACTTTTTTAATCCTGTGTAAAACGTTACTCTACTATGAAATATTTCAGTTTTATTAACATGCAAGATATGGTATTAATAAATATGAAATGATCTCTGTACCAATTATTTCATATGGTAGCCTTACCTTGATTACAATGAACTCAGGATACAAATTTTGATAAAGTTCCTGAAAAGTTACTTCTTGTCTTTCATTCACATAATGCTTACCACAATTGTGCTGTATTAATGCATTTAACAAGTCATATGAATTAGTGGGTTCTACTTTAAAAGATATGCAGTGCATGCTGAGAATTTTGCTTTACCAACAGATAAATTCTGTGACATTTTGGACACATACACAATTTAAGTTACTGCTTTCTTTTCTTCTACAAACAATGTTACCCATTAAACCTTTTCTAAGTTTAAGCAGATTTACTATTAAAATAACATTTCCCCAAAGCCAAGTATTTTGGCACACCACCAATGTTAAAAATCATGATTGTTAGATGAAGCTTGTGCGTAACATTATCTTCAAGTAGGTGTTCATTGTTTGTAGAGCAAAAGTGCAAACTTCCCAGCATGCATTGCAATTCTATAATGTCCAACTAGCTTATTACACAATCGCTGAACTTAAGAAAGATATCTTATTACTGTCAATAATGGAATGAAATGGGAACATAAAAGAGGGGCAGTTAAGAGGTAGATATAGGGCCAGGAAGTTTTCAATCTGTAGCATCTTTGACATATATAACACTGAAGTAACTTACAGATGCGAGGGCATTTGACTCAAAGAGCTCTTTAAGGAATTCAAAGAGAGGATGATGTCGTCCAACAAAAATGCGATCCGGACCATTCCTGTTCCGCTTTTCTGAAAAATTATAAAAAGTTCCTGTCTACCACACTGAAGTTTTGGTGACATGATGCCAAACTCTTTACACTGCCCAAGAACTGCCCTAGTAATAGCTACCTCAAAGAAGGAAAGGCACAAGTGAGGAGAGTTTATGAGTTTTTTGGTTTAAATTCCAAAATGCAAAAATGAAAACCACAGACCATGTAATGGATTCGCATAAGTATTTGCTCAAAGGTAAAGAATGCACGCCAGCAGAATGCAGGCCAGCAGAATGCATTCCTCTGAATGGCCAGCCAGCACGGACATTTTAAAACCCAATTGTTTGAGAACTCAGCTCTTAGACGTCGCTGAGTCAACTCTTATTGCCAGTATGTTAGACAGTACCTGCCGTAACCTTGATACTTTTGCATAATTTCAAGACTGCCATGGAGAGTAAAATTATTTGCAAGTTATCATAAATGTATTTATTTCAATTAGTCTTGCATCACCTGTGAACGTGTGGGTTTGTATTCAGTGAAATGTACAAATTTTGGTAACAGAAACTGGAATAACTTGAGTTAATATGATGGACTGTATATTTGAGAATTGCTACACGGCATGGCAAATATCTTATATTTGTACATCATATTTTTGTATATTTGTACCATACTTTTGTATACATTTTGTTCATGTTTTGTACATGTGGTCAATTTGAATGTTTTTTTTTTTTGCAATTCCAGTTTGTGTTTGTACCAGTGTTCTTGACGTTAATGGACTGTTTTTTGTATTTAACAGTTTTCATGAAAGTTTGTCAATAACAGTGCACCTGCAGTATGGAAACCCTTGGGTTTGAGTTCTTTTTCCTTGAGTCTGCAGGTACTAACATTACAGACCAAGTAAATCACTAAACACCAAATCTGTATTGTATCCACATGCTGGCACACTGCCAGAAACATTACTTGGCAGAATGGATTTTTACTACCATATTTTTGAAGTTATGCATTGCTGTTCATGCAAAAATTGGTACTGATACTCATGAAAAAGATGTGTACTTCAAACCTCTGGATTTCACATTTCATGGGAACTTTTTTGAGGGTTCCATGCTTTCTGATCATAAAAACCCACCAGACCCTATTTCTGATCTTCCTAGTGACTGGTTATGTGTAAAATGACACAGGTATATTTTTCCTAAATCTATCTGTGATGGTCTAAAATTGTCGTCAGATGATATAAAGCTTAAGTTCTACATTAACATTATAACAATAAGTTTATTCTCACTATTGATTACTACTATATCTGTAAATGATTTCAATTCAATATTGAAAAGAAAAAAATACTGCAATAAAAAAGAGAGTAAGAAGCCCTTGAAGTTATCCTTTCCCTATGCGCCAGCCAAGTAGATTTGCATTTTGCGGAGGGGGTGGGGTGGAAATTGAGCAACCTGGAGAAGGGATTCCAACCGTTTTGAATGTTAGCAAAAATCAAAAACAGTTTATCTGTCTAGGATAAACATTTACTTACTGGAATTGATGCATATATATATATACCCTACTCCCACCTCACCATTTTCTGGCTACCCGTACACGTCCTATTTTCCTCAGCCAAATTTCTCCAACCACTTAAAATGAAATCTTGACTTGCAGTCACCAGTTGTGAATCAAAGCCCTATCTGCTATGCAACCAATCTCAGCAGCTGCCAATCTGCAGAATCATGCTGATCATGTGTCTTCAGTTTAGGAATGAGATCCCCCAAAGATATTCCAAAACTTTTGCCCAAAGACCTGATGCAACTGACCAGCATACAATCCCTCCAAGTCCCTTAAAATTTCAAGATACTGTGCTACACATTACTGTGTAAGTGTTTCAGTCTCAGGGTAGCCAACTCAAATGTAAAATTTAAAGCCATCCAAATTACTTAGATGGCATTCATTTCATAAATAGTTTCAATGCATGTGTAAAACATTTTAACAAATCCGTCTAATATTTTCGGAAATTTTTCTTTAGTAATTTTCCTGTATGATACTTTTTCCTTCAGAGTTACTGGCTTTGGCTGCTATGCTATCCTAACAAGTTTATACATGAAGATGTGTTGAGTCTAGCCTAGTCTCGTGTTTCATAGTAACATCAAATGAGAGGCAGTTACAGTTTTGGTTAGTGTCAGGTAGCTCTACATGTAGTAGAGCCAGAATGATTTATGTCAGATGAAATTAATGCGGGGAATTTACAGACTAAGCTATGATTTAAATCTAATGTTAGGCCTAGAATATTCTACACACTCATGTTTAGAAAAATTTGATTTGGGTGTTCTATGTTGTAAGGCTTAGCAGTAAGTTAAGCTCAGCCTACAAAAGTTACAAAACTATGGGAACCGATTTTTGAGTTCCATGATTTTGACTTTATGGTAACAACAACCTTTTCCGTGAAATCTGGAGGCCTGTACTTGTGCTCACAACCAGAGGCAATGCACCAGTACTCATTCATGATCATACCATTGTACTCACACTACAAGTCTGCAAAACACCTACCAAACTAAAAAATTTACAAAATAAAAGACCGTGAGTGAGCTCAGTCACAGCCTACAATCCCTCTAAGTCCTTTGAAATTTCAATTCAAGATACTGTACTATCAATCACTTCATTGCCATTCAAAGTGAATGCAATTGTGATATTAGTAGCTATACCATGTTTAGTCATGCGACAAGCCATCTATATGGAATATTATATCGTATATTATATTGTATATTGAACCAGAAAGCCCAAAGGCTTAGTGATTCCTTGCCGAATGGGGCTTTGTTGCACTGAGCTTGATCTCTCAAATTTATCTTTCTTGACTACATCATTTTATGTTTTAACAATTTCACCTCTGCTGACCTCACATGACCTCTGAACCCAACCAAATATAACAAAAAAGGAAAAACGAAGTGTCTTGAAAGGGATTCAACTCCTATGGATCTTGGATCTTGAAAATTCTTGGCAAATTTTGCTTTTGACCTCTGGTGACTCCAGATGATGATCTTGGGAATACTTGGGAAATTTTGCTTTTTGACCTCTAGTGACCCCAAATGACGATCTTGGGAATTCTTTCAAAATTTTGCTTTTTGACCTCTGGTGACCTCATATAACAATCTGGGAACTGTTGGAAAATTTTGCTTTTTGACCTCTGGTAACCCCAGATGACCTTTGACCTCCACCAAAAACAATAGGGTTCTTCCTAATATCATGAAAAACCTATACACTAAATATCAAAAGTGTCCTTCATTCCTATCTTGAGATATTGTGATTACAAGCTTTTCGGTTGTTTAGCTCCTGTGACCCCAAATGACCTTTGACCTTCACCAACAATAATAGGGTTCTTCCTCTCAACATGGCAAATCTATACACCACATATCAAAAGTGTCTGTCATTGCTATCTTGAGATATAGTGATTAGAAGCCATTTACAAGATTTTCCCAGTTTAACCTCTGGTGACCTAGGATGACCTTTGACCTCTACCAAAAACAGTAGCATTCTTCCTCTCAACATGACAAATCTATATCAGTTATTCCTATCTTGACATATCGTGATTTCAAGGTTTTCGGTCTTTGACCTCTAGTGACCTCAAATGACCTTTGACCTCCACCAAATACAATAGGGTTCTTTCTCTCAACATGACAAATCTAGATACCAAATATGAAAAGTGTCGATCATTCCTATCTTGAGATATCGTGATTACAAGCTTTTCAGCTTTTTACCTCCGGTGACCTCAAATGACCTTTGACCTTCACCAAAAACAATAGGGTTCTTCCTCTCAACATGACAAATCTATATACCAAATATGAACAGTGTTAGTCATTGCTATCTTGAGATATCGTGTTTACAAGCCGTTTAGGAGGTTTTCGCAGTTTAACCTCCGGTGGCCTTGGATGACCTTTGACCTCTACCAAAAACACTAGGATTCCTCCTCTGGATATGACAAACCTGTATACCAAATATGAAAAGTGTCGGTCATTGCTAACTTGAGATATCGTGTTCACAAAGTTTTCGGTTTTTGACCTCTGCCTTCGGCAAGGAATCAATAAAAAAGAGTACTTTAAAAGTACTCCTATAGAACAGTACTCATACTCAGATCCAGAACGCTGTACTCGCACCCCAGTGCCTGATAATTGGGTTCTGCAATGCTATACTCAGCCCCTGGGACTTGGTACTTGGGACCATAAGCACCTGGATGTACTTGGTACTTGAATAGACGAGTTAGGAAATGTTTCCACGCAATGCATTATGGTAATGAGTCAAAGGTGAAGTGTACCACGCTTACAGTGTCGCATACGCAGGTGTTGCATGCTGAGCACGCAGAGCTAAACACTTTGCCATTGTCATGGTACACTTGACCTTGTGACCCGACCGGAAGTACCAAATTTCCCAACTTGTCTATTAGAGTACTAGACTACAACACTACTAGTAACTGAGTCTTCATGTCTGCAAACCTTTTTATTTTAAGTAGCAAACATGAATGTCTCAATGGAACTTCTAAACAGAACTGTTAACTTACTTTCTACTTCAGTTAGGTCTGGATATACCTCAGCTAAGGTGCTGAGAAGTCTTGGTTCATCAACAAATGGCAAGAGAGCCACACCTTAAATGGAAAATTAAAATCAAATAAAAAAAATTGCACCTTGAAATAGCAAATATCACCATTCTCTCATAAAGTTATCATGTCACCATAGAAGAAGAGAATGAGGAAGATGATGATATAAGTAAACCCCTTTGTTGTAAAGAAACTTCAAAACTATTACCAGCATCTCAAATCTCTAGGAAGGCTACTACTGGGAACTTACACTTAATAAGTTGTAACTAAGTGTAGGGTACATATTATAGCTAAGCTATTGTCAACAAACCAACAACAAATGAACTAACAAACATACAAAATAACTAATAAATGAACATATAAACAAACAAATGAACTAACGACAAAAAAAAACATATCAACAAATTAACAAACAAAGGAACATAAACATGAACAAACAAACGAACAAATGAAATAACCTACAGTCCAAATTTTTGCTACAATCTATGAAAAAGCTCTTGACAAGCTGTAATATTCCAGACTGGCCTATTCCTAGTACCAATAAACTCTCCACTATTGACTTGATTCTCATTAATAAGTTTGAAGAAACTCTATCTCTAAAACAACACAGTATTAACATCAATCATAGCACTCACCCTGCCATGCATATTTCTTCCCATTAAGGTCAATTTGGAAATTTGAAGGATAAAAGTCAATTATGGGGGAATCCTGTTGATGACAAGAGAAACAAAATATTACAACACAATTCCAAACAGTTGTGTGATCTAAACTTTATAATACAAACTGTATGCAATGTTAATAGCATCTTGTACAGGGTAATGCTGCATATACAGGTCTTGGCCAAATGGCTGCTACCATATTGCTACAAGTAGGCCTATAGAGGGATTTCAGTCACGTGACTTAAACCAACTAGACGCAATTTTGAAGGGCAAGATCGCGTGTCTCTTTGGTTTTGACGGGCACGCGTCCATTGTGTCACAGTAGTATCTATGGTTATGTCGTGCGCGTGAGCTGTAAATACGCTTACTGCGTGTGTGTTTTGCCCTTCAGTGCCTGGGAATCCAACGTGCATGACGTCACATGAAATCCCTCTGTATGTACTGTATACTGACACTTGCAATATTTAACAGCTCTTGGTTTCTTTTGGTAAAGTGTTGCATATTAACATATATACAGCTTAGCAACTCACAACTTTCATTTTACAGCACACCCACCTCATAAATTCTGATGCAATTAACCTAGGATACCATTTAACTATCTTGTGATGACATCCAATCAGAAGCAAGCAATGGCAGCCAGCATCTAAATCAACCCTCCTCTTTATGAGATAACCTCATTTAAATCTCTACAAATTCTCTATAAATTGTATGTGGCTGCACATTCCAACCGACTAATAGTTCATAAATTACTTGGAGGCAACCATCATGACAATGATCTGCCCCTAATCAATTCAAACACTCCATCATATCACTGGTACATCTGGTACTGTAAATTCCTAGAAAAGTCCACAAGAGTTGATTTTGATGAACAAACACTTATTTTCTACTCTAACTTTCAGAAGACCTGTTATTTCCCACCATTTTCTAACTGTGATCATGATATGGTTGCAATGACTTCAAGACATCAAGACAAAAGTACCCTCTACATGGCTTGAAGTCCATTTCCCTTTAATCACAAGTACTCACTATGTCAGTCATATGTTTTCTCCAGGTCTCTGGTAGAAACTTGCCACTGGCTGCTGGGAAGACACTCATCAGCTGCTCCAGAGGTTTAAACTATCACAGTAGAAGCAAAAAGAATGATTCATTGATAAAAGATTCCAAGCAAACAAAATAATATCACTATAAAATACTAAAAATAACTATAATCCACTTACTGGTTTGGTGTTTGGGTCAAATTCTGAGGACACTTCAGCTATGTCAACAAAATCACAGGCAAAGGGTGCATAGTGGTAAGGAAAGTACCACTTCCATGAAGCACACCCTTGGTAATAATATCGCAGAACCCAGCACAACCCTTGAACGTATGCATGAGCCTGTCAATAAATAGAAAAGGCATAATAGTGTGAATGATTTACTACACTTGTCTCTCAGAAAATGACTGCGACAATGAAATTGTGTAAAGAGAAGTAGAACCATTGAACTCAGCATAAACCATGAACTATGCATGAACCTACTGATAACTACATGGGGGATAATAACCAGGGGTGTGAGTAGGGTCCTTACAAAAAAAAGAGGAAAAAAGCTGAAGCTTATCTGCCAAAGCATAGCTTGCACAAGGCCTTCCTGGAAGTCCAGGGTGGAAGCTTCCAGCAGGTAAAGGGGCAGAGTGCAACAGAAATTTCTTTGAAATATTGAACAATGAGAGTGATATTTCCTGAATATCTTACATCATTTTTCTCTAATTGATTATCATTTTTTGAAAATATAAATGACCATATCCAACTTACTTGGTAACATGAGCCAAAATGACCATTAGATGACCGTTGACCTCAAATTTCTATACACCTGCCAAACATGTTACCAAGTTACTGAATATAACAATAAGCACCCCAAGACGTCGATGGACCTTCAGGAGACATAGCCTTTTAATAAAACTTATTTATTTTGATAAAATATCCCTAAAAGGACCCCTAGATGACAGTTGACCCCAAATCCCAGACCACCACAGGTAACTTGTTATTCATCATTATTCCCAAGTTTCATTAACATTAGCCCCAGTATGTGTCTATGGAGTATGCCTTAAATTTTTGTATGCTTCATCGTAACAGTGTTATATATGGCTGATTCAACCAAATGCAATAAGAATAATCAAAAGAAACTTAGACAAGAAACAATGTCATCTTATCCATAAAAATACTAACCATGCATAACACAACTTTTGTAAACAAATACGACAAGTTAAGCAACTTGCAACGAATATTATTGAAACATTATAATAGGCCATTTGGCTCTTGGAGAAGGCCTGTAACTTGTACAGTAGATCAAATGCAGAGTTGCATGTGTTTGTTAGGTTGTAATACGTACACATACGTGACACAATAGGCAATGACAAATATGCCATTCCCCTCTGAAGAAAGTTGCCCCGTATAGGAAAACCTTAACATAGAAACTTGCAAATATACTTCAGATTATTCTTTAAGGGTCTTTTATACATGTCATGTACATGTTTTGGAGGTTCTTGACCAAATGGGATATTTTGGATTCTTCAGATGATCGATCTTGACTCTGCTGGCCTGTGTAGTTGAGACATACTGTTTACAGCACACAGTGTATAGAGAAAGCTGTAGCTTGCTTGCGAGATCAAACCATGACTGTGGGGACTAAAATCTTGCACCTGTGGAGTTAAAACTTTGCAAATGTATTCACAGATGCCAAAAGCTCTCACTGTTATATTTTTTGCAGCCATCTAAGACTGCTAAGTTCAAATCTCTTGATCAAGATTTTTTGGGCTCCCTTAAGCCACAGAAAGGTGAATACTTCAATGATGTTTCTGCACCATACTGCACGTTAATCACACAAACGCCCCTAGACAGAAGATATAACCTAGAATGGGATGATACTAGATTTTGCTTGGATTCCATAGAAGAGATTTTTGCCAATGCTGCATCAATTCGATGGCATATCAGAATGATTTTTTAATCTTGTTTCCTGCTGCTGTATCACTATCGTTTCTTTTCTCATTCAGATTTTGCGATAGGAGTTATCAAGTATGAGATTGCTTGCCTGCAAAATCTTCACGTACCAATGTCAAACGTTAGTGTAATATAATGTGGCATCCAGCGAGCTATAGGCCTATGAACTCCCCTACATGCACTTTGCATACAATATTGCAGTAGCTAATGTTGTTTGTGGTACGAAAGACCTTTCGTTCTGGTATCACTTTTTCCATTGGCGGAAATTGTGAGTATGGATACACAGTTACTTCTGTCAGACTTTTCAAAAAGGCGGAAAGTGAAATCGGGAGAGGAAATGAAAAAAGCGGATTTCCGCTAAAAGGCGGATATTTCACACCCCGAATAACGTAAGTGACTGAATCAACCTCCTTTCACATAAGTCACTGCAACAATAAATTAAAAAAAAAGTTTAAAAATTACAACAAGTTTATGTCAAAGTGTTTTCTAAACTGTCTTTGTCATACAAACTTACCACTGTCTTCCTAAATTTTTCATCTCCAGGTGCGACACCAAACTTACTCTGATAATATCTGTCCCTCCATCCATCCTCCCACAACCTGACGATGAGAGAGATCATTACTATTGAATAATACATCAAATAAAATGTGTTTTATATGAACACTTGTAGTTCATTCTAATACCAATACCATAATAAGTAAAATTTGAACCAGTTACTCAACTTTTACCAATGAATGTCTCACTTTTCTTTAAAGGGCATATGCAGACCTCACAAAATTATTTGAAACATAAGCTGAACATTTCAAATGTCCTCTTGTTACCATCCAAGTATCATTTATTACCTTAAAATGGTAAATGCAGCCATCCAAGCTCAAGTTACATACAGTAGCTATGATTACTTATTTATGGTGTTTTAATCATGTGAAAACAATTTTGTAGATGAATTATTTGAATTATGCCAGATAATCTTTGGTATACCAGTGATTGATAGTCAATATTTGTGCTGTGATCACCATTTATGATACCTGAAGAGGAAATTCAAGGAGATCTGATACATTGAACTTATGTTCAAATCAAGTGTCATCAACTGTTTTTATTTCATAACAATACACAATGCCCAAAACAAGTCAATCAAAGAATTTTTGTAGCAGACAGTAAAATATGGTGTTTACAATGCACCAACATGGAATACAAAGAAAGCAGATGTAATCATTATTTATGTACTCAGTGTCCTCAATTAACTTAAGCAATAGTTGCCCCAAAGTATCATGCATTAAAAGAGTTACGGATGTTTGAAATTTTGAATATTTGGTCGAACAAAAAACTGAATTCCTTTCTGTGAGCACCTTACAGTATAAAAATAAAGCTACCATGCTGCCTTACTTTAAATGAACTGCCATTCTATATCTATAAGTCATGGTTTTAAAGATAAAAAATTTTCTAAAATGTCATAAAATCTTAAATTAGACTACCCATATTGGTAAATTCAACATCTTCTGACTTACTTGACTTCATCTTGTTTGTCCATCTCTTCATCTTCATCTATTTCCTCAGCTTTCCTTTTCACTCCTTTGTCTGTTTGGTCCTCAGCAACAACTTCAGTTCCAGGTTTTCCCTTCAAAAAAAAAAGTATTCTTGCATATTTTTGTATAAACTGAAATTTACTTGGTGGAATGGATTATATAGATTACAGTGAGTTTGACACCCCCTTTGGTATCAGATTTCATTACTCAGCCAAATCATCCTAAATACTTGTTACAGTTCATTGCTCTGCTAGAGTTTCATAGAGGTGTAGGTAATGGGAACTCACCGCTACTAACATTAGATTAATGACTTTATACTGTCCTGTGCAATTGAAGTACCGCTACCCTTAAATCTGACTCTCTCAACAAGTCATAAAAGAGGTTTATTTTCTCATCCCTCTTATTTGCCAAAGCTTCAAATTCACCCCTTATTCACTTCAACCTATAATTCTAGCACATATTTTCTGTATGTATCTTATCATGTCTAAATATTGTGGGTTAACTTGCAAGAATTAAGGATTTTACACTGGCATAGCCTGAAAGACCAAGCAATTTTGAAAAATAATCATTTCACAAATGACAGGTTTGCCTCCCCATCTAGTACAAAACATCGATGATTTTCTTTTTGTCCCCATCTACATTTACTTTAGAGCATTGTTTCAACCTCAAGGCTCATGATTTATTAGTGTAAAAGAAAGCTCTTTTGTTGTTGCTTGGTTAATATGTTTTTGGTTACAGAAAACAGCACTTTTATGTAAGCCATGAAACAAAATTATGGTCAAATAAGTAAATATAGACAGTGATATGTTATTTACATCCAGCTAGGAGAAAGCCCAATAACTATTTCAGAGAAATAAAATTGAAGGTACTTTCCAACAAACTAATGAGAAAAACTTCTTACAAGCACAAACCTGTCTAAACCATTAGATCAAAAAACAATAGCGGAAGAAAGTAATTTACCAATTTATACAGTGGTCCTGCACTTTCGAACTTCATAGTTTTTTCATCTTTCCAAGCCTGTTCCTAAAAGAAGCAAGTAAAAACAAATCATGTCTTGAGAAGTAAAGATCATCCAAAGATGGATCCAGAAACTATGCAAGAAGGGGAGGAAGGATGGGTACCAGAAGGGGTGGGGGAAGCATGGGGGAGAGGATGGAACTGAAGCTGCTAATCAAGGAAGTGTAGTAGTATAAAGAGGGTTGGAGTCACATCCACCCCAAACCCCAACCCCCCCCCCCCCCCCACTGCTGCAAATACTTTAAATTGGTGGTTGATGGGTTATGCTAACTGATGAGGTAGAAGCCATCTATTCACTTTAATAAGTTGCTATAACAGTTATACAATGTTTAAGAATCTTTATGAGCACGTAAGCCAGAAATGTATGTGAATGGTACCCCCATTCCCTGAAGTTGCCGCCAATTGAAAAAGGGGATCACTGTACATGGCTCTGCCAGTTGATCTCACAATGAAGTTGGGTATACATCTTCTCAATAATTACAACTTTGCTGCCCTTTAACTAAATCACAGCTTCAGGGGAGGTGTGAGTGAGAGAATGGATCTACTCAGGCCTGTATTGACCAAAGTGAAAGATACTCCAAATAAGCTTTGAATCAATAGAGGCAACATTCTGACATGCAAAGAAATGCCCCCTTCTGGCTCTGCTCTCTGTGGAGAATGAGCACAAAAAGAGAGTGATCACAGAAAATTCATTCTCTGTGAGAGTATCTTTTCTCATATACATGTGGCCATATCAGCTTTTCCTTTTGTCAGCTGAAGTATGCATTAGAATGTAAATTGGCAAAAATAATTTTGCCAGTTAAAACAATAAACTTTGTTATTGTTGATGTAAAACAGGGGTAAATATTTCCCCTCATTCAAACTAGAGGGATTATTTGACTCACATCAACAAGACTAAAGACTGCAATCTTTAACAGGCTTTCAAGCAGACTCAGGTGAAAAAGTAGGAGAAAAGTAGGACAAATATTTTTCAAAAAGTAGGATTTAAGTAGGAGTTTGGAAATGAAAAGTAGGATAAAAGTAGGACATGTGCAGGCCTTCAGGAGTAGTTTTGACTTGTAATCACTGTTGTTCCTGTTCATACAACACAGTTCCGTACTCAGTTACACAGCCCCTAAAAGAAACAAATGATACAGGCACACATTTATTACTTATTTCATAGTCATTACTCAGAAGGAACCAGGTACTGTCCATCATGTGAGAATTATTCCCAGTTACTTAATATTGCTACGTACTGTCAACAGGGTTCCCACACAGTTCTGGAAACAATTCAAAGACTTCTGAAGGATGCCAACCTGTTCTCATGAAAATCTGAATGTCTGTTTGTGAGTATCACAGGGGTAGGAAGCTGTTCAAGACAGGGGGGACTGAACCTTGTTTTGAATTGCTGTCCTGGGGGAGGGGTCTAAGGGGAGGGGGTTTCCCCCTCCCCTTTGGAAATTTTTTTGATATTTGAGGGTCCTTAGATGCAATTTGGTGCATTATTTTTGACAAATTTAAAGGTAAATTACTGCAAATTTTTGACATTTGTTAGTCCTTTGGAAATTTTTTTGATATTTGAGGGTCCCTAGATGCAATTTGGTGCACTGCTTTGGATGAATTTCAAGGTAAATTACTGCAAATTTTTTACATTTCATGGTCCTTTGGAAAATTTTTTGATATTTGAGGGTCCTTAGATGCAATTTGGTGCATTATCTTGGACAAACTTACAAAGGTAAATTACTGCACATTTTTGACATTTCTTAGCTCTTTAGAAAATTTTTTGATATTTGAGGGTCCTTAGATGCAATCTGGTGCATCAATTAGGACAAAAGTTAAGGTAAATTACTGCAATTACTCAGCCCCCCCCCCCCCCCCCCGCTTCCTACGTCAGTGGTGAGTATACTGTAAGGTATAGGCCTATCTCTCATGGTTCCATCCATTGATGCCTAGATGGGTTTACCTTAGTAGAACAAGGTTACTTAGCATGAGATGCAGACCAGTGAGTGGAAGTAATCACTCAGGACCATTCAATCAGTGGGTAATTAACATAATTTGTTGGAGTTGTTGAGCAAAAAGTAGGAGAAAGTAGGAGATTTCCAGGAAAAAATAGGATAAGTAGGAGGTAGGTCAAAAAAGTAGGATAATGTAGGAAAAGTAGGATCGCTTGAAAGCCTGCTTTAAGTGGGTTTGCCTCTACACTTTGCAACTCCTTCACTTTCTTGGCATATCATTTCACTCTCTTTCTCTTTCTTCTTATAGGACTTCTGATAGCCACAATTTTGGCTTAACTTCAAATTTGCACCCATCTTAAGATCTGTGTCTACCACAGCTTATGATAGAGCAACTGATGAGGAATGTTTTATGCTTTTTGATGCATGTTACTCCTGCACCTACCCTGGCTGTATGCATTCCACAGATGCTGCATGTGTTATATGGGGAGGGACAGTGGGGGGGGGTGGGATAAAATTTGTCAAAGAGACTCTGCAGAGTCTAGTTTGCCCATGGAAAGTTTTACATTGCTTGAGCTATGAAAATTTTACTGCACCTCTCTAATAATGCACTATGTAACTACTGTATAATGATAAGAAGAGCTTTCTGAAATGGTCCACTGAAAGGGAACCCACAGAACATGGAGCTTAACATATGAAGATAAATAACATCTAAAAGGAAAATACCTGCAAAGCAAACAATGCTTTACATTCAGTCATCTCTTTGAAGGGACTGGTAACAGCAGACCAGAACATGGGAAACCACTGAGAGGGGCTATGCAGGCTAATAGGAAAAACGTGTCAACAGTTCAAGTACTGTATGGGGCGGGAAAAGATGAACTGATCAGAATGACGGTCAACACTGGCATTCAGTAACCTACAATTGTTTTACAAGGTCAGCACTGAGTGACTTTCGGGACCTTCTGGGACACCACAATATCACAGTACTCAATGCTTCAGTTTTACTATACAGTACATCCCAACATTCCTTGCCGAATTCCTAGCCTACAAGTTTTGAATTGCATACCAGCCAAGGAGGAATGTTCACATCTGATTAGCTAAAGGAATAACATAAGATTCATGCCTTACCAATACTGCAACATTAACACAGGAGTCATGCCTTTTTTATAAAGAACAATAATAAATATTACAACATACCCTCATCTTCTTTCTTTTATTAACTTGTCTAAAATAAAGTTCTTTTTCCCGTCTCTTTTTGAAGATTCCATCCTCCATGGTACCAAGGTCTATGCAGAAATGAAATGGAGATACACAGCGAGGGTGAAGCACTTTTTTAAGAAAAAGAATTCCCTCATCCGAAGTACAAAGACTAATTCTGCCCAATGAGATTCTTCCTTTAAAACTCACACAATGAGAATGGGGAGACAATCGTACATCTGTGCAATTAATCAATTTTTGTTACAACCCAAGCCACAAACTAAGTTCTTATAGAGCCAACTGAAGGAGCTTTAAAAACCAAACCATCAAAATCATCATCATTGTCCCCAGCTGAGGTAATTAATATCTGAGATACCTAACAAACTGCTAGGTTCAACTAAATCTAAATTAATTTGAAGAAAGGTATTAGAAAATGACAAACTATTACCATTCATTATTAACTGTACTCTTTCCAAATTGACTATTCCATCCTTTGTTAAGTAGCCCTGTGAATAAAGCAACACATAAAACATATTTTCAACATTGTGCATAATGACATATATGAGCAGTTGTTCCAAATTCATTTGAAAACAACACCTTCAGCTTTGCAATTTGCTGTTACTTCCCTTACAAATATCTTTCATTATGTGTCCCCACAAAATTTTTTCACACTGAAGGTAAACTGTAGTTATTTGGCATGATTTGGATACTTCGCAAATGTCATCGCATGATTAAACAGAGCCATTCATGAATTAGGATATCGGACATGAATTAGGATACAGGTACACCTAATTTCAAATGGGGTGATAGCAGTGTCCCTTCACATTAGTGTTTTCAAAACATAAAATGAACAAATTACATCACCACATTTTGCAAGAAAAGGTTACAGATCCTTCCAAAGGAGTTTCCAACTCCTCAAGAACAGATTTTGTATATTACAATAGCAGGTTAAAATCAAATCCTACAATGCTGAACAAACAGACTATTTTCCATGGTACTCACATTCAACAAGCTGGTTCAAATAAAGGATTAAGAGGAAATTTGTTTTCACTTTGTGAAATACCGATAACGTTGTTATTACTCCTTCATGCTATCCATATTTCTACCAATGACACTAATTTATCCCAAATTGTAAAAATAGCTGAAAAACATTGTAATACGACATACCAGGACACAGAAACCTGTGAAACTCAGAACATAACTTGTTTACCATGCATGGAGTACACATACTAGCAACTATGTGGGGTAACTCAGAACATAGCCTGTTACCCATACAGGGAGTGCACATACTAGCAACTATGTGGGGCACTGATCCAGGTTTTATCATCCTATTTGACTTTTCAACAAAACTATGTCATTTGCCAACTCACCTTTGTCTTGTGAATGGTTGCTTTGTAGAGAGAAATTAATCGACTGATTGCACCTTCCCTGTAAAAATAAATAACAAAGAATGTACAACAGGATGATAGCTTGCTATCATACCGGAACGTATGTCTCAGAACAAATTCTTGGGAGTACTTTTGGTACACTTCTCCACATTAAGAGGCACTGTGCTTCAAGAAGTAGGCGTTTTTGCATTTAATTACACAATAAACAACTATTTTATCATAGATGAACAATGTATACCCAGTGCAGACATAACTGTGTACAACCATTGCACAGTACAATACTTTGTTACAATACACAGAAATACATAATACATCTGTGCACTTTCAGGTTGCAAGTTCAGTACTTACTATGAGTGGTTAGAGTGCCTACAGTATGTGTTTAGTATGTAACAAAGAATAGTTTTCCATGAATACCCTTTGTCTTATGTTCATTTATGACAGATTTCAAGTATTTTAACATTAAGATACAAATTTGGCTTGTTTTATGACTACAGTATGTACAGAGCTCTATCATGGTGGATAGTAACCAAAAAAGATGCATCCCAATATTTTCCTTGTCCCTGTTGAAGCAGTACAAAAATGTAATAACATTAACCCAGTCACACATGACTTTGATGGTATATATTTAAACCTTTCATCCTTGCCAGTTGGCTTCATTGCTTTGCTTATTCTCAATTTTTCCAGTGTGATTATTTCAAATTAATTTTGCCAATACCTGTACAAGCCATCTTCCTCGTGCCAGTTCCCTTAACCAGTTGCAATTTTGCCACCTGGCAGGTAAACCTAAACATCACTGGGTTTTCTGCAAACTTCATAACATGATTCATTCATTTTAATGAATAGGATTATATTTCTATTACCTAATCTCTAATGATGGCAGATGAGGTAAAAAGTCATTTCCCACGAAAAAACACATGAACACCCAGTCATCAAGAGCCCTCTGTAGAAAAAAAAAGAGCAATTGCCATCACTTGGATGGTAACTCTGTTTGACAAATACACAAACATTTCTGTTTGTACTCAGAGATGAGGATACATGCAACAATGTCCAGAAGAGCATATCCCTTTACCTACCTATAGTCTCCATCGAATAATGATATCAAAAACACAGAAGAAGCACACAGAATCACACCATAACCTCCAAAGAGAAAGTGACAAGAAAGCTAAGAAGCAAAACATGAGTTTTAGGTAAAATATTTTATTTACACTGCATTAACATAGCAAAGACAGAAAATATCTTTTTTCATTAATAAACCACTCTGTCTTAACAAGAAACCATGGCAATACTTCTGCTTTCCCCCAAAATTGTGCAGTATACAGCTTTGAACATTGCATCATTTCAAACTTTGGAAGGTTGAGTAAACAAATAATTCATGACTTTCAGAGAAGATTACTTCTTTCTGTGAGAAACTATCTCTTTAAAGCAAAGCTCCAGCTACCTTACTTTGACTTGGCTATAATTTTATATCTACAGTATACCATAACTCTACACAATTATATATGGTTTTAAAGGCAAGAACATTTTCTGTACAACAAATGCAATATTTCCCTTTTACTATTACTTTCTGCAGAAATGCAGAGTACCAATCCCACATTAATTATTATTACTTACCTCAAAGTCAAACTTGAAGGGCAGGTCATCTACTTTTAGTTCCATTTCAATATACTGCAAGAAAAGATAAATGACATTTGACATTAAAGGTATTCAGGTCTACTGAATATATGTGTGATCTGATGCACAAAAATCATAACATGCTACCTGATGTTATTTCTAATAATCTTAGTCCACGAAGATCTCACTATCACCTAAGGACTCCCTTCAAGCAACATATTCTTTTTTATTACGTATTATGAAAGTTGTCAATGCAAACTGCTCTCAAATAACTATTGTTCCTGCATATGGCAGTCCCTCCCTCTCTCCTGAGATGAAATCTATCAAGTAAAATCTAAACATATCAGCAGGACCAGTATACATAATATGTGTTTTGTAAATTTCATTGATTACTTCATTTTCTGGTTATTTTCTTACTTCTTTCTTCTTTTCCTTGAATTGCATCTTTTTTTCTCTCTCCTTTTTCTCCTTTTTTTATTGGTTACCTAAGTTTCAAATGGCCTCCATTGCTGACTGTTCTTGGTTTTGATTTCTTTCACATGCCTGTTAACAGTTTGTTCTGTTTAGTATCCATCATACATATCTTATTCTTGCTATGCTAATTTCTCTCTGTATAATGTTGTACATATTACAACTAACTTTTGAATAGAATAGTATTGAACAGAAATAAAAACAACCATTTTAGCTGCATGGAATATCAGACAGCTTGGACTTTGAAAATCCTCATGCTTAAAAAAATTTAAACCTTCTGAGAGACAATAACCTCCTCAGAGGATCCATATAGAGCCAGTACCTATCTTTGGATTTCCAGAACATGAAGCAGAATGTGGTAAGTCCCCAGATTAGGATGTTCATTCATTGCAAGATACCCCCCATAGCCACAGCTGGTACCCATTGTCAGCTAGGGAACATGAAGCAGGAGGCATCAAGTGCCTTGCTCAAAATGACATTGTTGAAACCCTGGGATTTACTCAAACTTACAACCTTCCAATCCAGAATTACAAGAACTACTATAAGCTACTATATCTCCAGAATCTTTACTCTATAAATCTCAGCAAAACCCATGATACCTCTATGCAACTGGGCACCAGGTATATTCAATTCTCTTCTAGGATTAAATAGATTTCATTTCATTTGTTTGATTCTCCAGTTTAATATGACAAAATTATAGTTATACAGCTGCAGAGGCACTTCGTTGTAGTGGGAGGAAGTGAACTACAAACCCCTGTTGGGCTTAACATCAATGGCAGAACACTCCCTTGAAAAAAAATAGAGTAAAATACCATAGGAGATGATTTATCTACCATGTGTCTATTATGTGTGTATCATGCAGATTCATCTGAACACCACTGTGTGCATTTATAATGAAAGGATAGCAATGTTTTAATTCAGCCTTCATATTATTAGTATAGGCACAGCACTCGTTGGGAAGTGTCCCACATATGTCAATACACAGATTTACTATGCATATTTCATGCAAACTCAATTCAAACTAGTGACCTACAGAAAAAATTTCAAATATGTAAAAACCACTTACCTCCCTAAGAACATTCAATCTCACAAAAATAAACTGTACTTCAGGGCCTAAGATTTTGTTGTTTTCCTGTAATCAATATATCAAATGACACAATGTAAAAAGCTCAACCAAATGGAGTTGGCAAAATATTTTAACATGTCAATGTTCCATACAGACACCCAGGTATGTCTGGCTTTTTTATCTGACCAGTATTTCAATAATTATGCATACAAGCAAAGTTGGAAAGTTTTCCATTCACAACCTTGTTTGGAGAAGTGAAGTTTTCATGGAGCCTCTTCGTGTTTCTGACTGTGTTTATTTCACCAGCTTCACCTTGTTGGTTGTCAAACGTGTACATATACATATGCATACCACAGAATCTAAAAGCAGTAAATGCATGACAGCTAACATATAGATTTGGCAAAAATGTTATTTGAAACTCTGTATCCTGCATTTCACTCTCTGACTCACTTTTTTTTTTCAAATGTTAATACACTGCTTATCCCAGCTTTATATATACATATATATATATTTCTCTAATTTGGGATTTAGGCGAAAAACCGTATGAAAAAACCCGACTGTTGAGAGAACTTGACTCTTAGGCGAAAAAATTGTTTCGCCTTAACGTTTTACACACTGTTTTATATAGGAATGCCTAACTCTGTACGCAAGTCCGATTTACCACATAATGTTTATGCAATTACTTAACTGCACACCAACTTACATAGATGTATCCGTTAACACTCAGGATTTACGGGCCATTGAAATAACATGCATGTATATCTCAGAACCCAAAGGGTAAATATAATCTTATGTATTTTATTGTTTTTTTCTTTGCCGGTTGTATTGGCGGTATACCGATTTCGCCTAACAGGTCGATCTAGTGTTATATATATATATATATATATTTATATATAAAATGAGAACAAATGCAATAAAGAGCATAACTGGTTGATTATTGGAGTACAAAACTTAAATTTACTTCGAAATTTTCGGTTCCCCTGGAACCTTCCTCAGCAAAATCTTACAACAAAGTGAGTAACTTAATCAAGAAAATTACAAGCAACAAACAATGTGCTGGAAGTAAGATAAACAAACATAATAGGATTAAAGCGTTTGGTGAAAGGTATACTGATTAAGAAGACCGAGGTCTTTGTTAAAGTGGACCTAAAGTCTAAAAATTCAAAAATATATATTTTAGAGGTTACAAAATTAATCTTATTGGTCAAACTCCCATTGTCATAGCTTATTCCACTGCTGAGATATTAAATGTTAAAATTTATTCACTTAAATCCAAACAGTTCATTGCGCAATAATTTTTGACATTCTTGTTGTACAACTCACATTAAATGCTTTGTTTTCTTTTAAAATTAAAAATGTTTATATGACCTTGACCGCTTCCTGTTTTCTTGCATGACATGCTGTACAGAGAGGGCTTATATAGTCAAGTCACCCCAAAGCAGTAAGAACGCGATTACATTTTGGCACAAGGTGCGGTGGCTTTCAGAAAAACAAAGAAATACAAAGATTGTAATTTGAGTAGTACAACAATGACATCACAAATTATTGCGCAACCTACCTTTTTAAATCGAGTGAATAAACTTCAGCATTTTATATCTCAGCTTAAGAAAGTCCTGTGAAGATGGGAATTGGACCATTGGAATTCAGTTTTCATGCTCTGTAATATATATTTTTGAATTTTCAGACTTTAGGTACACTTTAAGTCCAGTGAGGTGTGATTGAAGCCTCATTATCCAAATTAGTTCCGTACGTTTGCGGTTTTCTGTGCAAACAAAGTCGCTAGCTATGAGAGTTACTTTTAGATTATCAAGGGCATGACCGGGGAGATTGAAGTGTTCAGCTATTGGGAATCCAATAGCGTTGTCTCTAATAGACTTTTTGTGGTTATTAAACCTAAGGCGGAAGGAAGTCCCGGTTTCTCCAACATAGAGTCCGTGTTTGCACAGATTACAATGAAATATGTAAACAACATTACAAGAATCGCAATTAAGGTTGGGGGGTTTTAGCGGAAATTTTATGTTAGGGATGGTGACCCGATCTCCAGTGTTGATATGTCTGCAGATTTGGCAGCGTTGTTTGTTGCAACAAGTATTACCCCTAGTGGCCTCATCAGAGGTATTGCAAACCCACTGACAAGCATCTTTTACTACATTTCGACAGTGCCCACCCTGCCAATCTCAAAAAGTTGATTGTTTATGGCCAATGCCTTCGTACCAAATGTATTTGCTCAGACCCGGTTGACTATGACCATTCCATCTCCTCCCTTACCGGATACTTTCTTTCGTGCGGCTACCCTATCCGTATCATTACACAGGGTATACGCAAAGCCGCTCTAATCAATCGCCATGACCTTCTGACTTATAAAATCAAGACTCCCAACAAACGTATACCCCTTGTGTTTAAATTCCACCCCCTTATCCCCAGTCATGCACGTACCTTAAAACAATCCTTTGCATCCCTCAAAGACGACCCTACCCTCTCTGACCTATCTGCTGATCCCCCTCTCCTTGCGCTACGCCAGCCCCCTAATCTTAGGAGACTTATCGCTCCATCCCAATTACCGACCTCTGATGAGGCCACTTGGGGTAATACTTGTTGCAACAAACAACGCTGCCAAATCTGCAGACATATCAACACTGGAGATCGGGTCACCATCCCTAACATAAAATTTCCGCTAAAACCCCCCAACCTTAATTGCGATTCTTGTAATGTTGTTTACATATTTCATTGTAATCTGTGCAAACACGGACTCTATGTTGGAGAAACCGGGACTTCCTTCCGCCTTAGGTTTAATAACCACAAAAAGTCTATTAGAGACAATGCTATTGGATTCCCAATAGCTGAACACTTCAATCTCCCCGGTCATGCCCTTGATAATCTAAAAGTAACTCTCATAGCTAGCGACTTTGTTTGCACAGAAAACCGTAAACGTACGGAACTAATTTGGATAATGAGGCTTCAATCACACCTCACTGGACTTAACAAAGACCTCGGTCTTCTTAATCAGTATACCTTTCACCAAACGCTTTAATCCTATTATGTTTGTTTATCTAACTTCCAGCACATTGTTTGTTGCTTGTAATTTTCTTGATTAAGTTACTCACTTTGTTGTAAGATTTCGCTGAGGAAGGTTCCAGGGGAACCGAAAATTTCGAAGTAAATTTAAGTTTTGTACTCCAATAATCAACCAGTTATGCTCTTTATTGCATTCGTTCTCATTTTGTATTTTAATCTTGGAGTATATGTGGAACTTAATTTTTCTGTTATATATATATATATATATATATATATATATATATATATATATACAGGGATTCCGCCAGAAATGCAAAAAAGGGGGGGATTAATTGCTCCTAAACCCCTAGTCCAAATTGATGGTGTCCCTGGCTAAAGTTACAAGTGGGTTCAGGAGGACAAAAGCTTGCTTCAAGACCCCTATAAGGTGCATTTTGAAGGGTTTTAAAGGCCATTTACTTATGAAAGTCCAAACATTGCTGAAAAGGTGCCCTCTTCCTAAGTAAGAAACCAAGATATGGACAATTTTTTTAATTTTTATGGAAATGAAAAGGGGGGGATTTTACCCACCTTCTTCTGGAAAGGGGGGGACAAATCCCCCCCTTTCCCCCCTTTGGCGGAAACCCTGATATATATATATATATATATATATATATATATATATATATATATATATATATATATATATATATATATATATATATATATATATATATATATATATATATATATTGATAGTAATTTGACTTAAGGCAGAGTTTTTAAACCTTCAGAAACTCAAGGTCAACTTTTGATGTAGAAATAACAGGCAGATCACCTTTTACCACAAACTGAAAAATGAAAGACAGTCCCACTTGTGGTTATAACTTAATCACACAAATTCAAACACTTAACAATGTATACTAATAAAATGCCATCTCTGAGATGAACTGCATTACTGATTAATAATAGAATTAAAGACTTATCCAAAAATGATTTTTAAATTACTTTAAGACCACCTTAAGGGACCACAACTGGGTTGCAGCCCACTGGTTGAGGAACACTGACTTATGGGACCAAGTAAAAGTTCACTTGCCAGAAGATATATTATACAAAGCTTCATTTGTCAATTACTGACACTGAACATAAACTTTACAACTTACTGAGGGATCCTGTGGAGCACTCAGTCCTTCACAGTTTTTCAATTCATGTCCTGGAAGATAAAATTGAACACAGCTTAATTGCAGTATTGAGATGGAGTATTAAGAGTAAGTCAATGATGTATACCACAAAACATAGTACAAGGACTAAAAAGTTTGAAAGTTTGAAAGTTAAAAATAAGCATTCCACGATTTTTCCATGACTTCCACAGATAGTAGTAAGAATAATACTGTAGATTACACCTAAAGGAAAAGCAACGGCGCATGGTGCTTCACAGAGTACAGTACTTAGCATACCAAAAATGCAGTTGAGGAAATATGGGTCTTTAGCAATCTCTTACAGGTTGATAAATTTGTAAAATCTCTTAGATGACCAGAAAGCTCATTCAAAAGATAAAGAGCAGAATAAGCAAAACCTTGGGAACCATGCACTTCCAGACAAGGTTTTGAATTATGTGAATAAAACTAACTGGTGGATCACAACGTATATGCAGGGACACAAGGGGATAATAGGTTAAGAAGATAGATTACATAACTGATGGGCACTAAAAGTATGGAAAGCTCTTTTAATTTAATTTACAAGCACTCTGAATTTAATTTTAAATGGTCGGGAGCCAGTGCAACGTTTTCAAGTAAACGATGTATCATGTAATTTTCCAATGTTCATTGATTGTAATTACAACTAGACTTTAACTGGATCTTGTATGATTTTCTTAACTTTCAAATTCCATGACTTTCTATGACTTTAAGGAAACTGAACATTTTTCATGACTTTCAACGTCTGGAAAATGCAAATGTAAAATTCCATGACCTGTGGGAGCCCAGCCATAGCAAAGTTTAATAATGGCTGACATTCTGTGACTTTCACACAACTCCAGTTTATACATAACAAAATATCATATGTACATTGGCTGAGTAAATTGTGATACACTGGGAAATGTTTCCTTCGTAGTTTCCTTAGAACTGAGATCCTGTAACAAGCATTGACTTTGTTGCTATTTGACCATTAAAAATGGCTGCAATTTACACCAAAGGCAAAATTCAGCTTGGCAATGGCTTATGCAATATGATGGTACATTTTTATCCAACACAAGAACACATATTCATCACTTTTTTTATCAAAAATGACCAAAAACACATTGTGGTTTCATGCATAACCTTTCTATTCAATTTTGTCAACCACAGACAATATCATGCATAGTTTAAGGGTGGATATGCAACTGTACTTAACCTCTAAATACCTAATTAATAAATAAATACACAGCTATTCATATAACATAAGACTGCTTCTTACCCATCTGTCCACACATGTCACAACCTTTGTCTTGATTTGGCTTAAATTCTTCCCTGATGATTGTAAAGTGAGGTTCATGGGTGGCTAGACCTATTGAATCAAGATTTGAGAACATGAATGTATCATAATATGAGCACAACAGGTAAAAAGTTACATCAAAAGGAATATTTGACAACAGAATCACCCTATGAACTGCCCACATTTCTATGGTACAGGCATGCCGCTTTTTTAACTTTCAATAAGCAGCCGCACAAAAACTAAAATTCGGGTCCTTTGAAGTAAACCACCCAAAAGATACATGCCATAGTTTTCCAATCTTCAGATAAATGGATTTTGCTGTGAAATACCAGTCACAATTTAAAGGAAGGGCTTGAGCAAAACTAGAAGAGCAATGCTGTTGTGTAGCTCACACAATTTCTCTTGTCTGTTAAAAATAGGACCTCAAAGAACCAAATTTTACCATTTATTTATCAACTTCCATTAAACCTCCTTACCTTACAAAGGCAAAAGGTAAGAGAAGAGCATAATAATAAAATGAACTCAAAACCCAACTGAAAAATCACAAGCACGTTTAGGCATGTAAACACTGCAACTGACACCGTTTGATGACAGACCCACAAATATC
Organism: Holothuria leucospilota; assembly: GCA_029531755.1. Lineage (NCBI taxonomy): Eukaryota > Metazoa > Echinodermata > Holothuroidea > Aspidochirotida > Holothuriidae > Holothuria > Holothuria leucospilota. The sequence continues at coordinate 74,542,320 of CM055963.1, read as the reverse complement.
ACTGCATATTTTCTAAAATCAACAAGGCCTGTAAAGGTTACATACTTTAATTAGCAGCAAGACTGAAATTATCTTGTTTTTAAGCTGTTCAAATTTGCAAAGAACATTTAGTTGCACCTACAACTCCACAAGCAAACACTGCATAGGTTTGCACTCAAAACAAACCACAGACTCAAAAAGCTGCTACTGTGGTTGAACTCAAAGCAGTTACAGTATTGCAATTACTTGACTTGACCATCTCAATTGATCCTGGAACAAAATGGGACATATCCCCACAACAGGTTAAACCATTTTCCTTTCTTGTAAGCCAAACTGACCACAGAGTTGCTTCAAATTTTGTTATCATGAATCAAGTAGCTGCTCAATGCAGGGAGCTCCCATGGAACTCCTTGCTTAATGAACCTTGATAATACAATTAGTTATCCCAAAGCATTGTAATTGCACAGGCCACTTGATGAACAAAGACTGATGTGTGTGAATGGATCAAATTTCAAAACAAACCTGCACAGGCAGTTGTGAGAGAGCAACTGAACACACAACCAAGTACACTGCTGTAAGTGCAATGAATAAACAGCTACCTGTTCAGCAGACACAGTGAACTCAGCCCTACAAAAATTGCTTAAAATCCAAATTTAACTTTTTGTATATCAAAATACAAATAGGCAAGTTTTATTGCTCTATTGACAAACAATCATGTACCAAAATTTCAGCTCAAAATCTCCACACATCAAAAGGCTGAAAACTTTTGTCGAAAAGTTGACGGCATCTGCCCCATTTTATAACCTCACACATGTACTGTGTACAATGTGTGAGCTAAAAATTAATTTTCGTATGTTTAAAAGGAACTAAATCTACCCGATTTAGTGAGACTTCCACTTCTCAAATTGGACATGTAGTACTCGAGATAATCAGCAAATGAAGTTACTACATTTCTCACCCAAAGTGTGCTTAAGGCAAGCAGGGGTTATATCACTTCCCCACATTGATGAGAAATGCTTTGTTCCCTTTGCTTTTTTCAGTCTGTTGTGCTGACCTTGAAGTTAATTTAATAGGGATAGGACCTCCCCACTGGGAATGTGAAGTTTGTAAAATTCTCATGCCTCTCATGCATTCACATTCTGATAACATGGGATTATGAGGAGAAAAATTCTTTGTACAGTTGTACAGTTAAAACAAAAACAAAAGAGTGCTCATTAATGTGAGGTTATGATGTCATAATTATGTGCTTGCTTCAAGTTCACTTTGTGTTGAAAATGTGACAACTTTAACTGCTAATATCTTGAGAACCACACATCACATTTCAATGCAAATTTCACCAAAATGTTTAGAATAAGTACCCCTCTAACATATAAAAACTTGATTCAAACTTAGACCCTTCTTTTAAGATACTTTAACCCTTCCAAGGAAAAACTGAGAAGAGTATTGCATGGTGAACTTGACAAAAAATAAAGTGTCGAAAACTTACCCAACATAATCAGATCAGCTGGAAATAAGAATAAAGAGACAACATGCTCAATCAAATTTGCTATAAGAAGAAATGGAACTTAGTGGTTCACAATAAATAGTATTCAAACAATACCTTAGGGGCACACCTTTTTATAAAACTTGCATTCTTGTGGCTTGCAAATCCACTTATATAATAGCGACTGTTAAACAGTATCAACATTCTTCAGTTCAAATTTGTATTCTTTACTAGGGAGAAGTCAAACATAAAAACTGTACTAGCCAAACTGCTTCACTCCAGCTCTTGTCCCAACACATTACTGTTCCCCTATGCAACCCCCTTCCCCCACACCTTTCAAACTTCTTAGACCTTACAGCTTACCATCAGCACCACACAGACAGTGATGAGTATTTGGATCATGGTCAGGATTAGCTGTACAAATACAAAGCAAGAATCAAGTTACAATTTTTGTATTCAACAGTACCAATTTACAAAAATATCAATTTTCAGAAAAATTTGTGAGACATACTGATACTTTTCATCTTTGTCTTGATCACACAGAATGAGTACTGATCAAAATAACTTCAAAAGAACTGATGGAATTATACTTCTTCAGTGAGCATGAAACAAAAATTGCTGGTTGGGTTCCAGAAATGAATTTAGCCAGAGTCTCAGACTGGGAACTCAACTACAGTCTCAGAGGGTATCCTCTTTGCCAAATAGTCTTCAATTATGCTCCTCTACAAATACAAACAGTAAACGGTTTGCTCCTTCTCACATAAGAGCAGTTCACCATCTGACTCAATTTGCACACAACACAAATGATCCTGAAATAAAGATTAATGTGCATGCCATCTTTCTGACTTGTAAAACTTGAAAAATGTTTTGTAAATACAATATCCATCCAAATGACAGCTGGACATTTCTTTAAGGCTGAAGCCTTGATTTAATACACTGTACACTCAGATGCTTTATTGAAACTGCTAGCCATGGTTACATGGGGAACTGCAAGGTACCATTACTAGCAATATAACTATAGCCATCTGTATGAATTGTCTCTGGGACTGGATAAGTATTGACAAGGGATATGTGTACTGTTCCTTCTATTCAGACTGTGTAGATATTGGTGCCTTACATATATGCAAAATTTTATGTATTAGTATTTTAGCACTTGATACTTTATGAAACTGTTGCCTTACCACAACACATCACACATACCACATATGAGGACCAAAATGGCCAAAAGGCCAAAAATTTGTGAAGATGGCTAAGACAGGGAGTAATTATGACAATGTGGTACACATGGCCACACAAGGTATTATAGAAATATATAGATGTTGTAGAAATAAAATCCAGTTTTTGGAAAGTATTCTTAGCTGTCAATCATAGCCATGCCAAGCAAATAGGAGTTTCAGAGGCATGCACAAAAAGGACACTGGGCCACATGCAGTCCACTGCCTGCACCATGCCAATCTGTGATATATACATGTATTAGGGAAAACCAGAAAGCCCAAAAGCTTAGTGATTCCTTGCCGAAAAGAATACCAAGCATCAAAACATACACAAATACGTACACACATACACACACACATACACATGCCATCGTGACTGCAGTGATTCCTTTTGCCTTCGGCAAGGAGTCAAAAAGGAATCTGCAGACCACTTCCAAATTCATGATCAAGTGCAGCAGATTTCAAAGAAACGTACAATCCTTTGCGTTTAAAGTGTACCTAAAGTCTGAAAATTCAAAAATATATATTACAGAGCATGAAAACTGAATTCCAGTGGTCCAACTCCCATCTTCACAGGACATTCCTAAGCTGAGATACAAAATGTTGAAGTTTATTCACTCAATTTAAAAAGGTAGATTGCGCAATAATTTGTGATGTCATTGTTGTACTACTCAAATTACAACCTTTGCATTTCTTTGTTTTTCTGAAAGTTACTACAACTCGTGCCAAATGTGATCGCATCCTTACGACTTTGCGGTGACTTGACTATACAAGCCCTCTCTGTACAGCATGTCATGCAACAAAACAGGAAGTGTTCAAGGTCATATAAACACTTTCAATTTTTAAAGGAAAACAAAGCATTTAATGTGAGTTGTACCACAAGGAGAACACAAATTATTGCGCAATGGACTATTTGGATTTAAGTGAATAAATTTTAACATTTAATATCTCAGCAACGGAGCAAGCTATGACAATGGGAGTTGGACCGATAAGATTCATTTTGCAACCTCATAAATATATATTTTCAAAATTCTAGACTTTAGATACACTTTAAAGGATTACTCTAGTTTTCCAAACAAGTGAGAAACAAGGGATGATGAAGACTGCTACCTCTCTGCCTTCTGATGAAGTCCATAATCTTATGCTCCCCTTCACCTGGTGTGTTAGCATCTGACAAGATGACCTGCAATAATACCAGAATGGACCTGAACTCATAATGGATGAGTAAAACTTTTAAAAGCTGATGAAGAAATGTGTAAACCAATCAAAGAGTATCTATTTGGTATCTCCCAATCTACTTTGCAAATGGCCACATTCTACAGCAGTGTTAAGTGGCAATAGCCTACTTTCATAAGCTATGATAAATTATGGTATTAATGATCTAATAGTAAAAATTCCTACCAAAGTTCAGCTGTGTACTGCTCCTATCAGCTCAATGATACTCAACACATTCAACAATCAATGTGTGAGCTTATTATAAATATTGATCTCATGCCTAAATCTGAGGATAAAACCTGTTCCACACAGTACCAAGTACTTTGAAAAATGAATCAGATACAAGGAGATTCACCCATTACTTCTTGGTAATTTGTCGCATCTTTTTGTGCTTTTGTTGTATTTTTTTCATTCCTCATTTGAGAGTATTATAACAATAGCAGCAGCTATAGCAACATTAACAATAATTGCATTCATAATGCAAAATAATTTTGTGAACATAACCAAAGCTGCAGTCACAAATGTGAGAAACAGTAAAGGATGTAATAAGACAAGAAAAGGCATTAAAGGTACAAAGTGAAACAGCTCGACTAAATACTAAGGAAAGCCTAAAACTGATTTAAAAACGAAGAAAATCAAAAAGATACATAGACAGAAAAACAGTGAAAACTAGTAAAAAAGGGAGTGTGATTGAACATTATACCTGTAGGTGTAAGTGAAAGAACTAGTTTTCATTAAGCCAGTTTTTCGTTTTTCATATTCTTTTTTTTTTTTTTTTAGGCTTTTTTTTTTTTGGACGGAGGCTTTTTTTTTGGACAAGAATGGGACTGGGGGAGAGAAGCAGTTTTCTTTGACAATCAATGTAGATTCCAATGGACTGAGTTAAAAAGGTGGACAAGTTGTTTGCAATAGGATCAGCTAGATGGGGAAGGGTTTGTATTATCCACAGGATTGCTGGAATTGTGCATAGATGTTGGTCCATCCTGCAGCAAAAAAATTCATTAGGGGTAGTATTTCCTGCAAAGATTTGGGAATGGACCCATTCCACAAAATTTCTGTACTTTCTGCCTTGTGTGCAGAATAATTTAACGTCAAAAACTGCACACACTATGTAAATGCAGTACTGCACTGACTAAACCAAGTGTGATGTATTTTCCATACAAAAATCCTATGAACTTGTGTTGCAAGTATTGTACAACAAAATTACTGAAGTAAAGCTTCTGAAAATGTTATGGAGGGCTTAGTTACAGTATCTTACACAAACCTCATACATATTTTGTGAAATGAATGCCAACTAGGGAATTCTGGATTCCTGTCAATTTGTCAATCCCAGGGTTTGCTACTGAGACTGTAGCCCTACAAATATAGTGTGTACTACAAATAGCACTCAAATTTGAAAAGACTTCAAGTGATTACAGCCTTGAATTCTATGACCAAAATCTAACATGTTTAGAAGCACACTAAATTGCTGGTTTTAACTGACCATCAACAAGAATGAGGCTACTAGATAAGAGTTGCTGTAACATTTCAGTATTTTGTTAGCTGTAATCGAAAAGTGACAGTTTTGGCACACTTTTTACACTGGGACCGCAAGTACAATATTTGAAATAGAAGTGCACTTTATGCCTTGTTTCTGCACATCTGCAGCTAATGGAGTAGGCTTCCTTCAAGAATTAGTAACTGAAATTAAAAATAACCTATGCCCACGGCTGTGATGGTTAGGGAAAACTTTTATCAATAGGCCACACAATGCAGAGGTGAAGGTGGGGTATAGTTACATCACTTTTGGTTTGTAAACTTGTGCCACAGGCAGACATGTGTCAATAAATTTCTAAGATTTAATGCACCTGGAATCCCCCCCCCCCCCCACCATAAAAATTTCAGCAAAAAGTTTAGGCTAAGGGGGAATTCCCACTCCTCCTTCCAATTTTTTAGCTGGTGCTAATCCTGAAATAGGGGTCACAGGCCCATGAAAACATCCAAGACAAGCTCCACAGACATGATAGTACTACAGTATACCTTCAGAACACATGCTGTGAAGTCGGATGTTACTGCACACCCCATATCCTAAATTTGTGCCCATAGGTCTTTGAAATGCGGGCTTCTTTAATGATAAGTATAGCTTTTAATTGCTTAAATTGACTTAAAACAATCACAAGGAAATTTACACTTTTCATGGAATTCTGAAAATATAGCAAAACCACTATTGAAAGTAAGTACAGATTATATCTACAACTAAGCAAAACTTTGGCATTAGTTCACTGTCTACAGTTGTCACTGGCAGCTTAACATTCACATTTAAGAATTTTAATTTTTCTAATTTATGCCATTAACTAAACACATTTATGTAACCTATGGTCTATGACAGGCATTAGCAGTTACCTTCAGGTGTATGATGACCAATAAAATGTGACTACAACTGCAATCTAATTTTCTATGTGTCAACATAATTATGCAACCTTACTAGTTTAGAAACGATACAAGGAAAAGCCGAAAAGTTAATCTTGAGGATGAGTTAATGTAGCCTACAATGACCATTTAACAGGCTACACAGGGGACAACTTCTTTCTCTATTTGCAAATAGTGGCCTTTAGTACATATACTTGAACATATGAGGACAGACTGTTTATTTCTTTAAATTAAAATGGCTATGGACGGGAGCTTAGATTTTACTTGGGTCCTGTAACTTGTACTATACTTTTGTAGGTTTTCAGTTTCTATTTTCTCTACCAAAACAGAGAAATAGTGAAATAAGCCCATTGTGCCAGACATATGCAGAGGAAATTACTTTCTTAATGTTTAATTTTCACCAAAAGGTTTGATGTGCTTTGAAACAGACCAAAAGGTAAAATTACTATGCATGTTTTGACCTTTTGACCTCTTGTGACTGCAAATGACTTTTGACCTCTACCAAAAATAGAGATACCAGAGCTGCTTGAGCATTCCAACCATACAAATGCTGCTAAACAATCCAATTGTACATAACATATGAAACTGCCCCAACTATGTTGTCTACCTCATCATAACACCACTGTAGCAATGGCTGGCTTATTTGTCCATTATTTTTTCATTTATTCTGTCAATCTTTGGTATATATAAAGGAAGCATTCCTTAATTCCAATTTCTTCAACTGGTAATTTCAGCAAAATGCAACAAAATGTTATTTCCCCTTAAAAATTATCAAGGTTTGTGCCTACCTCAATTTTACTCCAACCTGGATCATGCATTAACCTGTCAGAGATGTAGTACCGTAAGCAATCTGCAAGACGAAACATGAATTCCGTGCCCTGAGGAGAACAAAAAAATCTTCTCTATTGACCTGACCTGATAACCTCAAAATCTGATTTACAACTTGGCTGCACAAGTATACTGCATGAGATGTAATTAACAATAAGATACTCACTGGTGTAATGCAATTGCTATCAAAATGAAATGATTCTTTCTTAGACTCTGGCAGGAACATTCCGCGGTCTAATATTTCTTGACGAATCCTCTCCATGTCTTCTTTCTTTTCTCTAAAATATAAATGTAAGTTTGTTTAACCAGTTTTTATCACGAGACTTTCAAATAAGACGAAAAGGTTTAAGCAGTCACATCTACTAATTAAACAACATGCTGGCCATTCATTTTGTTCTTTACATGTCATTTCTGATAATTTTACCACCCAACTGTATATAGCTACAGAAGTCATTTTATGAGGACAATAAAACACTCTGATGTCATCAACCAGTATCAAACAATGACTTACATTTAAATGTGTGACAAAACAGTTTTTGGTTATTGCCAATTAAGCTTGGTAATGATGTAATCACAAAACTTGTAAAATCTGACACAAGTTATATATAACAAATTCAATACAATGGTTATCACATTTACCTCTACAAAACTAACAGTCAACTGCATAAAACAGCAGTCATTTAAAAAGAGATATTGTGTTTGTGATTCTGAAAATTTCCATACAGATCTTCAAAACCATGATTTGTACATAAGATGACAGACAATTCAAAGTAAGAAAGCTTGGTAACTTTCTTCTCAAAAGGTAAGGTTCTAATTCACTGCTTTGTAGCCCGTATTTATTCACCAAAACTTTCGAATTTTGAAATTAAGCAAAGATTTGAATCTCATTCCAAAATGTGTACAGCTTCCATCAAACACAGAATGGTAAAATGATGAAATCTGTGATGCAAAGTCTTTGAGAAGGAAGTATGAAAGACAGTGGTACAAGTCGGGTCTGCATATGTATAAGGTACTGTACTGCACAAAACATAACCTTGTCAATGAGCTAATAATATCTTCTAAGCTTCCAGTGCTTGTCCTGAGCTGTTGAACTGATCAACGGAAGCTGTCAGGGGTTGTTAACCAATTGTTTGCCTGGGATAAGCAAAAAGATCTGCCAAACCGTGTATCCCTGCAGTCTCTCTGTGATGACTGCATAACTTTTTAAAAACAAAGTTGACAAGATTCACTCAGCTTTTACACACTCTCTTGTTGATAATCTTGGTAATTCCTTCATTTTTCTCAAAGTAAACCATACTGTAGTACTGTAAGCCTTATCAGAAATTTTGATTGTTCTTCTTGCATCTCTGAATCTGATGTCCACAAACTTGTTCTTAGCTCAAAATCCAAATCATTCACTTTGGACCTCATACCTGTCCAGCTACTCAAGGTATGTATTAAATTCTAAAACCTATCGTAACCACAATTGTTAATTTGTCCCTAAGTACAGGCACTGCCCAGGTTCCTTTCAAATGTGCTCAAGTGAGACCTGTCCTTAAGATGCAATGTTTAAACAAGAATTCATATGAAAACTGCAGACCTACTTCTAACCTCCCATTTCTGGCTAAACTATTGGAGCAAATTGTCTCCATGCACTTTCAGCCGTACTGAGCTCAACACCAGCTATTTGAGCCTTTACAGTCCCCTTATAGTTATGGGTGCAGTGTTAAAACAGCACTGATCAGGGTACAAAGTGACAATCTGCCATCTCTTGATGATAAAAAGATCATGATGTCACTCTAAGATCTTTCTGCTACTTTTACTTTTCATCATGGTATGCTGCTAGACAGGTTGGTTTCTAGACAAGGAGTGTACATGGTTCATATTCTACTTACAGAATAGGCACCAGTATGTTAATGGGGTTCAAGGATCATCCATTAATCTAGGTTGTGGGAAGGGTTTCCGTTTCTCTAATAAAGTCGTCATAATTTTTCATGATAGTCTTTTCTTCTTTATGACCATTCAAAATTTTGCATCAAAATTTTTAAAATTTCTGGTGCAAATGATTAAATATACAATGCCTACCGCGATACGCTGTAAACGGCAACATTAGGCCTAGCCTATAGGCTATAGCCCACAACAACATTAGCGCAACTTATTGATAAATTCAAGTGTGAATGAAATAATTTAATACAGACCTGTTTTTATGATGAGAAATGATTGTTGGATAATAAAAATATTTTCACTTCACTCAAAGAAAGATTAAGCCGAAAATATCTAACATATTCCGTGTATGATCCAGCAACGGGTGTAGCTTTACCTAACGTTAGAAATATTAAATTAAACACAATGACAATTGTATAAGTTCCATACAGTGCACACTCAGTACATATAGTACTAGTACTACTGTACAATAACCCATGTACAGTATATAGATCCTGCCCTCGATGCAGAGAATGGAAACTTGCAATGTTAGACCTACCAGTTTCAGGTTCTTTTTTGGAATGCATAGTGTGAACAATATTATAATTCAGCAGGTGAGCGTTTAGTGAGTCAAATTTTCTGTCGTAAAGATGCGCAAATCAAAATTTATATTTATGACTGAATTGTATTTTTGGTCGTAAGTAAAATTTCCATCGGCGTAAAAAATGCCCGTTTCGGTGTAAAATGCAAACCCTGATTGTGGGGTTCCCCAGGATATGGTTCTTGGGCCCCTTGTTATTCTCATTATATACTGATCGGTGGGTGACACCATCAGGGCCTGTGACATGAATTATAACCTATACATGCTGATGATAGTTTACCACCTCTTGCTGCTTATCTGAAGCCATCTGGTCCTGTACTACCCTTGAATCGTGTATCATAAAGGTCAGTCACTGAATGTCTTCCAACAGATTAAAACTAAATCACAGCAAATCTTAATTTATTATTACTGACAGTAAACATGCTAATGTACATGACAACCTGAAGCTTAACTTTGGTGGAGTAGGTGTTCCTCAGTCTGATCAGGTCCATAACCTTGGTATTATTTTTGATCCACACATGTATGACAATGACTCCCCAAGTCAAGAACATCTGCTCATCTGCTATGATGTGTGTCAGATATCTGGGAAAGATCCATCCTTACCTTTCTAATGATGCTGCCAAATCGGTTGCCTTGCCCTTATCACTTCTAAGGTTGATACTTGCAACTCTCTGCTCACAGGTCTTAGTGCATCTACCCTGAAACCTGTTCAGAGGGGTCTTACCATAACTGCTCCTGTTCTTTTAAGATCCCCAAAACTTACTCACATTACAACTTTGCTAAACTCTGTTCACTGGATTCCTGTTGGGTCTCATGTCCAGTTCAAAGTTATGATGTTATTATGTAACATACTAAATGGTTTCATTCCCTACATCAAAGAATTGGTTCATCCTTCCAAGACTAGACCAGGACTACGGCCAGCAAGGGAGCAATTTCTGAGAGTACCTAGAACCCAATCAAGTTATGGTGACCGCTCTTTTGCTGTCTTCCCCTGTCAAACATTTAACAACCTTCCATATGAGATTCAAAACTAGCCAAGTCTTGATTGTTTCAAATCTCCACTAAAAACTTGTGTCTAATATGCATCTTCCTTGTTGATGGTATTTTTGTGAAACTTTTTGAGCCTTCTTTGGGGTAAGTGCTGTATAAATATATTCAATGTATGTAATTGTAAATTTTGAAATGCTCAGTATTTTAAGGAAGAAGAGTTATCCCTGGAGTTGACTAGTGAACCTGAATGGTTTCATTATGATCAATCAAACCTTTCCATCTCCACTACATTGATGCAATGAAAACACAATATTTCCTTTAAGGAAATGGACACTAAATTCTACAAACAGTATACACATATGCACATCTATGCCAGCAAAGGCACTTTCTGAAAATTCTTACAAGCTTTCTTTGGATGCTCTAAATCTTCTGGATCTTTGCTGGTTCATCTTAGCCCTAGGTGCTACACCATCAATAGCCATGTACAACAGCCTCCTTGGGCGCACAATTCTGAAAAGACGGTCAATGTACTCAAAGATGGCCTCCATCATTTCATCCTCACTCTGAGGTGCTGGCCTGAAAAAAAGGAAATGGGCAGGATTTTTAATTCATGGAATACAAAAACCTGTGATGAATTTCCAAGGGTGGCAAGTGAAAGGTCAGTCACAAACACCTTCACTAATTTCCTGCATTTCGATTGGCTGGAAACCATTCAAAACTGGTCTCAAATGGCATTTGAGACTGGTCTTTGGCCACTTAGGAGAATACTGTAACTTAAATGTGAAGTGAACACGTCACTCAGCTAAGTGTGCACTATGCTATGCGCATTCTGGCTTACAACAGAAACGTAAACAATAACAATATCTAGGTAAGGATATAAGCCGCTGTAGCGCTTCAGAAGTTTGCAAAATGCTGATTAAACCAGGTGAACAGGCATTTACTCTGTGTCAAGCCTAGCCTCCCTGCAACTCTTACTATTCCAAAGCATGTAAGGCTCACAGCATCACCTGAATTCAGTTGACAAAGTAACCCACATTTAATTCTAGCATAACTACATTTTGAGTTTAGGCAATGTGCTGAGTAAAATCTGCAATCACAGTCCACATATTACTGTTGATCCACTCCTCAACTGGAGTGGTCAAGTTAAAGTGATTTTGTTTTCTATGTTGCCAATGCCAGCCTGTGGAAGATTTACTTCATGACATGCACAGCAATGGTACACACAGGGTCTTCTGACAGTGCCAGGTCCTATGTTTGAACCAATTCCGCTAACAGAGAAACAACATATTTATGCTAACAGGTTTACATGGTCACCATTGCTAAATAAAACTGTAAACTAGCAGTTAAGTTAGTTTCCTTGACTCAAAATGTTCAGCCTCATCTCTAAAATAACAAACACAACTGTTATCAGTCTCCTTTCAACAACATCTTTTAAAACTCTGTTATATCCTTCTCAAAAATTTACCCAAATCTGGCTAGCAAATTGCTGCAGTCCCTGTAAAATGGGTTGGGATCTGTGGTTCAAAATGTTCACCTGTCACCCATGCCTAGTTCATCCTTGTGGTTGCACCATAATAGGGCCAGAAAATACTACTGTAGGGAGAACTAAAGCTTGATCTTTTTGTTGAAAAGAATACTTTTTGGTGTTTTCTTAATCAACTTTAGGGAGATGAAATCCAGGGTGCCTGGTCTCAAATGTGATTTGACACTGACCATAACATCATCAGAAGAGGCTTCAAACTTTAATACTTCTTCAAAAATGACAATATATGAGACAAGCAAAGGAAGCTATTACCCAAGACACACCCCACCCTGTATATCCTCATTGTACTAAGAAGGATTGCCATTAGTAAAGGAGCCCACAAACATAGCACTTACCTCAAGATCATCACCATGGTTACAAAGGTTGGTGCATTTATAGCCTGATACAAGCAGTAAAATTTCTGTCTAAATTTAGGCAAAGCCTTCACTTTGAACCAAACATGCATGGAAAATCAGAGGAATCTACCCTCATGCTTTACAGATTAGCAAAAAGAAAAAGAAGTCACTTACCGATCCTCTGGATGGCAGCAAGGATGGATGATACCATTCATGTCCAGATATAAATTGTCAAACTCCACATCATTAGGGTTGGGCTGAGTGGTATCCACAGGTATTGTTTTTCCATCTATTTCCTTTGGCTAATAAAAACAGAAAACAAAATAATCTTCAAACTTGCAGAACTGTGAAACAACGTACAAGTTTCCAAGTAAAACAATTGACATGCCTATTACACATTTGCTGCATTTGCACATTTATACACTTGTCACAGTAACAGTATAATATTTTGCATGACATATGATACTAATAATGTAGTAATTGACCGATAATGTATCACTAACCAATAATGTTGTAAAAATTGGCCGATAATGTAGTAACTTTTTAGCTGATAATGTATCACCGCAAAACCGATAATGATGTAAAAAAATTTTAACCAATAATGTATTACCATTTGACCAATAATGTATTAACATTATCGGTCAATTTTTACTACATTATCGGTTCGTGATACGTTATCGGTCAATTTTTACTACATTATCGGTTAATGATGCATTATCGGTTAATTTTTACTACATTATCGGTTCGTGATACGTTATCGGTCAATTTTTACTACATTATCGGTTAATGATGCATTATCGGTCAATTTTTACTACATTATCAGTTGTAACAAGCACCATCTGAGGGCACTCCATCAAAATGTTTCTACAGTATTCTGTAACTTGACAAGATGAATCACAATCTGTCATACATCAAAAACCTAAGAAGGACCATACAGCAGATTACACCAAGCCTACTTACTGTGCTGTACTGTACATACGGTAGTCAACACTCCCTTTTGACCAATACTTCAGAGAGTAATGTTGCATGGGCACAAAGTTATAGTTGATCATAATACCTGCCAGGACTTCTGCAGTTTTTGACCACATTTTATATAGGGCTCAACCGATGTGGTTTTTCGCTGCCGATCCAATGTTTGATGTTTTTATCACAACATTGGCCGATGTCCGATCTGATCCGATATTTTCGCTATCAATGTTTTTACATCATTTCACAGTGCGATCCAACATTCCTTATACCTCATGAGCATACCTATGCATGCACATCGGCTTTATAGAATTTGGACCATCGGCCGACGTCCGATCCTAATGACCACAATCATTGAGCTGGGAAAGGAGGAACTACACCCAAATAAAATAAGCATGGCGTACTTGCGTTTCCCTCCCAGACCCATATATTATATTCCCCAAAACCGTTAAATGCATTCTATATTTCCTTGATACGTTTGCTATGGTAGGCTATGAGGTCATGTGTTTATGATTACATCATGCAAAATATCATTGCAACTCACAGACAACTGTCTGAAAAAAGATGCAAACTTGCAAAGGGCGAGTAAAAAGGCTTTCAGGACAGGAATCCATACTAGTAAGATGATTTCAAAGAGTTCAGGACTGAACTGAAGAAGTCAGAGCCACTTCTGACGAAAGCTTGACTATTTCAAGACCTTCGATGGCGTACTCATTGAAATCAACTTACTTGCAAAGGGTGCTCGATCATTGTGTATAATTCCAATAATCCATAATTCTGATGCAGTTCAAAATACGATACAACAGTGACACTGTCCTGTTTAATCTATCCATGGATGCATACATACATACGGGATTTTTACTGTGAAATACAAAGTATGCTAATTTTCACTTAGTCATTCGAAATGACATTGGTCTTGTGCTTTGTATATGTTATGTGCGCCAGCTGTACGGTATGTTGTATGTAGTGTACAAGTCTGGGCCCGTCTTTGCAGTAAATTCTTGCATAGATAATTACCACAAGGATCACACATTACCTTTCACTCAGAAACCGTACTATGTGACACAATTACACAAACTCAATAGGAAAATTCATTTGACTATGTACTTGCAAGATTTTTTACACACAAAACTTGCATTGAACGTGTCGAGAATTGTGATTAGCTGGTTAAACACTGAGCCAATCACTATGTTTTTTATTAATGATGTAGCTATGTCTAAGCCCTTGTTGTTCTTCTTAGAAGTATTTTCGACTCATGGAACATCGATAAGTGCAATTTGCTATGTTTCACTGATCCGATGTTTTTCCGATAGTCCTAAACATCAGCCCGATCTGATGTCCAATCCGATTATCGGTTAACCCCTAATTTTATATCCAATTTCAATGGCAAGATTTACCCGTCCTACTGTTTTATGTTCTAATGTAATGTGATCTATATGCATAATGCATTATTTCCTAATGTTTTGAAACATTTTCATAGTCTCCTAACCAGAAAGCCTAAGGGCTTAGTGATTCCTTGCCGAATGGGGATGCTTTGTTGTACTGAGGTTTATCCCTCAGATTTATCTACCTTGACTACATCATTTTACGATATTTTAACAATTTCACCTCTGCTGACCTCACATGAACTTTGAACCCCACCAAATATAACAAAAAAGAAAAACGAAAGTGTCTTGAAAGGAATTCAACTCCAATGGATCTTGGATCTTGAAAATTCTTGGGAAATTTTGTTTTTTGTCCTCTGGTGACCCCTGATGACTATCTTGGGAATTCTTGGGAAATTTTGCTTTTTGACCTCTGGTGACCCCATATAACAATCTTGGAAATTCTTGGGAAATTTTGCTTTTTGACCCTTGGTGACCTCAGATTATGATCTTGGGAATTCTTGGGAAATTTAGCTTTTTGACCTCTGATAACCCCAGATAACGATCTTGGGAATTCTTGGGAAATTTTGCTTTCTGACCTCTGGTGAAACCAGAGGACAATCTTGGGAATACTTGCAATATTTTGCTTTTTGACCTCTGATGACCCCATATAATGATCTTGGGAATTCTTGGGAAACTTTGCTTTTTAACCTATAGTGACCCCGGATGACAATCTTGAGAATTCTTGGGAAATGTTGCTTTTGATCCCAGTGACCGCAGATGACAATCTTGGGAATTCTTGGGAAATCTGTTTTTTTACCTCTGGTAACCCCAGATGACCTTGACCTCCACCAAAATCGATAGGGTTTTTCCTCTCAACATGGCAAATTTATATACCAAATATGAAAAGTGGCTGTCACTGCTATCTTGAGATATCGTGATTACAAGCCATTTACAAGGTTTCTGTAGTTCAACCTCTGGTGACCTCAGATGACCTTTGACCTCTACCAAAGACAATAGCGGTCTTCCTCTCAACATGACAAATCTATATCCACCATTCCTATCTTGACATATCCCAATTTCAAGGTTTTCGGTCTTTTACCTCTGGTGACCTCAAATGACCTTTGACCTCCACCAAAAACAATAGGGTTCTTTCTCTCAATATGACATATCTATATCCCAAATATGAAAAGTGCTGGTCACTCCTATCTTGAGATATAGTGATTACGAGCTTTTTGGCCTTTTACCTAAGGTGACCTCAAATGACCTCTGAACTTCACCAAAAATTTTAGAGTTCTTCCTCTCAACATGATGAATCTATATACCAAATATGAAAAGTGTCGGTCATTCCTATCTTGAGATAGCTTGATTATGAGCCTTTTTGGCTTTTAACCTGCGGTGGCCTCAAATGACCTTTAACTTCCACCAAAAACAATAGGGTTCTTCCTCTTGACATGTAAAATCTGTATACCTAATATGAAAAGTGTCGGCCTTTGCTATCTTGAGATATCGTGTTTACGAGGTTTTCGCCGTTTAACCTCTGGTGACCTAAGATGAACTTTGACCTCTACCAAAAACAATAGGGTTCTTCCTCTCAACATGACAAATCTATATACCAAATATGAAAAGTGCTGGTCGTTGCTATCTCGAGATATCGTGTTTACAAGCCGTTTACAAGGTTTTCGCAGATTAACCTCTGGTGACTTCAGATGACCTTTGACCTCTACCAAAAACAATACGGTTCTTCCTCTTGACATGTAAAATCTGCATACCAAATATGAAAAGTGTCGGCCTTTGCTATCTTGAGATATCGTGTTTACGAGGTTTTCGCCGTTTAACCTCTGGTGACCTAAGATGACCTTTGACCTCTACCAAAAACAATAGGGTTCTTCCTCTCAACATGACAAATCTATATACCAAATATGAAAAGTGTTGGTCATTGCTACCTCGAGATATCGTGTTTACAAGCCGTTTACAAGGTTTTCGGAGATTAACCTCTGGTGACTTCAGATGACCTTTGACCTCTACCAAAAACAATACGGTTCTTCCTCTTGACATGACAAATCTGTATACCAAATATGAAAAGTGTCGGCCTTTGCTATCTTGAGATATCGTGTTTACGAGGTTTTTCGCAGTTTAACCTCTGGTGACCTCAGATGACCTTTGACCCCTACCAAAAACAATAGGGTTCTTCCTCTCAACATGACAAATCTATATACCAAATATGAAAAGTGTCGGTCATTGCTATCTCGAGATACCGTGTTTACAAGCCGTTTACAAGGTTTTCGCAGATTAACCTCCGGTGACCCCGGATGACCTTTGACCTCTACCAAAAACAATAGGGTTCTTCCTCTTGACATGACAAATCTGTATACCAAATATGAAAAGTGTCGGTCATTGCTAACTTGAGATATCGTGTTTACGAGGTTTTTCGCAGTTTAACCTCTGGTGACCTCAGATGACCTTTGACCTCTACCAAAAACAATAGGGTTCTTCCTCTCAACATGACAAATCTATATACCAAATATGAAAAGTGTCGGTCATTGCTATCTCGAGATACCGTGTTTACAAGCCGTTTACAAGGTTTTCGCAGATTAACCTCCGGTGACCCCGGATGACCTTTGACCTCTACCAAAAACAATAGGGTTCTTCCTCTTGACATGACAAATCTGTATACCAAATATGAAAAGTGTCGGTCATTGCTAACTTGAGATATCGTGTTTACAAAGTTTTCGGTTTTTGACCTCTGGTGACCTCAAATGACCTTTGACCTCCACCAAAAACAATAGGGTTCTTCCTCTCAACATGACGAATCTATATACCAAATATGAAAAGTGTCGGTCATTGCTATCTCGAGATATCGTGTTTACAAGCTAGGCGTCACATACACACACACACACACACCCACACACACATACACACATACATACATACACACACACACACACACGACATCACCATCGCATAGATTCCTTGCCTGCCTTCGGCAAGGAATCAAAAATTACAAAATATCACAACGAACACCACTGAAAAATTTATGAACATCTAAATTTTGCATATCCAGATCTCATGATCTTGTCCTCATATCCTGCATCCAAATTCACCGTGCTGTTATTACTGTAGTTAAGGTTTCTTCAACAAAGTCATACCATTACTTTCAACTTCAGCACAAAACCTTTGGTGCAACTTTATGCATAAGCAATGCTAAAGTGGTTGTAATATTGACACTGGTTATAGCCTACTGTTACCAGTAATGGAGTAATGTGCTAAACCTGTGTTCAATTGACTTTAAAAGACACAGCAATATACAGTACACATAGTTCTACAATATTTCTTACTTCTAAAAGTTGAACCCAATATGCCCCCAAACTGAGAATATAAAGGTGTAACAAAAATAACATGTGCTGATGATATGAAGAAAATTTCATAAATTTTCCTTAAAAATCAGCTTAAAAATATCAGTTTGGAATTTGAATTGCAATAATGCTGATAACAATGAACATGGGCCATTCCTGTTTATATTCAAACATGCCATCTGATTATAAATAGACTCTTTTCCCAATAGGAATTACAAAGGATCGTGGGATAGAATTTTGGTGTGCATCATTTTTTGCCACATCAAAATGCCATTGACAACAACTCGCCTACCAGAACTCTTTCCCACAATCCATTGCAATTGCTATTTGGAAAAGGGTCTATGCTTGGTGGTTTTAGTGTTTACAATTGCAATGTTTGCTTTGATTTCAGGAGGAAATTTTATTGTATACTGTACGGGGAATGTTCAAAATTTGCATTGTACAGTACTTAGATTTCTTGGGTTTTTATCATTTTGTTGAAGTTATTGAACACCCATGGGTTGTACTGTACAAAAATTGCTTCACAGTTTCACATTTGTATAACATTTTGGCCAGTACTGTATATGTGGCAAATGAGATGTGATACCAGATACACTGTTTCCTGGTATAAAACCAAAGCAATTGTCTCGTACATCACATTTGGTATAAAGTACATGACTTTTCTTAATTTGATTAAAACAGCATGCATGAACTATGTATGATAACAAAAGTCTTCAGACAAATGATTCTAAAAGTATTTTCTCTCTCCTCAAATATACAAAAATTGTGATTTTTGGCATACAATACATATTTACAATCTGGCTAATTAGCATTTAATTGATGAAGTAACATAAATGAACTATTTTCTAAAATTTTTGGAAGCATGGGTGCTAGGTTTTCACACAACAGTAACTACAATCTATAATTTATGTAGCAGGTATGTAGATCAAATTTCAAATGTCACACATGTCATGCCCATTGTAAGACTTATGCAAATTAGCAACCTGCCACTGGTAATTAGATTAAATACTCTCACAAAATTTTACCAAAAGTGGAAACTTCACTCCTTTTTCTTTTCAATGATACCAAACATTCCTTACAGGGCTGAAATTTAGCACTCGTCCGATCGTCCATGACGGGTAAAACTTGCATCGGACAACCACTTTCTCTCTTTGAACTTGTCCGATGGACGAGTAGATTTTATTTTGTATGTCATAAAAACCCCCTTAAGAAGTGGTATTGAGAATTTGAGACAATGGTATTGACTACCATTCATTATTGTACTATGCAAATAAAAATGAAAAAATGCAGGTCTTTATAAAGTAAATGTTTGTTTTCTATGGCAGAGACAGGAAACAGAAGTGTTCATCTCTTGTTTGTCACTTTCATTCGGGCAACCAAAAACTATTTCGGACAACCTAAATTTAGCTTCAGGTTGTCTGATGGGCAACCTGAAAATTTCCTTAAAAATCAGGCTGTACACCAATGAAATTTGCAAAGTGACCTTATGGGTAGAATAAGGGCAAGGAACATTTGAACAGCCATTTAAACAGCACCTCATTTAACCAAATGTTTAAATGGATTTCCTAGATGATGGCTGCATGGACATAAGTTTGTAAAAGATTGCACATATATGCGTGTGTTTGGATTCAAATTGTATAGTGATGAAACCTAATAAGGCCACGTTCAAATTTCCTGCATCAACCAACAACACACATCAATAACTGCTGATACAATCAGAGTGTCAATTTCAATTTTGGTTGCAGCATTTCCACCTCAGGCTCCCTAGCAAATGCGTGTGAATCTGCCACATACCGTATTTCGTGCACGCACATGCAAGACATGCAGCCTCAATTTAACATACAATGCCTACACAGAGCCATGTGCACAGCTCAATATTCAAATTGCAAACTAACTGCCCGTGGGCCTAGTGACCTTATTACTGTAGGTTACTGTACTTCAGATCCTCGGCTTATGCTGAAAACTTTGAACTTACTGTACAGTTATCTCTCAGTAGAAAAATTATGCAGTTAAGATTTATAGCTCGCAAATAGGATCAAGTCCGCCAAAAAATTTGCAGGTAAAAAATAGATTCCTATTCCTTTCGCTTGTTTAAGAAAATATTAAAACTCTCTTAGGATGGCCTTATTAGGTTTTGCCATCATACATCTTGCACAGTACTAGCTTAACTTGGGATGGTAAATATTACATGCAGAGCATTAGGGATGCACCGAAACTGAATTTTCGGTTCCGGCCGGAACCGGAACTGTCCGAACCTTTTTTAAGCTCCGGCTGGAACCAGTATTTTGGGTGCAGTCTATTTTTTCAGTAAAAGTAATTTAGGAATTGTGGAACGGATGGAGCTACAATACTAATGTCCTCATAGTGTGATACTAACTTGAAAGACTGGTTCAAACCAAATGCCAAAACTTAAAGCAAAGTAAGTTCAATATAAACTGTACTGAAGAAAATGAACCATACAGTGTTGAGATTCTTCTGTTAGCCTCTAGATGTGGGATTCTATTAAAGCAAGTACAGTGTGGGCTCACACTGACTGTACGTTTCTGACTTAGGGCAATTGATATTACAGAATTTACCTGTGGCATGTTGTGACTCCTAAATCAAACTTTAAACAAAGAAAAAAAACATTTTCCCACAGCAACAGAGGAAAAAATTAAAACCACACAGTTCACAAATAATGCCGACATTGATGAGACAGTGAAGGAAAAGTCAAACTAGTTTCATTGAACACTGGAGATAAGCAAAATCTAGGACTATAACTATTATAAACTGTAAATGTATAAAAAACTTTATAATCTGGGTAGGTTAAAGAAGGATACAACTTTATAGTTGTGAAGCATAAATCCATGGATTGTTGTCACTAGTCTGACTATATGGAACCTACTGTCTGTCCTGCTAGAAGGGCGAATGCAAAAGTGCCAGGGCAAGTGAAGCTCGGATGCTGCTAGCCCAATGAGTTTGAAAGAGCAAATGTAGAGCCCTGTGACTATTACCTGTACTTTTACACTGAATTACAAGAGGGACTACCTAAATTTATGGCAAGTTTATAATCCTATGGCCTTGTTGCATCCTTACTGAAAAAACTTCACAGAAAAACAATGGTTTCATTTAAAGGAGATATGGCTCCCCCCCCCCCCTCCCCCTCTCCCCAAACCAGGGAATCGCTACAGCTGTAGCAACTCCCTGCCCAAACATATTTAGGAATAACCCTACATTTCCATATACAGTTGATGATTACACTTTGACATTCATTCAAACAATATAGTTTCATCTGGTTTAGAGTGGTGTTATGTTTATGTCACTTTAAGGACTTCAAGAGACTAAAACTATTTGCTTCTTGTTACAGTAATATGTATGGCAAAAGGGTTAGAAAATATTCAAGTTGGTTTGACAAGAAAAGACCTATTCTGGCCATAAATATGTCTGAACTCTCATACCAACATCTCAGACAACATTTGATAACACTTTGAAACAAAAATGATTGGTAAATTTTAGACCCTGTAGCTCTACGAGTAAGCAAACAACTTCTGCATATTGCGGCATCTCAGTAGGCCTACGGTATCCATGTATTTTACACATAAGGCAACGGCAAAATTGCAAAGCCCCTCTAGAGAAATGTGCCTTGTGGTGAAAAACCATCCAATCAAAATAGTCAGTATTATGTAGATAATTGCTTGAGAGTCTTTTGAACATGTCAGGACAATGGTTTTGTCATTTTTGACAAATATGGTTATGTTTGACAGTGAATTGACTCTCAAAAATAATGTATTTTGAAATAGTACTCTCTGCAGGGTTTTTATTAGGCTTCCAATCTCAAGAGTCCCAAAACTCTCAGCTTTCTCTTTCAAGCATCCCCCAAAATTTTTGAGGGTTTCCAAAATTTTCCAACAGTCCCGTACTTGTACTATAACCTTGAACATATATTTTCTTCATTTATTGCATTCTTTTTCACACTGAACTGATGTAAAATCAATCAATGCTCGTCCTTTTCTCCGACTACATTTTTTTTTCCATGCGAAGAGAGCAAAAAGAATTTGTGGTCAAAAACCGTACTATGTTTGGTATAGGACTGTAATGTAAGCTAATGTAAGCTAATACTGATACCCTAGGCCAGGTTCAAGTGAAATGAATGGCGAAGCCGGCAAAGTTTGTAGTGCATGTGTAGTTCCTTAATTAAATGCAAACGCCCAGACATAAGGCTACGCATGAGGTCTGTAGAGAAGTTGACAGACGTACCTAAGTTCGTATATACGTACGCGGGTATGACCTTAGGGTATGGTTCAAGAGAGTAGAGTATGCTTTCGATCGCTGCTTGTACTGCTAAAATTGCTGTTATTAGTCATATTTTGTATTAATAATGGTGGGTGTTTTTTATACAAAAAATGCATGTTTATTCCTATGATATAAATTGTGCTTTTTACAATTTGCTAAATTACGATACCTGAAACGTGAGCTAGCTGCGCAAGGAAGTTTGATACACTCAAACTCATGCTGAAATGGAACAGTACAAGCTTCATCAATTTATGCACAGTATCAAATGCATATACGTATGTATACTGTAGTTTTATATCACATCATGCATTCTGTACTGCTGTATGAAACTATAGTGTTAGACCTACACTCTACAACCATACGTAATGCATGATAGGATAGTGTGAAATAGCCAAGTAATTACTGCGTGCTTCGGTTTCCATTTTACCGTTCATTTTTTAGAGGATAAGGCTATGATTAGGGTTTAAATTGAGAAGAAATACAACAGGGTAGGGGAACAGCAGCATTATTTTTACTTTTCTTACTTCTCATCCCATAAGTAGCGGGCCTACAGAGGTTTTGCAGTGTTCGCGGCTTTAGCCGACAGGCAATTTTAATCATGAATTTTGGAAGACCGAACATTTGAATAGCGAGCTGCGAGCCTCGGGATACTGGCGCATAGAATTTTCGAGCCATTACTGTGCATGTGCAGTGTGCTCTTCACTTGAACTTCAAGTAACACGTGGCTAACCTAATATATGGATGTTTGCGTACATTACTTCCCTATTTTGACAGCGTGGTACGCTTGTATACCGTGCTCGTCACTGCACAGCATCCATATGAGTGTTAATGATTGGCATGCATGACGGACCTACAACATTATTGCTTCCAGTAGTATGTTGGTATAAACTGAAGCTCAGGTTAACGAAAACTCTGCTCGGTAGTACAAGATGCATGCAGCAAGCTGTAGCTTACTTGTGCAATCACTGGGCTCGACGTAAGTGCTGGCCCACTGGCCCAAGGCCAGTGATTTCATCATCACGATAGTTAAACTACCGACGCACTAGTCCTCCGGGCCACTTGAAATTTTTCACAGTACTTAAACCGACACTTTGTTCAAAATAAAACTTCTAAACTGTGCCCTTGACAATATTCATATTCAGTAAATTGTAACTCGAAAGGTTGAGCGCATTTTTAATCAACAAATACTGATCGCTTTTGCAACGATTTGTATTCAAATATCATAACCCCAGTTCTGCAATAAGAATGTCGCTGCTGGGTCTGCTCAACTGACAAACTTGAGTGAATGTTGTATGTACATATATAACATTTGTACTGGAAGCGCTCCTATACAGTGTGGTGCAGTGTTCGGCTGGCCCAACGCCCAGTATAAATGTACGTATGTACACGTTACACTGGGAATCCCGCTTTAGCACATGCGTTACATGTCCGAAAACTATAAATCTTGTCAGCAGTTATGTTTGCTCAATGGCTGTTGCAACTCCCTGATTTTTACAAGGGGACTGTCACTATGGAGGCATCTGTCTGGCTGCTTCCTCGTGTGTAACTTTGCCCTGTGTTTCTGGTCCATAGTCTTGCTTGCCCAATGCTCACACGTTTGAAACTAAAGGCTAATTTTGATCGGAAAAGTTGCCGAGTCTTGGAAAAATGTAGACGCTTTACTAAAGTTACTTCATTTGTGCCACTGGTTCTTAATATCATGAGTTTGAAAATCAGACAAAAATATTTAATTTGACCATTATGCCTACTTCAGCACAATTAATGAGATGTACAATGAGATACATTTTAAACAAGTCCTACCATTACCTGTACCGTAATTAAGAAGTGCATCCTAACAAAAAATAATGTAAGTTTGTTCCTGCAACTTCTGTACAGTACCTCAACCATCTGTTCAAATTTCTCCTTGACTGCTTTCTTGCTGCTCTTATCAAAAATCCACTTTCTACTGTACATACACACTGTTCCTTCATGATAACAGAGAGTTGCCACTCTGTGGCAACTCTCTGGTGATAATGACTGTAAAATCTTTCTGATGCATCTCCTGGGCTGAGATTTCACCCGTACAGTACCAGTAACTACTGTATGTACAGCACGATACGGCACACACTGTG
Organism: Holothuria leucospilota; assembly: GCA_029531755.1. Taxonomy (NCBI): domain Eukaryota; kingdom Metazoa; phylum Echinodermata; class Holothuroidea; order Aspidochirotida; family Holothuriidae; genus Holothuria; species Holothuria leucospilota. The sequence goes on along the minus strand of CM055963.1, from coordinate 74,517,752 downwards.
CATGTCATTATCACATACAAACGTTCGTTCGTAGCCTGGGTGCTCCCCTCGATATGTTGTGCTGAGCAGTGCACGTGACTTTGGTACGCTCCACTTAAGCAAATGGGGCATACCAAAAAAAGTGATGATAATATTTTGCTCTTTTTTGCGATACATTTGGAAACTTTGAAGGCAAAAAATTTGCGAATAGTTTGAATAGCAATAAAAAATTATGAACAACATAGAGATAGGTATTATAATTTAAGGGTGTAATAGGATAGAAGTAACTGGGCAAAAGGTTTTTTTTCCTGCACACATGGTGCAAGGTACCTCTTGAAAGAATGTGTACGACGCTATAGTTGACGAAGTGAATTTTGTTTCCAAAAAAGTATCTCCACTAAGAATACGAAGTTTTAGCGACTGATTTGATACAACAGAATGTTATTTTGGTTAGATATGTGCATAGCTTATGTATGCATAACTATATTACCAAAATTTACTTCTGTTGATAATGGAAGCATGTCATCTTCATTTAAAGACAGTCAGTCCTCACCCCAAAACACATTTTTGCTGTGGGGGGATCAAAATTCTCAGTTGGTCACTGCTCTTTGACTGACATCAAAGTTTGAAAATTCAAATGATGCAGAGTGAATCACATTCCACACAATGCATAGAGCAGGGCTGGAAAAAATGTTTATTTCCAGGGAAGAGAGTCAAATTTTCCTCCATTCCTCCCATACTTTCATGTACATAAAAGGTGTAAATTTCCCTCCAGTGACCAAAATTTCCCTCCAAATGCCCAAATTTCCCGGGAAGGAGCCTCCCAGTTTCCCAACTTTTTCCACCCAGGGCATAGAGATTGTATGGATCACACATTATAGCCTTGTATTCTCACCAGGACATGGCCTGAAGCAATAAAAGAGGTTTGTGTGTGCACCAGGAGGAGCTTTACCACAATTATGGGGGGAGCTACAAGTCGCTCAGTTGGGAGAACTGGAACTGTCTGGGATGACGAGAATTGCCCTTTAAGTGATAAGTATGAAATCTAGTAAAAGTCAAGCCAATTGTCATATATCTATCACGTGTATGTATCCTACAGCAATGAAATGTACTGTCTAAAATTTCCAGCACTTTCTTTCACGCTACTCCTCAGCCTTAAGTTTCCAAACATTCCCGATCCACAGGCACTGTGTGCAAATTGTTTATGAGCTGTCTTCTGTTTTGGGGGTTCATCTCCCGATTCCACAAATTTCGCGGAATTTCCTGAAGTAAACTTACTGTGTTAGACCTAATAATTTTGGTCGCCCGCAGGACGACCATGCAAGTGTGTTTTGGTGCGTTTCAGTGGTCCGACATAAATGTTATAGTTGCCTCGGACGACCGCTAATTTCACACCCTGCAGATCCAACCACCTCCAAAAATGACAAAAACAGATACAGAAAAGACTTAAGAGGGGCAAGAGTATGAGAAACAATCTAGACATTGGGACTACCTGAAACAGTGAGAGAAAGTGTTTACATGTTATATTCTTGACTTTGATTAAATTTTTTTGCAATCTCAACATTACCATTCGCATGTAAACTGGGCCAGTGAAAAAATAATAGGGCCAGTACAGTTCAAGAGCTACTGGCCCTGCTGGCCATTGAATTTTTTTACTTAAGTCGAACCCTGAATCAAACCATGTAAAATCAAGCTGTGCAGCATTGTCAGATTGTACGGCTGGCTGTGTTCGCTATATGGAAGTTGCCGAATATTCTGGCATGGAAAGTCTTTTTTCGGTCTTTTAAATGTACTAATGTAAGTTTAAAGGTACATTTTTTTAAATGTACTAATGTAAGTTTAAAGGTACATTTTGAGTCGAAGAAAGTTTTGCAACCTTGTCATGAAATAACCATTGTTTTCACTATTATTGCTCATTTCTTAATCACTATTATAATTGAATGTTGTTGACCTATTTCATATTTGAAGGTGTTAGTTCACTAACAATTTAGACTGGAAAGAAAACAAATCAAATCATTTCTTGAATGATTTTCAACTGATTTTTGTTAGTTAAATCAAACTCTGAAAGCAGCTGACTTGGAAGATGGCATACTATCAATGGAAGGTGTATTCTTAAGTTGTACCTGGGGCAACTGTAATTTGGAAGGGGTGACTGCTAGGGAATGACTTGAATGTCCCCATACATCATACATCTTGCACAGTACCAGCGTAACTATTAGTTACATGCAGAGCATAGCTCATGCGCCTCTGAGCTAAGGTGCAGTGTGCGACCTCATGGCCTGCTACAAGATGATAGTATCGATGGAAGGGGTATTTTTTAGTTGTACAAAGGGGCGACTGTAGTTTGAAAGGGGCGACTGCATGGGATGACTTGTATCATAGGCAAAGTGACTGTACGATCTTTTGCTTGACATAACTTTGCACCGCGTGTTTTCGCTTTCGAGACTGCATAGATAACTACGCAGGCTACAATCGTTCATTAGGCCAAGTAAAAAAATATATGTTTCCCGTCAGGTTTTTGCAAAAAAAGGAGGAGGAGGGGCTTTTTTTTTTCTTCTTCTTTTTTTCCAAGATGGCTGAAACAGACTTTCCCGCAATCCAAATTACATCATTTTAAAAGATATGTACAAATAAACAAAAGTGATTGTATTTTGTTTTATTTTGTTTATACCAGTGTAGAAGAACTTTAACACCCTTGGAATTCAACGTATACTTCCAGCATACCCTTATATTTGTCTTGTACTGCATGGTTCCCTTGAGTGAGTTTTACATAAAAATTTGTTTCACACCCAAAGAAAAAATAACTTTTAAATGAAACTTTTGAAGTTTAAAACAAGAACTTGTCTAAATGTACAACAGTCCTTGGATAAAAGTTTGCCCAACAAGCGGACTGGTGTTTACTCCATCTACATACGATAGCACATTCATAATACCAGTGTGTGTTACGTATTAACATCTGCTGAGTAGATATATCGCTAGTCTGTGATACCAGCCGCACTTTCAATACACAATCGTTTTCGGCGTGTAATGAGACAGGCAGGAGAACATAAAACGACTTGCCAGCAAAACTACGTTGAAGCATTTCATTGCGTCATAGTGTTGGCCTTGGAGTAATAATGGTCTATTATTACTCCAAGGTGTTGGCGATGAAACGTTCACAGAACGCTATGAGCGTACGTACAGTAGTACTAGTATAGGCTGCGGAGCTAGCACATTGTCTAACTTTGGACGTAGGGTGAAAGAAGTAATCGGCAAGACCTTACGAGTGTTCGCAAGTATTATTTGCGGTAGATTTATTCGAAATTTTCTTTTTTTCTCGCACTTTATCAGTAGATAAAAAAATAAAAAAATATTTCATGCGGCGCCAAAAAAGGAAGTGGGCGGGGACGCGAAACATATATATTTTTTTACTTGGCCTTATCTGCTCTGTGAATTTGGCCTGCTGTGTGGCCCCCGACGTATCATTTTTTTAGGCACAATTCTGACGAGAAGTGATTTTATGGCCTAAGTTGTGTCTGAAGAGATATTAGATGTTTTTAGCCATCGAACGACGTGATTGAAAGAAATCAGTGAGTTTCGCAGAGAGCATAATAATGTAAAAATAGGCCAAGCTTTGAGTCGTCCTGAAAGGTGACATACCTGGTTAGTACATATATATAGGCCTATAGGCTATATACATATATATGCAGATGCACTTATACTTACCTATATATATATAGATATATATATATATAAGGTCAAAGTACTGCGTAGCACTTATGAAGTAGGTAGGTAAAAATGAAGTAGTAAATAGTGCTAAAAGTTTGTGAAAAATTCCACGACGTTACGGGTTTAAACCCTTCATCAGGTGGCAAAAATGCAACTGATCGTTGACACGGCCAAACGTACAATTTAAAAAATACACAATAAAATTGGGCACGGTAAACCTCGGCTAGGAAAACAGACAGTGTTAAGTGGTTACCACAAGTCAAAAAAATGCAGGAATTGCTGCGTTATAACAGTTCAAGTCTAACGTTCAGACCATGTGGGGACAGGGTTCCAAGTTTCATGATTAGGCGGTTTTCGGCAGCTAGGCGGTCATGATCGGAACCTCGACACGAGATGGCCGCCGAAACCATCAAGTCACGGATCGAGCATGTTGACGGGGGATTGAAGTGGGTGGCTACCGGGAACCCTGGGAGGTTCTGTTTGATTGATCTCAGGTGCTCGGTGACTCGGTCAGCAAGACGACGTTTTGTTTCTCCCACGTACAGTATATTACAGCGTTTACATACGAGAACGTAAACAACATTGGCTGAAGTACAGGTAAAATGCTGATGAACGTTAAACCGGTTGTTGTTGGGACCTACAATGGAAAGGTTTTTGTCATAACTGACCACCGGACAAGTATTGCATCTCCCACGGTTGCAAGGAAAAGTTCCTGGGGTGTCAGGCACTACTGCTTGAGGTTGAGAGGCACGGACCAAGTGCTTAGATATGTTCTTTTCAATTCTGAATGCCGTGATGGGGGGATCAGGGAAATGGTCACGGGTGGATGGGTCATGACGGAGGGTCTCTACATTCCTGTAAATGGCACGTACAATGGGGGTTACAGATGGGTGAAAGGATAGGACCAACGGGATACGTCTGGTGGGTGTATGGTCAGTTTTGGGGGCAAGGGCAGAGGCTCTATCAATTCCTTGTATGCGTTTCAGGGCATTAGAGAGCAACGTCGTGGAATTTTTCACAAACTTTTAGCACTATTTACTACTTCATTTTTACCTATATATATATATATATATATATATAGGCTATATATATATATATATATATATATAGGCTATATATATATATATATATATATATATATATATATAGGCTATATATATATATATATATATATAGGCTATAGTGTGTATATAGTGTTATATATATACTATATATATGATTGTTATGTTTACGAATATAATCCAGATATTATTATGATAACTGAGTCTTGGGCTAGTGACGCTATTGGTGATGCTGAACTGAGTTTTAAGGGTTACAAGATTTTTCGTAAGGACAGAACAGTTTCTAGAGGAGGTGGTTGCATTTTGTATGTAAAAGATGTCTTATCAAGCATTTTGATTGAGGATTTAACTTTTTTTCCTAGTACTGAATCTGTCTGGTGTGAAATTTTTATTCCTGGGTCTAGTATTCTTATTGGTGTCTGCTATCACAGTACTTCTGCTACAGATGTTCATGAGGAGGCTCTCCACAGTGTAATTAGAGAAGCTTGTAGTAAATATGCTAATGTCCTCATCTGTGGTGACTTTAATCACAGTTCTATAAATTGGGAGCTTTTACACTCCAGTAGTGAGGGTCAGAAGTTCTTGGATCTTACTTTAGACTGTTTCCTTCATCAGCATGTTTGTGAGCCAACTAGAGGTAACAATATTTTAGATCTAGTTTTGTCTTCAAATGTGTCCATGGTGGACAGCCTAATTGTCCATGAGCAGTTTGCAAATAGTGATCATAACTTTTTAACGTTTAATTTAGTTTATAATGAGGACAGGAAGAGCTGGAAGGAATTTTATTATGACTACAGAAGAGCAAATTACAAGAAAATGAGGAAGGAGCTGAACTTGGTCAATTGGCACAATTGTTTGAGAGATATGAATGTAGAAAGTATGTGGAATATATTTAAGAGTAAGTTAAATGAGGTTGTTTTAAAGTACACCCCAAGGAAAAGGAGAAGGAAGGATAGTAAACCATTATGGTGGTCATACAATGTAGAAGTAGCGAGAAAGAGGAAAAAGAGAGCTTGGGCAATCTTTAAGCAGACTGGTAGTTACTATGACCATGTACGGTACAAGAAAGCTCTTGATTCTGCTACTAGAACTGTGAGGTTAGCTAAGCGCAATTTTGAACGTAAGCTGGCCCAGAATATTGTTGAGGATCCAAAGGCCTTTTATAGGTATGCACGTAGCAAGATCAAGACTAAAGATACAGTAGGTCCTTTGATTGATGAAAATGGTCAACCAATTCATGATGATAATGTTAATGATAGACTGCTGAATGAGTACTTTTCATCGGTCTTTACTGTGGAAAATGTGAACAACATGCCAGCTTTTAATGGTCCTAATGATAGTATTGAGCCATTGTGTAGTATAGATATTTCTCAGGAGGTGGTTTTCCAGAAACTGTGTAATTTACGTCCTGATAAAGCACCTGGTGCTGATTGTATTTACCCTGTCGTGTTGAGGAATCTTGCAAAAGTTGTTTCCAAGCCTTTAAGTATTATTTTTAGCAAGAGTTTGCAGTGTAATCAGATTCCTGTTGATTGGAAGCTGGCCAATGTGACCCCTTTGTATAACCAGAATGCAAAAATGCATTGAGGTTTCGATGATATATGTTCTATTCCAAATAATGCCATGATGTCCCATGTCTTTCAGTCGCTGGTCAAGTGCTATCTTAACATGTTGGAAAAATAATTTTAAGTTCATATTTGATCTTGGGAATTCCTGGGAAATTTTGCTTTTTGCCTTCTGGTGAACTCATGAGACGATCTTGGGAATTCTTAAACTTTTGCTTTTTGACCCCAGATGACCTTTGACCTCCATCAAAAACGATAGGGTTCTTCCTCTTACCATAATGCATGTACATACTAAGAATGAAATTTATTCAAGCTTCCTATCTTGAGATATCATGTTAAAAACATTTTCAGTGTTTGACCCCCCGGTGACCCTAAATGACCTTTGACCTCCACCAAACATGATAGCATTCATCTTCCCACCATAACACATCCACATACTACCTATGAAATCTATCCAAGCTTCCTATCTTGAGATATCGTGTCAACATGGTTTTCAGAGTTTGACCTCTGGTGACCCCAGATGACCTTTGACCGCCACCAAAAATGATTGGGTTCTTTCTCTTACCATAACCGATCTACACACTAAGTATGAAATTTATCCAAGCTTCCTATCTTGAGACATCGTGTTAACAAGATTTCAGAGTTTGACCTCCGGTGACCCCAGATGACCTTTGACCTCCACCAAAAATGATAGAGTTCTTCCTCTTACCATAACACATCTACATACTACGTATGAAATTTATCCAAGCTTCCTAACTTGAGATATCATGTTAACAAGGTTTTCAGCATTCGACCGCCGGTGACCCCAGATGACCTTTGACCTCCACCAAAAATGGTAGGGTTCTTCCTCTTACCATAACACATCTACATACTACGTATGAAATTTATCCAAGCTTCCTAACTTGAGATATCATGTTAATAAGGTTTTCAGCATTCGACCCCCGGTGACCCCAGATGACCTTTGACCTCCACCAAAAATGATAGGGTTCTTTCTCTTACCATAACGCATCTACATACGAAATATGAAATTTATCCAAGCTTCCTACCTTGAGATATTGTGTGAACAAGGTTTTCAGAGTTTGACCTCCGGTGACCCCAGATGACCATTGACCTCCACCACAAACAATAGTGTTCTTCCTCTTACCATAACGCATCTACATACTAAGTATGAAATTTATCCAAGCTTCCTAACTTGAGATATCGTGTTAACAAGGTTTTCAGCATTCGACCCCCGGTGACCCCAGATGACCTTTGACCTCCATCAAAAATGATAGGGTTCTTCCCCTTACCATAATGCATCTACATACTAAGTATGAAATTTATCCAAGCTTCCTATCTTGAGATATCGTGTTAACAAGGTTTTCCAAGTTTGACCTCTGGTGACCCCAGATGACCTTTGACCTCCACCACAAACGATAGGGTCCTTCCTCTTACCATAACGCATCTACATACTAAGTATGAAATTTATCCAAGCTTCCTAACTTGAGATAACGTGTTAACAAGGTTTTCAGAGTTTGACCCCCGGTGACCCCAGATGACCTTTGACCCCCACCAAAAACAATAGGGTTCTTCCTCTCAATATGGGGCATCTATGTACCAAGTTTGAGAACTGTCAGAGTTTCCCTTCTTGAGATATCGTGTTAACGAGCAGCGTCACAAACACACATACACACACACATACACACCTATACCCGTTCAGGGCGCCTACTGGGGATACTGGATTTTGAGACGTGAAGTGGGGATACACTTCTGGGGGCGCTAGAGCCAAAACGTCATTGGAATTACAATGGCTACGTCATAGCTGTAGATATCCCGTGTTGAAATAACTCAATTTATGTTTCTATCTACTTGGACTGCCAGCTATGGAAATGGGGAGCATATTTCACACACTGCGAAAGTTAGGGAACCGGGGATAATTAATCTCTATTGAAATATCCCCAGTTCACCTGCTCAGCGCATGGTCGTGTGTGAAAAAGGGGCGTGTTTTCCACACACAGAAACCGGGGATAATTTCACAAGAGAGTGTATGGCATTTATTCAAAGCTAAAATTACACAGATTTTACACACGAACGTGCGGTGAGCAGGTGAACTGTGGAACTTGCTTGAAACTGTATGATAAGCAGAGGGCGTACTATTTTGACTCCCAAAGGCACATTTGAAGTGATACTAAAATCGGGGATATCCCCGATTTTCATCATGTCCCCAGTTCACGTCTCAAGGACCAGTGTGTGTCCCCAATAGGCGCCCATTACAAACGCACACACACACACATACACACACACGCACATACACACATACATACACACATACGCCATCACGAATGCATTGGTTTCTCTTATCATTGAAACCAAAAAGGGTCCCAAGAACCAGCCCAGTAGTTATAGGCCAGTCAGTTTGACTTCACAGGTCTGCAAAGTGATGGAATCAATTTTGAAGGACAGTATTGTTAGTTATCTGGAAGGTAATCATATTATATCTGATTCTCAGCATGGCTTTAGATCATGAAGGTCTTGTCTTACCAACCTCCTCTATTTTCTGGAAGATGTTACTCGGAAGGTTGATGAAGGTCATCCTGTTGATGTTGTTTATTTAGATTTTAGCAAGGCCTTTGACAAAGTACCTCATAAGAGACTTATTTTAAAGGTCAAAGCTCATGGTATTGGTTCAGCAGTGGCTGATTGGATTGAGAATTGGCTGGATAAAAGGTTACAAAGAGTAGTACTTAATGGTCATATGTCTGATTGGCTTCCAGTTACTAGTGGTGTGCCACAAGGCTCAGTGTTAGGTCCTACACTTTTTATAATTTATATTAATGATCTGGACGTCAATTTGAATAATTCAGTACTGAAGTTTGCAGATGATACGAAGGTCTTTTCTGATGTCCATTCAATGGATAAAGTGGTTGAGTTGCAAGAGGACTTGGATATGTTGTATAAATGGTCTTGTGATTGGCAAATGCTTTTTAATGCTCAGAAATGTAAATGTCTTCACGTAGGCCATTTTAATGCCCAGGCTAGTTATTTTATAGGTGGTGTTCAAGTTGAAGCCATTGAGTATGAGAAGGATTTAGGTGTGCTTATTGATAATTCGCTCAGTCCAAGTAGACAGTGTGCCAAAGCTGTAAGCTCTGCTAATAAGGTACTTGGTATTATTAACAGAACCTACGATTGTAAAATTAGTAGCAATATAATTAGATTGTATAAGTCACTGGTTAGACCACATCTTGAATATTGTTGTCAGGCATGGCGCCCTTATCTGCAGAAAGATATAGATAATATTGAGAAAGTACAACGTCGTGCTACAAAGATGATCCCAGAACTATCTACTCTCAGTTATGATCAAAGGCTTGAGCGAACTGGTTTAGTTTCACTAGAAATGCGTAGACTTAGAGCTGAATTGATAGAAGTTTTTAAAATAGTTAAGGGACTAGAAAATGTGGATCAGTCAATCTTTTTCAATCTGTCAGAATGTAGTAGAACCAGAGGACATCAGCTAAAATTTCAGAAACACTATTGTCGACTGGATATTAGGAAGTATTTTTTTAGTCAGAGAATTATTACAGAATGGAATAATTTGCCACAGGAAGCTGTAACTGCTACAACAGTCAATGGATTCAAAAACGTAATCGATCCTATTCTACGGAAAAGACGGGGGCTCTACATAAGCCAGAAATGGCTGTCTGCCCCAGTTTTTACGACCCCATCGGCAGTTACTGCCGGTGGGCTCCGGTGAGTTATATATAGGTGCGAATGGAGAATCCGTGACCGGAAGTTGCGTATATATAATATATATATATATATATATATATAGCCTATATATATAGCCTATATATATAGCCTATATATATATATATGTATATATATATAGTGTATATATATGTATATATATGTATAATGCTCGGTATGGCCCCATACTCAAGACGTTCATATAAAATAGCCTAGCGTTATAGTTAACTGGGTGCTGCCGCGTTAGGCTATACTGAACAACGTGCTAAAAGTAACGTACAACTCTACAATGCAATTCACATGTAACATGAATAACAGTGAACAACTTTGAGAAAATAATACCTTTTCTTCGACGCAGTGGACGACGATATTCCCGTATGTTTTACTAAGCCATCGAAAGAAGGCTGGAACACCCATCGTTGACAAAGTAGTTTGCTATGGGGAATTGCAGGAAAAAATTTCTAGATCCTCATCTCTTAAGTGCGTCACTACGTACTGTAGGCTATACTCAGTATGGTACGGATACCAATTTGAAGCTATCACAGGATTCATCCTCGTATTCATCCTCGTATTCATCCTCGTATTCATCCTCGTATTCATCCTCGGATTCATCCTCGTATTCATCCTTGGATTCATCCTCGGATTCATCCTCGGATTCATCCTCGGATTCATCCTCGTATTCATCCTCGGATTCATCCTCATATTCATCCTCAAATTCATCCTAGGATTCATCCTCGGATTCATCCTTCATCCTCGGATTCATCCTCGGGTTCATCCTCGGGTTCATCCTCGGGTTCATCCTCGGATTCATCCTCGCATTCATCCTCGGATTCATCCTTCATCCTCGGATTCATCCTCACATTCATCCTCGGATTCATCCTCACATTCACCCTCGGATTCATCCTCACATTCGTCGTCGGATTCATTCATCCTCGGATTTATCCATACATTCATCCGCGGATTCGTCCTCGTAGTCTTCCCCAAATTCATCTTCGGATTTATCGTCACGTTCGTTCTCGGAATTTTCCTCTTGACCATTCTTGGGAATTTTGTATCATTTCCGTCATCTTATTGGTCACTGGTGTTATCCGAGTGTATCTTTCTTGTCCTGGCTTTCTTGTGATTCGTCTTTAACTTCATCCACAATTTAGTGTCTGATTATTCTTTTTTTATCATCCATAAAATACGAGAAAAAAATCCGGGGAAATCCTGGTGACAACGAAGGCACTATGCTTGCAGTAGACATCTCTTTAGGCTCAGGGCCATTGCATAAGTTTTCAAATGGTACAAGGGACCCTTCGTTGCAAATCTCGCGAGATGTCCCCTTCTGAGTTAGGCGTAAAAATTTAATTTGGAACAGCGAAAGGATATAATTACAAAAATGCCTAAAATATCATCAGTTTCATGAATAAGATTATGCTGTAAATGTGAGGACAACTGTGAGGATGAAGGATGAATCCGAGGATGAATGTGAGGATGAATCCGAGGATGGATCCGAGGATGAATGTGAGGATGAATGCGAGGATGAATCCGGGGATGAATGCGAGGATGAATCCGAGGATGAATCCATGGATGAATCCGAGGATGAATACGAGGATGAATCCGAGGATGAATCCGAGGATGAATCCGAGGATGAATCCGAGGATGAATCCGAGGATGAATCCGAGGATGAATGTGAGGATGAATCCGAGGATGAATCAGAGGATAAATGTGAGGATGAATCCGAGGATGAATGTGAGGATGTATCCGAGGATGAATCCGAGGATGAATCCGAGGATGAATCCGAGGATAGCTTCAGATTGGTGGTACGGATAATGGGAATGAGGTTGCATGCCTGTACTAACGTAACGCACTCCCTGGGCCAACAGAGGGAATTCATGTGCCGTCACGAGAGTGGAATTGCTAGGCTCATAAGTCTTCCTTGTGAACGCCAATATTCCCACTAAAATGACTAAACCTAGAAAATCTCTTCCATCAGGGCCGTAGTGAGCGGGGGTATGGGGCGTGTACCCCCTCCCCTCCCCCATAATTTGGTCTCCGTCGGCAAATTTTCGGTCTGTCGTGTGCCGACAAAAATGGGAGAGAGAGAAAAGAAAAGAAGAAGAAACTGAAAGAGGAGGAGGAAAAGAAGAGAGAAAAGGGGAAAGGAAAGGGGAAGGAAGGGAGTGAAAGGGGAGACGGAAAATAGAAAGAAAACAAAAAGAGAAATAGAGAACGGAAGCGCGCTGCCAGTCTATCGGCTATTTCGATTTTCGGCATAACATAACATAACATAACATAACATAACATAACATAACATAACGGCATAACAGCAAAGGAGGGCTAAGGCCCCATAACTGCCCTGAAGTCCATACAACCTTAACTGAAAACAAAGAACCAGCCAGCACCAAACGAGCCCAGCACATCTAATTGGCCCGGCGTTGAAGTTCAATTAAAGACTGATCGGCAAATTGACTATGCTGGTTAAGGGCGGTATCAACGGCCCTCGGTGTAATATTGGACGAGTGACCGAGTCCATCGGAAACTCGGGCAAAGAAAGGGAATTAAAGGCTTCGGTATAGGCGCACTATTTCGGGTCATGTGACATAATTCTTGAAAAACCCGCTTTTTGGACATTCCTCACTTTTATCATCACCATGGTAGTGGCTCCGGCTCCTGGGGGGGGGGGGGGGCATGGGGCGTGTGCCCCTTCAATCGAGATCGGATTTTTTTTATGAAAATTTTAAAATGATCCCAAAAAGCGTTTAAGCTACAGATTTCTATGATGGATCTATTATTTGCTATCACAAAAACAGACTTTCCAAGTCACACGCATCTGGCGTGTGACACACGCATTTCAGCTCCTTCACACGCTCACACGCAGAGCAGTACCGATCACACACATTCCTGTGCTTGCCCAAGAAGAACACGAGATTCGCGATGTTTTGCTCATCCAATTTCGTAACTAGTGGAAGCAAGGATGCTAAACATGCTACGAGCATGTACAATGCTAGCAAAAGTGGCAAGCCTAAAAAACAGAGTAACCCCAGGCGTGCATACCTGCTTGTGTATTGAACATGGCATGTGGCCTATGTGATACAAAGATGAGTGACATATAGAGTATACCCTTGCACTTGTGTGTATTGTTGACCTTAATTTAATTTTTACGAGAATGAGGTTGATAGTAAAAAGGCAAAGCCAGTTTGGGCATGTGTAGCAAACCGTAAAATATATTCTTGATCTCAGGGCTGTACTTCTCATACTAGCAGAAACAAGAGGATTATAATAACACGTCACATGGATTTGAACTACTGGTAGGTTTGTGTAGTGTCATCATTGTGTTGAGTATCATGTTTACTCCAGCATGGCACTAGAATGCATCGCAGAAAGAGAGAAATTCGAAACTTTGGGGGTGAGAAGGGGTGAAGCCCTTCCCCCTCCGCGCTCTCCGCCAGTGGGGATTTGCGCACCGTCTCAGAACCCACCTGATATGCATTACCATTTTTATACATTGAGTTTTTATCAGTAATTCAGAAATTGCAGACATGAGACCCATATTTCATGACTGGGTACATCGAGCTTAGAACACTGAGGAAGTGCCGTTGCGGCCATCTGGGGGTTTGTAAAACCAAAAATTTTCTTGTACACTCCACGCCAACTGATGGTGGCGCTCCGCTTAGATAGTCACACACATAAATTTCCCCAAAGGTTGGAAAGTCTGCAAAAAGGTTCTCAAACTACCAGAATTATCGCAAATCCTTCGCACACTATCAAAATTTTCGCGCGCTCCGCACGCAGGGGTGGCGCCAGGATTTGCCCGACAGGGTCTAAGCTCCCCGACGGGGGGCCACCAGCCCGGCCCCGACAAAGGCCAAAAGGACTAAAAAAGCAACATTTTGGGGAGCGCGAAGCGTACCGAAAAAAATTTTTGGCTTATTTTACAAAAAATGAAAATTTGGGAGTTTTTGAAGAAAGTTTGAAAATTTGGATTTTTATCCAGAGTTTCCAGGACGCACTATATGGGTGTCTGTCCGCCTTAGGTACCCTTTTATAATGCACAATGAGGCAAAGGAAAGTTTTCGTAATAGTCCAAGAATGTTTCTGTGGAGTCCACGCACGTATTTTTACGTAAAAACTTTCCCCGAATAGAAGGCATTAAAGTAGCCAAAAGGTGGGCTTCAGGATGTTTGCTGACAACATACCCTTCTCTAAGACAACATACTCTCCTCTTTCACTTAAAAATTAGAATTCACTAAATTATGGATATTTTTCAGCCAAATATGATCAGTTCCAAAAACATCCCAAATATAGCACAATTTTGCATCTAAGCAACCTCTAATTAACAAAAATTTCTCAACGGGGAGGGGGAACCCCTCCCCCGGGATGACACCTTCATGTAGTGACAAAAAGGATTCAACACTGCTGTATACTGTACATTCCCAGGGACGCACAAAAAAGTACAACTTACGCAGACTAGGGGCTGAGGTGGCATTACGACGTCATCTGTTCTGCCCCAAATCACCAAATCCTGGTGGTGCCACTGACCATGGGATCAGCAGCACCCGATTACCCATAGACTGGCAATCCTTAGCCCGTTTTCTAAACCCTAAGCTTAACTTCAAAAAAATTTTGCAAACTCCTGAGGATCCGGTTTACCCACAAACATCCTGGGAAAAATGCGTGCCTCGCGTGTCTTCCCTTCACTGCAAACTCAACTTTGAACACCAAAATGCAACAGATACAGAACGCATCCTGGCGTTTAAAGCATATTTTGAACGCTAGTGTTAAGGTTCTGAACACTTTTTTCTCCATTTTTGAACGCTGCATGGGCGCCTATTTGAACGCTTACCGTATTTGAACGCCTGACGCGTCTAGTGTTCAAATGCTGAACGCATATATAGGATTCAAATTCTGAACGTCAGGTTCAGCTCCTGAAGTATAATGGCATGACGGGAGGAATAGCCTAAAACATAAAAATTATCAGGAATCTTTGCATTGGATAATGTATTATGAACCAAAATATACCTATCCTGAGACTTCATTTTTACCCAGGGATATGCTAAAACCTCACGGCTTCCCGGGCTTCGCCCCTGGACCCCCACCAGTATATATAGAGGAATAGCCTAATACATTATAATTATTGGGAATATTTGCATTTTATGATGCATTATGAACCAAAATATATCCATCCTGAGACTTAATTTTTCAACCAGAGATATGCTAAAACCTCACAGCTTCCGGGGCTTCGCCCCCTGGGCCCCAAACGGGGATTTGCTTTCTGGACCCCATCATGGGCCCTAAGGCGGGCCCTTGGACTCCACTCGCTAAAGCTCGCTCTTCACGCTCGTCAGTTTCGCGCTACGCTTTACCAGATCTGTCTGCAAAACATAATCTCTACATCCCCCCCCCTAAAGATTACACCTTCGCTACGCCCATGTCTTCCATGGATTACTGACACCATATGAAGATGAGTCAGACGTAAGAAAAGGTTACACTTTCTGTTTAAGAAAACCTGAAAGGCTGGTATTTATGAGAGGTGGGTTGAGCTTCGCTCCAAAATCAGTCAAAAGAGAAGTTTAAGCCTCTCATAAAAGTATGCATTGCATCCGCGATGGAATGACTGGCGATATCAAGGCTGACGCCAAGTCAAGCCCTTTTGGAGGTATATTAATGGCCAAAAGAAAGATAAGCATAGTATCCCCTCTTAAGACTAACAATAAGTTATAGCTCAGTGTTTAATGACATGGACAAAGCCCATGCTCTTAACAAACAGTTCTCTAGTGTTTTCGCTAAAACTGTGTTTAATATACTGCAGGTCCACTTGTGATAGAATGGCTGATAAAACCATATCCACCAATGGGGTTGAAAAGATGTTACGTGGTCTTAAAACCAACAAGGCCTGATTCCAGCCAACACACCATACTGGGTCCCAGTTGGGGCCAAATTGGACTACCGATTGGGGCCCAATTTGTATTTTCACAAGTTTTTCATCAGGCCCCAATTGGGCTAACTTAGCCCAACGTAATCCCAACTGGTCCCAACTTGGCCCAAATTAGTTAACAGCATCTCTCTCATCTCTCTAATGAGCCCAATTGGCCCCAGTTGGGACCCGAAGTGAAATACCAACCTCAGCCCAAGCCCATGGAAGCCCAGGCTTGCCAAATAACACCCAACTGGGACCCAATGGGGCTTGCTCGCTGGGATAATATCCATCCGTGGGTACTAAAGAGATTGCCACTGTTTTTTCTCCGGGCTGTTTTAAGTCATCTCTCCCTTACAATATATTCCAAAGGACTGGAAAACAGCTAATGTTTGCCCATTTTCTGTACAAAAAGGTGATAATTCATTACCGTTTAACTGTATACTTTTTTCTCTAATATGCGTGTCTGTTGCAAACTGTTAGAACATATTATTGCCTCAAACCTCATGAATCAGTACGAAACTAATAATTTACTCTCACAGGCTACCAGCCAAAACCTCATAGTTGCGAAACACAACTTGTGTCAATTATGGAGGACTGGGCTTCCTCCCTATACAGCGCTATAGATGCCCATGAACAAATTGCCGTCTTCACTTTTTTTTTTTTTCCAAAAGTCCCCTGACTCTCTGGCGAAGAGCCAGGGGCGAAAACCAAACAATACTCCCGAAGGAGTTCTGCTCCCCGAAGGAGTAACAACGTCCCCAAGGGACAAACAGTGACTTAACTGACACCACCTGACAGTGGTCCCGTTCTAGACTGGCTGAACAGAATAGGTCCCACCTGGGAGCTTCGCCGTCGTGATCACGGACAATTGCCGTCTTCATCTTAGACTTTGAAAAAGCCTTTGATACATTTCCTCATGCATGGACTATTACAGACCAAGTTACACCAGGGAGCTGTTACGGAAGGAGATAAATCACTTACCTCTCCTTTGAAACTATCAGGCTTGCCGACAATAAGCTCCTAGTTGTTGTGCTCTTGAAAATTTGGGACCACTTAAAAGGGATTAGAAAGTGACGTCAATAGTTCTTATCGTCAGCTAGATCTCATACACTTGTTGGCATGATTTCACCTATTGCTATAATATTGCCAGTCGTCAAAGAAAACAAAAAATATTCCATTAATGTACGCCAGTGCTCACTTTTCTGATGGGTTCAGCAGAGCTTCAATTAAATTATAGAAGATGGTAACATATTTCGTTGTTTCAGAAATAATCCGGAATTTTTTCAAAGTTCATATGCAAAAGTTAGACTTAACATTCGTTGCTGAAAAGAGATGTTACTAACTAATGGAGGAAATTATAATGATAAAGGAATCTGATCACTTAAAAGTGCATATACAGTCGTTTAGAATAAAAGACTGACAAAGGTTTCACACTTGTCGGCATTGCAGATGACTTCAAAGCAAATTGTCACTATCACGTCTTTGTTTGAGGATCACGGTAGTATGAAAAGATCAAACTCTCATTAGGAGGGTTCAGTCAAAGAAACTTAGAAGAGGAACTAAAGGACCTGTCAATCAAAGTCTTTTCCCATAAAAAAGATTAAAGTACTCTCAATACACATTGTCTGATAGATAAAATTAGATGAGGTGCTTTATCTCTTTCCGTAACATCTCCCTGGTTACACACACGTGGTGTTTCAAATTAAAACAGATTCTCCCGTAGGTTGACGAATTTCTCGATGATCGCCAACAGGCTGTTGTCATAAACGGAACTCGGTCTCCCTCGGAGGAGGTTATGTCTGGCGTCCCCCAAGAGTCTGTCCTACGGTCGATTCTCTTTCTGGCACTTATTAGTGATGTTTGTCAACGTTGTTACTTCTGAGGTACGACCTTTTGCTGATGATCGTGTCTGTTATCGTATGTTATTGAGACTGATTATGAACTTCAGAAGGACATTGAGCACTTCAGTAGGACACTGGACTATTACATGCATGGGCATGCGTTGTCAAAATTCGAAATTCAACTCAATTCGAAAACAAACATAATAAAACAAAGGCTACTGAATTTTTTTATGAACATAGATCGGACAAGATACGGATCTACAATTTCCAAAAAGGGATCCGACCAAATAATAGAAGAGCACAGCAATGCTTCACTGCACGCTCAGTGCAAAAAGAGAAAAATCAGTTTTTCTAGCTTTCGATAGGTCTATGTTACCGCATATAAAATTGAATTATTTACTACTGACAGTTCCAACATCAAAAATCGACTACTTCAAGATTCATGGGTATGAAGAGAAGGGGCTTAATTCCCCTGAGCTCCGCCTGGATCCATGCCTGGTATGTAAAAGATGACCGACAGTTTTTACCAGAACCCCCCCCCCCCTCACCCATCCCCCAGTCAGTGACGAGTTTAAGCATGAGCCAGCGTGGTAAATGCCCAGAAGCCCCACAAAATTACATTATTGTATTTCTGGGGTAGTTTGTGGAGATCATCTGTGCTAATTTTCGTTTTGTAGGCTTACATGTAAGTAAGAAGGAAATCTATGGAGTTCATTTCGAGGGGGGGGGGTGAAAGTGACCACAATCTTTACCCTCCTTTCGTGACTTGCGCCACTGTAGTCTCGAGGAGAATTAGGAAGCCCCACATTAGTCTGAGCCCAGGACAGTTTACAACATTTGTTCTTTACTGCGATTTTCCCACAGAAATTCCACAATTTTACTTGGTTATTACAAAAATTTCATGGACTAGGGGTACTTTTTTCTGAAAATAATCCATGGGTTTGATTTCTTCAAACTTAGACCGAGTTGCCCCAAGTGGTAATTTAGGTATCAAGATCGAATTATGCAAGGGGAGTACATGGTGAATGCTGAATGCTTCAATGATATTCTGATATGAATATGATGTTGCAATACATGATTTGTCATTATAACAAGTTAATCAGCCTGTATGCTCTTGAAAATTGCCCAAGGTCTGAAACAAAAACTTGAGTACCAGTGCCCTGGAAAGGCTGGATACCAATATATTATTTCGAACCCGTCTGGTACACGTTCTGGATACAAATAACATTAGACCATGCTCAGACGTGAAGGTAAATTCTCCAGACATTTGATCCTTACTACACAGGTTTACAAGTGCAGTCCCATGGACGATGTGTTTAACATTTCGTGCTGGATCCGTTCTACCTTCAAACTAGTCTTGGAGGCCTGAGATTTAGTCGATGTTCCGAGTGTTCATACTGTCCACTGCACACTGACTTATACACTGCACGCAACATGTAGCAATGGTATTGTACCTAGTGTACGTAATAGTATTTTCAGCAAAGATTTTTCGCGCAGATCCGACCTGAGTAATTTTACGGTCGTGGGAAAAAATAGTCGGTCTCGTACCCGGTCTCGGCCTGAGTCACCGAGTCATGTCGGTTGAGTCCGAGTCCTGAGAGCCGAGTCCGGGTCACGAGTCCCGAGTCACGACAACCGGGACTCGAGAACGGTCTCGAGAACGAGACCCGTCTCGAGTCATCCTGCCCCGATCCTTTGTTGTCTTGTAGTTCAAAGTATATTTCGGGTTCGAGGCCATAGACCTTTTTCCAAATAGCAATTGCAAAGGATTGTGGGATAGAGTTTTTGGTACGCGTTGTTAATGTTAATGGCATTTTACTGTGGCCAAAAAGGATGTGTACAAAAATTCTATCCCACAATCCTTTGTAATTGCTATTTGGAAAAGGGTCTATTGTAAGAAGCTATAGTGAAGTGCTTTGCAAGCTTGACATTAGGAAGTTCAGTTTCTCTCATGGAGTTGTCACCGAGTGGAATAGTCTGCATGAGTGGGTAATTTACTCCACACCAGTGGCCTCACACCCCCATTAGAGTAATGTTCGTCCCGTCAAATGCAAAAATAGTACTTTTTACTCCGGTTTAGACCAACTCTTGTCATGATAACCCTCCCAGTGGGTAATGAAATTCCATGAATCTCAAAGAAAACATGTCAAAGTGTTGATGTTGAAAATATGGGGTGGATTTAAGGTGATTTAGACTGTTTTTAAAATTTATATCAAATAGTGGCATTTTCTGTTATGTTGAAGTTAAGGTTGCTTTGTATGCAAAATGGTGGTAATTTTTTGACATTTTGAGCTGATCATACATGTTGGAAAATGTCCATAATCTGGTGATTTAGCAGTGGGGATATCCTTCCTTGGTCACTACATAAAGTTGCCGACCTGAGGAGGGGTCTAAGGGAGGGGTGTCCCCTCCCTTTGAGAAATGTTGTTGATTGAAGTTGCTTAGATGCAAAATGATGTTATCTTTGGGACATTTTTGGAGCTGATCATACGGCTGAAAAATGTCTATAATTTAGTGGATTCATCAGTGGGGATCCCTCCTTTGCCACTACATAAAAGAGCCATCCTGGGGAGGGTCCTTCCTCTGTGAGAAATTTTTATTGATTTAGGTTGCTTAAATGCAAAATGGGACAATTTTTGAGCTGATCATATGTGGCGGGAAAAGGTCCATAATTTAGTAAATTCTAAGTTTTGGTTAGGTGAAAAAAGAGAGTAAGTTGTCTAAGAGAAGAATACGTTGTCAACAAACCTCCTGAAGCCACCCTTTTGGCTACTTTGTTTTCTTCTAATCGGGGAAATTTTCTGCCCCAAAATACGTGCGTGGAGTTACCAAACATTCTTGGACTATTACGAAAATTTTCCTTTCCTTCATTGTGCATTATTAAAGGGCATCTAAGGCTGGCAGATACCTGTGAGGCCTCCTTGAAGCTCTGGATCAATTATATAAAATAGTGGCAATGACATAAAGCTTATCACCTACATCCGAATGACAATATATGGTTTGACGCCAAGCACTTTACATCCATCGTATTTTTGCTGATTTTGAACGAAAATCTACACAAACAGCTTCCAGCTTTCCAGTAGGGAAAACAAGCCAGCCTGAGTGAGTCACAACTGGAAAAAAGGCCGTGGCCGGCCCAATTTAAACCAATTGGTTAGAAATTGAGCCGTAAACCCTCATCTAACTTTAGCAATGGGGAATGAGCAGGAGGTAGAGAATAGGTGCAGGAAGACGATATTACAACTCCCTGATAGGTATAGCAAAAGAGGTGAAAGAATAACAAGCGCATTTCAGAATGCCTTTTCGTCGTAAGTGTATTACCAATCACCATCTACAGGGGCGGATGCAAATTTTGACTAAAGGGGGGGGGGGGTTGCGATATAGTTACTATCTAGGCGGAGCGCCACTATGAGTTGGCCCGAGGCGCACAGAGAAAATTTTTGGTCCAGAACATCCCCAGATTACAGGAAATGGCATTTCCCACGCGTTTCCTAGGCTCTTTCATCCGTATAAAAACAAGCTTTCATTGAAATTCACTGTGTCAGAAATTTTTATGATAAATGTCCTGTCAGAAAGTTGTCTTCCTTCTTGTGCGGCAGGGGCGTCAGTCCGTATTCAAATGTGGGGGGGGGGGGGACTGTGGACATACATGACTTAGCACAAACCAATCCCTTTGGTTTTGAAGAGGGGCGTCTTCCTATAGGCCCTTTCCCCCCCCCCCCCCCCCCCTTATGATGACTGACGTTGTCGTATTCTAAAATGAATTATCATTTCAAAGTTAACATGACCATAATAGATGATCTGCCAGGTGAAATACACGGAGTCCACGGAATTACCTCAAGATGTTATTTTCATCATGTCCCAAAATAGCTGAAACAACGCTTCGCAGCGTGAATCATTGCCGGAGATCATGGACCCGACCAGGTCCGTTGCTAGGGTGATATATTTGGGGGTGTGAAGGTCCCAAATTCCGACTGGCTGGATGTTTTTTCTAACTGAGTGGAGGCGTTTAAATTGCACTTTGTTACGCGCTCTGCGTTTTGTACACAGCAGTGGGGATCCTTCCTTTGTCACTAAATAAATGTGTCGTCCTGGGGGAGGGGTCTAAGGGGAGGGAGCCCCCTTCCCTTTGAGAAATTTTTGTTAATTTAAGACTGCTTAAGTGCAAAACGGTGCTATCTTTGGGATATTTTTAGAGCTGATCGTACATGGCTGGAAAATGTCCATAATTTAGTGAATTCTAACTTTTCCAACTGGCTGGATGTTTTTACTAACTGCAGTGGCGGCGCGTAAATTGCACCTTTTTTATTCACCCTGCGTTTGTATACAGCAGTGGGGATCCTTTCCTTGTCACTGTACAAAGGTGTCATCCTAGGGGAGGGGGTAGCTCTCCCCTTTGAGAAATTTTTGTTAATTTAAGGTTGCTTAGATGCATGATGGTGCTATCTTTGGGGTATTTTTGGAGCTGATCGTAGTACAGTAAAGGTGAGAAGGATTAGCAAGGGCGTTTTCAGAATGCTTTGTAGTCGTAAGTGTATTAACAATCACCATCTATACCGATAATGGCTTCGGCGAAGCTCTCGGTAAAAATTTTTGAAAAGTGTTTAACGGCAACAACGTGCTTTCAACCTTTCCACATAATGCTACAAATTAGACTAAATGCAGTGGTGTACCCAGGATTCCTCTCAAGGGGGGAGGCATGCAGTGTGTTTTGTGACCGCTGGCCTGGGGGAGGGGTCTAAGGGGAAGGGGAACTTTGAACTCCCCTTTGAAAAATTTTGAAAAATTCGGTGTCCGGCTTACATACAATCTGGTGCCAAATATGCTACCTTATGAAGTAGAATTTGTGTTAAAAAATTAACGTATTTTTAGGAACTTAAAAAAATGGGAATCAGTGAAGGGGCCATGGCCCAATGGGGTGTCCCCCTCCCCTTTGAAAAGTTTTGAAAAATTCGGTGTCCTTACATGCAATCTGGTGCCAAATATGTTACTTTTTGGAGTAAATTTGTGTTAAAAAACTTACATATTTTTAGGAACTTAAAAAAAATCGGAATCAGTGAAGGTGGGCATGGCCAAATGGCCCTCCCCTCTGCGTACGCCACTAATTGAATGATCCCATATTGATGCGAGGCCCCTACAGATGTTTGAAGACGGACGTATGTCTGTTTTCGGTAAGTGTTGTGATCAGAATAGTTCCATGTATAATTATCTTTTGAATGGTCATGAGAAGGAGTGCAAACGGTGATGCATGCGCGCCAAGCGCGCCGAAATATTTTCATTAAATAAGATTTCCCTGACGAAATCTACATTCAGAATCTGCATCGAGTCACTTAATTAACAATTGCCCAACAAACCTACATGCCACTCAAAAGCCTGTTAAATAGCCACGACACTACTCTTTTACGCAAATGTGGGGGGGGGCATTTGATATTGTGTCCCCACCCATCGAAATGTGGGGGGACTTGTCCCCCCGTCCCCCCAGGATTGACACCCATGTTGTGCGGCTTGCTATACAGCCCGATAGCGATCTTGGGCGTCAGGAGTTCAGAGCATTCAGTCATTTGTTGTGCTCTCTCTAGGCACTCACAGTGACTCACTCAAAGTTGCTCGCTTGTGCTCAATAAAGAAAATTTGGTTTCTCTTTTTGAAATCTTCTGAAAGTATTTTGGTATTGGGGCCTTAAAATTCAACTGGTAGGCTTAATCGCATGCATGGGATTTTTGGTTGTCTCGTTATCTAAGCGGAGCGCGACCATCGGTTGGCGCGGCGTCAGGGGTGGTGCCAGGATTTGCCAGACGGGGACAGACCCCCCGACGGGGGGCCAGCGACCCGAAGCCCCGACAGCCATGATGTCATCGAGGAATTGGTGGGGAGGGATTTGAAGAAAACTTGTGTAGTAGATTATGACATTGCGAGGCATATATTTCATAATATTTGTGTATACTAGAGAAATATATTTCCGCCCTGATTTATCGTTTTTCCTAGAATCTAAACTGTGAAATTTCAAAGCGCGCGAAGCGCGCGAATTTTTTTTTTTTTCTTTTTGATAGGCCTACACTAAAAAGAATCTGTACTTATTTGAAGCATATATATAAAGGTCAATTGTCAAGGCAGTTGTAAGGCCATATCGGGCATAACCTACGCTGAACCTCCCTCCTCGGGTCACTAGCAGTACCGCACGACAGACACAAGAGAACATTAACTAGATTTAGCAAAATAAGATGAAATGACCGACATTTACATAAATCCATGTATTCTACTTATATTAAGTTACTTGAAAAGGTGCACTGGAAAGGGTTTGTACTACATTTAGCTATTAGTAACGGAACTGAGGAAGAGTGGGCAAAGTGGACCGAAAATTTTCGGTTTTATCGCAGAAATGACCCTTTTGAAAGCCAAAATAATTAAACCGACCAGGTCGGTAGCGACAGCATTTTCCCGACAGGGGGCCGGATCATGCAGTGACCCGAAGTTTCGACGGCCCCTATGTCGACGGGGTGGTAAGGAGGGGATATGAAAGAGCCCAAATACCCCAAGTCATTGCAGGGCATATTTTGCACAATATCACTGAATACTTCATGAGCCAAGTTGTGCACTGATAGTGTACTTTTGAATCTGAAACGTAAAATTGCAAAGCGCGCGAAGCGCGTTAATTTTTTTTTTTTTTTTTTTTGTTTTTGTTTTTTTGTTTTTTGTTTTTTGGTTTTTGTTTTTTGGTTTTACACAAAAAAATATATGTAATCATTAAGAACAAAAAGAAAAAATAAAAACTGTAGGAGTTGTAGAACATATCAGGGTTAACATACATTCTGTCGAAACCACCTGGACTACCCTATGAAATACCCAAACTTTTCTCCTTGAGTCGCTCACCAACTGACCGTACCGCATGACACACACAAGACATCAGCAAGTAGACTTTGCGGTATGGGATGGAATTTACGACCTCTACATAAACTGTATACTCTACCTACATGTTACCTGTTAAGTTTGACAGGTCTTGTGCTATCTAGCAATGTAGAATGGAAGTACTGAAGAAACTGGAGTGACTATACCACGCGCCTAGCGCGCCGAAAATTTTGGCTTCTTTTAAGGGAAATTGTCCTCTTGAGAGCAAAAAACGGGTAAACCGTCGGGGCGACTTGTCACCTTTGGTGACTACACACTTTACCGTATTGACTAAGACTCCCCGACTGTAAAAAACTGTAAAACTTCCCCGACGGGGGGCCATGCCCCCTGTTCCCCACCTGGCGCTATCACTGCTCGGCGTGAACCAAGAAAAATTGACCCTTCTCAGACCTTACAATCTATACTTAGGCCATCTTCATGTTTCATGTTTTGTATTTTTGTCATTTCCATGGAAACATTACGCTTCATACCCTCCCTTGCTGTACATTCAACCATGTCGTCTAGAGGCACGAAGGAAAATATGCTAAAATACCTCCTACAGGTCACTGGCACTTCCCATGTGCAAGAAACTCCATGCAAACACCCACTCTTTTGCATGGAATAATGTTTAAAAACGTGATTTTGGTCATAACGTACTCTTGGATAAAAAAGGAATATATCTTGTGTAACAAATGAAAGGGATCCAGTTTATAAGCGAATTTTCGATTATAATACCTTCCAGAACAATGGTAACTTCTTTAGATGTATACTCTAACTGAACAGTCTAATTTTCCCTGAACGTCTTTACATCCAACGAATGTCCAAAGTATGATTGGCCTTCTCGATTTCTGATTATATTAAGTGATTCCAATTCAACGACAACCACTACCAGTCAACACAATATTTGAATTTTTCAGCGAGAGTACAAGCGAAACCTGGAGTCGCGTTCCCATTTTTTAAAACAGAGGCACTACTGGATGCGATTTCATTGCATATGGGAACCAAGATTAGAGCTGGGCCTCCTCTTGATGGACTCACTGACTCTATAAGGATTTTGAACGAGAGAGAATCGGGACGATTGAAGGAAAATTACGCTGTCAGCAAACTTATAATTATGACATGTTAATTGCATTGTTCTAACTGAAAATAACCTTCAAAACATACCGGGGAAAATAAACAATATATTATGCAAAATGAAAAAACCTTGAAAATCAAAGGGGGGCTTTAAACCCTAACCCCCCCCTCTTGGATCCACCCCTGATCTTTATATACCGACAATGGCTGTGCGCGGAGCGCTCGGTAATATTTTTTTAAAAATGTATAACAGCAAATACGTACTTTCAGCCTTCCCCATCATGCTGCAAATTAGATCACTGGCGCCGCCAGGCTTTGGTGATGGGGGGGGGGGCACAACAGATGACTTTCTAATGCCACTTCAGTTAACCTCCCAAATCTGCGCAAACTGGGATTTTTCATGTGCTCCCTGCATTTGTATACACAGTGGGGATCCTTCCTTTGTCAGGAGTCACTGCATAAAGGTGCCGTCGTGGGGAAGGGGTCCTCCTCCCCTTTAAGAAATTTTTGTTAATTTAAGGTTTTTTACACGCAAAATGGTGCTATCTTTGGGATGTTTTGGAACGAATCATACATGGCTGGAAAGTGTCCATAATTTAGTGAATGCTAACTTCTGGTAAGGTAAAAGAGGAGAATATGTTGTCATTTAAGAGAAAGATACGTTGTTAACAAACCTCCTGAAGCCTCCTCCCCTTTGTTTATTTTACTGCTTTCTATTTGGGGAAAGTTCCTAACCAAACATAGGCGCGTGGAGTCCACAGAAATATTCTTGAACTATCACGAAATATTTCCTTTCCTTCACTGTGCATTTATGAAAGGGCATCTAAGTCTAGCAGATACATATGACCTCATGGAAGCTCTGCATTAATCATATTAAATGGGGGCAATGACATAATGCGTACTACCATGTCATCCAAATGATAACGTAGACTATGGCGCCGAACACTTTACAACTATAATATTTTTACTAATTTTGAACGAAAGTCCAGATGAACAGCTTCCAGCAATGGGGAATGAGAGGGAGGGCTCTAGAGTATAGGTTCAGGGAGGTGATATTAGACCTCCCTGATAGGCGTAGCCAGGCCCGTAGCCAGGAAAGGTGCTGAAGGGGGGGGGCGAAAAAGCTTCTAGGGGGGCGAAAAATTTTCCAGAGGGGGCGAAACATACTAAAATGCATTATGGTAATGCTAATTTTTGATCTTCTGGGGGGCGAAAAATTTTCCAAGAGGGGCTTGGCCCCCCTTGCCCCCCACTTGACTACGGGCCTGGGCGTAGCAAAAGGGATGAAGGACAAATAAGCGTGTTTCAGAATGCTGTTTTCCTCGTAAGTGTATTAACAATCACCACGTATGTCGATAATGGCCGCGCGCGAAGCGTTCGGTAAAAATATTTGAAAAATGTATAATGGCAGATACGTACTTTCAACCTTCCACATCATGCTACATATTACACTGAAAGATCCCATATTGATGTGAGGTCCCCACAGATGTTTGGAGATGTATTTCTATTCTTCGGAAAGTGTTGTGATCAGAATAGAGTCATGTATTATTACCTTAATAATGGTCATGACATGGAGTGCAAACCGTGACGAATGCGCGAGAAGCGCGCCGAAATTTTCCATTAAATAAGATTTACAAAACCTGATTTTCAGGTTCTGCATCGAGACACTTTCAATTGCCCAACATACCTACGTGCCACTGCCATCATAAGCCAGTCTTTTACCTGTTAATTCGTAAATTTTCAACTTTTTGCTGTTGTGGTTCTCCGAAAGTTGATATCGGAAGATATTGATAATAAGAATAACACTGACGTAAGGTTTGAAGCGCGCGGAGCGCGCAAAAGTGTTGATAGTTTGCGAAGGATTTGCTAAAATTCTGATAGTTTGAGAAACCGTGATAGAAAATGAAGCAGAGATTGAAAAAATGAAAAATAAAATGTATTTTCCAGCAAACACGTATCTGTAGACTGTAACATTGGGGGGGGGGGGAGGGATGATTACATGGGCCATCCCCCCTAGTCAAATGCTGGGGGGATATATCCCCCCTATCCCCCGGGCTCTACGCCCATGATGACACAGAACACTTTACAACTATCGTGTTTTTACTAATTTTGAACGAAAATACAGATGAATAGCAGTGGCGTAGGAACGGGGGGGGGGGCAAGGGGGCCATGGCCCCAATATGATTTGTGGGGGGAAATGTCATTTTGCCCCCCCCTCCCAATATCGCGACAGTTACAGTTTCGTTTTTACCCGTTTTTGCTCGCAAGAGGACAATTTCTCTAACAAGAACGCAAAAGAACTACTCTACTTTCTTCAATAGTTCCATTCTACATCGCTAGATAGCGCAAGTCCTTTCCACCTTACCAAGTAACATGTAGGAAAAGTACACAGTTTATGCAGAGGTCGCAAAGCCTAGTAACTGTTCTCTTGTGTGTGTCAAGCGGTACGGTCAGTTGGTGAGGGACTCACGGAGCAATATTTGGCTATTTCATCGCATAGGTAAGGTAGTTTCGATACAATGCATTTTATCTCCTATACGGTCTAGAACCCCTACAAATTTTCTTCCATTTTTGTTCTTAATGTTTACATATGTTTTCGTGAAAACCTACCAAAAATTTTCGCGCTTCTCGCGCTTTGCAATTTTTACAGCTTATAGATTCCGGGGAAAACATTTAATTAACGCGGAACTATGCTTCTCTAATATATACAAATTTTATGCAATATATGCCCAGAATGAAATGGTCTAGAACAAAGGTTTTCTTCAAATCCCACTTATACCAGACGGCATTGGGGCTGTCGGGGCTTCGGGTCGGTGGCCCCCCGTTGGGCAAATCTTGGCGCCACCAACTTAATAGCCTAATAGTAGACTGTGGAAAATCTCCATTACAATCAATCCACCGAAATCCATGGGGCTAACTCCACTCTCAATAATTTTAAATAAAGTCGGATAGATTGTGACAAACTTATTGTGTTTTAAGGCCTGTGTACACTTTCAACATTTCAGGACACATGTGTCGACACAAGTTGCTACAACACCTTGGTACCGTAAATGTTGAAAGTGTGTACAGAGCAAAAAAAGTTGGCAACATGTGTCCCAACATGTATCGACACATGTTGTCAAATAATTCAAAATCAATTTTCCGGCAACATGTGTCCAAGCTCTGACCAATCAGAAATCGTATTTGAATCAGCAGCTGAGCCACCTGAAGGTAACGCACCACTAATTCAAGGGGAATATCCGCTCAAGATGTCACACTACGAATTTCACACATTAGAATTTTTTTTGGGGGGGGGGGGCAGTTTAGATCATGTTGCTGAAAAGATGTATTCCAATTGTGATGTGTATCCGGTGGGAAAAGAATGGAAGTACTCATCCTGCCTGCAATAATAGAGAAAATTGGAGACATTTCAGGCACTCTTGCAAGCTTTCTCGTAGGCCTATGAAATTAGCCCCGGCAGGTCACCCAAGTGGGTGATTGTCATGGGGACTATTTTAAGGGAGGGGAAATTTGACCGGGGTAATTGCCCAAGGGGAATTGACGAGGAAGGTGGGCAATTGTCCAGGGGGATCCTGGTACCGGTTTGAAAATATTCCACTTTGGGGCATGAGTATGTATCAGTGTTCTCCAGTTAGTGTAATAACGTGGCGGGCCCCAGCTAATTTCAAAATTAGTCTTTTGCCCCTGCTATAAAAAGTACCACCCAACTAAAATCTCCTTTTGAATAATGGTTTTTCTATACAACCAGCCATCTAAAAATCAGGGGTGGTGCCAGAGAGCCCTGGGGGCTATGCTCAGTCGTGGAAACCTGCCCCACGTCTGTGAAGTTTGTCGTTCTCTTCGAGAAATTGAAGAGGGTCCGATGGGATATATGGAATTTTCCCGAATGTTAACTTTCATCTCTCGTGGCTCCCATGTCGACTACCCCTCCCCCATCATGCCCTCTGCATCAAATCCATTGAAAGTTCCCCCCTCCGAACCGCCTGTCAGAACTCTACCCCTCCTTAGTTGGGGATCCAGTTGGTAGCTCCCTCCCTTCGTGACGGAAAGATTCAAAGAGTAAAAATAAGAAGAAAGGGAGAGAGGGGAAAACGAAAACGTAAAAAATGTAGGCCTATGTGGTGATGTCAGTGGTGGCGCCAGGGGGGCGGGGCATGCCTCCCGTTTGGGAAGGCTGCCTGTCGGGGAAATTTTCCGGTTTTGTCGGGGATCTGTTATGAATACGATAAAATATGTAGTTCGCGACATCAGCCAGTCGCCCGACGATTGACTCAATTTCGATCCAAATTAGGGCAAATTCTTCAATACAAATCCAAATTTTTCTAATTTTCTTGGTTGAAAACTCAAATATTTTCAAATTTTCTATGGGTAAAAGCTCAACTTTCTTCAAATTTTTTCCAATAAGGGCCCGAAATTTTCGGCGCGCTTCGAGCGTCCAAATTTCGCTTCAAACATCGTTTCGACACTCTATCGCCCTCATCGAGGCTTCGGGTTACTGCCCCCCGTCGAGCAAATTCTGGTGCCAACCCCGGTTGGTGTAGGGGGTAGGTAAGGCGCACGTCCGGGCGGGAAACTGTTGGACTCCCTCGGGGAACGTGGACCCCGTGTACAATTGCCAATATTATTTCAGCTACTTTCCAAACACATCTTTTTCTTTCTGAACCCTCCATCTTCCTTCCAAAATCCTGCTTTCGTGCTCTTTTTTGACAACATGTTGCTCAAGTGTGTTGCAACATGTGTCCGCGACATGTGTCTAGTGTATAAAAGGTCAAAATTTCTGTGTCCAGGTGTGTCAGCAACATGTGTCGACACATGTGTCCTGAAATGTAGATAGTGTACACGGGGCTTTAGAACAAATTCAAATCAACCTTTAAAAAATGTTCACAACAATTGCACATCTTGATGGCTGCTATCAAGCCGGGCAAGTGCCATTTCCGGTGATCTTGGATGTATTAAAATCTCAAATTTTCTCGGTTTGCTCCGTGCAAACCTATGCTGGCGCTCCGCTAAGATAATAAATGGGATTCAAACTTACAATACTCGGACCCCAAGTTCGGCCAGCTCAGCTAATCCGTCCTCACAGAAATGTGTTATAGAATATATATAATCAAATCAAGCTTCACATTTTTTTCACAAAAATTGCACATCTTGATGGCTGCTATCAAGCCTGGCAAGTGTCATTTCCGACGATCTGGAATGTATTCAATCTCAAATTTTCTTGGTATGCGCTCCACGCCAACCTATGGTGGCGTTCCGCTTAGATAGTAAACGGGAAAAATCTAAGCTACACCACTGCTGCATGGTGTTGTTGTAGTTGTTTCCTTTTTCTTTGAATATTTTTATTTTGCTTAAATTAAAATCGGAAAAATTATAATGAGCAAATATGATGTTCTGTTGTGGGAATTAAGGGGGATCAAGATCGAGAAATTGCATCTGGTCTACACCCCCCCCCCCCATGTCAAACATCTTCCTACGCCGCTGTCGGTGTTTGCCAAGATATCAGATATCTATCTCCGAACCCAATGGCATAGCTACCGGTAATGCTTTTAACTCATTTTTTATATCGGTGTCTGCCAAGTACCCCATGAAGTTAACTCCACAGGTTTTTATTTAGTGATGTGCAATATTTTGTGTCTTCTAAATTGCCAAATGATCAGCGATGTTTGAAATTCCAGATATAACTGATGAACTTGTTTTTAAGTTTTTGCAAACTTTAGATCAAAAAAAAAGGCTAGATGGTATGACTAGTGCACGCATTCTTGAAGTATGTGCAAAGACAATTCAAAACATGACACTAAACGCACCTGGCAACATATAAACGACATTCTGCATAAGGATAGAAACACTATTTCTTATCCTGATAAATTCATTGATTGCGATAAGTCTTTTACAGATTCAGTAAGCATTGCTAACGCATTTAATGACTTCTTTATCAGTCTTGGTCCTTTGCTTGCTGAAGACATTCCTTATGTTTCTCCCATGAAAACTACTTAGCCAGCAGTAACCCTTATTCTTTATTTTTCTCCCCTGTTAGCCATGATGAATTTGTAAAGATCGCCTTTGATCAGGGCCGTAGCGAGCGGGGGTGTGGGGGTGTCACACCCCCCAATATTTGGTCGCCCGTCGGCAAATTTTCGGTCTGACCGCAAAAAGGGGAGAGGGAAAGGAAAAGAAGAGGAAAGGAGGAAAGGAGGGAAAAAGAGAGAAGGGAAAGGAAAGGAACGGAAAGGAAGAGAGTAAAAAGGAAGAGGGTGAATGGAAGGAAAAAAGAGAAAGAGAAAATGGGAGCGCGTGGCCAGTCTGTTATTGGCTATTTCGATTTTCAGCTCTTCATCTAATTGGCACATTTAAGTTGAAGGCCCGTCGGTAAATTGATTATACATGTGACGACCGTATACGGCCGTATCAACGGCCGTCGGTGTAATTGGACGAGTGACTGAGTCCGTCGGCAAGTCGGAGAAAGAAAGGGAATCAGTGGTGGCGCCAGTTGGGGGCAGAGGGGCCATGCCCCCCCCCCCCCGTCGGGGAAATTTTCCGATTTCGTCGGGGAGCTGTTATGTATACGATAAAATACGTAGTCCCCGACAAAAGCCAGTAGCCCCGACGGTTTACTTAATTTTGGTCTAAATTAGGGCAAATTCTTCAATAAAACCCGCAAATTTTCCAATTTTCTTCTCTAAAAACCCACCTTTTTCAAATTTCCATGGTAAAAGCCCAATTTTTTTTTCAAATTTGCTCGAAATAGAGCCCAAAATTATCGGCGCGCTTCGCCCGAAATTTTTCCTTCAAACATCGTTTCGGCACTCTATTGGCCTCGTTGAGGCTTTGAGTTGTTGGTCCACCCCGTCGGGGAAATCCTGGCGCCACCTCTGAAGGGAATTAAAGGCTTCCATATAGGCGCACTATTTCGGGTCATATGACATTCTTGAAAAAACACTTTCTGCATATTATTCCTCACTTTTATCATCACCATGGGGAGCAGCACCCTATTACCCATGGAGTAGGCATCCTTAGCCCGTTTTTTAAACCCTGACCTTGACTTCAAACTCATTTTGCAAACTCCCGAGGATCCGGTTTACCCACAAACATCCTGGGAAAAAATAATGCATCCTGGGAAAAAAAATAATGCGTGCCGCGCGTGTCTTGCCTTCTCTGCAGTCTCAGGCTTTTAACTTTTGAACACAAAAATGAAACAGATACAGAACCCGTCCTGGCGTTCAAAGCATATTTTGAACACTTGTGTTAACACTCTGAACACTTTTTCTCCCTTTTTGAACGCCGGACGCCTATTTGAACATTTACCATATTTGAACGCCTGATGCGTCTAGTGTTCAAATGCTGAACGCATAGTGTTCCAGTTCTGAACGACAGGTCCAGCTCCTCAAGTATAGTGGCATGACGGGACGAATAGCCTAACACATTTAAATTATCCGGAATCTTTGCTTTGGATAATGTATTATGAACCAAAACATATACCTACCCTGCATGAGACCAAATTTTTTACCCAGAGATTATGCTAAAACCTCAGACCTTTCGGGATCTTCGCCCCCTGCACCCCCACCAGTTGCCTTAAGGTGGGCCCAGTGTTTTAGCAAGCCCCTATTTGTGCGACAATGTCGCATAAACGGCGACAAATGTAGCACAATAAAAATCTGACAAGCAAATTCTACCCGGGTGTAAATTTTGAGGTTCCTCATTAGGGCAGAAATCTACTCAAATATTGCACCATTTGCAATCTAGGCACCTTTCAAATTCCAAACAATTCCAAAGGGAAGGGGGACACCCCCTCCCCTTAGACCCCTCCCCCAGGCCACAGATCAGCAAATGTGGCATTGAGAAAACGTCCTGACTGAAACACTGCCGGACCTCTGGATCCCAACCGCTTAAAACTGTAGCGTCTTGACGAGAGGAATATAGCCTTATACCTCAAATATATATGGGGGATCTTTGCATTTGACGAAGCATAATGAACAAAAATATATCCATCCTGAGACTTAATTTTTCACCCAGAGATATGCTTAAACCTCAGAGTTTCCGGGGGCTTCGCCCCCTGCCCCCCTTCCGAGGTGCTTTGCCCCTAGACCACACCATGGACCCTAAAGGTGCGTTCACACCAAAATCGAAATCTGCTGCGTTTTGCGGCGCGGGAGCCGCAAAGCAAATCACTTTGTACGTGTTTCTATGGAACCGTTCACACCAAAATCGCGTTTCAAAAAGCGTTTTGCGGGAAACGCGGCGGGTCCCGCATCGATCGATCTCAGACTGATTCAAAGCGGGAATCGTGCGATTTTTGTACGGAGAACAATGGTAGCTCGCCATACAATAGGGTTCTTAGCACACAGGTGTTTGGAGTTTTCATTGTACTGTGCAGATTGCAGAGCATGGTGCCTGAGAAGAATGTTGGAGAGTTAAATGTTTGAGAGTCGAAGTTGAAAGAAAATTCGGATTTTTTTTGTGACAAAATTAGTTCTAATTAGGAACGCAATGGCTTTTAGGCATTACATATAAAGTGAAATAACCAAAATAGCCAGATCAGTCAATCTTGATTTGTTAGGTAAGGCTAGTGCAAAGTATTATCTCTATTCCCATACTGTATGATTTGCTGTATGTTTTTGCAGGGTGGCTTTTTTGGAGGGAAAATCAAATAATTTTCATTTATGCAGGACGGAATGAGTCGCACCCTAAAGTTTCGGCCCATGGGCTGTAATTCAATGACATTGATGGGGAAGGATCTAGAGGCACATACAGGGGCTAAGGGTAGAAGCTTGAAGAAGGTATGGGGTATTCACAAAATTGCGAGCATTAGAATGAAGTATTTTAGTATCTTAAAATGGCCTTGGAAAGTTAAATAGGCCTATGCAACAAACAACCCCCACCACCACCACCACCACCACTTCCCCCTCTTTTTTTTCTACAAATGCCAACTTTGGATTGTTAATGATGTAGGATCGAGCTTCTTGGACGTATAAAATTGGGGTAATTTCATTCAACTTCGACATAAATATTTGGTCCAAAGAGAAGAAAGGCGTATACAGTAAGAATTATCTTAGTACTGTCGAAGATTGTGTCAGGCTAAAGCGCGACGAAAAAGAAGCACATTTTAAAAACTGCTTAAGGTGTTATCTCATTTGTCATTACAAATAGTATCCATGTCGTCTCCTTCCCTTCCCATGTCACTAAACAGTTGTTGATTTGTGAATTTTGTTTACCAAAACATAGTTTTCATTTCCTTTTTTAATTATTGATATATTTTTGGCCCGTGCATGTACAAAAAGAGCCACGAAATGTCCCACATAATCTTCTGCGTAGGCTATTTTACAAGTGACTATCAAAAGCCCGCTGCGGGAACCGTCGCGTTTTCCCGCTGCAGTGTGAACCCTCTGTTGTGCGGGAAACGCCGCGTTTCCCTCGGCGGGAATCGCGCGTTTTTGGTGTGAACGCACCTTAAAGGTGCGTTCACACCAAAACCGAAATCTGCTGCGTTTTGCGGGCGGGACGCGAAATTTGTTATCTCAGAACGAATGGGGAGATTTTCAAAATTTTCATTAGTGTAAAATTGCCCCTAGTTGTCTTGGGAAAAAAATTTTCGCGTCCCGCCAGCAAAACGCAGCAGATTTCGGTTTTGGTGTGAACGCACCTTTAAGGCGGACTTCTGGACCCCACCCGCTAAAGCTCGTTTCCGTGCTACGCATTACCAGATCTGTCGGCAAAACAGTGTCTACACCCCCCCCCCCCAAAAAAAAAAAAAAGAAAGCACCTTCGCTACGCCCCTGCCTTTGATTAATTGTTTGAATCCCACAAAATCAGCTGGCAGCGACGGTCTGCGTCCTGCCATTGTTCGAAAAGTAATCCCATTTCATCTCAAAGCCTCCCATACATATTTTCAATGCTTCTCTCATGCAAGGCATCTTCCCTGAAAAGCTGAAAGTGGCAAAAGGTGTTCCATTGTTCAAAAAAGGTGATCAAAATCAGTTTGTAAACTATCGTCCAATTTCAGTGTTGCCCTGTCTTTTCAAAATTCTAGAAAGATTAGTTTTCAACAGAGTCCAAAATTTTCTAAGCAAGCATGAAATCCTCTCTAATTGTCAATATGGTTTCCGTCCAGGTCATTCTACCGAAACTGCTCGCTCGCTGATGCTCTTGACAAACTAAATAAAGCTATCGTAAATAGACAGACTTCAATTGGTATATTTCTAGACTTATCAAAAGCTTTTGACACCGTCGACCATAGTATTTTATTGACCAGAATCTCACATTACGGTATTAGAGGACTCTCACTTAATTGGTTTAAAAGTAATTTGACTTACAGGAAACAGTACACTCACTTTAAAAGTGCTGACTCTGATCTGGCTACTGTTCGTTGTAGGGTTCCACAAGGTTCAATCCTTGGCCCACTCCTCTTTGTTATATATGTAAATGACATAACAGCTGTTTCTCAAAGGTCTTCACTTATTTTATTTGCTGATGATACAAATATTTTCTTTTCTGATGACGACCCTGATCGCTTGGAAATACTGTTTGTACTGAACTTAGAAATTACTGTAATTGGTTTTCGGTAAACAAGCTATCCGAAACATCAGTAACTTGAAAACAAAGTTTATGGTTTTTAATAACTATGAGTGTATGCCTAACAATCATCGCAATTTCAACATTTATATAAACGGTGACAAACTTGACTTAGTTAATAAAATTAAATTCTTGGGAGTAATTATTGACCTCAAACTAACCTGACATGAACACATTTATTATTTATCCTCCCATGTTGCAAAAGGAGTCGGTATTATCGGTAGGCTCAAATACATCCTTCCTAGAAGTGTCCTTCGTACCTTGTACTTTAGTTTATCCACATTTCACATATTGCAGTAGCGTGTGGTCTATTACCAAAAAGTCAAACTTAAATAGTCTTGTTCTTTTACCGAAAAGGGCTGTTCGACATATTTGTCACTCTGGTCCACGTGATCACACTGATCCTTTTTTCAAAATGTTGAACTTATTAAAACTTAACGATATTATCAATCTAGGAACAGCTTCGTTCACCTATCGCTTCACCCACAACATGTTATAACCACCCGCCTTCTCCAACTTTTTCACAACCAGTACCAATGTTCACAGTTACAATACACGTAATCCTCAACTTCTTCTACACACTGTTTATCCCACACCTCATTCTCAATTGAGCCTTCGGCATCGTGCTATTAATTAATCTTTGGAATACCCTACCCAAGACTGTAATTGATAGTCCAAGCTTCAGATCGTTCAGGTATAACCGAAGCAAACTATATCTAAGTACTTATTGACGTTCAACTTTCAGGAGCCTTGCTTTACTTTATTGTGCGGAAGCAGGCCTGTAACTCGTGGCCATGTACGAAGCAAGGTGCTGTTTGGGAGGGGGGGGGGAAGGGGGGGGTAAGTGAAGTATCTTGTTAAGCTTTTGTTGTTTCTTTTCTTTTCTTTTTTTGCTATCGCACTAGGGAGTAGATCACTTCGTCAAGCCCGTGAGGGTTTTTTGTTGTACTTCCTTCACATCATAAAGGATTTATTCAAAATTGATGTAAATATTATACATGTATATTATGTTCATATACATGTATGGTGTGAAAAAAATAAATGAAATGAAATGAAAGGAGATTACCGGAAGAATTACACATATTCTCAATGTCAGTCCCTAATTCTGGTTGGAAACATACAAAAGTAATTCCAGTTTATAAGGACAGCTCCAAACTTGATGTTTCAAACTATCGCCCAATCTAAATCCTACTAGTTTTGTCGCCTAGAGACTACATGTTCACAGTGCTCTAAGCAGTTACGACTTGCTGCGTATAGCACAATCGAGGTTCAGAGAAAATCACTCATGTGAAACGGCTTTGCTAAAAAAAGTGAACAATTGGATAGATCATGCCATTGACAAAGGGTATTTTATAGGTTCTGTGGGTTTAGATCTAGGCAAGGCGTTTGACTTGGTAAATCACGAAATTTTAAAACAAAAGTTAAAAATAAAAATTTATCTAGTAATGTTGTTCAATGATGGTTTACGTCATATCTAACCGAAAGAATGTAAACTATACATATGTAAACGGGGTGTTCTCAACCCCGGGAAGAATTACGTGCGGTGTCCCACAAGGCTCTATTCTAGGCCCCCTCCTATTTTTTATTTACATTAACGACATGGATATTTGCCTTCAACATTGCTCTGCTGATATGTTTGCGGATGACACTACGTTCCATAGGCTATCAATGCCGAAATCGATTACCGAACTGAATCAGAAGTTGGAAGAAGACATGAAAGGTATAAGCTCATGGTGTAAAAACAATAGAATGGTTAGCAATACAATAGTAAAACCAAAGCCATTTTAATCGGGTCAAGGCAAAACTGTCCTCCTTGAAAAATGAGTAAGAATTGTCCGTGGTTGTTAACGATGCTACTCTCCAAAATGTGTCTTGTGAAAAACTATATAGGATCGAATTGATAACCACCTGACTCTTGTTATGATCAGATTGACCATATTTGTAATGTTATTAATAATAGATTGGTCTTACGTACTAGAGGCATAAAGCCGTATACAGACACCAGCACTCAAATTCTTTTCTACAGTGGTTACGTTCTCCCTATTTTCGATTATTGCAGTACTGTTTAGGGAACTTCTAGTGTTGAAATATTTCACGGCTACATTGCCTGCAAAAAATGGCAGCTCGTATAATTTTAAATGCCTCTTTTGAAAGCATATCAAATGATCTTTTGTGAAGGTCTCAACTGAAAGTCTATAGATGTTTTACTACGATCCAAACGATTATGTATGGTATACAAAGCTTTGAACGGTCTACAGTACATCATACTGATCATATGTTTAGGTTTTTCACTGAGGTACATCATCGAGCCCTCAGATCGAGAGTCAAGTAATAATATCCTTTTAACAGGTGGGAGAACTGAATACCATAACAAAAAATTATCATGTATTGCAGCCAAAGAGTGGAACCAACTACCACCGCATGAGTGCATGGGCGGCGATCCTGGGGGGATGGGGGTTATATCCCCCCCCCAATATTTGAGAAATCGCCCAAGTGACTTTGATTTTTCACACAGTAAATTATTAGAAATTCTGGTCATACCCCCCCCCCCATATTGAGAAAAAATCGCCACTCTTGCATGAGTGTAAAAATGCCATCATGTCTTTCCCCATTTTTAAACGTCTATTGTGTTATACTTGAAGTTCTGCATTCTCTCTTTTAGTGGCTATTTTATTGATGATAACATCATTACTTTAGTAATGATGTTAATGTTAATGAAGTCTTTAATTTCTAGACTGACATGCCTGTGGATGTTTTTTATGAGTTTAATTCTGTACATATTTTCTATCTTAATGTCCGCTTAAGTCATGTTTTTTGTTTTTTATTTTTCTTTATCTCTGTTTTATCTTGCTTTGAGCCTATTCTTGCTAAGTGTGTTATGTGTCATTTATCCCTTTTTGTAGATGACTGTTAATGTTTTGAGTCTTAGTCGGAGTCCGCATGTATATTCTATTATAAAGTCTATTTTAGTATTTTAGTCATGTTTTGTGCTTTTATGTGATCTTTATCCCCGTTTTTATTTTGTTTTAAGTCAATGCTCAATTTTAAAATCTCTTATGTTCCGCACCCTTCTTCCAGTTTGCCAAACTTTACTTTTTTATTGTATTAATTATTTGTTACTTTTAAAGGGCCTCGGGGGAAATAAGCTTTTCAGCTAACCGAGTTTACCCTTTTGAATGTTTAAATAAAATTAAATAAAATTAATAAGTGTTCTTAACCATGATTGGCCCTCCACGTTCATTTGCTCAGGAAGTGACTTTCTTCTTCTTCACGTTTTGCTCCCTGACATCAACTAAAAAGACCAAATGTATACAGGTTACCTCGCAGCAGAGCAGGGTTACCCTAACTAGGATTCAGCAGATGAAAGTGTACACGCCGTGGTACCATTTGCTACGTAGCAGGCTATGCGGCGTAGTCCTTGTAATCGTATCCTAGCAGAGAGGCTGAGCAAACAGAGTTCGCCGCGAGGTATAGTACCATAGCTATAAATAAATTCAGACTATGCTGCTGTAACCCGTAACCTATAAACAGGATAGAGGTTACTCACTACCGTACCGAACGATAATACTGTATCTACAGTACAGTGACAACGCAGCTCATTGACTCTCTGTGAAGATCGTGGACTGACAGGGAACTATCCAGTTCTCTTCCTTAGCCTAATTGTTCCTTTCGGAACACGAAAGGTAATGAGTTAGGCCTAGCCTAGTTGCGAAGTTCAGTTTGTCACTGGTAAGTAGCCCTCAATCTATCAGAGCTAGTGTTAGTATACTAGCCTAGAGGCGTAGGCCTAGGGCCAGGCTACGCTCTGTTTTATGTTTACACTGCGACTCCAAAGTTTTAAGTTGGTGTGGGGCAGAGTTGTATTCAAGTCATTTTTTCTCAAGTCATTTACCATCAAGTCTCAAGTCATTTAACTTCAAGTCAAGGGAGTAGGCCTAATTATAGAATGCAGGTCCACATGTGACGATGTTCTTAGCTTAGTGGATTCGCGGATACGATCTTCGGGAAAGGAATCCCACAGTTCTTGTCATTTCGATTTTACAAAGCCAGGGTTTAGAGACAAAATATAACAAAGTCCGGGGAAGGAATGCCTAAGTGGATTTGTGGATACAATCTTGTTGCCCACCCAAAGCTATTTGAGAACGACACACAACACACTGGGTTTAAAGACAAAATATTACAAACTCCAGGGAAGCTTCCCTGAGTGGATTCGTGGACAGGATCTTGCTTCCCCACCCTGAGCTATTTGAGAACGACACACAACACACTGGGTTTAAAGACAAAATATTACGAACTCCAGGGAAGCTTCCCTGAGTGGATTCGCGGATTCGTGGATACGATCCTGCTTCCCCACCCTGAGCTATTTGAGAACAACACACAACACACTGGGTTTAAAGACAAAATATTACAAACTCCAGGGAAGCTTCCCTGAGTGGATTCATGGACAGGCCTCTTGCTTCCCCACCCTGAGCTATTTGAGAACGACACACAACACACTGGGTTTAAAGACAAAATATTACGAACTTCTCTTTACTTCTTATTGAAGATTCCTCTCTGAAAGGAATCATTTGTCATCTTGCAATTATTTAAGGGTCCAAAGTAATTCTTGGGTTCAAGGCCATTGTAAGAAGCTTGTTGAGTGTTTTGCAAGGCTCTACATTAGGAAGTTCAGCTTCTCTCATAGAGTTGTTAATGAGTGGAATAGTCTGCCTGAGTGGGTAGTTAACTCTACAGCCGTACATCTGTGCACCGCTCTAAGGTTAACATTGACAAGTTTTTCCATAACAGTGGTAGGATCTGATTGTGCTGGGCTCGTTTGGTGTTGGCTGGTTGTTTGTTTTCAGTTAATGTTGTATGGACTTCATTCAGGGCATCTTATGGGGCCTTAGCCCTCCTTTGCCCTTTAACCTGTTATGTTACAGTATGTTATGAACTCCAGGGAAGCTTCCCTGATTGGATTCGCGGATTCATGGATATGATCTTGCTTCCCCACCCTGAGCTACTTGAGAATGACACATAATTAACACACTGGGTTTAAAAACAAAATATTACGAACTCCAGGGAAGCTTCCCTGAGTGGATTCGCAGATTCGTGGATACGATCTTGCTTCCCCACCCGGAGCTATTTGAGAACGACACACAACACACTGGGTTTAACGACAAAATATTACGGGATTCGTGGATTCGCGGATACGATCTTCGGGAAAGCAAACCCACAGTTCTTGTCATTTCGATTTTACAAAGCCAGGGTTTAGAGACAAAATATAACAAAGTCGAGGGAAGGAATGCCTAAGTGGATTCACGGATTCGTGGATACGATCTTGTTTCCCACCCAAAGCTATTTGAGAACGACACACAACACACTGGGTTTAGAGACAAAATATAAGAAAGTCCGGGAAGGAATGCCTAAGTGGATTCACGGATTCGTGGATACGATCTTGTTTCCCACCCAAAGCTATTTGAGAACGACACACAACACACTGGGTTTAAAGACAAAATATTATGAACTCCAGGGAAGCTTTCCTGAGTGGATTCGCGGATTCATGGATACATTCTTGCTTCCCCACCCTGGGCTATTTGAGAGCGACACATAATTAACACACTGGGTTTAAAGACAAAATATTAC
Organism: Holothuria leucospilota; assembly: GCA_029531755.1. Lineage (NCBI taxonomy): Eukaryota > Metazoa > Echinodermata > Holothuroidea > Aspidochirotida > Holothuriidae > Holothuria > Holothuria leucospilota. Next base: position 74,475,820 of record CM055963.1, on the reverse strand, counting down.
GAACTCCAGGGAAGCTTCCCTGAGTGGATTCGCGGATTCATGGATACGATGTTGCTTCCCCACCCTGAGCTATTTGAGAACGACTCACAACACACTGGGTTTAAAGACAAAATACTACAGGATTGATGGATTCGCGGATACGATCTTCGGGAAAGGAATCCAACAGTTCTTGTCATTTCAATTTTACAAAGCCAGGGTTTAGAGACAAAATTTAACGAAGTCCAGGGAAGGAATGCCTAAGTGGATTCACGGATTCGTGGATACAATCTTGTTTCCCACCCAAAGCTATTTGAGAACGACACACAACACACTGGGTTTAAAGACAAAATATTATGAACTCCAGGGAAGCTTCCCTGAGTGGATTCGCGGATTTGTGGATACGATCTTAGTTCTACACTCTAAGCTATTTAAGAACGAAAAATTGAGATCGAATCTGTGAATCCAGATTCTAGGAAGAAATAAGAAGTGGACCTGCATTCCATAATTGTACCAAGTCAAGTCAAGTCCTTCACTTTGGTCCTAAAAATTTCAGCTATGATTATAACATAAATGGTAGTATTCTGAGTGATGTGACTTTTGAGAAGGATCTGGGTGTAGTTATTACGGGTGATTTAAAGCCATCTAGACAGTGTGCAGAGCTGCTGCTGCTAGGGCTAATAGGGTGCTTGGATTGATCAAGAGGAATTTCAGTAGTTTTAGTAAAGAAATTGTACTAAATCTGTATAAGCAGTTGGTAAGACCCCACCTCGACTATGCAGCCCAGGCTTGGAGTCCCTTCTATGAAAAGGACAAGCTTCTTTTAGAGCAAGTTCAGAGAAGAGCCACTCGCCTTATACCCGAGGTGAGACACCTACCCTATCATGTTAGACTTAAGCATCTTGGGCTTACCACCCTGGAGTTGAGAAGGATTAGGGGGGACATGCTTCAGGTGTACAAATTTCTCTCTGAAAGGAATCCTTTGTCCTCTTGCAATTATTTAAAGGTTCAATGTAATTCTCGGGTTCGAGGCCATTGTAAGAAGCTAGTTAAGAATTTTGCAAGGCTCGACATTAGGAAGTTCAGCTTTTCTCATAGAGTTGTTAACGAGTGGAATAGTCTGCCTGAGTGGGTAGTTAAGTCGACATCTGTGCACTGCTTTAAGGTTAACATTGACAAGTTCTTCCATAAGTGTGGTAGAATCTAATTGTGCTGGGCTCGTTTGGTGTTGGTTGGTTCTTTGTTTTCAGTTAAGGTTGTATGGACTTCAGGGCATCTTATGGGGCCTTAGCCCTCCTTTGCCCTTTAACCTGTTATGTTATGTTATGTTAAGTCACAAGTCATTTAGCCTACTTTTAAGTCAAGTCATGAGTCATTTTCCGTCAAGTCAAGTCAAGGCACAAGTTATTTTTTTTTTAAAAAATAAAATATAGGCCTAGCCTAATAAGCCTATGAACCAGACTGCAGTTTTTAGATACACTCTTAATGTGGGGATCAACTGTAGACCTTAATTAATTTTCTTGAATTTACAAAATAAATGACATCCATATCACAGTGAAGAAAATACAGCCAAGAACTTCTCAAGACAATCATTGGACCACAAAAGCTTACCAAAATAAAGTACAGTAGCTACTGTACCAATATGGAGGTAAGAAAAGCTAAGTTCTTATGGAAATGGGATCCTTTTAAATTAAGGACAATAAACCCAAACATAATCATACTGCTCATCATATTGCAGTTTTATGATATTCCCTGCATAATGTGTCAAACTTTTTTTTCATGTATTAGTATTCTCTAAACCTGGTGCAAAGTCATCCAACAAATGAATGTATGCTTAAACTCGTACAGGAGTAAAAATAACACCATGCCTGTTATTTTGCCGAAAATATTCATTAGGAGTAAAACTATTTGTTGAATAATATCTGAAAAAGCAGCCTTGAAGATGCGATGATTCCATCGCGCAAGGCGTCCGTGTAAGTATACGTTTATGATAGAGCTTACGCAGGGCCGTAGCCTGCGTGGGGAGGGACAGGGCAACTGCCCTCCTAGATTTCAAAATCGTGAATGAAAGTTGGCCTACTTGAGAAAAAAAAATAATGAAATGCTGACAATTTTCCTGTCCAAATGATGATTTCAAACCACGAAAATCACATCTAAGGGTTCTGTTCCTCCCCAAATTATCCCTGGAGTCCCCAAACCCCTGCTTTGGAAGCATTCTTATGTGGGTTTCTCTTCCTAATGAATTACTCATCTTCCTCCTACAGGTACAAGATACACTGCTGGAATACACCAGCCGAGCATATACGGTAAAGACAAAACAGCCTATGATTACTTTTTTCATTATATTAGCTAATTTCAATGAGCTGGTAAAGAAACTTTTAATTAATTTCACTGCAATTATTTTTCATGATATGTAAGAACGTAAATATTGCATATTCAAGATAAAGCAACCTGAGTTAGTCTATGTGTGAACTCAACTCAATGATAAATATATTGTAACATGATTCTGAAAGCCACTCATAAATAGGATACCCGGGTACACTTTTTAATTTAGGTGAATGCATTTTACTTTTAAATCAAATCTAATTTTTCTTCTTGAAATCTGAATTTGTTTCTAAAGCATGAAATCTTAAAGAAAAGAATGTTTACGTCCAAATTTAAGGTCTAATAGGTGTCATTGCCCCCACCCGCACCTGGGAGACTTTTTATCGAACATTTTCTTGCAAGGCCTGCTTTACAATGGTGGGTCTCCCATGTTGTATTAAAGGGATTTGACAGTGACAAAAACCAATGACTTCAAAAAATGCAGAAAATGTTTCTTTTTTAGGAGGTGAAAACTGCATCTCAATAGCTTGCAGCATTTGGAAGATACTAATTTTTAAAGAAATGCAATTTTTCGTAAAGATAAAGTGCATTATGGGAAATCTGTGATGTCATCGCGACACATTAATTTGACATTGAATTTCTTTATGATGTTGACACTGTTGTAGGGAATATTTAGCAACTTTGTTTGTTATGCCGTACATATGGTGTAGATTTATGCTTACTGTAACCTACATGAAAAGATATTCAAACATTCCAACAGTATCAAATTTCAAGGGCAGCAGGACATTCAAATATAAAGGGAAACAAAAGAAATTTGAGGCAATGTGCCCACTTTACATAACATTCTGTGACCTTGATGAGAACTGGAGGTATTTTTTGACAAAAATAATTAGTCTTTAATATTAGGTATCTCGAGTTAGGAAAAGAGTATTGGTTCGGGGTTTCAAGGGCATGAACTGATTTTTTTTCTCTTTCACATGGGACCCTTGTGAAAAGCCACTGGAAAATGCCTTTAAAGTGATATTACCTGTTCAAGAAAAGGAAAATACTTACAGCCTAATGTTTTTCTATATTTGTCAATACACTAACTATACTATTCATGGATGGAGTTGTTTATGTAGTGACTGAAAATGGTAGTGTGAATGTCAAAATGTAAAGAAACATTGCAAAAACAGTCAAAATCTGTGCAGGCTATTTTGAAAAAAACCGTCCTCATTACAAATAGCTCAAACCACGCCTACCACAACACTATATGAATATTCAATGATCACGCAGCTGTGTGTACCGAAGTACTGTGCATGGGCTTATATTCCCTCGGTTATTCATGCATTAGCAGGGAAAAGAGTGATTTTTGAAGGTTGTATACTGCACAGCACACTTGAGGTTTTGAAACAAAAGCACATTTTCATCATAATACCTGTGTTAGTGAATTTCACACTAACAGCATTCAAGAAGACACTTGCACACTAACGCTTGTAACGGTAACCAGTTACACCGCTCTACACTTGCTTACTTTCCCGCATCCCAAGTCTTTGTCCTTGAGTGGTAGGCTAGGTCTACATTTCACATAATCTATGTAAACTGGACAACGATACACTAATTGACAAAAAACTGTGTTGAGTTTGTAGATTTTGATAACTTAATAGCAAGGGGACTAACCTCAAGTATGACAATCGCAAAATTGTATGGCTCTATTCGATTTCCTCTGTGAGCAATGTGTTTTTTCCCTTGGTCAACTTCGACTGCTGTAGATGGTTTCTCCAAGAGTTTCCAACATGTAAAAGAATTTGTGTCTGTTGTATGAGAACTCCCTGGTTGAATCAAGGCAACTGTGTACATTTTAGGTGGGAAACGTAAGAGGGAAAGAACATCCAGGTAGTAGTAGCTCCATGGTATGACCTTGCGACGAAGGGTAAGCATCTCAGATGTCCGACTCCAAGCTGATATCGTTGACCATCTATGATTTGAATGACTCAAGAATTGTTCAATATTATTCGTCGGAGGTATTACTCACATATTATATCGATGGCCAGTCTCGTGGGTATATTGAGTTAGATTTACTCGTATTTTCTTGAGTCTGCCTTTAGAATCATGCAAAAAACACTCTTCGGTGATCACGAAAGCTCACTAACTGCACAAATTTTAAAGTCCTTTCCCTTCCAGACAGCAACCCTTGCTGATACTTACGTAGTCCCAAGCTGTGGTGTTATCGAGTAGCTCACGAGGGCTGTAGTTTGTTCAGAAATTGGTCGGGTGGGCTTCAACAGAAATTTCTCCTTTCGATTTACTATCATGCAGCCAATAAAACCTTAGGGGTATCAGCTCCGTGGACATGGTACTATAGGCTTACAGTCAGTTTTCAAGTACTTAGGCAATAGCGTGAATATCATGTGTTCAGTGTTCGTTCGCTGGCATATATGTGGGCACCTTTGGTTGTGCTGCCTATATTAGAGCACTCCGGTTGGTTTGTTCACCCAGGAGTGGGATTGAATGGAATAAAGATTGTGTGGAATCATTTTCGATTTCCATAGTTTTTGTCGTTATTTTTATAATTGAAACAATATTTGGAACAACTACTTCTGTGAGGGATCTTTATTTATCTTTTTTGTTCGGTGGACTGCTTAAAGGTTATTTTGAACAACACTTTGGACAAGGCAGTGTTATGTATTTCCCTTTCTTAAACAAATGATATCACTTTAAGAGTGTTAGGGCCCAATCTGGCACCGGGTACCACTCTTGTAGAGGTGCCGTGTCACAGAACTCATGCACAGGTAAAAAGGAAGGGGCTGTTGAGTTTTCAACTATCTGTAGGCAAGCCACTTGGTGCTACACTTGAGAGTATCATGAACTGCCCACCCCACCCCCTGAGATTTTGCCTAGGCTACAACCCTGCGCAAGCACACAGATATGGAAATTCCTTGATGAAGGAGCAATTTTTCCCTTTAGGGGGAGGGGGAAATACTAAGGGCAGCAGGGGGTGTTTGAAAAAATAAAGTACTTAATAAAAAGCTGGAACTTAAAAATAGTACAAATGTTCCACTGAGTTCTAAAATTAGTGTGTATAAAATGGAGATAAAATAAGCCAACAAGCATGTATACTGCAAAGTTAGTAAATTATTTTGATTGCCAGATGCCAGCAAATTTCATCTTGGAAAGTCTCCAGCCCCTGTTTCATGGCCATTTGACTCATTAACAATCAGTATTGGCTAGCCTGTTCCGGAATTGCAGAGGTCACAGCAGTGCATCATATTACAAGACTTCATAAACTGTTTACCGTTTGCTTACTTATCTTGATTGTCAGACACTAGAAAGTTGCGTTTAACAGTGTTTCAGTGGGATGCTTTTTTGAAAACCCTCCCACTCGGTCAAGTCTTCACTCCTTCGATGATTACAAGTTTGGGCTTCGCCATCACGTAGTAAACCCCCATGGGTTTGCCATTACCTGGATCCACACATACAAAGACTATATTAAACACCATTTATGTTAACATGTGGTTTTATTTGTTGTCACTCATATTTTGTAGACTTAGGGCATTCTTTTATGGTCATTCATATTTTGTAGACAGGGTGTTTGCTCAACACCATTCTGTGCAAGGGGCCATGATCGAGCCAAGAAACGTGTGACGTGGCGTGTGCTTTCAATTAGGGGTGAGCCTTGCCCCAAGTATGCATTGGAATGACTGCTTGAATCTATGCTATACTATAGCTATACTTTTTCTCAACCCCTGAGTGTATCATAGCCTTCTACTCGCTGCACAATGCAATCTTGAATGCATGAAAGAAAAACTTGAGTTCTGTTCTAAAATAATTTTATGGTAAAAAGTCCATGGGACACTCAGCGACAAACATTTTCATTCAATATCGCCAAGTCAAATATGTTCAGGTCAAGTCACAAGTCATTTTTTTCAAGTCAAGTCAAGTGGCAAGTCATTTTTTCTTCAAGTCAAGTCAAGTCACAAGTCAAGAAAATGTACGACTTGAGTTGGACTCGAGTCAACAACTCTGGTGTAGGGTATCATAAGTCAAGACCTAACTACAGTAGTCCTTGAACAGGACCGTGTAGTATGTTAACGGTGAACCTACTACTTAGTGCGGAGTATCAGTGTAATAATAATAATATACAGTTCTTATAAAGCACCTTACACAAGAAGTCTCAAAGTGCTAAAACTATACAACAGGCAGTCAATAGGACAAAGTAAACAAATGAGTTTTCAAGTTAGTTTTAAATTGTCCAACAGTAGAAGAGTTCTTGACAAAAGATGGTAGGTCATTCCAGAAATTGCCAGATACTGTTGAAAAAGCTCGATCACCACAAGAGTGGGTAACAGATGACGGCACATTTAAAAGTGATTAAGAGCTGGAACGTAGTTCACGCAAAGGCTTGTAATTTGATATAAGATCCTGTAGATACAGTGGAGCAAAACCATGGATGCACTTGTATGTGAGAAGGATTTTGTAGTTGATGCGATGCTGCACAGGAAGCCAGTGAAGATTGTGAAGAACAGGGGTTATGTGGTCACAAGATTTTGATAATGCAACAAGTCGAGCCGCTGAGTTTTGAATTCGTTTGAGTTTTGAAATTTAATGTTAAGGTAAACCAAAGAAAAGACTATTTCCATAATCAAGACAACAGGTAACAAATGCATGAATGAGCTTTTCAATACTTTGGGTATCCAAGTAATGCCGTAATTGACCAATTTTGTGCAAAGCAAAAGAAGCAGAGCGACACACGATTAATATGCTGAGATAAACTAAGATCATTCTGGAAAATGACGCCCATTTTCTAGCATAGACTAGAGGGTATCCAGTTAAAACGTCCCTTTACCAAAATGTCCCCGCTTTTTAGCTACCAAATGCCCCCACTTTTTACCAAAACATCTCCGTGGTATTATATATGTAATACAAAAACGTCCCACCTAGGATATTCAAACACAAAATAAGAATCAAACTGACATCGAAATGAATACATATTCTAGGCCTACTTATTTCTAATTATTTTATAATATTACATATTACATTCATTTACGTTAAATGAATTACGGACATAAAGAAGAGTAGGCCTACTTAGCTAGCGCCGCCAGCCATATTGCACCAGTGTCCACTTGACTGTACTTACAGTGTACCGCGTACATTAACTCATTGTGCTATGTGCACATAACATGTATTCTGGCAAAGGCCTATGGCATACAAATAAGCTAAACTTCAATTTCCAGAAAGGTATCCTGAAATACGGCAGTCATACCAGTCATACAAAACTATGAAATCAGCATAGAAACATCAAACTGTGACGTTTTGACCAATAGCAGGGATGTTTTGACAAAGGGACATTTATATCTCCCATACCAACTAGACTACATTAATGGTATGATTGGGGACATAAAAAATGACACAGAACCTTTTCAGAAGTACATAAATGGGCAAAAAAAGGATAAACATAGTATCCCCCCTCGCCAGACAAATGGCAAATTAGCCATTACTGATCTGGACAAGGCCCTAGCCTTCAATTCTCAGTTTACAGTGTACTAGTGTCTTCACTAAAACTTTGTATAGTGTAATTCCATTCTGTAGACCGACTCATAGCAGAATGGCTGATATTACTACTGTATCTCCACACATGGGGTTGAAAAACTGTTAAAAGGCTTCAACGAACATGAGGCTGTTGGACAGGACAACATCCACCCTTGGGTCCTCAGAGAAATCGCATCGGATATTGCCTCTGTGTTGAGTCACCTTTATCATTACAATCTCTCTCAGGCGGGAGAATACTCACTGATTGGAAGAGGGCAAATGTATGCCCTATTTACAAAAAGAATGACAGTTCCGTCCCAAGTAATTATCGGCCTGTCTCACTCACCTGTATTTGTTGCAAATTGTTAGAACACATTATAAGTTCCAACTTAATGGACTGCTTTGAATCCAAGAATATCCTTTCATCAAAGCAGCATGCTTTTAGAAAATTGCACAGCTGCGAGACTCAGTTGGTGTCAGTCATTGAAGACTGGGCTTCATCCCTGGATTCAAACAAGCAAATTTATGTTTTCATTCAGGATTTTGAAAAGGCTTTCCACACGGTGCCTCAAGCTTTTTAGTCTAGGTGTTTCGAAGCAGATCCTCTAAATCTATCTTTTTGCCCTAGCGAAGTGAAGCTAACTGCTTTTAAAGGCCTTCTCCGGCCTGTACGTTTTGGAATATGCCAGCAGTGTGTTGGATCCACATCAGATTTATCTACAGGATAAGCTGGAGAGTATTCAAAGGAGCTCCGTTCATTTTATCAGTTCGGCCTTCTCACGAGAGCCTAGGTCTATGACTTCTGTACTGAAAGACCTCAATTTCCCCTTGTTATCGGAACATTGTAGGCAAAATAGAATAAGTCTTTTCACTAAGGGTGTTTTTGGGAAGGCTCAGATCCCTGCTAGACTTCGGCATCCCACTCACAAAACTCGTGGTATGCGTAACTTACACTTTTGCCATCTTTATCCTAGGACAAACTTCCACAAATATAGTTTTCTGCCTAATACAGTCAAGGATTGATATAGTCTCCCTGCTTCTCTAGTTGAAAGTTCCCTGCATCATAAAGACCCTGCTCAGTTTATTGCAGATAGCATTAGGGCTTAGACACCTCTCGACACGTGCATGGTAACAAGGATATAGCTAGCAAAATTTGAGTGCCGGGTAATTGTCTGATCTGGGGAAAGCACCTCACCCCACCCCATGGCATCTACCCCATTTTTCAGCCATTAAGTTTTCATTTTTAATTTGACCTCATTTTACTTTAGGGAGTGAATTTAGGGCTAGTTTTAGGTCTCGGTAGGCAGATTTTTGGTGGGCGGGGGGACGTGTGTTTGCCTGGAGTGCCGGGTGTGAATATTGAGTGCTGATGTGATTGCTCCAGGGTAGTATGAATTTAGAAGATCCAAAATAATTTTAAATTAAATGATCATGTCCAATTTTTAGGCAACTTTTTTGTCAAAAACGTGACGGGTGTTACAGTGTTACATTTTGAAAATCACACTCGGTTCACCCATGTGAATGCCAAAATGACAAGTCGCAGTGCAATTTGCTCTCTCAATTTAAAAAAAGTAATGTTATATTACCATTTATGGATAGTAAATTTGAAATGAATCTACTGATCGGTTGAGGAAATTAATCAGGGAAGTTGGTCTCAAAATTCATGCCATTTCCCTTGAAAAAATGATTGTAAAGTGACCCTTTGAGGGCAGCATAATTTTCCCATGACAGTGATTTACCGGGAAAAAAATGTTTGGCCAAGAAACTAGACATAGTAAGGCAACATTTAAAGGGAGAATGCAGTCACCCCAATAAAGAATTGTATAGTAGACTATCCTATTTCCTGAATGGCTCTTGAGAATCATGTGACAGTATTTTTTTCATTCAATTGTGAAATTTAAAAGGAGCAACTGCTTGGTTTACCTTGAATATGCAATATTTATGTCCTAAAATATGACGATAGATACTTGGAAGAGAAATAAGGAATTTGTGACATTTAGCTATTGCTTCAAAATAAGTTTGGGGCGACTGCTCTTGACCTTTAAGAACATTCACTTAGCATTTTAACTATTTTGATTTTTTATGGTTCTGCGCCTGTTTACATGGAATTGACCAAAGGGGGGTCGTTTGCACACCCTGACCCCCCCCCCCATGGTGACGCCCATGTAACTCTTAAATTGGTGTTTGATATGGGACATTTTGTACCTTAATCACTGAACTATTACCAGGCCTGATTTTTAAGAAAATTGTTCATTATTGTTTTCTGAATGTGTAATAATGTCTTATTTACAGACATTTGGAATTGGTTGCCTGTTGCCATGTGTAAAAATTCCTATGAGCAGTGTTCTCCACTAGCTGTTTTGTCCGGGGGCTCCGCCCGTACAAAATCTTCCACACTGCTTTAGCACCCGGACAAAACTTTGCCGCCCACACAGAAAATTGACCCGCCCGGTCAAGAAGTTGTCTGTACTCTCAATCACAAACACCACAACTTAGTCATTTAACTGCCTTTTATATTTGATTTCAAATACTCGTGACAAGCAATGTATAATAAAACATCAGAGATGCAAAACCCAGCTCACTTGTTCCTGACCTCTTATATCATTCAACATGCACTTAGGACTGCATTTCTTTCATATGTTTCCACAGTAGAAATCCATTACCATCAAACTCATACACTAAACGAAACCATTCAATTGAACTGTCCCCTAGGTTTCCCAATTTTCACCCAAAATTTCCATTAAAGTGAACTACTTCATTCTTGAATACAATTTCAAGTGGAAACTGGAGCTTCAGATCTGCAAGGCAAAGATATTTAGAAAATGCAATTTGCAAAAAAATGACCTCAAAATGCCCAGATTTGAACTCATATGGAAGGCTAAGAACAAGGCTGTAGATTGCACCATTTGCGATCTAAGCCCTCCTAAATTGTCAAAATTTTCCCAAAGGGGAGGGGATGTTCCCCTCTCCTTAAACCCCTCCCCCAGGATGGCGATCACAAGAGCCCTTGGACAGAAAACAGACCGGTGGAGAACCCTGTATAAGATTCTCACTACCTTGAGTTGCCTTTATCACCTATGAGTGTGTTAAGGTTGGCCCTTTGTTCATCACAGTAATAGTAGCTTAGAACAAAACCATTGTACAGTATTAACTAATTTGGCTATTCTAGAACCATGTCCAAAATTTGCAAGTGTTTGTATTTTATGTGTTTGTCTGTAGCGGATACTTTCTCATCTAGTAATACCATGTCTTGCATATAATCCTCAATGTTTAGTATATGTTGCATTTAGCCTGCATTGGCCTTTCAGTGAGGTTAGATTGTGTAACAAAGGACATCTGCCATTAGTCAGATACAAGATGCTGTGTCAATGCAGAACTTTGCACAGTATATACAGTATATGTTGTACCGTACGTGAGTGTGAGTGTTGTCAACTACACAGATCCAGGGAACTCTACTATCGTCACAGTTGATGAGGTCTTCATACGGCTCATATTGAATCTTGTGAGAAACAGTTAAAACCACATGTACATTTATACAATCTAAATACCTACAGGTAGTGGAACTGCCAAATAGATAGAAGTACTGTAAGGAATGAATTTCATTTTGCTGGAGAAAGTGTAGTTATGCTTTGTTTTCATTTTAAGGAATAATACTATCAGTGACTGTTTAGCACAAACCAGTTTCTACAGCAGTCTAGTACAGAGGCCCCAGTACAGGCCAAAGATAATACTGTATAAGAGCCAATATTGGGTTCATTTGTAAACTATCAGTGATGTCATGTACTGCATCAACAACTGTAATATTAAATTTTGTTATTCTTAATATCTTACACTTTTATGTTTTTTATGGCTTTGTGCAATCTTTTTAAGTCTTTGCTTGCTATCTTGTATTTTGAGGGCCTTGTGAAAGACTAGCCACCTACGCCTAAACAAGTCACTCCATCGTGAAATAAAGTTTTAATAGTAATAATAAATTATATCTTAAGTTTTCACCAGAAGTGGTCTAAATATACTGTACTGGGAATAGCATGCAGATGTCAAGGATGAGAAATAGTGTATCTCTGATTCCTCCTTTGAGTTAACTCAAATTCCTGTACGTATAGCATTTGGTGGGAGGAAACGTGTACTAAATGTTCAAGGTGTTAACAAAAACAACTTGATTTCTTGCCTTCCTGCCCCAGAAGTTTGTGTGCTAAATTTTGCACTCCTTAATACTCGATCAGTGTGTCACAAGACATGCACAGTTTTTGATATTATTGGTTTCGATGATAAGAGAAACCTATGCATTCATGATGGCGTGTGTGTGTATGTATGTGTGTATGTTCGTGTGTGTGTATGTGTGTATGGGTGTGTGTGTGTGTGTATGTGTGTTTGTGACACTTTGCTCGTTAACACGATATCTCAAGAAGGGAAACTCTGACAGTTCTTAAACTTGGTACATAGATGCCCCATATTGAGAAGAAGAACCCTATTGTTTTTGGTGGGGGTCAAAGGTCACCTGGGGTCACCGGGGGTCAAACTCTGAAAACCTTGTTAACACAATATCTTGAGGTAGGAAGCTTGGATGAATTTCATATTTTGTATGTAGATGCGTTATGGTATGAGGAAGAACCCTATCATTTTTGGTGGAGGTGAAAGGTCATCTGGGGTCACCGGGGGTCAAACCCTGAAAACTTCGTTAACACGATATCTCAAGAAGGGAAACTGTGACAGTTCTCAAACTTGGTACATAGATGTCCCATATTAAGAGGAAGAACCCTATTGTTTTTGGTGGGGGTCAAAGGTCACCTGGGGTCACCAGGGGTCAAACTTTGAAAACCTTGTTAACACAATATCTCGAGGTAGGAAGCCTGGATGAATTTCATACTTTGTATGTAGATGCGTTATGGTATGAGGAAGAATCCTATTATTTTTGGTGGAGGTGAAAGGTCATCTGGGGTCACCGGGGGTCAAACCCTGAAAACTTCTTTAACACGATATCTCAAGAAGGGAAACTGTGACAGTTCTCAAACTTGGTACATAGATGTCCCATATTAAGAGGAAGAACTCTATTGTTTTTGGTGGGGGTTAAAGGTCACCTGGGGTCACCGGGGGTCAAACTCTGAAAACCTTGTTAACACAATATCTTGAGGTAGGAAGCTTGGATGAATTTGATACTTTGTATGTAGATGCATTATGGTATGAGGAAGAATCCTATTATTTTTGGTGGAGGTGAAAGGTCATCTGGGGTCACTGGGGTCAAACCCTGAAAACTTCGTTAACACGATATCTCAAGAAGGGAAACTGTGACAGTTCTCAAACTTGGTACATAGATGCCCCATACTAAGAGGAAGAACCCTATTGTTTTTGGTGGGGATCGAAGGTCACCTGGGGTCACCGGGGGTCAAACTTTGAAAACCTTGTTAACACAATATCTCGAGGTAGGAAGCCTGGATGAATTTCATACTTTGTATATAGATGCGTTTTGGTAAGAGGAAGAACCGTATCATTTTTGATGGAGGTGAAAGGTCATCTGGGGTCACCGGGGTCAAACCCTGAAAATCTTGTAAATACAATAACTTGAGTTACAAAGCTTGGATGAATTTCATACTTTGTATGTAGATGCGTTATAGTAAGAGGAAGAATCCTATCATTTTTGGTGGAGGTCAAAGTTCATTTGGGGTCACTGGGGATTAAACTCTGAAAATCTTGTTAACACAATATCTCCAGGTAGGAAGCTTGGATAGATTCCATACTTAGTATGTAGATGCGTTATAGTGAGAAGATGAATCCTATTGTTTTTGGTGGAGGTCAGAGGTCATCTGGGGTCACCAGAGATCAATGTCTGAAAACCTTTTCAAGATGATATCTCCAGGTAGGAAGCTTGAATAGATTTCATACGTGGTAAATTGATGTGTTATAGTGAGAAGATGTACCCCATTGTTTTTGGTGGAGTTTAAAGGTCATCTAGGGTCACCAGAGGTAAAAAAAGCAAAATTTCCCAAGAATATCACATGGGTTCACCAGAGGTCAAAGAGCAAAATATCCCAAGAATTCCCAAGATCGTCATCTGGGGTCATCAGAGGTCAAAACGCAAATTTCCCCAGAATTCCCAAGACCAAATAGTAATACAAAACTGTATTTTTCCAACATGTTAAGATAGTATTTGACCATTGACTGAAAGGTATGGGACATCTTGGCTTTATTTGGAATAGAACATACAGTATATCATCGAAACCTCAATGCATTTTTGCATTCTGGTTAATGAACATCAGTTGGACCTATTTGCTATAACTGAAACATGGCTGAGTCAAAATGGTGATGAAGTGTTATTGCGGGAGCTCACACCTCCTAACTTTGATTTCATCCATGTCCCCCGTACTTCACGTTGAGGCGGCGTTGGCCTTGTCTATAAAAAATCACTTTGCTTCAGTACAGTTCATACAGTAAATTACAATTCCTTCGAGAGTCTTGAAGTTTTCAGTGCACCTGCAAATCTAAGAGTGGTAGTCATTTATCGTCCACCTCCATCAGCTAAAAATAAACTTACTGTAAATCAGTTTTTGGATGAATTTACTGATTACACACAGCTTTTAAACACCACTCCTGGAATGTTGCTCATGGTTGGTGATTTCAACTTTCAAATGGATAACTCTGAATGCTTAGATGTGAAACGATTTTCTTCACTCCTCTACTCAGAAAACCTTTGCCAACATGTATCTGTACCAACTCACAAACATGGCCACATCCTTGACCTAGTTATTACTCATTCCTGGGAGCAAATTATTAAAAATATTTCTATACATGACCCTCTTGTTTCTGATCATATGTTGATAACTGGAAATATTACCCGTGGAAAGTTTGCAGCTGTGGAAGGATCCTCGATATGTTTTCGCAGGACACGTAATATTGACCTTGCTAAGTTTCAAGCAGACATTAAAGACAGCCCAATTTTCAAGACTGATCAAACAAACTCCTTGTCTACCTTTGTTTCTGCTTACAATTCTCTAGGAAGTATTCTGGATGAACATGCTCCCATTATAAGGAAGGTTGCCAAACCTGACAAGAATGAACCATGGTTTGGTCCTGATATTGTACAGTCAAAGAAACTAAGGAGGAAATTTGAGTGCCAATGGCAGAAAAGCGGTTTGACTGTTCATAGAGAAATGTTTAAGGAACAATGCAAGGTTGTTCGGAACAAAATTCGTACAGCACGGACTGATTATTATGCTAACGTTATATCCAGTGCTTCATCTTCTAAGGAACTCTTCAGGACTGTTGACTATCTCACTAACAAATGTTCATCTACAACCTTGCCTTCCTACTCATGTCCAACTGAGTTGTCTGAACGGTTCTCCTTTTACTTCTCCAATAAGATCTCTGAACTTTGCTCCAGATTAAATTCCCAGAGAGTCTCTCTACCATCTATTTGTCTACCTGATGAATCGCCAGGTTCTTTTCTTGAAAATTTCCCTCAAGTGACGGAAGAAGAAATACACAAAATTATCATGAGCTCTCCATCTAAATCTTGTACGTTTGATCCAGTGCCAACATGGCTTGTTAAACATTGTTCAGCTGAGCTCATTCCTGTTATCACAAAAATTGTAAATACATCCATGTCAACAGGATCTGTTCCTGAATCCTTTAAAATTGCTCAAGTGACTCCTGTACTTAAGAAAAGCACCTTGGATAGAAACTGTATGAATAATTTTCGGCCTATCTCGAACCTGAGTTTCGTTTCTAAAGTTCTAGAAAAGGCAGTTTTATCTCGTTTGATGGACCACCTTGTACATAATAACCTTCTTGAACCTTTCCAATCTGCCTACAAGTCTGGCCACAGTACAGAAACTGTCCTAAATGCAGTCCATAATTTCATTACCTCTCAACTTGACGAAGGTCGTTATGTTCTTTTAGTTTTATTAGACTTATCATCAGCATTTGACACAGTAAATCATGCTATTTTACTAGAAAGGCTCCAGTCGAAGTACAAATTATGCGGAACTGTTCTGTCATAGTTTAAATCTTATATTACAGAGCGTTTTCAGCATGTTAAGATTGAAAATGCTCTCTCATCTCTGCGTCCTTTAACTACAGGTGTTCTACAGGGCTCTGTACTTGGACCTGTTCTGTTTTCCTTATATCTTGCTGAGCTAAGTGATGTTATTCGCAGTCATGATGTTTATTTCCATCATTACGCAGATGATACTCAGCTTCTATTAGCTTTTGACCGAGATTCTGTGCCATTTGCTTTCCACAAAATGGAAACCTGTATTAACGCTGTCAACATCTGGCTTGCAACCAATCAACTGAAACTTAACTGCGAAAAAACTGAATTTATTGTTTTCCAATCACGCTTTTCAGATGTCGCACCCACTTTCCCTACACTTAATGTTGGTGGAGAGCCAATTCACATTTCTTCAACAGTGAGAAATTTAGGAGCTTATTTTGACCATACTATGACTCTTGAACATCATGTAACAAATCTTTGTCGTTCTGCAAATTGCCAACTGAGGAAAATCAGTCGAATGAGGAAGTACCTTGACAGTAAGAGTTGTGAGATACTAGTGCATGCCTTTATTACTTCAAGGCTTGATTTTCTTAATTCACTCCTACATGGCCTCCCTGAATCAGCTATTCAGAAACTCCAGAAGATACAAAACACTGCTGCTCGTATTGTAAAAAGGAAAGGGAGAAACTGCCATATTACTCCAATCCTCAAAGAACTCCACTGGCTTCCAATCAGCTCTAGGATTCAGTACAAGTTGCTACTACTTGCCTTTCGGGCTTATGTCTTGGGCGAGCCTAAGTACCTTTCACAACTTCTCTTGCCATATATTCCAACTCGCCCACTTCAATCCTCCTGCAAATCATATTTATCTGTACCAAAACTACGCCTGAAAACCTATGGCTGTAGAAGTTTTCAGTACTGTGCATCATCTGTATGGAACAGTTTACCAGATGATTTACGAGCATGCTCGCAACTTTCTGTTTTTAAGGGTTTACTTAAGACTCATTTGTTCAATACTGCTTATACTTAATGAACTTCTCTGTTTTCTTGTAAAGCGCCTTGAGCAGTAACAGCTTGGAACTGATTGGCGCTATATAAGCCTAATTTATTATTATTATTATTATTATTATTATTATTATTATTATTATTATTATTATTATTATTATTATTATTATTATTATTATTATTATTATTATTATGATTATGATTATGATTATGATTATGATTATGATTATGATTATGATTATGATTATGATTATGATTATGATTATGATTATGATTATGATTATGATTATGATTATGATTATGATTATGATTATGATTATGATTATGATTATGATTATGATTATGATTATTATTATTATTATTATTATAATAATATCATACATTTATAGTTTGACCTCTTGTGACCTGAAATAGTGAGTGTTTAACCTATAAAGTAACAGGATTCTTGTATTCAATGGAGGGCAAGTCCAAGCTAAGGTCCCCTCAAATAGCAAATTATGAAACTAATAATATGAATGCATATTTGGTATCATTGTAATGCTAAAAGTTCATATTAAATCATGACTCCTTTTTTTTGTTACAAAAATCCATAATTCAGGTGAATAAGACCACCTAATTTGCATAATTAGCATAATTGGTGTTTCGTATGGGACACTAATTAATTGATGTAACTTTCTGAAGAAGAACATTTAATATATTTCTTTTCCATGGACACATGTAACTCAGTACAAAGTTTCAAATAAAGCTGAAAAATGAGAAAAAAAATTAATTAATATGCTAATTAGGCTGTTGCCTAAGGTCATTTGTCCCATACGAAACATTTTCACATGATATTTTTGACCCCACTTGAAGAGTTGAGATTTTTTTTTTCAAAATTTTCTCAAAACCTCTAATTTACAAGACAGTCATCTTATTAAATCGCTTTGTGTTTCATAAATATTCTTTGCTTTTGATTAATGGCTAATTAATTATTTGTTTCGTATGGGACATTTGCGTTTCGTATGGGACAATTTCACAGTGTTGGATTCTAATTGAACAATGGAGGCATTTATATATCCCCACAGTTATAGCTATGAATAGGTGCATGGAGATTTGGAAACTGAAATCAAACTTGGGGTGGTCTTTTTCCCTGCCCCACCCACATAATAGCCCCTCCCCCATCCCCCACATTTAAAATGCATTCAACGAACCTGCAGCAAACTACCCAGACACAAATCACAGTTGTAAACACCGGGTCAATTTCACTTTGTTACTCCCAGAATGTACCAAGAAAGTCAAATCAACACCTGTTCCCAAAATCAAACTATACCTTTACTCCCCCACCCCCTCCCCCCACCTCCTCCTTACACACACACACACACACACACACACACACACACACACACAAACACTCATGCACCAGGACTTTTAGCAGGCTATGGTCTTCAATCAACATTGTTCTGTAGGTACAGTAGCTGTTGTGTTGAATGGACATTTTGTCAAGAATACTTATTCAGTTGGATAAACTATATCACTGACTGTTTGGCAAAATGCAAGCCCCAGACTACAATTAGGTTCCATGTACAGTAGCTATTCATGTGCATGCCTGGCTGCAACTTATTGGAGATAAACTATCACTGAGTAGTGGGGAACACCCTTTTGTTAAAGGATTAGCAGACACATCTCACTCATTGGACAATGCAATAGCGACTGTTTAGTGTACTAGTACACATGAAACCAATAATATGGATCCATATTTGGTATCACTGTAAAGCTAAAAGCTTAAATCATGACACCTTTTTTTGTTACAAAAATCCATAATTCAGGTGAATAATACCACCTAATATCCATAATTAGCATAATTGGCATTTCGTATGGGGCACTTATTAATTGATGTAACTTACTGAAGAAGTACATTTAATATATTTTTTTCCATGGACATATGTAACTCAGCACAAAGTTTCAAATAAAGCAGAAAAATTAGAAAAGAATTAATTAATATGCTAATTAGGCTGTTGCCTAAGGTCATTTGACCCATACCAAACATTTTCACATGATATTTTTGACCCCACTTGAAGAGTTGAGATTTTTTTTTCAAAATTTTCTCAAAACCTCTAATTTACAAGATAGTCATCTTATTAAATCACTTTGTGTTTCATAAATATTCTTTGCTTTTGATTAATGGCTAATTAATTATTTGTTTCGTATGGGACATTTGCGTTTCGTATGGGACAGTTTCACAGTGTTGGATTCTAATTGAACAATGGAGGCATTTATATATCCCCATAGTTATGGCTATGAATAGGTGCGTGGAGATTTGGAAACTGAAATCAAACTTGGGGTGGTCTTTTTCCCTGCCCCACCCACATAATAGCCCCTCCCCCATCCCCCACATTTAAAATGCATTAAGCCAACCTGCAGCAAACTACCCAGACACAAACCACAGTTGTAAACACAGGGTCAATTTCTACAGGGATTAGAACCATGATGGTTGTCTGATACTGTAATACAGTACTGTAGTTACCATATTCTTATTTGTGTTTGTGTTTACTATCTTTATGATGAGTTGGTGATTGGAAATGTCCCAGCTAACAGGTTTTCATCTTTTTCTTGAAATCTGCTAAATTTCTGCCATAGGCCTAATGGTCAGTTAAATTGCATTTACAGGTGTATACATGTCACTTTGACCAATAGAGAATTACACACCTGGCAGTTGGAATTATTTTGTGGACAAGACAGTGAGATACACAGACTGTTGAACTTCCAGAACTGGATTGTAGAATTTAGTAAATGTTTGCGAACTAGTTCGTATTATATGCTTATGTGTGCTGTAGCACTTAGCGTAAAAAACAAATTTTTGGTTTCAAAAATGCTATTTTTTGCATGAAATCTTATGTAACAATGCTATTTTGAACTTCAACTCATTGTTTTTAGACAACATTGGTGTTCTGGTGGTGGGATGTTATTCAGTTAAATCCTTAAATACACTGTAGTGTACTAGGGACAAAATGTCCCATACGAAACTGTCCCATACGAAACACTACATTTTTCATACATATCCATGGTTCACCGCCATCACGCAAAATTTTTCTTGGAAACTTTTATTCATATGTGTATAACTGTTGTATCTATAACATGTGTTCCTAAATCTAAATTCCGACAAATACTTTCAGAGAAATTTGAGAATAACTACTTTGGGTCAAAAACTTGCATTTTCTCTGGTCCCATACGAAACACGGTACATTAATGAGCCCTCACTTGTGGTAATTAAATTGATTAAGCTGAGTTTTTTCCATGATAGACTTAGTTATAATACTCACTATAGTAGTTTATAAAACTGTAATAAAAAGCTTCCAAACAAAAGTTACAGAGTTTTGAAATCTCTGATTGTCCCATACGAAACATGCGGAATAGCTTGGACTTGCCCTGGAGCAAATTGTTAAACCATGTATAGAAGCTATCCATGCTTCAAAGTATCTTACAGTATACTGTACAAGTTTGCATGAGCAGATAATGCCCTTTAGTGATATCAGATGACCTTTTTCTGACCTCTACCAAATATTGCAGGGTACTGTACTTCTGCATGCTCAATAAAATGCATCTACTGTACATGTGAAAAGTAGGTAAGTAGGCTATACAGTACATACTTCCTACCATGAGAAAGTGTGTTGACATAGTTTTCAGATAGCCACAGGTGATCTCAGATGCATGACGTTTGACCTCTAGAAGAAACCATAGAGTTATGTCTCTTTGCTACGTGCCAAGTATGGTGCGTTTCCATGTGCCCTATGAGAAATTGTTAATGTTTGAGAATTGGACCTCCAATGACCCAAGGTGACCTTTGACCTTCACTTACAGCTACAAGTTTATTCCTTTTCATGTAATCCATCTGCATGCTTAGTATGAAAAGCATCTATGCTAAGAAAGGTCAAACTCCTACCTTGAAAAGATTTCACTAACAAGGTCTTCAGAGTTTGACATTTGATGTCGCCAGATGATTTTTGACCTTCACCAAAACGGCTAGGATAATTCCTCACTACACAATGGATCCACATGTCAAGTACTCTATGCTTTAATTGAGATATCATGTGAACACAGTTTTGTGAATTTGACCTTCTGTGACTTCAGTTGACCTTTGGCCTCCATCAGGAAGAATGGGGTTTTGATTCTAAACAGGGGGATCAGTGCACATAGTAAGTATGAAAAGTGGAGTTAACTGTCTTGGAATACAGCTACATATCACAATACTATACGTACATACACACCTACTGTACATATGTACATTATAAACACACCATCACAAATACATAGGTTCCTCTTTCATTGAGACCAGAAACAAATTTCCATTATACAGCTTCTCAGTGTTGCCAGAAACACACCCTCAGTTTCAGGGGTCAGCATTCGCTATTGAAAACAAGCTTGTAACAGAATCAGCTTCTAGCATTTCCAGAGATACTGTAGCGCCATTTTGTACCAAATGTACCTGTTGGATATTATGCAACGGGTTACCTAATTCCACAAAATTTCACACAGACTGACTTTTATGAAAGACATGTGTAAGCCTCCAGTCTCTTTTCATTGGTTGCCCTTTGTAGAGAGCTTTCCATGTATTGTGTACTGTAACCACTGATATGCAGAAAATTACAGTAATAGGCTGAAGTACTGTGTGTAACCCTTCATTCCCTTTGAAACAGATGTACCTGTTCTCCTGTTAGTTGCACAACAGTGTAATTATAGGGGCAAGCTAGGGTGTTAGTGTCTGTCAGTACAATTTGAACTACCTGTAGATGTAATCAAGTTTTGTTTATTTTATCTATTGCCAGTGGTCGGAAAATAACATGATATTTTGTTTATCCAAATAAAATACTGTAGTCTTGAGGGAACTTCATAATAACAGTTTCTAATTTTTCTTTGTCTTTTTCCTCAAGACCAGTCCAAACAATCTCAGAATGATTTCTAAAAGCTTGGTTTTCAAGATATTGCTCCTCAGTGGAAGTTTGTCCTTCACATGGAGTCATCCCCAGTGTACTGACTTTTATCCGCCATTTGAAGATGTTAATCTGCAGTACTGCTCACAGTATCAAGAATTCGGCTGTTGTGTTGCTGAGCGAGATGCAGAGCTACAAGATCTCGCTTCGTCAATCTTGAGTAATTTTCCTGAGAAGGTGAGAGGAGACTGTGACAATTTTGTGAGAGATATTCTTTGTCAAGAATGCTCACCATATGCAGCTCATGTGTTCAACATGGAGGATAGGTCAAGAGCAGACTGGTCAGACTTTCCAGGTCTTTGTACTGAGTACTGCCGTAACTTCCACCAGACCTGTGATCAACTTCTCCCTTACTTGACAAGAAGTCAAGCTTTGTTGAATGCTTCAACTGAATCAATTGATGCTTTTTGTGATGCTCAGATGATTGATGATGTGGATTATTGTTTCCCAGACATATTGTATGACATGGATCTAAATGATCAAGTCCGAGAGAGCCAAATAGGTTCCAGTGATGACTGCCTATGTTTGGAAGAATTTGCCAACAATTTAAGAAACCCGTTAGCTCTTACTTTTGCAAGTGATAGTACTCACAGAATATATGTTGTTGAACAGACAGGAGTAGTGACCATATTCTTTAGGAATGGATCATATTTACATGATCCTTTCCTTGACATTCAGGATCTAGTTTATGTATCAAGTAGGACTGGTGATGAGAGGGGTTTGCTGGGTCTCGCATTTCACCCAAATTATGCTGAAAATCGTAAGTTGTATGTCCACTACACAACCAGTTATGAAGGTACTTTGTATGTGAGGATTAGTGAACTAGAGAGTTTTCCTAATGATACGAATCGTGCTGATGCTAGGACAGAGAGAGTTTTAATCCAGGTAGAACAACCAGCTGGAAATCACAATGGTGGCAGCCTGTTCTTCGACCTGGAGGGTTACTTACTCATTTCTTTAGGAGACGGTGGCAGAGCTGGTGATCCATTCGGTGAATTTGGAAATGGGCTTAACTTGTGAGTATAAATTGGGCCCAAAGAAGGGTAATGGGATAATTTCCCTTCTTTTAAATGTGTAATATTTACTACTTGTACAGTATGCAGTTATATGTACAGTAATACCATATACATGATATACCATACTACTTTGTGCCCTACTGTAGTGTCCTCATCTTCATCACTTATTATACTGATGTCCCCAAGTTCTGTTTATTTGTGGTAAGCCTGGCACCTTGTTATTGAGCTCAACAAAACAGGAAAGCATGCCGTATCTGTCCTTTTTAAAAACTTCTTTCTGTGGCTTAATTCACAATCAATAGATGATCAGACTAATTGTACTACAGCTAACTAATATGCAGTAATGTACCTTTTCAGGGAAAAGTTACATTGAATACCTCTTGATTTTTAAAGACAGTAAAGAATCAATCTACCATCATCTACAGTGCTTGTCGTTTTGGTGTTGAGAGAATTCATACTGTGATGATTTATCTAAACTCACAATTACATGCAAGTCAGTTTAGTGGCAGTATGTATGTGCATTGGCACAATAAAAGTGCTGTTGTATTTTGTTGTTCACTCTAAACATACAGGAGTTTATATTATATAGAGGTCATTTTGTCAATGTATAATTCAAACAAATGAGTGCTATCATTGCACTATTACTCAGCAGTATGTATGTCACTCTGAGCAGTGAACCAGATAGTAGAAGTCACAATAGGAATTGTATGGATTCATTACCATATGAATTCTATAATATTGTTGTGTTAGTTGGAAGATACTGGCTGCTTGTCGTTTCAAATGGTCTTCTGTGTTCTAGAACTGCAGTTATGTTCAAGTGTACAAGTGTACAGGACCATTTTCATGGAGAGGGGCAACTGAGTACTTTTGCCAGAAATTGTGAGAACGTGTACAAAATATAGCATGTATTTTTCGCCAAAATTTAGAAAATTTTTTGCCTGAATGAGGAGGGGGAATGCAGACCCAGTGCCTCTTACCGTATGCCTGATGTTCATCAAGAGCACTAGCCCTCAGGAGTCCTAAAATAAGCCCAGCTTGCCCAGCAAAGACTGGAAAGCGAAGTAAAGACTGGCCAGCATTCAGGAACAAAGACCAGCGCATGACATAAAAAGCAGTGGAGGCAAGTGTAAATAATGACCAGAGACATGGAGTTGATATTACTATTACAGCTGACCATAAATTAGTATGAAAAACTTCTCTCTCAAAATGTAGGCAAGATACTGTATCTTTAATTTTTACAAAATACATATACAGCTAGAGTTACAAAATTGGTACAAGTTTACCATTTTCTCATGGTTTTCTTTTTTTTCTACTACTTTACAAGCTATTTTAGTTGTACATGTAATTTTTGTGCTTTATGCCCTTTTTTTAAGCTTTCTATGAGGGCCTCAGGTGAGGTTAGCTGATTTTAGCTAATCGAGGTGTCCACCCTTGCACTTGACAGTGTTAAATAAATAAGATATACTGTAATGGCATATGGTTGCATCAGTTGGGGACACTGACTGGCATACCTTTTGTTATTAGCCATTCAAATAACTTTTCTGGAATAGCAAATTTTCAAAATAGTTGGAGTCCTAGATCAAAAGCCATGCAGGCCCTACACCTTGCTACTGCAGCTTCTTCTCAAGCAAATCCCATACGATCTTACAAATGATCAGGTAATGTACATCGACCAACCTTTCTAGTATCCAGCCATTTACAACCTTCAGAAGGCTACTGGTGATTTGCTACCATAAGACCTACAGTAATGTTACTCTGAAATTAATCATCACACTTACTTCGTTTTTTTCACAACTCTGGTCTGTCATCCACTGGTCTGTGCTCCTGCATGCTGGCCGGTCTTTACTTTCCTTGCTGATCTTTGATTGCTGGTCTTTATTTACCTTGCCGGGCTTATTTTAGTAGGACCGGCCCTCAGTGCCAACAATGATAATTGCATCTGCCCCATAATTCTCAATTGGGTGAATACTTAATCCACTAAAACACCTGACTTTCATTGATGAATGCCATGTACTTTATCCCTTGAAAACTGGTATGGTACAGGGGCGGATTTAGGGGGGGCCAGGGGGCCCAGGCCCCCCCTTCCAAAAATTTTTGAAGTTTTTTCAACTTCATAAAACAAATGACTATACCCTATACCAATTAAATAGGCCTTTGTGATGTGTCAGAGTGAAATTCAAATTTGTTCATTATTTAAATATCTACCTCAGAAAGTAAGTCTTATGTTAATAATTCTGTTACTGACCTCCGGCTGATAACATTTTGGCTTATATTGGTCACAGTAACTATTTCCGGGCATTGCAAGGGGTTGCCCATGAGCGCTGTATTGGATTGCTAACTTCAGTCTATTACCGGCCGGGCCCACAGCATTGGGAACACTGCTTCTACTTTCAAGGAAATTTCAGAATTCTTTAATATTTAGAGGAATATTTTCAACAACCTCAGGCTTTTAACTATAACTTGCTGCAACATTAGCGTCTTCTTTAAGCTTTGTAATTTACTTAAATGAAATGTACTTCGAATTTAGGGTAATATAAGGAAAAACAAGACTTCAATTCGGGAAACTGCCATCCTAATATGTGGACAAAAAGGCTACTCTCCTCTTTCATCCAACCAAAATTTAAATTTCACTAAATTATGAGCATTTTCCAGCCATATATGATCAGTTTCAAAAATATACTAAAGACACCACCATTTTGCATCTGAGCAATCTTAAATTAACAAAAATTTTCTTAAAGGGGAGGGGACACCCCTCCCCAGAAAAGCACCTTCAACCAAACCAAAAATTAAAATTGACTGAATTATGAACACTTTCCAGCCATGTATGATCAGTTCAAAAATTATACCAAAGATATTGCCATTTTGCATCTGAGCAATCTTAAATTAACAAAAATTTTCTTAAAGGGGAGGGGACACCCCTCCCCAGAAAAGCACCTTCCACCAAACCAAAAATTAAAATTGACTGAATTATGAACACTTTCCAGCCATGTATGATCAGTTCAAAAATTATACCAAAGATATTGCCATTTTGCATCTGAGCAATCTTAAATTAACAAAAATTTTCTTAAAGGGGAGGGGGACACCCCTCCCCAGAAAAGCACCTTCCACCAAACCAAAAATTAAAATTGACTGAATTATGAACACTTTCCAGCCATGTATGATCAGTTCAAAAATTATACCAAAGATATCGCCATTTTGCATCTGAGCAATCTTAAATTAACAAAAATTTTCTTAAAGGGGAGGGGGACAGCCCCCTCCCCTTAGACCCCTCCCCCAGGACGTCGATCACTCATCACATACTTTACCCCCTATCAAAATATCCTGCCACCCCCTGGTGCAACGCCTCCCCCTTAGATCCATCCCCCAGATCGGACTTTTATACAAACCACCATGACCTGGGCCCCCCCTTTTGCCAAATCCTGGATCCGCCACTGTGGTATGGTACAGTATGTTTGAACATCAGGCTCACAAAGAATCCTTATTATTAAAATTTTATGCAATTTTCATATCAATATTACATACATTTTGCTTCTTTAACAGAGCTACATTTCTTGGTAAAATTCTTCGCATTGATGTGGATGGAAGGGATGGTTCTTTACCTTATGGCATCCCTCCAAGTAACCCATTTGTGAACGAAGATCCGCAGATGAAGTTCCATGAGATTTTTGCATATGGTGTCCGAAATATGTGGCGATGCTCTGTTGACCGTGGAGATTCAGAGAGTGGGTATGGTGCCGGAAGGATCTTCTGTGGGGATGTCGGACAGAATAGATATGAGGAGATTGATATCATTGTAAATGGAGGAAACTATGGTTGGAGGGCCATGGAAGGCAACAGCTGCTATGACAGTAACCTTTGCAATGAGCGGTTTATTGGAGGTAAGACCTAGTTCTCAGGTATTGGAGGGTTAGGGGAGTATTGTGGCACTTTAAATAGCCAGAAGACGAGTCGTCTAGAACGTTAAAGTGGGTTATAAAAAATTTTGGATTCCACAGGCAAATACAACAAAAGTGCCTCAGGTTTGTGACCATCATAGTACTGCAACACTTCCCAGAGGCCTTACATGATGTGTTTGAATTTGCGAAGATATGATTTATCTTTATGATCTTGCTCATTTATAATAGGACATTAATCATAAAAAAACTCTTGGGTTATTTTTCCTCATGGGAGACCACAAATAGAAACACAGTATGCTGATTACTTGATAGTTTATGCACTTCACATGTGTAGTCGGCACAGAATTGGGTTTTAATTAAAAAAAAATAAAAAAATTATTTGCCACAATAGCTGTGTGTGTCTTCATATGTAAATCTATGGTTCATGGTGTAAAATTGAGTTGATTTCTATCCTTTTGTATGAAATTTCATGCTGAGAATACAGTATTCTTTTTTTGAAACTTCAACAAAGTGGCACCCAAGTTAGTTCAGTATATGTTTATGAGGTGCGTAACCAGGCTTTTATCCCTGAGGCAGGGTTTTCAAACACACTAAACACAGTTATACCAGCGTCATTGCCAGACCATAAAATCCTACCAACATGCTTGGGAATCAAGGGAAGGGGTGGGATTCATGGACAGTGCCCAGATGAGTATGGAGTCATACTGGAATATTTTCCAAAGAAATGGGTGATTTGGGGGGATTGTTTTTTCCCACTTGATTTATTGGTTGAACCACCCAAACATCTCTGACTTGGCTGGTGAACCACCCAAACATCCCTTTCTTGGCTAGTGAACCACCCAAACATTCCTGCCTTGAATGGTGAACCACCCAAATAATCTCTGACTTGGTTAAGTGCCTGGTGATTACAGTACAGTGTGGAAGACTGAAATTTTCTTTAATGTGTTTGTCTTTCAGACAATTATGTTTCCCCCATTCATGTGTATTCCCATTCTGTTGGTAAATCTGTTACTGGTGGCTATGTCTACAGAGGCTGTCAGTACCCACACCTTCAAGGAATTTATATCTATGGTGACTTCTGGAATGGGTGAGTCTTGGAACTTTATTCATCACAAAGTGAAGAAGCTATATCCAACACAGATTGAATTGTTTAACTACCATGTGAAATTCTGCTACAATTTGCACTCTTGGCAGCTAGTGGAATTCTTGTGCAGTATCAGTTTTCATAGTGTGAATGTTTTCTAGGTGGAAGGTTACAGGGTAAGGTTTTAGAGGGTTAAGCTTAATTGCCAGGGCTGACAAGATAAACGTATAAAAGTAGAGCCATGACCATGTGACATATCGAAGGATCCTGATAGGTGTATGGATTGATTTAAAACCTGTGGTCAACAGGATACAGTGTTTTCTGTTGTTTTCAATATTAATAGGACATCTGAAACTGGTGGCATGTGTCATACAAGGGAGTGAGAGGGAAGAAAACACAACAACACTATTAAGTTGTTAACTTGATACATTCAGAGTTACCAACTGTAATTTTCAGTTTTATAGTTTGCAAGCCCATAAAATCAGAGCTTTCTGATTTCCAATTTCTGATGTTAATATTAATAATGATGATAAAAATGAAAAGTATGTAGGAGAATTGTGGAGCATCCACTGGGAAAGAAAATATTGACACCATGTTTGCAAACCTGAGTAATTTCCACATTTCATGTAAAACACTGTGGCTATCATTAATTTTGCAAGTTTTATATCTCATGAAGCACATTCTGACCTTCAGAATGTTCTGTTTTCTCAAATTCTTCTTTCTCTGGCACACATTATACTATACCTACCTGCTAGTACCTATACCACAGGCTATTGGCTATCAATTTCCCATGGTGAAAAAGGGACTGAAATCTCACAATTAACCCCACACTATATTAGCCACTTTTTACCAAAATTGATCTCTGGTCTCATGATGCCCATGTACAGTAAGAACTTGCCCCCAACAGGGATGTGCTTCTCAAGCCACACTACTGTATGCTATTTTTAGGCTATACAGTAATTATCTTAACTTTAACCTTTAGCCATAATTTTCTGCAGCTAAATCTCCTTTAAGATCTTGGGTTTGCAGCCCAATCGGAAGTCAGTAATTGCTTTATTAAAGCAACTTGTACTAAACTTTGAGTTGATAAACACTGTGGAAACAAAACTGTACATAAAATGAAGATCCAAAAATGAGTGGTTAAGTGAGGTATTAACAACAATAGGCCGACATTGTACTGGATAGTATAGTGCTGTGTTAGAGGTGAATGCATAGCACAGCGAGACTTCTTTCATTGTTTTTAAGTGGGGATTGATAGCCAATATCCTATAGTATATTTTTCAGCAGGTAGGTATGATTGTGTAAGGAGAAAATCCTTTCAAAGGACAGGTCGGTTGGCAAGTACATAAATTGTCTGTGAGTGAGTATACGTACTGTATTCACAGATTGACTGTTAAGAGCTTTCACTCAAATTGCCAGTTGCATATAGCAGACAAATTGTGTGTGGCACTTCAGAGCCAGCTGATCGACTAATATCAACAAAACAAAAGACATGTAAACGTGCCTTTATTTGTGTTTTTAGTCGTCTCTTTAAACTTGAAGAAAATGGAGAAGAATGGACAAATACAGAGATTTGCCTTGGAACCAAAGATATCTGTACTGGTAATCTGTGGAATTTCTTCCCAAAGAACATCCTTTCGTTTGGGGAAGATGAAGCAGGTAGGTTACATAACAAGTGTTCAGCATTGGTACTTACTTGGCATCACTTTCCTTAAGAGCCTTTTGGCAGGACATGGAATTCCTTTGTGATTTCTCAGTAATTTCCACAACAATATTTTTCATACTGGCTGCTGTTGAATAGTGTGCCAAACTAATGGCTGCATAAAAGTTCCTTGGGTGATAGCAGGAAATCTTAGACTGAACAGTGAAGGCTTGTCATGTATCCATTTATAGAGACTGAATCTTTAGTTTTTCAAAAAGCCTTTAACCTACAGGTTATCAAACAGATCTGGGAATAGTACAGTACTTTGCTCATCTTGTGGCCTGCTTTGAAACTGTGTCATCTGTCATGGGGTGCAAATTTTGGAAAACATTTGTGTCTTGTAATTCCATTATACTATTGATTTACTATCCAGAAATGTTCATTGTGAGTTGGAAAATTTACCATTTTGACTATAAATGTTATCATACTTTACTGTTACATTTCATATAAGGAGAGTGGGAGACATAGTCACTAATACGTGCATGGGTGAAGGTAGGTGTCTCCATTAAAGTATTAGTCTGTCTGAATTGTGGATACAAGTTTAGCTGGGATTTAATTCTGTGACAAGGCAATATTGGGGCTCAAGAGCAATGCTTACATGAAGCAGGCATCAGGCAATTGTCACCCAACTGCCCATGATATGACTTGGTGACTAAACTTTCTTACAAAGCACCTGGTCATAACCCCCATCTTATTAAGTTGTAAACTGAGGTAAGTGTTGTTATATGTGAACTTGCATTTTCTTTCATTTTTGCACAAAACACTGATGTAATTTCAAGAGCTCATTTCACATGTTTGTGTGTACGTGTTGTAACTTACCAATTAATTTCCAGAATCTAGACAGTGTGTGGTTAATTTGCTAAACGTCATGCATAAAGTAGTTTCCACTTGAAAAAAAAGCTCTTGGTTGTGGAAAATGTTACCTTGTTCTGCCAAAATCTCAAAGACCCAGAGCCAAAACATAGATTGGACTGGAGCCTGTTCGTATCCTCGTCATGTTAGGATTTCACAGTAATCATTCCAATTGCAGTGAAGTTGCTACCTTACCTGTAGAGGGCTAGTGTTCAATTGCTTAAGCATAATTCCATGACACAAATGTCTGTCACTTTACTCTGCCTTACTGTTTCCCATTTTCATTTTGGTCCTGTCACACAGGTGAAGTTTACATGCTGGTCACAGACATAGCGAGTTCATCTCATACTGGTGGCAAAATATTTAGATTTGTTGATCCTAATAAGTAAGTTTTTCATGTAAAGATCTCATTCATGTAAATGTCTGTCTATTGTTTCAAAGACATGATTGCCTTCCTGCTAAAGCTCAGAATGTGAAGGGTTTAGAGAGACATCAAACAATAATGAGTAGAAAGAACATTAGCAAGGAGTTAAACCAACTGAATTTTGGGTTCATTGATGAGAGAATTCCACACAGTTTTGACATTCTTGTAGAAATGTTGGGTACACACATTTCCCCAAAAGTCAGTGCAGTATCTATTCAAAAAAATGATCTGGAGATTTACAGAATATTTGGTTTTATGCAGGCTAAATTCCTTGTTATACCATCAGCAGGTTTAAAGGTGTAGACTACTCTTCTTTTCATCAGTCCACCTGTAGTATATCTGTAACAACATTGTAACTCTCAAAGCAGATGAAAAGATGTACCTCTAGAGTACCTATCCAACACTGGCAAGTAATGACATAGGTCATCACTGACATTTCACTGTATTCATAAGTCTTGTTGAAAGTTATTTCTGAACTGTGGATTGGTTCTGATGTAAGAATGTACATATTTCAAGGAAGAGCTATAAACTGTAATATTCTACTGTTCAACCTTCCATTTTTACACAACAGTTGAATAAGGACATTGAGTGAATTGTAAGCAAGGGAAATCAAAAATCCCATTGACTTTGCTTCAAGTGTTCCATAATCATAGTTGTCAGTGGATATTAATTTTTTTGAAGGTGTTGGTGTACATGGATTTAAACAGAGTACAATTATGTACGCAAATGGATGATAAATTCTTGCAAAAGTTTGTGGGAACTGTTATTACAAGTGCAGCCAGTATAAGCACAGGAGTTGTATATGTCTGCAGGGTGAGCAAATCTGTAATTCATTTCTCATCAGACATTCACTGCTTTGGTTATTTTGACTCTCTTTCTAGGAGAGGTAATCCTGAAGAGTGCCATGTAGAAGAGAGACCTGTACCTGTCTTTGGACCCATCTCACCATTTGAGCCAAGCAGCAATGGTAAGAGGAAATCAGGGCTATTGGTATCTCGTCATCAAAACAATTCCATTCATATTAAGAGGGTCACAAGTGTATTAGGTGACATTCAGCAATCCTCCAAAGAAGAGAAATTTTCTAATTTTTTCCATGACCCAAAATATTAGACAACTAAGGAAGTGAAATGCCCACATTGATCCTGTAGATGACCCCATGCTTAGAAGAAAACACTATGTCAAGTTTAAACTCATGGTAAATGCTGAAATGAATACTGAAGAATTGCTTTTGTGTTCTGGAGCAGCTATATGTAGGTCATTTAGAGGGCAGTAGTGAATGGATTAATTAAGGGGTGATGAAATGTCATTGTAACCTTATAAATATTTTAAAGTTAGACATAAAAGTAATGGGCCATGCTTTCATACACAGTACTGGGGGTTTATCTTTAAGAGTGTAGTAGAATAAAATACCATTTTCTTGACTTAGTGTTATTATGCAAAAACAGTGGTTGTGAAAAGTTAGTATCTTCAAGCACCTACGCTACTCAATAATAAAGTGGCTGGTACGCTGAAGTGAACTCAAATTGATTTCAGTTTGTATTCTGGTTGTAAAAAACATGTAAAGGCTGTAATGTTTTCTTTCATTTTACAGAGCTGCCAACTAGTACGGATTTTCCGTATTTAGTACGGAAAATCGTCACAAATATGGGAATACAGATTTTTCCCTGAAAATCTGAATTTTGCGTGACCAATAAATAGGAAAGAAATTTATTTCTGTTTAGCCAACAAACTAAACGACTGACAAAAGACTATTTCACATTTCTGTTCAGTACCATAGTACTAGTGTATTTATTTGAGCCCAGTAATCTATGCTGTTATGTTATTGGTTGAATTTTTGTCAACAAGTTGGGGTTGAACCAATCAATAGTTAGTTTGAAGCAGGTTAATGTCATTCCATAAGCTACCATATCATTGGTTGATCATTAGTAAACAGATACACTTTCACCCAATCAGAAACTGTGTTAAAGCTAGTTTCTGAGTGCAGTGAGAGTACTTATCACATGCATAGCCAACCTGCCAGAGATCAGATGGCACTGGCAGAGAAGCCCAACAGTAACGTTAGATTTGACTGTCATATAATGGGAAAAATAGCATCACAAAATGGAATCAATAAAACTTATAGCATGAATATCGCAGTATGTAAACATGGCTCCTCTTCATTCAGAGCAGCATAGGCAGGCACAGTGCAAAATGCGTCAGGGAGATCAACTTTTAACGTATGTGTTGTTACAGAACCAACAACAAACTTACACATTAACATTAGACTCAGTGCATAGCCTTATTTAGTTGGAAGCACAAATCTACTGCAGAGCTCCAGGTTTATGGGATAGAGGCATCGTTCCCACATTGTCGATGCTTGTGATCAAGACTGACAGTTAAATAATGGACTGACACTTCTAGTGAATTTTTTCTGGAAACAAATTGATTTCTGTTTGCTGTGCGATTAGTTTCACGGATCACGGGCTGTGTGAATGTTCCCTGTCTACCCTAGCCTAACTAGGCTACCACAGTAAAGGCCCTAGGCTGGCCTAACCATACTAGCCTACAGCATGTATGATATACCAAAGGGAGTGCAATTTGGCAGGGACCGGAATCGTTCACTCCAGTCTCCATACCAATTGTACAGCATCGCGCCTTCGTGAAGGTGACTGAATTCCGGTCCCACCATGCTATAGGTTGATTAACTTACAGTACAATTACAGGTAGTAGCTTATGCCTAGGCTGGGCCTAATCAAAGCCCTTAGTTATGGCCTGTGAAATGCTGGTACCAATGATCTGTCTTAGCCTAGTTTTTAGTATTTACAGAGAGATCTCTGTGACTGACTGTGCACAGGTTTATAGTAACTAGTATTAGCCTAGGCCTAGCCTAAAGTATTGAGCATAGCCTAGGCTATACTGTAGGCTAGGCCTATATTTAAATTATAGCCTAGGCTAGGCCTTTTTGCACTAAAATTAGTCAGGCAATACAAAATAGCAGTGGAAATTTGAAAGATTGGTTAGAAGAACAGTGATTTTAGCAGCTAGCCTAAACCCATATGGTGGACAAGTGTGCCCCTGCCTTTTTTTTATTGAATATAGCCTAGACTGTCAGTGCATGAATTTGTTACTATAAAAAGAATCTGAGTGGAGGTTTGTTTGACATGGAGCATACCATTGACCCTGAATCACAGATGAGCTTGTGCTCCATGCAGAACTGGTCTTATCACACATGGTACAACATATGGGCTAGCCTAACATGGACTTCACTAGATAACAATTTGGGTCAGAGCAAGCTGTTTCTTATCAAGCATTTTGATCTGTTTTTCAATCATAATTTTGAAATTTGCCTCATAGATAGGTGCTTGGATGGATTGTGATGGAACTTGTAGGCAATGATGAAGATAGTTATGTGCAATTAGTAGTTTTCAGATAGATACTTTGTTTTCAAAGTCACCGAGGGTCATTTTATGAATATGTGATACTCAGAATTGCTTCTTTTACAGATTTATTGATTTCTTGTGTGTATGTCATACTTCAGCATAATATTTTCTTTTGCTAAAATGTATCATTCAGTTCGATTAAATAGTCTGGCACTATGTTGCCAGAAGATTACAGTATCGCATCTTCATTTCGTCAAAAATAAGAATTTTTGGTGCAAAATACTGATGTTTGGTCTTCAAAATAAGAAAAACTGTTTTTCAAAGTTGGCAGCTCTGATTTTATGTGACATATATCCACCGAATAACAAGTCTTACTAATGCACAGTTTCCTGCACTTATTGTGAATATATCATTAATTAATTGCCTTTTCAATAGGTTTGTAATACATATTTGGGCATTCTATTTTTGCTGTATAGTTGGTATTGTGAGAAAAACCAGTTTAACTACTGAAATGGTCCTGTGACCGATAAAAACTTGTCAGCAGTATGTAGTGGCTTTATATAAGTAGTTAGTACATGAACTTGAGTCCTATGTATAAATGTGTACAATCTTTTGTTAGTGTTACCACAAAACATTACAAATTGAAAATTGCGATACAGCTGGCAGCATTGTTTTGCGCTTCTAATACATACTGGCGATAAAATAGTGTGCAGAATATGCAGCATACTCTTAATAGAGCTGGGATGTTCATTGCTTCTAATGTCACTAAGTTGTATATATTCTTGTTAGCAGGGAACAATTTAGTGTTCAAAATTTGCACAGCAATTTGGAGGTTTCTGGGCTTCTCTATCACAAAATCATTAAAAACCCTAATGTTGTATGTGCAAAGTCTGCTACACAATTTTGCATTTGTGTAGTAATTTGTCCATCTTGTGTAGCAAAATGCGATGCTATACCGGATAAATTATTCCCTGGTTTTTAGCATGAAACTATGACCTATTGTGTTGGCAAGTTGCATAGAAACAGGCACCTCAAGGTACTATAAACATCCTCTTTACAGTTTCATTCCTCCTCCATCTGTTTAACCCATTATATGTCACAGACATTTGACTGCTGTATGGAAGACTAATGGACCTTGAGGAGTTTGCAACTTAAGTTGTTTTTATATTGCTCATTTTACCTTCGTTAACAAACACAAAACAAGTTCATTTGATGTAGGAAAATAAAATATCTGTTGTTTATTGACAATAGCAAGCTCCCATCTTGTTGCAGATTATTTCTCCATTAGCACCTGTAGCCATGAATGGCCTGAAAAAACTAAGCTTGTCTAAAGAAGCTCTCTAATTCTAAGGTTCTAACTTACTGGACAAGTTTGAAAAATCCACAATTGTGTTGGTTGTGTCTTACTATGAACTTGCTTAGCCTCAAAGAAAACTGAACAGTATGGTTGCTCTTATTTTGTATTTAACTACATAGGAAAAGTTTCAGCTTTCATTAAATTATCTAGAAACCTTTTTCTCCTTTTTGAGAATAGAAAAAAATGGAGCAACCACTGATGGGCAAAGTGTAGGTGAAGAAGATGTCACAAAACCCGATTCAGTTCTGACAACTAGCAGAAGTATTCTTCTCTTACATTATTTGTGAAAATTTTTGTAGTAATACTGAATCAAACAGAGAGTAGAGTTGTGTTTAAAAGTAATCAACAAACATTTATAAACAGTAGTTGTTTTGTGCCCACTAACACTTATAATTGCAAAATTGCAGGAAGTGTTTAAAACTCTTATCAACAAATTGACTGTAATAAGTGAATTACTGACAGATGAGTGATACTTTCCTTAGTAACGATAGGAATGATCAAAGATTGTAGACTGGAATCAGTTACCTTCAATGTTTTGTGATTAGAATCAGAGCATTATGATGAAGACAGCCACAGTAGGGTCATTCTATGTTTGTTAAGTCAGTCAATACTCCAGATGATCTTATATAAATTAGTAACTGTAGATGAAAGACTCAATTAGAGAGCTTAAATTTTTTTAAGGGGTAGGGATAATGTCACAAATTAATCACATTTCTTTAAAAAAGTCATAAAAACTGTCATGTGTTTTTCACTTTTAAAAGTTCTAGGTTTTCCTCACTGGTAATTTATAGCCAAAATAACAGAACAAAATATGCATAATGTGCTCTTGGTATATTCTGCACACTCAGTAGCACTAACCTTACATTTCTTTTTATACAGGTAACAACATTCATGCTGTACCAACCTTGTGCCTAACCCTACTTACAGCAAGTCTAATCGTAACAAAGCCCTTATCTTCTAGTGAGAGGTTGGTTATGTTTGGTTTTGTCATTTTACTTCAGGGTATGCAGTATGTCCAGAGGACTGCCCAGGATTACATACTACACTAAAAAAGAAGAAGTTCTGCAAAGCTTAGTATGGTATGTATGATGCTACATGAGTAGTCGTTACAGCATTACAGGTATCAATAGTAATGACGTGTATATAGTTGTCAGTGGTGTATTGTGTTCAGCTGTGTGTTTTGCATGAATCATCCTGTAAGTTTCTGGCTGTGGAGTATGTGTGCTACCTCATGCATGTACCTTATGAGGTCAATATACCTGTACCTTGTGAAGTTATAATACCTCGTGAGATTAATGCACCTCATGAGGTATACCAATTTGATGAGTTTAATTACAGAATATATTCTTCATGGAAGGTCTTATATTTCAGCAGTAAGGTAGTCAGACAGGAGCTGTCAGCTAGGAACACACCATAGAGTGCTAGAGAAAGCCTATATCCCTTTAAATATAAGGCTATTCCTTTTCTCCCCATGTCCTATTGTAGAAATAAAATGATAAAAACTAGGTAATCTGCTGGTATTCTTGATTCTTTTTCTGTTATTATGATTGATTTGGTGAATGTTTCAATATGATATATCAGACAGAAGTTGAACCTTGTGATGTCTGCTCCGTTAGCTGATTTGTTTATCAAGCTTCATCCCGTAATGTTTTCCAGTTAATGCTAAATCATGCAATATTTCATACGTTTTCCAGTCTCTCTCTATAACCTTATTAAAACCTGCTGGTAAATGTGAATGAAGCTTTTGAAGTTAAAAGTATTGTGCTTAATTTTAGTGTATTAGTAGTGTGTACTAGTGACACTGAATGGTGCCAGGACTACCGTGAATTGATTGCTAAAATGAGTTTCTGAAGAGGCACCAAGCCCTGTTGGATCAAATTTGATGAACAGGGGTCCGTGTATTGTGTAAATTTTGGTAGCCTGACATCTGCTCTAATTATCATTGAGATATCAGTGATGAGACCTTGTGTGGGACATTGCATTTAATTGATAATGAAGCTGATAGTCGTCGTATGTTTATATCATTAACCTGAACAGAGATGTGTACATCAAGAAAAGAAAAAGAATATCAATGACACTCAGCACTCTTCTTCTGTTTGGTATGTGGGTGCTCAAACTCTTTATAGTTTTGAATATACCAATACATTGTCATGTCAGAGAAACAAATTGAAACTTTTCCTATCACAGCTTTTGTTGCTACGGTAACCAGTAAAATCAACTATAACACAGGGATGAATGTGCAAATAACAGGAATCAGTGTTCTCCGGAAGAAGTCCTATGTTAGGGACTTGGAAGAGACAGATAGGATTATTCTTCTGAGAAAAGCTGCCTTTTGTGCATGTCTTGATCTGCAAATTGGTGAAACCTACTTCTTCATGGGAAGTTATCGATTTACCAGTGGAGGACAGTTCATCATCAAAACAACTTCCATTGTTAGGAAATATCATTGGTATATGGGAGCCAGGCTAAATAAGTGGCTGGACTCCAAATCATGCCAGTGAACATTACATGACAATTCAGTTATGTAAGTCTTCTAGATAGAGGGCAGTGTTATGTTTCATGGTGGCCACACTTCACCAACATTTATCCACAGGAGAAGTATGGTTTAATTTAGAAGTTAGGATTGATTGTTAAGCTCTCAGAATCATGTTTCTTTGAGGCTTTTAAAGGCTGTCTCTGTAAAACATATTATTAATTTCGATCTTTGTTCTTATGACTTTTGAGGTCTAACTAACACCTTGTTGTAAATAGGATGACATTTATATAACAGTTGTCTGTACAAAATCATGATGTATCATTCTCTTTGTGCAGCCTAAAACTTTTCAAAACCTTTGGTGGGTACAGATTTTGTACCAAAGGTAGTTCCAAAGAAATAGCTTATTTTGATGTATTACAGATGTCTTTTCATGTTTTGTGTAAGAAGAATAGTCAGTGCTTTCATTTATAGATTTGAGAGAAGTTTATCGAAAGTGACTACATGTATTTTCTTAGATGATTCACGTGCTGGTAATTTTGAAGAATTTGATTCATTAGATGGATATTCATTATTACAGTCACTTATTATTTAAATCAATATGGCATGCTAGTTATTTAACCCTGAAATTTAGGTTTGATTTGTGAAAGAGGGAAATCTGCATTGCTATTCTTATGAGTGGTTGCTAAGATTTTCACATACAAATTTATTACATTTTCAACCCATAGTGACTTTGTGGAAAGCAAAGGGGACATCCCAGCTTTTCCTTGAGGAAAACCTGCTGTACTTTACAACTAGTGTTCTTCTTAACAATCTTATGCTATTGTTATGCAAATAGATGGAAGTTCTGTGACCTATTTTGAACTTTACATTCCTTATGGAACATTCATGTTCCTGTCTATTAAAAGGTGATAATAGTAGATAGAAAAGAAAAAACATTGTTCATCCATGTCAAGAGTTGATATCCTTCTAGTTGCTTCATCTTCACATTATTTTACAAATATTGCAATCTCATCTATTGGTATATGGAAAACCTCACATAGGAGATGAATGAAGTTTCACCAGAAGCTAAGATTTAGTTCCTCTTTTACACATCAAAATTGAATTTATTTTCTTAAAGCCTTTAATTATGTTTGATATCAGTCCATGATTGCAATAACTGTTCAACTTAAAAGAGAGCAACATTCACATCAATTTTTAGCATTATTAAGTCATTAGAATATCACTTGATTTTATCAGTTTTTGTTGTGAGGCATAAACATTTGAATGTGGCAAGAAATGTATCAGATGGTTTAATAATGTGTTTTAGTTACTTGTTAATTGTTACAGGTGGTGATGCCTTTATATTTCTCAGGGTGATTAAAAAGGTTTGTTATAAATTACAATTCACTGGTTTTTATAATTTACACAGCAAAAATTTTAATACTAAATTTCCATAGAAAGCTATATTTTATAGAGAATTTTCTCAATAAATTTTATAGTAAATATTCAGTGTTTGAGGTGGATTGTTTTTGAAATGTTGAATAGACGTTGTAGGTCTAAGGTGTGGGAGGAATTATACTGAATACCATTAACACTGAAGAAGTCTTATAGATGGGAGGGCACCCTTCACCAATGTGTGGACTGTTGGCTGGTGAGAGGGGTTAAAAATGTAAAAGAAGTTAAGTACCGGGCTTGTCAATTGCTAAACCAGCTAGTTGGGGGGGGGTTCTGAATGTATATGTAAGTTTGTGAGGTGTTTCCAAGAAAAGTATGGTAGCAGACCACTTTACTACCCTTACAGTGTTTACATCTTAAACTAAACCTCAAAACTTATCCAGCCTATATGACTTGAAGCTACTTTTCCCAACATCAGAACAAACTCTGCAAGTGATGATAATTACAATTGGGGAAGTATGAACCTATTGATAAGGCAAAAATGCATACAATGTCTACAAGAATTACTTAACCATGCAGTTTAATGTTTAATTAATATACTTTACACTACCAGTGAAATTCCAGGATTGCCTATAGACAAGCAAAAGTGTAAAGAAAATATGCGTGGTGCACAATTAATTGTTCTTGTACATCAAAGGTGCCTTCAAAATCACATTGCAGTGAAAACAAAGCAATGAAACATCAGCCTTTGTCATTGTTTTGGAGGAAGAGAAATGTTCAGTGAAAATTGTGAATATTGTGATTGCAGCAAAGAACACTTTATTGTATAATCCCTTGAGATTTCCAAACCCTAAATGAAATTGGTCTACTTGACAAAAAAAAAGAAAAAAAAATGCTACACATTACATTGTGTTGATTATGATCTAAAGGCCTCCTGGCAAATCGAACATTCACATGTTGAGGCATCATTTTTAGCTCATACCAGTATGCTGGTGTGAGTTATTCTAATCACGCGGCGTCACTCTATTGATCTGTCCACAATTGTTCAAAATGCTTCTTCCACATTCTTTCATGGATTTGTTTGAAACTTTGGCACAATGTTCCTTGGGTGGTCAGCCATTTGGGGTGTTCAGGAATTTTTGGTCCAAGGTCCCATGTGGGCCCTATGGCCCATTTTATAAAATTCTGCAAAATGCTTCTAAAAATTCTCTTGTACAATGTTGATGATATGTCATAGTGATGCTCTGTATGCTCTGTTAATGGTACCTTTAGGGTGTGTAGAAATTTCGAGTCCAACGAGTCCAAGGCCCAAGATGTGCCCAAGGGTCCAGTTTGTTAAATCTTGCAAAATGGTCACTATGTCCTCCAGTTAATGTTAAACAGAGTTGGCAACCTGTCATAATGATGCTTAGTTTGTGATCTGTTTATGGTTTGACAAATGGTCAAGATCTTGTAAACAGGGTCTCTCAAGAAGGGTAACTCTGAGGGGTCTCACACTTGAGCATACTGAGCACGTGAAGGCCCTCGTCCTTGACTGTAAGGCATCAGTCAATGTCGATATCCGGCCCCTGACCCAAGTACCATTAATTTTCTTTCGCCCTTCATGCGGGTTTCGGTAGCAGGGTAGGTAAGTTACAAGATGAAACAAAGCACAACTGCAGCGGTGAAAAAATGTCAAGATGGTGGGAGTGCGATTTTGGCATGTTTAGGAGTTTAAATATCTTCCATACGGGCGTTTTGTGCACAATCTTCTCGGCGAATTTATTCTTTTTTCTTTTTTTGTCCCTGACTTTAAGTTGATGATGGCCTCTAATTTACGCTTAACCATGAGTCTTTACCGTCCAGATTCTAGTTTGTACTGACAGCCTTGTAGGCCACACAGGTTGAAGAACGTCACTAGCAAAACTGTAGTGACAACTTGTGCGTCTCAATTAGTTTGTAGTTTCCCGCAGTCTGGGACGTTGGGGATGCCGAATATTCCGTCATTATACTGCATGGGGGCCCACGCATAGTACTAGACACATTCCAGTCAGTTATGTTGTAGAGTGGGGATTCCTGCCACCTGGAGCATTTCGGAATGCCAAATTTTCTGACTTCAGTCCTAACCTCGATCAAGCCGAGGTCGGCTTTGATCTCGTACAGCCCCCTATTTAGGAATCAAACCTGTGACGGATTCCTGACCCGCCACCATATGAAGAATGTTCTCGCTCCATTCTCTGTTAGGAATACGTGCAAAATGTGTCTCAGTTGTGTACTTAATGACCCGGTAAGGAGATTGATTTGTAGAGTACCTTCTCCATTGCAGAAACAATTTACTGGGTCAATGCCTCTTGCAGTCTTTGAACCCTGACACCGCCTTAAACCCCACACTTACGGGTTTTCCGTGTGCAATCAGTTACGTTAATGCACCCGAAATACTACTGCTAAGGAGTGAAGAGTGTTGAAAGTAATACGCGTGTAAATATCCCTTCCTATTCTCTTCACCTATGACGAGAAAAACAGCTCTTGATTTAAATCGCGAAAATAAAGTCAGTGGCGTAGCTAGCTATTTTGTGTGTGTGTGTGTGGGGGGGGGGGGGGGGCAAAAGCAAAAAAAAAAAATCCGACAGATTATTATCTTGAAGCAATGATGTACTATCTAAGCGTAGCGCCGGCATCATCTGACGTGTAGCGCGCGGAAAAAATTAGATTAAAATATCTTCGAGATTGCCTGAAATGACACATCCAGGCCTTGTCAGTAACCATTTCGATGTGTAATTCTGCTTAAAAACATAAGAAGTGTCATGGGCGTCACTAAGGGGAGGTCGGGGTGTGCAAACGACCCCCTTTGAGCTTTTTTTTTACAGAAACGATTAAAGGATGTACCAAAAATCGAAATAGTTTTCTTCTGCCATTGTAAAGTATAAATTTCTTTTAATGTGTTGAGTGGTTAATTTCGCTGCAATTGCAATTACAGATCGAGTCCCCCAAATTACTATTTTCCGTTACCTATTTTAATGGAATAAATGACATGTACAGTATTTTCTAGGTCTTGAAGGAGAAAGGTTGAAAGTAAAAAACAAAGTAAACTGGTAAAAATCACATTTTGCACAAACTTACTGTTCTGTAGAGCTTGATAACTTAAGCAATTATGAGACGCTATTTATTTGCAGATTTGAACGATTTTCTTAAATTTCTTTGCATTGCAGAGTTCAGTTTGCTTAAAACTTTGCTGTGATTTGTTATTTGAGGTTAGCTATTGTACCTTCTTAATCTTGAATATTTCATTGTATTCCACGAGCTTCCGAGGGTTTTTGTCCAGGGTATCCTTCGCCTCTGGATCCTACCAGTTGGTTCCCTTGACCGAGCCCATGGTTCCCATAATAGGCATCCAACTTTAAAAGAAAACGTTCTGGTGCCATTGTCATTTTAAGACTTAAAAGCTTTCTCTTTGATCTCCATCCATGGGTTCACGTTTTGCTTTTATATGAAATCATACTTTTGGCATTATCAAACTAGCAATATTGACGGTAATTTCACCGCATTATAGGCATTTGAAATGTCTAACTCCTCAGAGCTCCCGGGGCTTCGCCCCTGGACCCCGCCCCTGGACCCCACCAGGGGCCCTTAAGCGGGCCCCTGGACCCATCGCCGTAGTGCTCGCGCTACGCGCGAACATTGCTGCTAACGCTGCAATAACTTCCTCCTTCACACAAAATACGACCCCCCTTTAAAAATGTCTGGTGACGCCCATGAGTGTTGTACGTGTGTCAAATGAATTATTTTTATTTATTTCCCACAGAAACTAGAAATTTCCGACAGAGACCTTCGGAGGCTTTGTGGGGGGTAAGCGCCCCCTGTCCCCCT
The DNA here is from genome assembly GCA_029531755.1 of Holothuria leucospilota. Taxonomy (NCBI): domain Eukaryota; kingdom Metazoa; phylum Echinodermata; class Holothuroidea; order Aspidochirotida; family Holothuriidae; genus Holothuria; species Holothuria leucospilota. The sequence continues at coordinate 74,432,666 of CM055963.1, read as the reverse complement.
CTAGCTACGCCACTGAGTAAAGTATATCAAAAATTATTCATTTCTTGGATATATTTCCGAAGTTCATTAGCTGGCTTCAGGGGCGTCAATCCGTGTTGAAGTGTGTGTGTGTGTGGGGGGGGGGACACACATGACTTGGCAGAAATTATCAAGCCCTTTGTTTCTGAAAAGGGCGTGTCTTTCTATAGGCCCTCCCCCGTGTCCCCTCTTGTGATGACTGACGTTGTCCTGTTGTGATAAGAGTTAGGATTCCAAACACTGGCGTAGCCAGGCTTCTTGTTTGGGCCTGATCGCCAGCCTGGGGAAGGGGTCTAAGGGGAGGGGGAAACCCCTTTGAGAAATTTTTGAATATGTAAGTTCCCTCAGATGCAATCTGGTGCAACATTTAGCATCACTTGAAGCCAATTTTTGTGTTCTATTACCAAATTTTTTCAGAGTTCGATTGGGGGGCATGGCACCCTCCTTTGGCTACGCCAATGATTCCAAAGTTAACATGACCATCATAGATGATCTGCCAGTTGAAATACACGGAGTCCACGAAACTACTTCAAGATGTTACTTTAATCATGTCCAAAAAATAACTGAAACCACGCTCCACAGCGTGGATCATTTCAGAGATCATGGACCCCAACCACCCCCGTAGCTAGGGTCATATGTTACTGGGGTTTGAAGGTCCCCCAATTCAGACTGGTTGGATGTTTTTCCAACAGAGTGGCGGCGTGTCACTTTGTTATGCGCTCTGCGTTTTGTATACAGCTGTGGTGTTCCTTTGTCACTATAAAAAGGTGTCGTCCTGGGGGAGGGGTTTAAAGGGAGGGGCATTTTGTTAATTTAAGGTTGCTTAGGTGCAAAATGGTGCTATCTTTGGGATATTTTTGGAGCTAATCTTATATGGCTGGAAAATGTCTATAATTTAGTGAACTCTAATTTTCCGGCTGGCTGGATGCTTTTACTTAACTGCAGTGGCGACGCGTAAATTGCACCTTTTTATGCACCCTGCGTTTGTATACAGCAGTGGGAATCCTTCCTTTTTACTACATGAAGGTGTCGCCCGGGGGGGTCAAAGGGGAGGGGTCCCCCTCCCCTTTTGCGAAATTGCCGTAAATTTAATTTTGCTTAGATGCAAAATGGTACTATCTTTGGTTTATTTTTGGAGCTGATCGTATATGGCTGGAAAATGTCCATAATTTAGTGAACCCTAAGTTTTGGTTAGGTAATAGACGGGAGTATGTTGTCTAAGAGAAGAATACGTTTTCAACAACCTTCCTGTAATCCCCCTTTTGGCTACTTTACTGCTTCTATTCTGGTAAAATTTTTCCGAAAAAATACTCGCGTTGAGTCATCAGAAACTATCTTAGACTATTATGAAAATTTTCCTTTCCTTCATTGTGAGTGCATTATAAAAGGGCATCTAAGGCTGGCAAATGCCTGTATTAGGCCTCCTGGAAGCTCTGTATCAATTATTTAAAATGGAGCAATGACGTACTGTTTATTACCTGACTTCCAAATGGTAATATAGATTATGACGCCAAGCACTTTACGTCTACCGTATTTTTACTAATTTTGAACGAAAATCCAGACGAACAGCTTCCAGCAATGAAAAATCGGCAAGAGGGGGAGAATAAGTGCAGTAAGGTGATGTTAGACCTCCCTGATAGGTGTAGGAAAAGGTTTGAAGGACTAACAAGCGCTTTTTAGCTTTTTCTTCGTAAGTGTATTAGCAATCACCATCTATACTGATAATGGCTTCGCGCGAAGTGTTCGGTACACGTTTTTGAACATTTTATAACGGCAACAACGTGCTTTAAAGTTTCAACCTTCCTCATCATGCTTACACATTAAATTGAAGGATCGCATATTGATACGGGACCCCGAAAGTTTGGAGATGCATTTCTGTTTTCGAAAAGTGTTGTGATCAGAATAGTTCCTTGTATAATCACCTTTTAAATGGTCATGAGATGGAGTGCAAACTGTGACGCATGCGCGCGAAGCGCGCCGAAATTTTTCATTAAATGAGATTTCCCTGACAAAATTTGCATTCAGAATCTGCATCGAGACACTTTTAACAAACCTATATGCAACTCAAAAAGCCAGTCAAATAGAGCCACGACACTACTCTTTACGAAATGTGGGGGGACATTTGATATTGTGTCCCCCCACCCATCGAAATGTGGGTGGGACGTGTCCTCCCGTCCCCCTAGGATTGACGCCCATGGCTGGCTTCTAATTAACCTTTTTCAACCTAAACTTTCAGTTATTGAAATCTAATTTTACAAAATCTGAAACAATAAAAACGGATCGCTAATAAGCCTCCAGAACCACTTTGGGCTGCCTTATATTACATTGCTGGAGCTTCCGGACCCTGGACCTCACGCACGTGTTCCCCCTTCCGAAATGTTAGAGTACGATCTGTAGCCTACTTATTGAACAGCTGTCAGGACCGCTGGTCAAGGCCTAAGATTCGCGCTTCCCGTGTCGGGGAATCACAGGTTGTTCCCTACCTCCTGCATACTGCACACGCCACTTGACCGAACTTGGACTCTAGACCGGTCTTGAGTCACGATTTGAAGAACTCGTACTCGGAAAGTAAGGACTCGGTCTCGTACAGTCTCGGCGATTAATTTCCTGAGACCGGGCTCGATGTAGTTAGATGAAATTAAACGACACACCAACACAGATGTGTTATATAGTGTCAAGCAAAGTTTAAATACGGTGCAAGTCCCTCCCTTTAGTCGCCTCTTACGACAGGCGGGAAATATACCGTGGGCACATTCTACAACCCTAAGCCCACAGGGGGTCAATCATGGAGGGGCTTGCTCGGTTTTGTGGCGCCGACAACTCGCCAGTCGTGGGATGAGTAATAACAGTCTTATGTGCGCATTTTATAGGCGATAGTCGGGGACAAACTACTCGCCACACACGACCTCCTCACCCTACCTGCATGCAGTTTAACGTCATACCCAGGACGGACCAGTAGAAGTTTGTGTCACCTTCATGCACGTAATCGTTAGTTACATAGCAGTTACCGCGTTCTCTGCAGCTTCTGTACTCCACACGGTATCTGCGTCTTTGCTATGTGCCATGTCCAGTGTAGATGATATGCAGGAACGTAGTCAAGGGGGCCATGGAGAATTTTTTTGCCTCCCCTAGAGAGTTTGAATCTTACCATTGACTTAATACATTTGTACACATTTGGTCCCCCTGAAAATATTTTTGCCCCCACCTGGGAAAAATTTTTGCCCCCCTCCAGTACCTTGTCTGGCTACCGGCCTTATGATGTGCATCCACAGTTGTACGGTAAAAGCTTATAATTGGCGGCCCGCTAGCCACACTCTGCATGCCTACGAGACAATCCAATGCGGCTACCAAATGAAATTGAGATGGAACAAAAATTTGAGGGGCCGGGCCCTGAAAAGAAATTCGCCAACAATCACCATCAATGTTATTCGAGACAATATAAGCTGTTGAATCACTTTTGCCAACAAAATCGTAAGTAAAACCTACCTAAAATGTCCTCAAAATACCATTTTTCTCGGCGCGCTTCGCGTGCATCTGTCGTCAATGTTTGTCTCACTATTACATCCAGTAGGACAGCTTGAGTGCCATTATTGTTATGAAGCCCCTTAAAAGACCTATCCTAACCAACCACAAGCCCACAGAAGCACTACTGGACAAGCCGTATAATCCGAGGTGGAGAGAGCAGAATAGGCAGTTGGCTTGGCCGGGACAACAAATTTTGAGGAAGCCTGTACATGCAACTTTAGCAAGACCTATGCAACCGGAAAAGGGCCAGGCCAGGGTGCGTGCGTGTGTGTCTGTGTGAGTGTGTATGAGTCCAATTTTGTTTTGTTAATATTTTCTAAACAAAGCAGCCGATTTTCTCCAAACTTGGTAGGAAGGTACCCTAGGTAAAACCTTGTATTTCTGAAGGGAAACATCCGACTGACATGAAACTTTAGGCTACACATATAGAACTACCAAAATAAGTGATGGTCTTGGCAACAGAGGTCAAAGGTCAGGTGATGGAAGGAAAATGTATATTTTTAAGCGAAAATTGTGCCCACGAACTCCTAGTGGGCTGGGCCGATTCTCTTCGAACTCGGTGGGAGGTACCTCAGGGAAGCCGGAAATTGTCTCGCAGACTCCCGGAAGTAAGCGTCAAAGAGAGGTCGAAGATCAAAGTGTGTCAATTCGTTTTTGGCTAAAATTTCAATATGAAACATTGCAATAGCATGAAATTTCCTAAATATAAGACCAAAATATGTGGTTGACATGGCAATCGAGGTCAAGAGTCATGTGACAGAATGTTAAACGTACATTTTCTGGTTTCAAAATCTTCTCTACGGCTGGACCAATTTTCTTCAAACTTGGTAGAAAGTTACCCCCAAGGTGGTAAATTGAGTCTCGCGGACCCGGAAGTAAACTTCAAAGGTCATAGGTCAAAGATCAAAGGTCAAATTCTGTAAAACTTGTTTTTGGCTGTAATGTATACAGTCCTAGGAATGTTCATGCTGTAAGTGGGGTAAGTTCCTGTTGTTTTTGTTGTGTTAATATTGCATTGTGTACCCAGTAGGGTGAGGCAGAAGGTGTATTGTTATGTTAACGTTATGTTAATCTGTACTGTATGCAGAAGGGCGAGGCAGAAAGCTCGCTATTAAACTGGTCAGTTAGACTCCAGACACAGTTGTGTATAGACTTACCTTTGGAGTCTAATTTAAGTTGTAAGGTCAAACTGTTAAAGTCACGTCTTTTGGCTGTAAATCAAAACATTGCTCTCACACAGGAAACTTAAAACTTATAATGACAAGTTATACCGTAATACGTGGTTACCATGGCAACCTAGGCCAAACGTTACGTGATAGAAGGTTAGAATGTACATTTTGTAGGTCAAAAACTGCTACTATAGTTGACTTAACCGATTTTCTTCAAACTTGGTGGGAAGGTACACAACAGGTGGAAAACTTTCGCGGACCCTCGGATTAAAGGTCATATATGTCATGGGTCAGATTTTAAGGTCTAAGGTCAAATTGTGCTAAAATCTTCTTTAGGCTATAAATCAAAACATTGCTCTCACACAGGAAACTTACCCAGTAGGGTGAGGCAGAAGGTGTATTGTTATGTTAATGTTATGTTAATCTGTACTGTATGCAGATGGGCGAGGCAGAAAGCTCGCTATGAAACTGGTCAGTTAGACTCCAGACACAGTTGTGTATAGACTTACCTTTGGAGTCTAATTTAAGTTGTAAGGTCAAACTGTTAAAGTCACGTCTTTTGGCTGTAAATCAAAACATTGCTCTCACACAGGAAACTTAAAACTTATAATGACAAGTTTCACTGTAATATGTGGTTACCATGGCAACCTAGGTCAAACTTTACGTGATAGAAGGTTAGAATGTACATTTTGTAGGTCAAAAACTGCTACTATAGTTGACTTAACCGATTTTCTTCAAACTTGGTGCCTGGGAAGGTACACAACAGGTGGAAAACTTTCGCGGACCCTCGGAAGTAAAGGTCATATGGGTCATGGGTCAGATTTTAAGGTCTAAGGTCAAACTGTGTTAAAATCTTCTTTGGCTATAAATCAAAACATTGCTCTCACACAGGAAACTTAAAACTTGAATAGAAACGACAAGTTCTACCATTATATGTTGGTTACAATGGCAACCTAGGTCAAAGGTCACATCAACAAAGGTCAAATGTACATTTTGCTGGGCAAAAACTGCTGCTAGTCGGTTTAATCTATAATTGATAGAAATCATTTCCCATATATAAGGTTTATTAGTGATGTGAGTCGATATTTGTTATTGTGACTAAAGATATTACAAACGTAGATATTAAACTCCTACCTATATTGTTATGGAAAGTGGCTTCTCAATCATAGAGACGGTTTTAAAAATATCGGGGCGGAAGTGTCAATTTAACATATGCGTCGTTCTGAACTGACATGTGATCTGCCTACAAAACTAAGCACTGGATCAATGCAATAAGCGAGATGGAAAACTTCGATGTATCAATGCATACTTGGAAGGAAAGTGTACCACAACAGACACTGCATGTGCAAGACAGATATTTTGTATAATAACGCACAATTTTCGAGTTTAAAACTGTGGTTCTCTAGACATTTATCACAGGTCAAAGATAATTTTTTACAGGAATTTTCTTTTTGAAGTTAATCTCCATAACTTTGACCGAAAAGGTTAGACGACAGTATGAAAGTAAACTTGTGAAAGACAAGAAACAGTCACTCGAAGCCTTTGTATCCGTGCGAAAATCTCCGTGAACTTGATCTGTGGTACAGCAAAATCTAATTTCTACGGAAACATTAAGGTGCCGTCCAATTACAAAATTAGTTCCTGTGTTATCTTAACATTTTGCAACAAAATGATGAAATGTTCACTTATTATTTTATCATTTTGCAGTTAATTTAATGATGAATTACAAACTTAGCATATTTCAACAATTTAACATTTCGAAGAAAATTGATGAATTACTTACTTGTCGGATCTCAACATTTTGCAGAAAACTGATGAATTACTCGCTCACTGAAATTCAACAAATTGACATTTTGCAGAAAATTGATGAATTTCTCATGTAGAAGACCTCATCAATTTTACATTTTGCAACAAAATGATAAATTACTCATTTATCGGAGCTCCTCAATTCAACAATTTGCAGAAAATAACGAATTACACTTTTACCAGATCTCAACAATTGTCATCAATTGTTGACAATTTATCGGAACATAAACAGAATAGACATGGATGAATTTAAAAAGGACCTGAGCCAATCAGCCTTGTATGATGATAATCTCAATGATTTACACTCAGTCATTTCCACCTATGATTACTCATTGAAAACACTCCTGGATAAACATGCACCAGTCAAATCAAAGACTGTTACAATTAAACCGTCCCGACCATGGTTTACCTCTTCCCTTAACAGTTTTAAAAGGGTACATCGACAACTGGAAAAGAAGTGGCTATGTTCTCGTACACAGGATGACCTAAATGCTTTTAAGAAAGCAAGAAATGATTTCATTGCTGCTTGTGATAATGCGAAGAGGGGTTATTTTTCTAGACAAGTACAGGATTGCAAAGGTGACCAAAAAAAGTTGTTCCTCCTAATCAATAAATTAACCTTTAGGAGTACTTCCAACCAAATGCCTCCCAGCATTGATAATAAAAGTCTAGCTGATGGATTTGGTGAGTTCTTTCAAAAGAAGGTTAGCCGAATAGCATCAGACGTTTCCATCATGTGCACAAATGAGGCTTTCCGACCAATTGCTGACCAATATTCCTGTGTTGACGTCACAGAGTTCTCAAACTTTGCTACATTATCTCAAGCTGATGTTCTCAAGCTGATAAATAAGTCTGCTAGTAAGCACTGTATTCTCAACCCAGTCCCAACAAAAATCGTCAAGGAATGTATTGAAATCCTACTGCCTGTTATCACTAACATCATTAACCTATATATGGAGCATGGTGAGTTTCCCGAATGTTGGAGGTGTGTTGTTGTGGTTCCGATCTTGAAGAAACGGGGCCTACCATTAGACTTCCCAAATTATCGGCCTGTGAGTAACCTTCCATACCTTTCAAAACTGGTGGAGAGTGCAGTTATGGAACAATTTCAACAACATATGTTTACGAACAATCTATTACCCGCTAATAACTCTGCGTATCGTAAACACCATAGTACTGAAACTACATTACTTAGAGTATATTCTGATATTCTGAACAATATGGATGTAGGAAAGGTAACTGTTCTCCTCATGCTTGACTTATCGGCAGCATTTGATACTGTAAATTACCACTTATTTTTTGATAATCTTGTCAATCGTGTTAATATCAAAGGTTTGGTTTTAAAGTGGTTTCAGGAGTACCTCTGTAATCGACTTCAAAAAGTTTTGATAGATGGAATGCTTTCCAAGGATTTCTTTTTGAAACAAGGTGTCCCTCAGGGCAGTTTTACAGGGCCTATGCTCTTTATTACATATTTATCCCAACTTTATAATGTGATGAATAAACACCTACCCAGTTGTCAGGGTTACGCTGATGTTAGTCAGTTCTATCTTGCTTTTAATCCCAATGACGATACTTCCAAAGTTGATGCCATCTCCGCTATAGAGAATTGTGTGGCTGATGCCCGCCGTTGGTTCCTAACAAACAATCTTAAATTGAATGATGCTAAGACTGAACTTATTGCAATTGGCTCGAAACGTCAACCTTTCTAAACTCCCTGACATTACTGTTCGGGTTGGTACTGCTGTCATACGTACTGTTGACCATGTCCGTAACCTCGGTGTTCTTTTTGACAAAAATCTCTCACTTGACTTGCACATTGCAAATGTCTGCAAAAAAGCTTCGTTTGGCATCCATAAGCATTGAAATATCCGTAAACATTTAGACGATACTACCTGTAATTCTCTTGTTCATGCATTTGTGACATCTCACTTAGACTACTGTAATGCCTTGTATTTTAATTTACCATCATATCTTATCGCTAAACTTCAAAAGGTTCAAAACGCAGCTGCACGACTTGTAATGGGTACTTCGAAATACGGTCACATTTCACATGTACTTTACAATTTGCATTGGCTTCCTGTCAAACAACGAATTATTTTTAAGATTTTGATTCTTACTTTTAAATATAGTTACAAGCTTGCCCCATCTTATCTCAGTGATTTAATTTCCGTTTATTCCCCCTCACGCACGCACATAACGCTCCTCTTCTCAGTTTCTACTTAATTCCAAAAAAGTAAAAACTTCAAATTTCGGCACTAGATCCTTCAGTTATGCAGCTCCTTATTTATGGAATTCCTTGCCATCCAACATCAGACAAACTGCAAATTTTAATTCTTTTAATAGTAAACTTAAGACTCATCTTTTTCGTACTGCATATTCTTAACATTTTATTATTTGCTTGATTTACCTTCTTTAATTTTGTACTTTTAATGTTCAGCGCATTTGAATATGTTTATAGTATTTGCGTTATATAAGAACTATTAAATAAATAAATAATCAATTCATCATTTTGCAGAAAAATGTAGAATTACTCACATACCAAATTTCATTAATTCAACATTTTGCAGAAAAAAGATAAATTACTCAGTTATCAGATCTCAACAATTTAACAATTTTCAGCAAAATGAAGATTTACACATTTACCAGATGTCAGCAATTTAACAATTTGCAGAAAAATGATGAGCTACCCACTTACCAGATATCAATTCAACATTTTGCAGAAAATGAGGAATTACCCACTTCGAAAACCTCATCAATTGAACACTTTCCAACAAAATGATAAATTACTTATTTATCGGATCTAAACAATGTAACATTTTGCAGAAAACTGATGATTTACTCACTAATTAAAACTGTAAAAATTGACATTTCGCAGAAAATTGATGAATTCCGCATTTAAATGATCTCATCAATTTAACATTTTGTAATAAAATGATAAATTCCTCCCTTACCAAATCTCAATAATTTAACAATTTTCAGAAAAATGACTAAGTACACATGTACCAGATGTCAGCAATTTAACATTTTGCAGAAAAATGGTGAATTACTCACTCATACCAGATATCATTAATTCAACTATTTGCAGCCCGGACAAATAACGAATTACGAACTTGTTAGAACTTATTATTTAAATATTGTAAAGGAGTATAGTTAAGTACGTTTTCATAAAAAGTAATCAATTAAACCTGTTTTCTATCCAAATTTTCTCTTTGACTGTGTTCTAGTGGCAATTGGACCTCTTCAGGTGGGGGCGTATCACTTGCAGAACAGGAACCGTTGAGACGGAGGGGGGGGGGGCTAAGGGGGTTCATCCCCGCACTTTTTCTAGCGTGGGTATTTTGGGCAATCCCAAACCCTACCCGTGTATAGGGAATCGCAGTTCTTGATAAATTATCCGGGGTGTTTCTCATGAGCCTTATATAAGTTGATGTCTCGTAAATCAGTGTCGTATACAGGGGGCCAACAGGCCATGCCCCAATTGAAAAATGAGGGCAAAAAACGAAAAAACGGGAGAAAAAAATGAAAAGAGTAAAGAAAAAGGGGCGAGAAAAGAGGAGAAATTTTTAAATTAATGATCCAAAAGGCGTTCAAGCTGTAGATTTCTGTGGGGAGGGGGGTATGGTGAGATGTGTTATCGACCGAGCGATGAATCTATTCAAACTATTTTCTATCACAAATGTTCTTAAACTATCAGAATTTTCGCAAATCTTTCCTATAAAAATTTTTTCCTCTACACGTGCTACACACCTTACTTCAGTGCTGTTTTCATTATCAGTATCTTTCTATAGGAACTTTCTGACTGAGAAGCACAGCAGTTACAGTTGAAAGCTGTTTACGAATTACCAGGTAAAAGACTAATTTTTCGTGTGGCATGTAGATTTGTTGGGTAAATGAATGCAGGATTTGTAATGGAAAGCCGGTTTATTGAATGAAAAATTTCGTGCGCATGCATTCGTCACTGTTTGCACTCGGTCGGGATAAGATGGTGACTGTAAAAATTCACTTACGACGAAGAAACATTCTGAAACGCGCTTGTTAGTCCTAAGTAATTTATCATTTTTCTGCAAATTGTTGAATTGATGACATTTGATAAGTGAGAAATTCATCATTTTTCTGCATCTTGTTAAATTGTAGAGATCTGGTAAGAGTGTGCGTCGTCATTTTTCTGCAAATTGTTGAACTGATAACATTTGGTAAGTGAGTAGAGTAATTCATCAATTTTCTGCAAATTGTTACATTGTGGAGTTTCGATAAATGGGTAATTCATCATTTTTTTGCAAAATGTAAAATTGATGGGATCTTCTACACGAGAAATTCATCAATTTTCTGCAAAATGTCAATTTGTTGAGTTTCAATAAGTAAGTAATTCATTATTTTTCTGCAAAATGTTGAATCGTTGAGATCCGACAAGTAGGTAAGTCATCAGTTTACTGCAAAATGTTGAATTGTTGAAATATGCTAAGTTTGTAATTCATCATTTTACTGCAAAATGATACTTTAATAAGTGAACATTTCATCATTTTGTTGCAAAATCTTAAGATAATATTGGAACTTAGTTTGTAATTTGATGGCACCTTAACGTTTCCGTAAATTTCCCAACTCGTCTATTATTGGAAAAGCTTTGTGTGCTTACACGTGCGAGTGGTATAGACCTTTATGCATTGACATCACACTGACGTCATTTTGGAGGAAAACGATGAAGCACACGTGAACACATGGCGTGACTTTCCCACGCGAGTGCAGTAGACTTATACGCGCGTATCCCACCGCGCCGAACGGTCATTGGCACAACAACCAAAGGGCGCATGTGGGGAAGCTAACACACGCGCGCGCTCAAGCACGCGTGCATTTTGGCCTCGAATTGATTAGTTTAAATTTTTTCCATAGGGGGACACTCGGACTCGGACTTGGGCCCTGTGACTCGAATACCAGTGACTGGGACCCAGAAAGTGGGTAATCGACTACAGCACTGAATTAATAGGCATTGGGCGAATTTTCGATTTCAGGACGGGAGAGCCAGCTGCAGAGAGTTTAACGAACGCGCACGCAGCTCCCGTCCCTGGTATCCAAGTTGTTTCCATCCTCAGCAGAATTACATCAAACCAACCGCGTGTTTGCTCTAGCGGTAGAGCATCCGCCTCTCACGCGGGAGGCTCGGGTTCAATTCCCAGGTCGAGTCATACCAAAGACTTTAAAAATGGAACCTTCTGCCGTTGTGCGTGATGCTCCGCATAAGCAATAGAGTAAGGGAAAACAAGCCAGTGAGCCACAACTGGAAAAAAGGCCGTGGCCGGCTCGACTTGAACCAATTGGTTGGAAACTGGGCCGTTAAACCTCATCTAACTAACTAACATCAAACCAAAAACAAGCGCCCGCCCTCATTTGTCACATACGTACAGTAGGTTATAAAGCATTGTGACCTAACAGTTAGTGTGCAACCTAACATAAATTGAATTTTATAAAGTGCTTTATTTCTGAAGACCGCAATACCGTAAATAGTCGAAATCCCTGGGCTTCTCCCCGGTATTCTATCAAGTCAATGCCGTGAAGTAGATCAGGGACCCTATTACGGTTCTCTGGGCTACCAGCCTTGGGCATCGCCCTTTTCACTCTTGCAAGATGCCATTTAATCATTTAAACAAGGACAAAGGACAACAATGACACGCTTGTCTGTCCATGGCCCGCGAGGTTTTTGTATGTAATGGAAAATCTGACATGTTAGTAAACTTAGTTAAAATCTCAGGGCCTTTATCGTAATTACACACACCAAGATACAATAAAAGGCAGTTTAAAGGCAGTATGCAGTCACCCCGATCAGAGTGAGTGTATCCTGTCACTCTAGTTCATGATTGGCCTATTTTGATCATGTGACAATATTTTTGTAGGTAAATTGCGAAATTCAAGGAGAATTTCTCCTTGCTTTACCTATTGTATGTAATAGTTATGTTCAAAATATCTTCAGAGGTGCTTGTAATGCAATAAGAGGAGATCTGCAAGAGTTTGCCAATTTTTTAAAGAAAATTTTGGGGGGACTGCCTATTGCCTTTAAAAACTGATCATTTGTTAATTCTTATTCTTAGTGTAAATCTTTCCATAGGGGGACTCGGACCATGTGACTGGGACTTGGACTCGAATACCAGTGACTCGGACTCGAGGTGAGGACTCGGACTCGGAATGTGTTGACTGGACTGCAGAATTGTAATAGGCATTGGGCGAATTTTCGATTTCAGGACGGGAGAGCCAGCTGCAGGACGGAGAGCTAAACGCACGCGCACGCAGCTCCCCTTCAATGGTATCCAAGTCGTTTTCATCCTCAGCAGAATGAGATCTATACAAAAACAGATGCCCTACCTCATTTGTCACATAGCTTACTAATAGTATAAGGCATTGCCACCTAACAATTTTTACATATGTAGCGGTAAATTCAGGAGTAAGGTTACAGAAAAACTGCAGGCCGTACACAGTTAAAACTATTTTGTTACCATAAAAGGTTTCTTGTTTAAGACGGAATCAACCATGATGACTTTCTAAACATACATATAGTGTTGTTCGTCAAGCCTGTTAGGTGAGCTAGCAAAATAACGTCACAGAGACTTGCCCATAACGGAATTGACCAGGTATGGCTCGAATTGCCATGACAACCCTGTATCATGCTATGTCTAGACCGGACGTTAGATGGGTCAAAGACGTCCGTCCTTAAAATCAACACAACGGTGCGGTCTTCGCTTACACACGCATGCTTAGTCCAGTTTTTGCTTCCCGTTCCGTCGTCTTCGTCTACCGCCCTGATAACGAAAACTACGTATATGTCAGTGCCAGACGGGCTCATTGCTAGAAATTGTGTATGGTGTGGGAAATAATTTTACGTGCCACGTTCGGAGTAGAGCACTACAGCGCGTGGTAAACTGAGAAACGTTTTATAAAAAATGCCTCCCGGGTTGCAGGAGATGGCACTTTCCAGGCCTTGTAAGAGAAGAGAATATTATAAATTGAGTGTCACCAAAATCCGTAGGCTCGTGCTAAATGTCCGACCTATCCAGTCGTATATGGCCTACCTAGGTACATCTAACGAACGGTCGATTTTATGATGAAGAAACTGGAAATCCAGAAAAATAAACACTCTTCACCAGTCCGAGCCAAAACTATAGCTGAACGCCATTTTAGACGAATTTAATATTTAGGCTTCTATTATGAATAACGAACCTTATGAACAACGAACCTCTTTGACGATTATGAATAACGACCTTTATGAATAATAAACCTTATGACTAAAGAACCTTGAACAGTGACCCTTATGAATAAAAAACTCTATGAATATCGGGTAGACCCCCCAGAAGTAGTGTATGAGCGTATTATTTTCATAAACCTTTTCATAGCAACTTTTGGCCTCGTACTGGCAGTCACATACTGTTTGATACCAAGCAACCAAAAATGTTTTATGCGTGCTAGTGATAAGACACACTTCAGATATCTCCAAATTACTTAGATTTGAAATCTGGTCAGTTTACATTTTATAAGAATATTCCAGTGAGGGAAAACTGGACTGCTTGAGATTAATCTTAGATGATAAACCGATCTCACGTTTCATAATAGAAAAAAAAAGGTTCGATAGTCATGTAAGGACTCCTAATTTTTCAAAATTTTTAACAGGGGAGGCCATCACTGGTGCCGATTTTTTTTTTTGTTTTAGTTCCTAAAAATTCGTAAAGTTCTTAACACAAATTTTACTTCAAAGGGTACCATAAGTGACACCAGATTGCATGTAAGGACACCTAAATTTTTCAAAAATTTTCAAATGGGAGGGGGACACCCCTCCCCTCAGACCTGTCCCCAGAACGGCGATCACACACAACATACTGCATGTCCGCCGTGAGAGAAATCCTGGCTACGTCACTGCCCTGTACTCCTGAACGGAGGCCCAAAGTGTTCACCCTACAAAGTGCCCCCCCCCCAATAATTTTTACAGATGGCCGCCCCTGGTCTTCAGTTATGTTATACCATAGTTTCCGTAGATTCTGGTTTTGAAATTTTACTATGCCCTCTACCCTGATCTCATTTGTAGTAAGGTCTTTTCATATAAAGGTTTCCATTGAAATTGTTCACTTCATTTCCTGACTGTCCTTGTAGATATGAATCTCTTGTGCAAGTCAGACACCTGTGACAACTCGACTCTACAAATAAGGCGTGTGCAATTCGTTTTGTTCATTGGGCGACAGTTTTGCATTTCTGCAGTGATATACTCAAGAGGAACCACATCGGATATGGGTGAGGGGTCTGCTTCAGAATAAAGGAAGAATACTATTCCCCCTTAATACCCCACTGGTACAGGGGACCACCATAGGTCCCCTTTTGGGGTCAAGGGGCCCCGGGGTCCCCTGGGAGCCAGACGATTTGGTGCATTCTAGAGGATACAGATCCCATATTTCCTACTGAACTTCTCCCCAACTGCCATAAATAGGCTAATACCACAATTATTCACAACGAAAATGTGTGTTACAATATTTTTTTTTTCTGCATACCTCTAATTATTGGGGGGACATTTGATATTATGTTATATTATGTCTCCCCCCCCCCCCACCGTGATCGCCGTCCATGCTGAAGACTGTCCATTTTATGTAATATCAAACTGGAAGTTCGTATACCAACGGCACGTCGGTCTGACTAGAACAGCAGTTCTCATACTCCAGTCTCCCAAGTAAGATTTTCCTACAGCCCAAACGATTTGAAAACCTGCTAGTAAGTTGAAGAAGCTAATTACATGAAAGAGTCCCCCTTTGAATGTTGGCCGAGTTGTTGAACACGCTGTCAAAACAGACTGAAAGTGAGCTTTATTTTAATTAAAAATTTTACACCATTCAGTGAAAAAAGTTACAACCGAATATTTCAAACACAGAATCGAAGAGAGTTGTTCTTAAAGCCTGAGCTTTCTGTCACGATCATGAATGTAACAAAATCCACCCCAACACCGTCAAACCTAGGAAACTGAGGAGGATGCAGGATTATAGCACGATGGACGGTGTGCTGGCTATTATTCCAGAATAAATATTAGCTTTTTCAGTCACCCTGGCGTCACTGCAGCATTATAAATTGAAGCTTACCAAAGTCCCTTCTACTGTCATAACTACCTCGTCCCCTCCCTCCCCCTCCCCCTCCATGACAGACACCTTGGAGATTGTCACACTAAGGTGTTTACTCCTCTTGTAACAAACTTGAATGAACAGGAAAACGGAAGTTCATTACGTCTTAACATGACACAGACTTTGGGCGCACGCGCAACAAAATAAAATTGTACATTTTCTATGTGTTTAACTGTCAGGTGGAAAGATAAGACGACAGCAAACCTTTCCCTGCTCGTCCAGGGTTATCTAAAGACACTGAAGGCTACCGGTCGATATTTTAGTCGGAATAAATCATTGTCGTCATGGTGAAGGAAATCCCAAGCATATGAGCTGGCCCATTTCTGATAGGAACAGGGCCGAATGTACCCAATATTCGACAACCTATAGGTTACTGGCCCCCGATATTTTTACTTTAAGGGGGCTCCCCGAAAATTTCCATGACGAGTATTCTTTTTAGCCCAGCTTTCAAATCTGCTTTTGACTGAGTTAAGACAGAAATCCTGACCTGATTTCTGCCTATTAAATTATGTATTCTGCAGCACTAGTCTTAATTTTCTAATCTTCAACGTTACTTGGTATGAAATTACTGATAATTGTTACCAAAGAAGCTGTTACTGAGGCATGCAATGTGGGGAATAACGCATGGAAAACTTGTACGTGCTTTAACAATTCGCTCTATCATTGCCTTTTTCAATTTGCAGGATCTAATTGCGTTAGTTTTGAGGCCTAACCAACAAAATGCGTAAAAGGTGGTCATTATTTGCCCTTCAGGAAGTGGGAAGGTTTATTTCCGATGCAGAAGCTGCTTTTAGCTCAAAATTTTCTAAGCGCTACGCGCTAACCTATCGTGGCGCTTCGCTTAGACCAGTCCCAACAACCTTGGACTCAATTGAAAAAGAGCAACGGGGATGGGCATGATGGTCTAAGCAGTTCTGGAATCCGATCGATGAATAGTATAGTCTTTTTTTCTTGTTCGTAGTGACACAAAGATGATCTTATTAACAATTTAAAATAATTTACAGTGCCATGAACAGATGAAATAATTTTTGAATACATACCTTAATTTTCATAAGCAAGAAGTTCACATCTAACAGTTTTTAATTTCAAAATTTTCTTACGGAAGGACCCACACCTTCCATATTTGGGGTCTAGGGTATTTTGGACAATGTGTGATCAAAGTTATACTAGCAAAACATATTTCAAAGTCCATGCCGGTAGACAAGGTTTTGGCAGAAGGGCGGGAGACCTTTCATGGGAAGAACTTTTTTCAAGGGGTGAGATATGTTCAGCCATGTAAAGAAACAGTAATTTTGTTCTAATAATTTTTCCAGGGGCAGAAAATTCCCTTGTGCCTGCGTCCCTACCCACTTGAATGATGGGCCTGCCAAAATTGCAGGTTGGTCACACTTCATAATGATATAGGAGGATTACCTATAAAATATTGTTTTGTATAGTTATCAGGATTGCCAAATCTTAGGAATTCAAATTTCACCGTCTTCCTAAGAAGACTTCCAGCTCCACTTCGGTTTTTTTTTTGGCTTTAATCTTCACTCTCACAAAGTGAGCTACTAAACTCAATGGATTTTTCTTTCAAAATCGTGGATCTACAACCAACATTTACATGAGCATTAAGTGAATTGAATTTCCGCCTTCATTCTACAGTAGTATGGGAAAGAAAATGATTGAGAAAAATACATAGTAAGTTGTGGAACAAACACGTTTTTTAAACTACATCACTGTACTACATAGGGCTACACTACAGCTGTACACTACATAGTACATGCACGGTATATTTGACATGCACCCCACTGCCTGACTTCGAACTTTGAGGATGTACCGATAATGGGTGCGAGGGGAAGCGCGCAGAACTGTCGTTTGAAAAGAGTATATTATCATTTATACTTCAATTCCTGTAGATCATTCTACGCACGTTACCATTCGCTTTATATGTGATTGATACATGTTTCTCAGGGGCGGATCTAGGGGGGCCGACCCGGCCCCGGCCCCCCCCCCCTTTTTTAAAATGCAAAAAAAAAAAAAAAAAAAAATGAAAGGGACAAAAGAGAATAAAAAAGAGAAAAAACGGAAAGGAGAACAGATAGAGAGAAGGACAGAGAGTGGAGTAATAGAAAATGAAGCTGCAATTAGCAACCTCGAAGAATGGGAGTCATAGCGCACAGCAGATCAGTTTGAACGTCGATTGGGACGTTTACACACATGCTGATCTTACTACACATGATTGGATACAATCAATACGATACAATACCATCAGCCAATCGAAAAGTACCTTACGAAACAGTGCGCATCAGTTGGGATGGGGTGCTATCAAGCCTGGCAAGTGCCATTTCCGGCCATCTGGGATGTATTAAAACCTCAAATTTTCTTGGAACGCTCCGCGTAAACCTATGGTGGCGCTCCGCTTAGATAGTAAACGCAATGGCGTACACAAGGGGGAGGCCATTTTTTAACACAAATTTTACTTCAAAAGGTAGCATATGTGGCACCAGATTGCATGTTAGGACACCTAATTTTTCAAAAATTTTCAAAGGGGAGGGGAACCCCCTCCCCTTAGACACCTCCCCCAGGCCGGCTATCACACAACATGCTGCGTCCCCCCGCGGGGGGAAATCCTGGGTACGCCACTGAGTAAACGGGATTCAAACTTGCAACCCTTGGACCAAAAGTCCCAGCCAGCTGAGCTGATCCGTCCTCACAGAAATGTGTAATAAAATAAAACCAAACTTTACATTTTGTTCACAAAAATTGCACTTCTTGATGGCTGCTATCAAGCCTGGCAAGTGCCATTTCCGGCCATCTGGGATGTATTAAAATCTCAAATTTTCTTGGTACGCTCCGCGCCAACCTATGGTGGCGCTCCGCTTAGATAGTAAACGGGAGCCCCGCCCCCAAACAAAAAATCCTAGCTACGCCACTGCATGAGAATTAAAATGGAAAATCATGGGAATCACAAGGCCTTAGAAAGTGTCTTTTCCGGCTATCTGGGATTTGTTTTTACCCAAATTTCCTGGTATGCTACGCATTGGCAGCGGTAGCGGGGGAACGGGGGAGGTGGACACGTCCCTCCCTAAAATTTTCAGTGAGGGGAGCTTCCTTCATAAATAAATTCCTAAGGAGAAAAATGAGGAATTATAAATTAAGTAAAAATCGGAAACATTACAGTTCGGTCATTCAGTTTTGATACTATGTAAGGCCTACAATAATACCATCATTACACTGCCTGGACGTACCCCCAAAACAATGACAGGGCTGCCAAGTCTCGTGCATTCTGGGTGATTTTCACTTTCTCACTGAGTCCACACAAAACAAGAAATTAGGCAGAGGGGAACATACACGTGATAAAACGTATATTTACGCCCACATGTCAATGCAAGGTACCTGAGTCGTGGCATCAAATCGAACTAAGATATGGGTCACAAATTTCTCAAGGAAGTCCCTCAATATTCACCAAGTTAGAACATGACTACGAAAGATCTGATTAGACACCTTGAACAGGATGCATTGTAGTAAGGCACTGTGCCTATGATAACTGTCTTCTGTTAATAACTTGTGGAAAAATTAATGTGTTGAGAATTGAGACATGAAATTATACGAAGCAGAAAATGCAAAAATAAGACATGGAAAGTGCTATTTCCGGCGATCTGGGAGGTCTATTTTGTCAAAATTTTTCTTGTACGCTCCGAGCCAACTGATGGTGGCGCTCCGCTTAGATGGTATAGTACCGTCAATCACAGGTCGAACAACTTCGGCCCCCCCTTTTCAAAAATCCTGGATCCGCCCCTGTTTCTTGCGTCTACGGGGGTTGAAGATGAACTTCTTGTTTTCATAAAAGTTTTTCACAGAATTGTTCCTTGGAGGCTATGTTATTGCTCTTAGATTCGGAGTGTAAACCGTTACGAATGCGCGCGGAAGCGCAAATAAAAAGTATTATGTTTCTTTACAAACGTTGCATAGAAACTCTGCACAGAGACTCTTTCAACTTTCAAACAAAATATGTTTACCAAAAAGGCAATGCTTAATTAATCCTCTAAATCTTTCGATTTTCGTGTAAAATGTATTCCAGAAGTGAAACGCTTTGTTAATTACTACTCAATCACGCATAAGTCTTAAAAAATCAACATCATATTGACAACCATTTCCGTCGAATGATGCTAAAACGTTTAAGACGGTCTTTGGTTATAAGAATGTCCATGAGGTTGTAAGTGCGTGGAAATTTTGACAGTTTTTCGAAGCAATCGCAAAATTTTTGGTTGTTCTGATTTGATAAACTCTGCACTAATAAATAGAAAAACATTTCGACTGTCGGGGCAGCTTACCACTATCGGGAATGGCATGCACATTACTTTATCTACAACGTCTAAAGTGACGAAATGGTCACATCTCAACTTGTTTACCTAACCGCGAGACAGGTACGACAGCAAATAATTGATATAGGGTATAGTAAGGGTAAAGTAAGGGTGCGGTTTGTTCTGTATGTTTAGCCAAAATATGAGGGAAATTAAAAAACCCTGTACAGATTTTTGGTTCTTTTTTGAAGAAACCAACCCCTGAAAGCAAGTACAGCTAAAGGGTCTGGGGGACTGTCCACTTTATGGCATCCTCGACCACCTGTGCCCGAAATGACCTCTGCCCTCACCACGGTTTGAGCTGAGGCTAAAAAAGGCAACGCCCTAGAATACAGAATATTCTAAAGCACAAGCGAGTCATTACAGATTTTTCTTCTACATCGGTCACCAGTATGAGATAGACTTAGCATTTTTACATGGTCATAAATTACAGAAAATTGATTGCATTCTAAAAGATTTATTTTGCCACCAGAGTTTCGCGTCCATCATACACGAGTTCCCGAGTGTTTCAGAGAAAATTTGGCATCACGAGCGCTCTAGATTGCCGGAAACTGCGTTCTAAAACACAAAGTTTTCACTACAGTTCAACGCGGTCCATCATGCATGGGGCGTCAAATATGGTCGGAAGGGACATAAAACTGAAACCAGGGTTCATAGGAGCTATCGCAATGGCCCTGTCACGCAGTTATCTATGGGGAGGTTTCGTGCGCACAAAAGTCAACCACAGCAACCAAGTACTGAAGGACAAACAAACACACTTGCATGCTAGATCATGTTCTAAAGCAATGTGCTTGGTAGTGGTACCGCTCGGCGCACTGTCCTCCATAACAACTAGCGCCAGACTGAATTTGACCTGTTGACCTTTGGAGCAAGCTCCATTAACATTAATAAATATAAAACCATAGTGGCCATCTTTCGGATATTTTCATCAAACTGAACCAGCTCAGTCAGTATTAGGGAATGAATGTGCAAACTGAGAAAACAAAAGTATAGCGTAACCTCCTTTGATATTGCGCCCTAAGTGTGCGAAAAAGGTTGTGTTTGGATTATGACGTAATTATGCTTATTACGTTGACCCAATATTCATATGGAATTTTCTAATTTGTAACAACCTCTGTTTCTGCATTGCAAGAGGGTGGACTAAAGAAGTCATTTGAGATTGCGAACTACCCCCAGTTTAGAAAGGGGTGTTCCATTTAAAAAAATCAACCCAGTGATGAGCCACTCCCCCCCCCCCCGCGCGTAAGGGCCTGCACATTTCATTGTTAAAAAGGGTTCTTAGCCTTTGCCTTTGGTCTTAAGAAGCTTTTCAATTTTCCAAGTTTCATCAACTCCTTCTTTCAACTACTCGATCTTGTAAACCCAATCTGTACCAACCTACTGTTGGACCTGATACTGATAACCTGCTGCTGTATCTCAAAACCTATTTCCTGAAACTGCCTTGGTGAACTATTTCCATCATTTCTCCACATTCATCGCCATATTCATCATAGAGTCGGGACTTCAAACTCCTTTTATTTTATTTGAATTTGTTTCTCTCTGCAATTCTTATAGCAATACACAAAGAGATATCGATATTTAAACTCAGTAGTTTTTTACTCATTTGATAATAAAAAGAGGAATTACAACAAAATGAGATTCTTAATCAAAGAGCCTTAGCCAAGGAAACCAATATCACCCTAACATCATAACCCATATTTGCAGTAAAAATATACTCCCACAATCCGAAGTAGACCCACTTCCCCCAAAAGGTTTGACTTCAAGCACCCTCGCTATTGCATCTTCTGAAAACTCAACGTCAAATTGCGATCCTGAATTTTCCCAAGTGGCCATGATTTGTTTCACCCCTGTTTCCCAACTTCTGTAACTTCTGCCAGTGTCCGACGCTACAGACTAATTCCAAGGAACCTCAGCATTCCAGCAACCTGGCAATACTGACAAGCTCAAGAGGCACACCAGATTCTAGAATCTTTGACTTTTACTCCGTGCTCGGTACTCGGCGAGTAAGTAGGCCTATAGCTACACGCCAGCTTACATAGCGGTACGTCAGCGGGCTTTAGTTTAATCGCATGTTTATTAATCGGGCCCAGTAAGTAATTAAGTAGTGTGGTACGTCTGTATTGCCACCAATGTAAAAAAACTTTTGTCAGCTTAATAAGTTGTGTGAATTAGACTCGTTTTTAAACATAACTCAATCCGTTGTGTCCTTTTTAATTCCAATCTGTTCCACTACATAACAGTATCTACTTGCTAAAAGGCTCCTCTAAATATATTCTTGCCCCCTCCGAGCGAACCTTGAATGTATTCTGTTTATTTTTAATAGTTTCACATTTTATATGAGACTTTTTGTGTTGCATGACTACAGGTACTGGTCCTGAGCCGAAAGGGCAAATTTCCGGTACCGATTTTCTTGAGCATGTATACATGATAGGCTGTCACTACCATCACAATGGCGCCCTTTTGTTTCTGGCTAATGACAATTAACACGAATTGGGACTTGCCAAAACCATCTTTAAAATGGATTTTTTATACCGATGTCATGTGCATTAATTATTTTCGATTTCCTGTTTAACGTATAACAAAAAGAATAAAGCAGAGGTTATGAGTTAGTGTCAAGTTCTATTTCTTCTCCACACAAAAATTATACGGAATAAAATGTGTCTGAGTTAACCCTCTTTATGGGCAGATAACATTTTCTCAATCCTGGAAGATATAACAGTCTTTTGGGAATTGAAAGGCCTGGGAAGAGCCGTTATCGGCAATCTGTCGGTACACTCTAAAAACTGTTGGGTAAAAATGGTTGGGCAAATAGTCAAGTGCCCAACATGGGTAAATTATTAACTATCTAACTGGTAATTAAGTTTACCAAATCCGCTGGATACATAAAGACAGTGGTAAAAAACAATAATACAGCAAGTATTTTGCCCATAATTGGTTAAATTGATAACATTTCGCGCGAAAAGCATGATTTTGTCGTCATATTCCTGCATTATGACCCTCACAGAAACAGTTTAGAGTAGTATATACTAATACACAAGTAAATCACCCATCAGGTACATTTTTGATACCATATATGCTCAAGCATTTGCTTTGCACATTGAACCAGAATCAATGACATTGCTGGAGTGAAAGACTGCATATGGAAGAAGGCTGAGGTTAAGTAAGGGTTAATAAGTTATTTAATTTTTGTCAAAATATCATGAATATTCTCTTCACGTATGCAAAAAAGAATGATGTCAAACTTGTGATTTAAACGAATGATTTAAGAAAAATCAAGTGATTTTAATCGCCATTTAGGGCTAAATCAGTTATTTAAATTGAGGCGGATATACAGGCCTTATGTGCCAGCCGGCACGAAGAGGATAGGTAAGGTAAGGATATACAGTAAATTAGCCAACCCTGGTGCCTATATAGTTTCATAGTACAACTCAGAGACCTTGATAGGGTTTCATTTTCAAAATTGCTTTGGCAACTTTTACTGTCAAAGTATTTTCCCAGGAGTCTTTGGCAATCAGACTGCTCTAACCCTAAGTGTACATGCACTCAGGATATACAAGACATCAAGACAGGTTACCATAAGTTACATTGTAAACTGTACACCTGGTAGGATATGTGAGCTTAGGAAATATTTTACCGTAGACGACAGGATCTCCCACGCATCTTACGCTCGTTTAAAAATGTACAGTATTTTGTATAACAGTCTCATATTACCCAAGGAGTGTACAAAACTTCACAGTAAGGTGCCTATTTAGCAAGTATCTGTGGTAGTTACTGTTCTTAGTTGTTTTCTGTTGTTTGCAACAGCAGCATATTAACAGCACTGAATAAATTTTTCAAACTACCGGGTTTTTCAGAGCCGGATCCAAGGCAGCGTATTTTCGGCAAAGCAATGATTTTTGTAACCAGAACTTTACATCTCCAAGCCCATGAAAAAAGGTATGATGAGAAGAAATGCTAAAAAAAAATACATAAAATCAAGTGTAACGAAATGTTGGCAACTATAGGAACTTTGCATCTCGCAAATCTTTTCTGAATCAGCTTTCTGCAGACGTTTACGCCACTTATCATATTCCTGGATCCGGCCCTGTTTCTGTTGTTCATATGAGTTGTGTATAATTGCCCTTGTACAGGTAATAGACATGTGATTGCTGTTCTTGTTTCGCTTATAATAGTTTGTACATTCAAATCACGTGTTAGTGTTCTCAAAATACGTAATTAAGGGGAGTTTGTAGTTGTTGACACTTATATAAGTTTGCGAGAATCTCATCTAAAGATTTACTTGAAGTAGCCCTACAATATTCTGCCAGTGATGCATCCGATATGATTTCCTCGTTTTCCGCTTATAATCCCCGCTTTATGGCAAATCCATTTAACCTTTTCCACCCTTCAAAAATTAGGCCAGACTGTGTAACAAAGGGCATCTGTCCATGTAGCCTGTGAATTGCTGTGTAATTGTACTTGAACTTTTGCTCAATACACAGAAGAATATGGTATATATTGAAAGTGTTGTCAACTACACAGCTGACAGCTATAGTGCAGTTACGTACACTAAGTGAATGTCGTCGCACAGCTCATCTTAAAATCTCGTGTGCGAGATTATGCAATACTGTTAAAAGCAAGTTTGTGTATTACAAGTAAAATTCGAAGAACTGCAAAAAAGACAAAAAGAAATTAAAGAACCGTAAGTAAAGCCTTTTATTTCAGAAAAGTTGTTTTTCTTGGTTTTCATTTGAGAGATTACAAATATTTACAGTAAGTGTTTGGTTCTAAACAATTATGCGATATGTGGGCCTGAATATTGGCTTTGTTAACGATATAGTAGCAACATTTTACACATCTAAGCCAGGGGCAATTATAAATATTTACAGAGCGTGTTTAGCTCTAAACAATTTTGCTGTTAGTGGACCTGAATATTGGCCACAGATGTGAATGTGTACTTAACATATGTGCATCTCTAGTACTGTACATAACTGAAATGCCAGAATATGAAGTGGTAATACTGTAATATTATATGATATTGTACTACTATTTTGCATTTGATACCTTCCCTGTTAACAGTGGCACACTAAGTGGGGGAGGTGTGGCTTAATGTTATGGTCTGCCTGGGGTGTCATCACACAATCAAGTGACAAAATAGAAAGAACACTGAGAAATACCCACAACAAAATGACAATTTCTCGATATTTAAGCGTCTGTAGTTCAAAACTTTGTCAACGATGTGGTAGAAACATGGCATATCTGAGCCATCTAAGGGTTCTCAAAAAGAATCATTCTTTAGTAATTAGAATTTTGGGCGCACTGTGATCAAATTAAAGCTGTTTTCAAAGATTCTACGTGCACCTTAGCCACGTCATTAACACAAATTTCTACAGAAGTATGAGCTCACCCCTTATATCCACATTGTGCCATGAAGAAACACCCCCTCATCCTTTAAACACAACGAAAAAGTAAGTATCCCCTAAAAACATAAGATTTTTTTTATTCCTTTCCGAAGGATTCTGTGTGTGTGTGGGTACTGTATGTGTGTGCATGTGTATGAATGTTTGTGACGCTTTTCATACTTGGTAGCCCTATATAGAAGTATTATACTAATGGGAGATCCCTATTGTTTTTGGTGAAGGTCAAAGGTCATGTGAGGTAGGAAGTATGGATGTTTTTCATACTTGGCATGTGGCTGCGTTATATTCAAAAGATAAACCCTATTGATTTTGGAAAAGGTAAAGGTCAACGGTAATCTGAGGTCACCGGAGGTGAAAATACGAAATTAAAAAAAAACTGCTTGTAAACACGATATCTCAAGATAGCAATAGTGGATAATCTTCATACTTTCTTAACAACTTCATCGTATGAAAAGGAAGAACCTTATTTTTCAGTGGAGGTCAAAAACGAAAACATTGAAAAAGCACGACATTTCAAGACAGGGATGATAGATCCTTTTCATATTTTCTATATAGATGTGTTACTTTCAGAGAAGAGAACACTTCTGGTTTGTTGGAGGTCGAAGTCCATCTGAGTTCAACAGATGTGAAACTACGAAAACCTTTTAAACTAAATTGACAGTGGGCGATACCTCCAAACTGTGTCCAACGTTTGGTTACAAATGAAAAGTTAAGGTTGAATTTTGTACCATTCCAAAGATAAACATTTATTTTTTTACAAATTTAACTGTTACATTAATAATTCTTACTAGAATTCCCTAATTATGAACACGTGTGAAGAATGTTGTGACTATAGGATGATTAGAAATACTTTATGCTGGACGAGTTCTATGATGGCATATATGATTAGAGCTCGGTTTCTCACGCAGACGGTCCCGGGTACGATTCCATCCTAGAAAATGTTCTCTTTTATCTAATTTTTGTCATTCACTTTTTGGTAGGGTTTAAAGGTTATATGAGGTCAGCAGAGGCCAAGTTCTGAAAACATTGTAAAAAATGGAAAAAAGTCAAGAAGTGTAAATTTGAGGGATGAACCGAATCAGGGCAACAGATCATTCCTTTTCAGCAAGGAATCATTAAGTCTTTGGGCTTTCTGGTTTTTTATAAGTTTGAGGCTTTTCCGAAGTTTGCCACCATAGCATCCCTTACTCGAAATCCAGATATGGGCCAGATAGGAAATTCCATATATGGGCCAGATATGGATTTCATATCTGGCCCATATCTGCTGCAGATATGGGATTTATATCTGGGCCAGATAAAAAGTTGGGCAGATATAACCCAGATCTACGCCAGAACCAGATCTAAGCCATATATGGCCAGATAAAGTTTTATCTGGATCAAGTCTTTATATGGAAGAGATAAAATTTTATCTGGACCAGATATAGTCCTTATATGAGCAGAACATATTTCCATATATGGCCCATATCTGCACCAGATATGGAATTTATATCAGATCAGATAAAAAGTT
This sequence comes from Holothuria leucospilota, assembly GCA_029531755.1. NCBI lineage: Eukaryota > Metazoa > Echinodermata > Holothuroidea > Aspidochirotida > Holothuriidae > Holothuria > Holothuria leucospilota. The sequence continues at coordinate 74,405,756 of CM055963.1, read as the reverse complement.
AGGCACATATAACACAGATCTAAACCAGAACCAGATCTAAACCATATATTGCCAGATAAAGTTCAATCTGGATCAAACCTTTATATGGCACAGATAAAATTGTATCCAGACCATATCTGCTCTAGATATGAATCATAGTTAGGACTTATAGTCCACTTTCCTCATGTAGACTTTAAACACCAGCAAACAATGTTTAAGTGCTCCATGAATTAGAATTTAATGTAAGTATTGGGTTGAATTGGCTTAAGTACCATAAATTGAACTTATTTCATAACAGTGAAAAGGAAAATCCCTTGAAATTTCCTATTTTATGTAATCACAGTGATATGGGCTTCTTATTTTAAACTTTATTACGTATTTGACTCTAAATTTTGTTTACTGCGTAGTGCATATTTTACTTTCAACTTCGTAAATCATGAAAAATGTTAAAAGCAAACATTCATTATGAGACTATTGAAACTCATAAAAAGTTTCACCTTTTGACAAATATAACACCATTATAAACTTTAAGCACTTAATTAACATTAGCACAACTTTCTCCAAAGATATTGCCACACCCTCCCCCCCCCCCACAGGCTTTGAACTCGGCCAAAACTTAAGCATTGGGTATAAAATGCCAGAGAATTCTTTTATAAACACCCACTCAGGTTGAAGTTTTAAAGCTAGCACCATTTTGCATATGAGCCACTTTACATTATTAATACCTAAGGGAGAAGATTACCCTGAGATCCACAGGATTTCCCTTCAAGGGTGACGATGGATTGGTCCACTTCCCCTCAGATACCACCTCCTGTTCTGTACATAGGAATGAGGCTGTCAAAAGAAATTGATCTTAGTTGATTATCATCAAACAAAAAATAGTCCCGACCTGTAGGACCTAACAGATTACCTAATTCCAGGAAGTACTAAAAGACGTGAGTGCCATCAAGACAACTTTAAGCCTTTAATGACCTTCTGTATCTTTGTTTGCCCTTGAAAAGGCCTGCCATGTTTTGTGTACTTAAACCACTGTATTGTTACGGTATATGCCCTCAGCTACAGTTATAGACTCAATGAGCTCATTTCTTTGAATCGAAAACATGTACCTGTAGTGTTTTGTCAATTGCACGATACGTATTGTATTTTCACTCCCCAGGGACTACCCAAGGTTTACGTGTTGCTCAAAGCAAGTAACATAAGCTACACTGAATTACCAACTGGCTGTAATCAGGTTTTAGGCAATATATTCTCTTGGCAGTGATTGGAACTTAACATTTAGTCGTTCTTTCAACAAAATTCGAAGCGGAACTATGCAATTACTTCACATAGTTTCTGCATGTCTATTCCCTTCAGATCAGTCCAAATAATCTCAAGATGGTTTGTAAAAGCTTGGTTTTCATGATATTGCTAGTCAGTGCAAGTTTGTTCTCCATAAGGTGTCATCCCCAGTGCACCGACTCTTATCCACCATTCGAAGACATCAATCTACAGTACTGCTCACATTATCGAGAATTTGGTTGTTGTGTTGCTGAGCGAGACCAAGAACTGCAAGAAATTTCTCTTTCCATCTTACGTAATTTTCCTGAGAATGTTAGAGGAGACTGTGACAATTTTGTGAGAGACATTCTTTGTCAAGAATGCTCGCCATATGGAGCTCATGTATTCAACATGGAGGGTAAGTCAAGAGCAGACTGGTCGGACTTTCCTGGTCTGTGTTCTGAGTACTGCCGTAACTTCCACCAGACCTGTGGTCAACTTCTCCCTTACTTGACAAGAAGTCAACACTTGTTAAATGCTTCAACAGAATCAAGTGATGCTTTTTGTATGGCTCAGATGATTGATGATGTGGATTATTGTTTCCCAGACATATTGTATGACATGGATCTAAATGATCAAGTCCGAGAGAGCCAAATAGGTTCAAGTGATGACTGCCTTTGTTTAGAAGAATTTGCCAACAATTTAAGAAACCCGTTAGCTCTTAACTTTGCAAATGATAGTACCCACAGAATATATGTTGTTGAACAGACAGGAGTAGTGACCATATTCTTTAGGAATGGATCATATTTAAATGATCCTTTCCTTGACATTCAGGATCTAGTTTATGTGTCAAGTAGGACCGGTGATGAGAGGGGTTTGCTGGGTCTCGCATTTCACCCAATTTATGCTGAAAATCGTAAGTTTTATGTCCACTACACAACCAGGTATGAAGGTACTTTGAATGTGAGGATTAGTGAACTAGAGAGTTTTCCTAACGATACCAATCGTGCTGATGCTAGAACAGAGAGAGTTTTAATCCAGGTAGAGCAACCAGCTGGAAATCATAACGGTGGCAGTCTGTTCTTTGATCTGGAGGGTTACTTACTCATTTCTTTGGGAGACGGTGGCAGTGCTGGTGATCCATACGGTGAATATGGAAATGGACTTAACCAGTGAGTAAAGTTTAGAGGGTAATTGTAGAGTGACTTACATGTGTTGTATAGTGCACGTACACTATTCAGTTCTATGGTATAACTGCCCTTGAGCAAATACTGAAGTGACATTAAATTGATCACTGTTTACAAGCTTAAGCATTCCCAAAGTCCCATTTATTTGTGGCACATTTGTGGCAGCATAATATATTGATCTCAGCATAACAAGAAAATGGACGGTTTCGATCTATACTTCCAAACTTCTTTCTTCTTTCTTTTATTAATACACAATCAACAGATGATCAGACAAATACTGCAGCTGAAGGAAGTGCTGTAATGTACAATTTCAATTACAAGTTACACTGAGTATATTCAATTAAAACAGTGAATCGTAATCCCTCTTGATTTTGGAATGAAGATGAACAACTCTATTTGCAATATACATTACCACTATCTACTTGACCTCTTAGCCTCGAGAGAATTGATATTGATTATCTCAACTCACGATTACGTGCAAGGCAATTTTTGTGATAACAGACACGTGCATTTGCCTGATAAAACCATGAGAATATTTTGCTTTTCTCTCCAATCATGCAGGAGCTCATTTAGAGTTCAAGGTGTTTTTTCCGAATGTGTAATTTAAGAGAATGACTTTTATCGTAGCGCTGAACAAATATCCAGCAAGTAAGATGATTTCAACGAGTACGCCGTCGAAGGTCTTGAAATAGTCAAGCTTTCGTCAGAAGTGGCTCTGACTTTTTCAGGACTGATGCAAGGACATGGTGGGTTGGGGTATTTATGCCGTTCGAGCGGCGTAAAGCCGCTCCTTCGGAATTTGGGGTTTTTTTTACAATGGGTCGAGAGAGGGCCGAAGGAAGTGGTGTAATAATTGGGTTCAAAACGGTGGAGTTAAATTGAAAGGGTAATTTGGATGTGGACTGGCGACATACGAACAATGGCAGGCCAGGCCTTGATGCCGTCAGCCCCTAAATTTGGCCTAGTTTAAAATTTGATGAGTAAAATTTTTCTTGGACGAGGCAATGGAAATTGAAGAGGATTCAATAAAACAGGAGGGTCCAAAAAAGATAACATAATAAAAGAAAGTATGACCTTATAAGGGTATCAGCAGAGCGAAAGGCCTGGAGAAAGCCCTGGGGAGGGGGAAACTAATTTAACCTACAGAAAAAAAAATACCACCTACAGAAAAAAAATACCACCACCGACTGCACTGTATCCCCAGTTGCCCAGGTACTCACTCTCAGGTGCTCGAGCCGGTGGTAAATAACCTAATATGGGCACCCCACCCCCCACCCTCAACCAGACGCTCTACTTCTACCCAGTTTTTATAATTCAACATATCAAAAGGTACTTTAATATTATTCTTAGGGTGGATGGTAAGCAGTTTAATTATGATATCCTTAGCTAAGGGGTCCGTCAACAGGTAACTCCGGGTTAGATTTGTATTTAATTCAATAATGCGATCCCTAAGGGTTTGAGAATGAGTCGTAAAAAGCAGTCGGTGCTCAGAAATATAACTTGAAATTTTATAGGTTAATCTGTTGGCTGTTGTATTAATTCTTTCGAGTTTCCTAAGATTGGTGGGAGAGGCAGTAAGGTAGCAAATACTACCATACTCCAAAATGGGTCTAATGAGGGTTTTATAAATTCTTAGGCCTAGTTGGGGTTTTATTTTACTATTTTGAAGAAGATTTTTTAAACTTTGTAGACGTCCCCAGGCTTTACCACAGATGGTATTAATATAATTACTAAACAGAGCATGGTGGTCAAAAAATTACACCTGGAAAAGTGGCTTTTTTTGTGTTTGAAATTACGTTGCTAAATAGATTAATAGAAGTGTTGAGATTTGGTTTATTCCTTTCTTTAAAAAGAACAAGTTGGGATTTTGGGGGTTTAATTTTTATACGTCATTTATTACACCATTTTTCGATTACTTTAACTGCCTTTTGAGTTCGATCAATTGAAATTTGGACTTTGTTTGCGGTATACCAAATTGCCAAATCATCCGCAAATTGGGAGATATTACAATGGGCAAGCTCAGTGGAGGGGATATCATTAACATAGATAACATAAAGCAGAGGGCTTAGGACAGAGCCTTGAGGGGTACCTGCATCGATTTTAAAAACATTAGATAATTTCCCTTTGAACTGGACATGCATGACCCTATTTTGGAGAAAAGAGGAGATTAGTCTAGTGTAGTAATTGTTTAAGTTTAGATTATTGAACTTGTATCTTAGGCCATTGTGCCAGGTATTGTCAAACGCCTTTTCTGCATCTAAAAAGAGGGCACTAGTAACTTTTTGAAGGGATAAACCACTTCGAATATCGTGGACTAGTCTGAAAAGTTGGTTAAAGGTACCCTTTTTATTCCTAAAGCCACATTGAAATTTGCTAAAAAAATTAATCGTTTCAAGGTGAGTTCTAATACGGGAAGCAATAATTCTTTCAAAGGTTTTACCAATACAAGAAAGTAAACTTATGGGCCTATAATTGTTGGGGTATAGTGGGTTTCTTCTTTCCAGGGGTCTGGAAAGTGACCTACTCGGAAGAGTAAATTAAAGAAATTCGAAAGAAAGAGTAATAAAGTAACTGGGCAGTTTTTTAACATTCTATAAGTGACCTTACCAGTCCCAGGGGAGGAATCATTTTTACTTAATTTTAGGGCTTGATTGATTTCATCAGTGGTAATTGGGTTTGTGAGTAAATCATCCTCAACAAAAGTTGGGATTAAAAGCTTCCTGGTTTTCATTAATAAAATTATCTACAAAGGTTTTGAAGTTATGGTCACAATCAGGAGTATCATGGATTTGGTGGATAGAATGCATAGTTTTAGCCAACAGATTAGCCTGTTCTTGGTGATCTTTAATTTTAGTACCATTATTGTCAATAAGTTCAGTGCTTAAATCATGGCGGTTGGGGTTTATTTTTTATTAATTCTTTTCCAGAAAATACTAGGGTTAGACTCATTATTTACTTTATTACAGTAGTTCTCCCAGTCATGAAGTTTTTGAATTTTTATTTCCTTTTTTATTTCATAGTTGTCTCTATTAATTTGCCTTTTCGTAGTGGGGTCATGGTTATTATTATAGTTCCTTCTAAGTTTACGTTTTGCTTTAATCAAATTCATAATTTTAGAGTTAATCTTCCAGGAGCAAGTTCTAACTTTTGTGAGTGGACAGTTTTTGTTGTAGGCTTCAGAGATGGATTTGGAGATTTTATTAGTTAAGTTGTCAATATTTTGCTTATTAATTTCCATGTTTCTTAATATGGTTTGCAAATCTAGGGCCTCCTTAGTTAAGAAATCTTTATAACCCTCCCAGTCAGTATTTTTATAATGCCTGTAATACTTAGTTTGGGAACTGTTAATTTTATTAACTTTGTAGGTAGAGATGGCAACATAGTGGTCAGTTAGACTAGGTTCCTCAAAGAATTGAGTTTCTTATGAAACTTATCAGTAACTATAATGAGATCTAGAAGCTCCTAACTGTTATTAATAGGGTTTCTTCTGGTCATAGTGTTCATATTGCTAACAATTAAGTTACAGGATTTAATAAATCTCAGTAAATGTTTACCAAAGGGGGTAGTTTTATTACAAACAAGGTAAATATGATGGGAACTTAGATCTCCTACTAAAATAGAGTCTTCATCCATGTAGTCAAAATATTTGCATTTACATAATTCTGTGGGGGGTTGTAGTAGGTAATAATTTTAACAGGATTAGGGGAAGTTTTGACAGACAGTTCAATACTAATAGCTTGGTCATTAATGAAGTTATCAATATTCGTTTGTGTGTAGGGAATATTATTTTTATGGCTATAAGGACACCTCCTCTAAAACTAGAAATATCTTTCCTGATAGTCGTGAAATTGGGGATGTAAAGGGGGATATTATTGGTCAATTTAGTTTCATTAAGTAAAATTACATCGGGGTTGTATTCATCTATATAATCGAAAAGGAGTTCAAGTTTATTCCTAACAGAGTTTATGTTTGTGTATAGAAATGTAAGTACGGAAACATCAGTCATTACTACTGTGTGGTGAGAGCGGTGTGCCTGGTGTGGGTGAGTGTTCCGGAACATGGACGACCTGTTTTGTGATGATATCGAACAATTCTTCCCCCTTTATTGAGATGTCCAGATGTGAGAGAGCCAGCGTTGCTGAGTAATTGGCTATGTCGCTAATTGATATTTTTAAGTTAAGTTTCTGGAGGCAGGCTTTAGTTATCTCAGCTGTGTAGGCCATGAATTTTACTTTTTCTGATTTTTCCATTTTTGTGTTAATTTGAACTGGTTTTGGTTGTGCAACATCGGCATATGTTTTCCCCTGTTGGTTGTTTTGGATTTTGGATGCCTCGATTCTTGCATTTCTGAAGGTGGGGCACCATTTGTATAAGGCCACGTGATTACCGCAGCAATTTACGCATTTTTTCCTCTTTAGGAATTGTACAATCTTTGAGTTGGTGTGGCCCACCACATCTTAGAAATCTCTGGGTATTGCTACAATTTTTCAGGGTATGGCCGAACCCTTGACATCTATAACATTGCACTACATTCGGCAACTCTCTGTTGGCTTCGACCCTATGTTTAACATATGAAAGATAGAATCCTGTCGAAATTAAATCTTCTGTTTCCTCTTTGTGGTGAAAAATAACCTTAACTTTCCATGTGTTTTGTTTAGTTACGTTGGATATTAGTCTTTTTACGAAGACTGGTTCATAAGCTTGGTCTGTTAGAGCAGTTTTGATTTCACTATCGGAAATTTCTGGGCTAACGCCACATAATACAACTCCAAAGGAAGGCATTGACTTATTTTGGGGTAGTTTAGGTTTGGGTTTCCCCAATTCAGTTTCTTGGGACCATGGCTTAAGAAGACTGTTAGCCGATTTTTCGTCGAAAGGGTGGATAAGTATAGCGTTATTGTTAATTGGTTTTATTTGTTCGATGTTTACATTTGGTTTTTCTAAATATAATGAGGTTGGAAAGCTTGATCGGATTTTTCAAAACATTGGGGTTTATATTTTGTACAGTAATCGGTTGAATACTTTTTTTTTTTGGCTTTTCTGTGTCATTAATGGCTACGTTAGTTGGCTTAGGGCTTTTGACAGCTTTTCTTTTTTCCCCTTTTTTCGGCCCTCGACAATGATGAACCTCTCCTCGTCACTTAGTAGTGAAGGGCCCGGGGAATCCTCCCCTTTGTTCGTCATTTTGGAAGACAGTAAAACAGCTTATGGGAGAACTAAAACAAAAACAAAACTTACTCCCAACGGAAACGTAGAAAACAAAAGAAAAAATAGTAGGTGATTGCCTCGGTGAAAATAACACGCAACGAAGAAGAAAGTAAACAAAAACAATGACTCAACAAGCAAGAATTCAAAATACGCAGATAACTCGAAAACACGTCTGAACACAACGAAATCACAAGACACGCTCCGATTGGCCGATTTATCTGTGTTCTCATTAGATGAGGCAAGTGAGAAAGGACCATGGCTGGATGCACAGAATCCTCAATTCAAATGCCCAATCAGAATGCAAACAAATCAGCCAATCAGAACACAGAATCTGCCAATCAGGGTTGCAGCATAACTATATAACTTCACTGGACTTGCTTCCTTGCATCAGTCCTGAAGAAGTCAGAGCCGCTTCTGATGAAAGCTTGACTATTTCAAGGCCTTCGACGGCGTACTCGTTGAAATCATTTTACTTGTATGGATTCCCGCTGTGAAAGCCTTTCTACTTACTTAAATATCTAGCAGTATGTAGACTGTAAGTGTATGGGTCCAGTTTCAGAGGGAAAGGGAAGGGGGTGAGTACTTTTGTCAGAAATGTTGAGCACATATGCCACAAAGCATAAATTTTGCATGAAAATAGCAAATTGGGCGCAAATGGTAGGGAGGAGCTGCAGACTCTCTGCTCACTATTTCCGATGTTCATCAAGACCCCTTATTAATAGCCCTCAGAGCAAACAATAAAAATACACCTGCAGCAACATTCTCAATAGAGTGAATGCTTAATCCACTAATACAGAGGATTTTTATTAAGTCATGTACTATATCTCTTGTAAACGGGTACTGAAAGGTATTTTTCTTATAAGATCAAGCTTTAGCAAAGGAAATCTTATTACAGAAATTATACGGTATGGAATTTATATATAAAAATACATAAATTTTACTTCTTACAAAGAACTACCTTTCTTGGTAAAATTCTTCGTATTGATGTGGATGGAAGGGATGGTTCTTTACCTTATGGCATCCCTCCAAGTAACCCATTTGTGAACGAAGATCCGGAGATGAAGTTCCATGAGATTTTTGCGTATGGTGTCCGAAATATGTGGCGATGCTCCGTTGACCGTGGAGATTCAGAGACTGGGTATGGTGCTGGCAGGATCTTCTGTGGGGACGTCGGGCAAAATAAATACGAGGAGATTGATATCATTGTTAATGGAGGAAACTATGGTTGGAGAGCCATGGAAGGCAACAGCTGCTATGACAGGGACCTGTGCAATGAAGCATTTATTGGAGGTAAGACCTAGTTCACAGGTATGAAAGGATGAGGAAGGATGGTAGATTGAGCAATTTGTTGGAAATGTTAGGCCCAGTACATATGGTATGAGGGATCTCAGGAGGGAATTCTCTATCAGCAATGAGATTGATTAGGGAAATTGAGACATTTTCTCATTCAGTATCATTTAATTCTCATAGACTGAATGAGAATTAAATGAGACTGAATGAGAAATGTCTCAATTTCCCCAATCAATCTCATCGAAGAATGAGAATTCTCTCCTGTGCGATAGGGGTGTATATGTATTGTGGCAGTTAGAATAGCCTTTACATTTGTCTTAAACCCCTTACTCTACGTTTTTGATTTTATGATCATAATCAAAACTAAACCTCAATATTTTGTTTATGAAGTAAAAGTGAAATTAGCAGTGCTTTAAATTGTTAACATTAAGACCTTTTTACATGTAATATTGTAGTTAGGTAAAAGCGTGATTCTTCTCAGTAGCAAACATAAGTGGGTTATACAAATTTTAACTTGAGAGTCACGAGGCAAATGCAAAAAAATAATAATAAAAATCATCACTGGACTGTGATCTCCACTGTAATGCAACATATCCCATCCATACAGTATTAGAATGTGTGAAAATATTATTTGCTTGTATTTGTTAAATTATCAGGACAGTGATGTTCCTAGCTCCTGGATTATTTATCTTGTGGGAGAATGCAACCATAATGACTACATGCTGGTTACTTGTGGGGTTGAAAATTCAGTTTCTGCCTGCCTATTGTGAGGTCAAATGTGATAGATTAAGTGTGTAAATAAAACCGTAAGTGAAGCAAAAGAGTTTAGGCCAGTCCTTGCAAACTGAGTTTGAGTGATATATTCTAATCATTACGTATGTTCAGTGTATTGAATGGATTGTCATTAGAATAAAACATTTGCCACAATATTTACGTATTTATGTATCTTCATAATTAAATCTCTTCTTCTTGGTATAAAATGGATCTAACTTTTATTGTTACTATTGTTATTACTTCTTTGGAATTTCATGCTGGGAATGTTAAGGAAGTTCCCATTTGAAACTTTTTATAAAGTGGCACATAATTCTTATTGAGAGGATGTTGTCCTGGAGGCAGTGAATTCAAAAACATTACCCCAATAACGCCATAGGCATCTCTAGATTGCAAAGGCCTACCTATGAGTGTAGGGCCCAAGGGCCCAAGTGGGTTTCAGGGGCATTGCAATGGTGGGCAGGGAATTATATTTACAAAAAAAAATTTCCCAAGAGATGGGTGATTTTGGGCATTACCTTTTCCTGCTTTAGCCGTTGGTGGTTTAGCCTCCAAACCCCCTTCCCTTGGCTAAGCACCTGAACGTCCTGAAGGGTGTGGTTCAGTTAGGTAGATTAAAATTTTCTTGTTTTTGCTTGTCCTTCAGATGATTATGTTGAGCCAATCCATGTGTATTCCCATTCTGTTGGTAAATCAGTAACTGGAGGCCATGTCTATAGAGGCTGTCAGTACCCACACCTTCAAGGACTTTACATCTATGGTGACTTCTGGAATGGGTGAGACTTGTAATTTTATTCATCACAAAGTGAAAATGCCATATCCAGGATAACTTGAACTAAATGTGTTTGGGAATTAAGTGAAAGTTTGTTGCTCTGCTTAGTTGACAACCAATGGAATTCCTTTGGGCATCAGTGTTCCTGGTGTGAATCTTTTTAGTTGGAACGTGGTAGGGCAAGCCCTCAGGATGGAAAGGGTAATTGCCAGGGTTACAAGTAGCTGACAAGATAACACTTAGTTGGAGCAGGGGACATTTTGAAGGATTCTAATGAAGGCCTCTGATTACTTAAAGCCTGTCAACTGGGTAATGTTTTGATGACATTTTTAATAATAAGGGGACATTTAAAATTTGTGACATGTTTGATGTTTTATAAAGAACGTAAATTTATTTACATGTTTTCAGTTCTTTTGCAGTGTTGAGGTGATTACTCAGTTCCAAAGTACAAGTATCTAAATCTCTGTATAGACACATGTTGTGATACTGAAGTATGAGTACATGTGTACATGTAAATATCAACTATGATAATACTGTTAAATTCATGTTTTCTCTTAGTGGGGAGAGAGGAGGGAGGAGAAGACAACATCACTTAATATCCTTAATGAATTCAACCTTACCAAAGTCTATATAAAGAGGAATCATTCAAGTTTTAAGTTGTCAAACTCTAAAAATCAGAGCTTTCTATTTTCTGATTTCTGATATTAACATTTTTAATGACAGTAATGAAAAATATAAAGGAAAATTGTGCAACAAACACTGGGAAAGAAAATATTGACATCATATTCGCATATCCGGAAGTTTTCTACGTTTCATGTAAAGCACTCTGGACATCATTAATTTCTAAAATCAAATTCACATGGCCCACATTGGACTTTCAGAATATTCTGTAAGTACGAGATTTTCTGTGAGTGTATGTATCAATGAGTATACTCACACGAATTACCTATTGAAGAGCTTAGAATCACAAATTGCCTGTCGGATAAGAGCTATCTGATTGTCTGATATTTGATAAAGATACGAAAATGATCCCATTTGTATTTTAGTCGTCTCTTTAAACTTGAAGAAAATGGAGCAGAATGGACAAATACAGAGATTTGCCTTGGAACCAAGGATATCTGTACTGGTAACCTGTGGAATTTCTTTCCAGAGAATATCCTGTCATTTGGAGAAGATGAAGCAGGTAGGCTATCTAACAAGTGTTCGCCGTTAATATTTTCTTAAGGTCAATATTGGGTGACTTGTTACTTGTTAATTGCTCAGTAATGCCCATGCCAAACTGGTGGTTGCTGCTGTAATCTTGTTTCTCGGTTGATTGCTGGACAGGTTTGATTGGCAGTGCTGTAGTACTCGAGACCGGTCTCGGACTCGAGACCGGTCTCGAGTCACGATTTTAAGGGCTCGGACTCAGAAGGCTCGGACTCGGACTCGGTCTCGAACAGTCCGGAATCGTGACTAAATTTTTCGAGACCGGGCTCGAGATCAGCAGAATTTGAGATTCAATTTTATGTAATTAATCCATAGTCACATGATATTTACCTTGTCCTCTGCAGTTTCTGTACAACTAAACACGTTATGTAGTAAGTGTTAAAGCAATATGTGTTGTCTTGTGGAGGTGATATTCGTAAAAGTTAACTATAAAATCGTATATGGGGTCCTTAATCATTTTCGCTTGTGGCCCACATTTTTTGTCGGGAAGACCTTACGGGCCACTACCAGAAGCATACCCATGATTTTGCCTTTTGGCCTCATTTTGAAATGGTTAGCTTTCCACCTGAATGTGTGATGTCTAGGGTCCGAAGGCTTTGAGTGCAGAGCAGAGCAGAATGGAATAAAAAGAGCGTAGCCTCGGGAGCTCTGGGGATATTTAAAATAGTAAACATAATCCTGAAAACTTATCTATCTGTAAATTAACATCGAATGCCCATTCAACAGATGATCAAGTGTCGCAATTTGACCACTATTTTGAAATAGCCCAATCCAGACTGACAGAGAGGGTAACAAATAAGATCACGTCAGATTAATTGGAGCAAATCTATTTTGAAAAGTGTTTAGCTGGGGAGAAGGTGGTTTGTCGTGACTTTATTTGAGTAGAGCGTCACTATCCGTAATAGGCTCATATAGCGTAACAAGAATATTGTTTTGGCCAAAAGGCCTCCTTTATTGCCTTGAGTGACAAGTTACCAGACTGTGTAAGTTGTAGCTTGATACCGTATTCTTTACCAGGACTGTAACCGAGTCCACCGAACCCAATCTTGGGCCAATTCCGAGTGCAGGTTTTCCAATTCCGGGCCAATTCAGCTGGCCTACCAAGCTACCCCCTGCACCACCAGTGGATTACCTATGTCAAACTAATGGCCCCTCGATTTGGACTACAAAGTGAGCATGTGAGCGGGTGGGTGGGTATTATTGATGATGGTATGGTTTGTACGGAGGGATGTAGCAGAGAGGTTGGTGAATGTAGGAGTTAAAATTCAAAGTAGGGTTGAATTCAGAGAATTCCAACTGTTGAAGTCCATATCCGTCAATCAGGCCCGTAGCCAGACAAGGTACTGAAGGCATCGGAAAAGCTTTCAGGGACGAAATATTTTTCATTGGGCGAGAGATATTAAAATGCATTAAGGCAAGCAATTTTTTATCTTCTTGGGGGTAAAAATATTTCCAATGGAGCTTCTCCCAAGCCCCCCTTGGTTACGGGCTTGCCGTCAATCTTACTTCACTTTAACCAAGTTGAAGCCAGTCACTTCACTTTTAGCGCACATCCACCTGGGTTCCAAAACTGATGTCATGTCACGTTGTCGGCACGATTCTTTTGTTTAGTTGGCAAATTTTTATCCTCAGTCCGCCCTCTTCATAAACGTTTGGTAAGTAGTCACCCAGGAGAGGACTCACGGTTTGTAGACCTGGGGCTCACTCGTAAAGAAGACGTTCTCATTGACCCATTTCCAGATAGCAATTTCAAATGATTTTTGTGGGATAGAGTTTCGGTACGCGTCCTTTTTTGTCAATGTCATTTAACTGTGTCAAAAAACGACTCACACCAAAACTCTCAGGCTATCCCACAATGCTTTGCAGTTGCTATTTGGAAAAGGGTCTATGTAAAGAGTACCAAAGGTATGTCTTCACTTGTAGAACTCGGTGGGTTCCCGGAACATTTGAAAAAACGGATGCGATTTTCTTTTCCTATTCAAAACTGAAAACGCAAGAAAATTTTAACAGCTTTTAACACGTTTTAATAGATATATTTAATGGTCGATCATTTGAAAAGACCGTGACAACCACTCTTCCTCTAGCCTCGGCTTTCACGCCTACTCAGATTTTCCCAACAAACCGATTCATCAATTCCTGTCTTTCCGCCTATTCAAAGTAAGAAAGGAAATAAAAGCAATACCATGTTTGGCATAGATACAGTAACACCACATGACCAATGAATAGATAAAAGGAGAACAATCGCCATCAAACGGAGGGATGTTTTATGATTTTGGCAGTCAGAATGTTCATTTCTCTGCCAGTGAACCGATTTTTTCTGTCACAGGCCTGAAGTTGGAAATTCTGAGTTAGGCAGTCAAAAATGCAGCCATGACACTTCTAGTCACAAGGCCTACTGAAAAATTTACCAAGATAGGAGGGGTATTCTGACGACATTCCTTGCTGCATGAGGCGTTGGAGAAATAATTGAACTGCTGTCCTTAATGACGTATTAGTAAAATGACCAGTTACAATAGGTGGAGGGAAGTATTTCTCCCCTTTTCATTCCAAAAATTTCCCCTTTCTAGAATATGCCTTCAAATACTGATAAATCTCGATTGATGGCGCATTTTTCAACCCTCTTTTTTCGATCTCAGTTTGTTTGGCTGCAGCTGGACTAGAACACATCGTGGCCCGAATGTGACCCACGGTCTGCTGCTATTGAGACCCCAGGGCCTATATCATAACAAACAACATTGCATAAAACCAGTGTAAAATTGATCATTTGTGAATTTCTATTCTTAGTGTACACTTTCCATAGCGGGGACTCGGTCGCGGACTCGGACTTGGAGCTTGTGACTCGGACTCGGTTTCGGACACGAATGTCAATGACTCGGACTCGGCAGGTGAGGACTCGGTCTCGGACTCGGAAGGTGGGGACTCGACGACAGCACTGTTGATTGATGTAGTGAAGAATCTTCATGTGTACATTTTAAGAGACTGTGAAGGTATTAGCTTTAGAAGAAACCTATAAATCAACACATGAAAGCCCTAGCAATAATACAAGCAATCATACAAATAGTATGGGTACGATGTTGTACTTTGGAAAAGTGTACCATGCTTCATAAAGTGCAAATTTTGTGAAAGACTTGTGTATTGTAATTCCATTACACCATCAACTTTTTATTAAAAATGTACACTGTAATTTAGTTGGTCGTATTACTTGTAAAGTTTATTATTTTGGCCATTAATGTTGGTCACACTTGTCTGTTACATAAAGTATAAAGATAGTGAGAGACACAGCAACTGTCAGGTGGGTAGGATTGGTGCATGGCATCTTATTTCAATACAGTTGAGTCAGTGAATATGAATTATGGATACTACTTATGTTTGGATTTAATGGAGGAATGTTGTTTCGAAGATATTCTTAGGCACATGAAGTATGCTAATTTTATTATGTTTCACGTATTCAGTATGCTAAAGTGTTTTCTTTCTTAAGAATGAGTTTATGACACAAATGTCTCTCTTTTTACTCTGCCTTACTGCTTTCCATTCTCATTTTGGTCCTGTCACACAGGTGAAGTTTACATGCTGGTCACAGACATAGCAAGCTCATCTCATACTGGTGGCAAAATATTTAGATTTGTGGACCCTAATAAGTAAGTTTTTCCTGTACAAGTCCCGTCCATGTATAGTGTATTTCCACAGTTGTTAAAAACATAACCGCTTCCATGAAAAGCATTGGACTTGAAGGGTGTAGCGATATATCAAAAAACAATGATCACGAAAAGAACATTCATGATGAGTCCCACCAACTGGATTATGGTATCAGTGATGAGAGGAATCTATGCAAGTTTGGCATTCTAACAGAAAGTGTTTGCCATAGACACGATATCCCTGAAAACTAATATTTATGTGAAAGATAAGGTGGACAGTTAGAGGATGTTTGGTTACATGTAAGCTATGTCCATGTTATTCTGCCAGCTGCAATACGGGGATACTTTACTGTAAGTTCTGTCATCTCGTCTTTAGATTCTTTAATTTATGTGTAACTATAATAAACTATGGCAGCAGGTGTGAATATGTATTTTTTTTTGCTAATGTACAAATTTCATCATCTGCAAACAATGACAGAAATTATCCCATTTTACTTGTTTCAAGTTATATTTGGACTGTCAATTGGTTCCCATCTATATATACATATTGCAAGAAGGAGCAAAACCTTTACCATTGTTCACAACCTTGTCACTTTAATGCAGTGAGAAAACATTACGCATTGAGTGAATTGTGAGAGCTATACTCTAAGACCTCATTGACTTTGGCATGCAAAATGTATGATAATAACATATGCTTCAACGTCTTTGTTTTTGGCTGAATATTCATGATTTGTTCATTTCTGGTGTTCATATGTATGAAATTTAAAAGGGAGAGATATATATGCAAAGAGATGAGAATTTTTTCCGAAGTTGGCGAACATTGATATAGACCTTGCGCAATGACGTCATATTTTTGGTTTAAACAGTGAAGAACACTGCACGCACGACGTAGTCTTTGCAAGCGCACGAAGAAGACTTACACACATATCCCACCGGAACACAAATCAGCTGTCTGCATTTGTTGGTGTAGGTTGCAATGATACTTGCTTACCTCCATTGGAGGGCTCACTCAGTTCCGTTCTGGGACAGCATATGCCTAAGGTCTATTACAAGTGCATCCAGTTTAGGGAATGGGGTAATACGTGTCTGCTTGGTGGGCAAATCTAAACCAAAATGATCAACAAAACATTCACTGGTATGTTTCTTTGACCCTTTTACTAGGAGAGGTAATCCGGAAGAGTGTCATGTGCAAGAGAGACCTGTACCTGTCTTCAGTCCAATCTCAACATTTGAGCCAAGCAACAATGGTAAGAGGAAATGACTTCATATCTGTGTGTATCTTGTCATTTAATTCCTGTACATGTGAAGGGTTTCATAAGGGTAAGGTGACATTGCAGTAATTAAAATGCTTCCAAAGAAAATGAATTTGTATAATTTGTATTTTCCTTGACCCAAAATATCTATTAGATAACTAATGAAGGCAAAGATCTAAAGTAGATGGCGCAATGGTGTTAATATCCCCATAGTCAGTTTAAACACCCGTAAGTGTTTTAATGCAGAGTAAAAGTCATAATAGGTAAACCAAACACTGATAAGAATTGCTGTTGTATTTTATGACAGTTAAAGGTCCCTTGGAGGCTTGTATAGTGTATGGATTCACTGGAAAGTTATTAAAAACCCTTGTACAATTAGAAATTGTTTGAAGTTGAACATAGAATAAATGAATAAAATGTCATATTTTCGTACAAAGGGCTGGTTATTTTTTAGTGATCTTTAACAGCATAGTAGAATATTTTGCCATTGTCATGACTTCACCTCATTGTCCGAAACTATGATTGTAAGTCTTTTCGTACAAAACAATGGTTGTGCATAGTAAATATGTTCAAGTGCCTGTGCTACTCAGTGATGAAATACATGAAGACATCTAAAATACAATTCAGTTTTGTATTCTGGTTGTAATAAACATGTAAAGACTATAATATTTCCTTTTATTTTATGTTACTTTATTTACTGCATAACAGTGTTACTAACGCCCAATTTACTTACTGCGAATACATCATTAATCCATTGCCAATCAATAGGTTATTAATTTTTAATTTGAGTGTTCTTCTGTTTTTGCTTGGTATACTGTTAGAAAAAAACCAGTCAATTCACTGGAATGGTCTAGTGGGTAAACATTTAAGTCAACAGTACTGCTTATAGTGGTGCAGCTGTATAATGTGTGCACGTTACATAAACCTTAGTACTCCGTATCGTGTACAAATTTTGTAAGCTTTACATGGGCATGGTTTAGTGAAAGTTGCTATTAACATTGCACAGCTATGTACGTCTAATGCATAATGGTGTTGTGACAGTGTGCAGTATGTGTGAAATATTCTAGAGGGGTGTTCAGTGTTTCTGATACTACTAAAATGTGTATATGTTAATCGCAATGAAAGTATGACCTATTGTGTGGCAAGTTTCATAGAAACAGGCACCTCATGATACTAACATCCTCTTCTCATTCGGTCTTCGTCCCTCTGTCATTCATATAACCAATAACCCACTTATGTTTCATTCGACTGCGGTGTTGAAGGCCAATTGATGTTTTCCTGGAAAGAAGGCTACCCTATAGGAGTGTGTCGCTTTAATTGTTTAACATTGCTTTTTATACTTTTGTTAACAAACACACAACAGACTCCACTGATGTAGGAAAATGTAAGATTTGTTGTAAAATGTAAGATCTGTTGTTTAATTATGCACTAAGGCAAGCTTCCTCACTTTGCAGTTTATGCTTCTCATTAGAACCCTAAATTATGAATGGCCTGAAAAATCTAAGCTTTTAATATGAAGCTCTTATCTTTTAAATTTTCTACAGTATACAGGGTTTTTCTACCTGAGGGGGAGGGGGGATGAAATAAAGAGTGACACTAAGCAGAGCCCCAGCACCAGTTGGCATGCAGAAAAAAGTTTGTTTCAAAAATGCCTTCCATATTGCTATAAATTGCAGTTTTATGGAAGGGAGGGGTCAGTAGGCCCCAATCCGCAGAGAAATGTTTGTTCATTTAAGGTCGCTTTAAGGTTGCTTTGGCAATGCTTTGAAAAGTTGATATATCTAGTTATTCTCAACATTTGAAGAAATGTTCTTAGTTTTGGATGGGTGTAAGGGTGTCGTCTAATGAAAAGGGTCATTGTCAGTCACATGGGTCAGATGTTAAAATGCCAAGATACCAACCGAAAGCGTTAAATCCTGTGTGTATATGTCAGCAGAAGGATTTCGCTGAACATATCATAAACTCCAATACTCTTTCATGCTACAGGTTAAAACAGGCAAAGAAGGTACCACTGGACATTGCTCACGAAGTGCAACTAAAGTTTAAAGTTTTGAAATTTACCACACGCAAATACAAGCAATATGGCAGCCTTAAATTTAGAAGGTATACTCTCCCCACACCTAGACGACTTTACGTTTTTGCCGCTCTGAAAAGTGGGGTACATCCCCTATTCCCCCTTGTCAGTGGTGTGGTTAAGGAGTAAGACCCAAGAAGCTTTTTGAGAAATTAAAATTTGGGAACACTGACATGAAGCTTTCAACTGACCCATATGACATTGCAAGCAAATCCAGCACCTTAGAGAAATCCTCATAATTTCAACAAGAATTCAGACGGCCAGCTAGTTACGAGAGGAATATTAACGGTATAGGAGAGGAATTTAGGATGTTTTGTTTGTAATGTAGTAATAAAACAGTCGCCATATACTAGAGATAATAGAAACTCGCAAAAAAATTGTTTGGCAGAATTTTTGTAAAGAGTAATATGGGTATCAGCACGATACGAATGACAACATTGCTTCATGATCCTCTTTTGATGCCCTGTCTCTACTTGTCTATTTTACTGGGTTGGAGGTTCTCTCCTAGTTTTCGAAAGACATTTTACCAGAATAAATCCGAGTTTAAGTGTATTCACAAGACCTGTTTTAGTTCCTTGTATTATTTTCCTCAGACTGGTCATCAGACATTGAGTTTGAATCATGCATAGTTGCGCACGAAGCGTGAGAAAAATTTGCATTGGAAATCACTTTCCATGGTACAAATCGCCGACAGGCACTGCACTTAGATATTTACAATTTTATGACAAAAAAATTGTCTGCTGAGAAGGCAAGTCTGAATTAGAATGTCCGCAAATCTATAATGCTTTCCGTTTTCTTTAAATATGTCCTCAAAAAGGCGCGAAGAACGGAAAGAAACCCCTTTTTTTGCATCCTTGCAGTGAAACCTGTGTTCGTCTGTAACCCCTTTTATGTACAAGAACCATGGGCCTATTGGGTTGAACGTAAGAGCAGGCAGAGCGGGAAAGCGGGCAAAATTTTGGTCCATTGCCAAGAACTTGTGACAGAAAACAATAAAAATTAGGTAGACCCATGCATCATTCATTTAAGGGTCTCATCGTACTCCTACAGAAATATATTAGTAAAACTCCTTTTGGTCAATTGAAGTTTTGGGTCGAAAATCTATGGGGGAGGGGATCACATACTTCACTGTCCTTTCATGCTGCCACCACTGAATTCATGGTAAAAGATGCTTTAATGAGTATGATGCACCCCCTATTTTATTTTTGATCATAAATTGTTGAAGAGCATGATGGTCATGTAACTTACGATATCCCATACGCATGTTACCTGCAATTTTTTTTTAGTTTCCATGTGATTCTTTCCTCTTTACTGTCCTTTTTATACTTTTTACTCATATTCTTATTCTTTGTCCGGAGGGTAACCTTAAGACTCACAGATGCGCCCCTCTTAATTTTGAAGGACTTCCTGATCAGTTTAGCTAACCATGATGACTCGGAGGTTGTTCCTTGCGCGCACGACGTCTCCTGTAAAATTGAAAGTTTGATCACAACAAAGCTAGCAACTTCGAGACAAAAAACGTCTTCGAAAACCATGTAAAAAGATTAAACACTATATCTCAAGTTATAAATAATGGATACTTTTCATACTTAGTGTATGGATTTTTCATATTAAGAGAAAGAGTCTTATTGTCCCTCCACGGTCAGAGATCATGTAAGGTCACCAGAAGTTGAAAACCAGAAACCTTGTAAACCGGATATCTTTAGGTAGGGAGCATGGTTAGTTTCCATACTTTCCATATGAATGCGTAATAGTCAGGAAAACAATCTTATTGTTTTGGTAAAGGTCGAAGATTATGTGAAATCCCCGGAAGTAACACTTGAAAAACCTTGTAAATTGCTTGTAAACACGATGTCTCAAGATAGGAATGATGCATACATTCCATATTTTCTATATGGGTTTATCTTATTTAGTGAAAGAAACCTTTTGTTTTGGGCAGAGGTGAACGGTCATGTGAGGTCATGTGAGGTTAAAAGCTAAAACTTCATAAACACAATATGTCAAGGTAGGAATACTTTTCATACTTAGGGTATAAATTATCATATTTTGAGGAAGTACTGAAATATTTTTGTTAGAGGTCAGAGGTTATGTGAGGTCACCAGAGGTCAAAAACCAAAAACATTGTAAACATGATGTCTCGTAGTAGGAAGTATGCATATTTTTCATACTTGGGGTGTGGATTTGCTATAGTTAGCAGATGAGCCCTATTGGTTATGACAAAGGTCAAAGGTTATCTGAGGTTACAGGATGTGAGACAACGAACACCTTGGAATTTGCTTGTAAACTATAGCTCAAGATGCGAATGCTAGATGTCTTGTATCTTCGATATAGGATGGTCATACTGAGCAGAGAGCAGAAAAAGTGCTAAAAACCTAGTAAACTGCTCACAAATATGATAGATTAGTGGGATAACAATGGTGCGTGTCATACTTAGCATAAAAATGCCCCCATACATATCACTTTTGTGGATGTAAAAGGTCATTTGGGGCCACCAGAGGTCAAATGGTGTAAAGTTAAAAAATATGTTATTTCATGAAGGGTAACCTTGACAGATCTTATTGGTGGCTTTTCTCCCCTTAAATGTTAGGGTTCATAATACTGTATATGTCGAAATCAGATACATAGCTGAAACTGGTTGCACTCCTGGTCTGAAGCACCCCTGTGCTGACTTGGCTTGCTTTTCTTGAAGCTGCTCAACTTTGTTGAAGCCGTTGAGGTCAATTTTTGCTCTCCCTAATGCAAGGCTCCTTCATGAATTCTTCTGAAGTCTTTTCTCAATTCAGGGTTGTTACTCTTTGGAAGAAGTTCCCAGTTTTAAATTTGCCTGCAGTGGGAGGAGCTAGCAGTACATTCCTTAGGGAGCACTTGGTGCTCAGACTGTGTCAATTTGAATCTCCGGAAAGGAAGAAGTACTTAAAAATATGTTCAGAGGCAACGAATCACTAAGTCTGTTGGTTTTCCGGGTTCTTCCAAGTTTTTGTTCTTTTTTTCCTTTTCTTTCAATTTTTATTCACGTTTTCCTGAATTGGGGTTCCAAAGACCCCTGGATACGCGCCTTGTATTGTTGGTTTGCATTCCTAACCTTTCTTTTCTTTTTATAAAACACTTACTTCTAATTTTTGAAAAAACAAACCCAATAATAATTGAATTGTGTTGTTTGCGTCTTATTGAAAACATGCTTCTACAAAAGTAAAGTGTAAAGTGATGTTACTCTTTTAAATTTCTAGACAATTTAAGGGTTTCATTAAGTTATCCAGGAATATTTTTCTGTTTTTCAAGAATAGAAGAAACTGGAGCAACGACAGATGTGACAATATCCGATTCAGTTCTGACAACTGGCAAAATTATTCATCTCTTACATTATGTGAGGAAAATATTGTAGTTAACATACATATTGAAACAGATTACAATTGTTGTAAACAGTAGTGTACAAACATTTTCAAACACTTGTTTTGTGCCTGCTGACACTGGTAATGGCAACATCACAGCAAACGTTTAAAACTCTTTCAGCAAGTTCACTTTGATGAATAATTTACTGATGACTTTTGATTATAATCTTGGTATTTATAAGAACGGCCAGAGAATGTGGATTGAAATAAGTTACCTTGAAAGTTTGTGATTGGGGTCGCAGTTCTGTGATCAAGACAATTAGGGTCATCCTTTGTCAGTAAAATCAGTCGAAACTGCAAACTAACAAATGACAGATAATTAGTAACTGTAAGCTAAAGATTCAAATACAAACGCTTAACCTACGTTTTTAGGGCTGAGAATGGTGTCGTCACAACTGTATCACATTCCTTCAACAAAAAGTTACATCGTGTTCTTTTAGTATAAAGTTTTCCCGCATGTTTGTTGCCAGCCAAAAATAACCATAGACTGCCTAACCTGCTCTTGTTATATTCTTCCCGCCCAATTGCACTGACCTTGCATTTGTTTTTATGCAGGTAACATTCATGCCTTTCCAACCTTGTGCCTAACCCTACTTACAATAATTATAACTTTAACAAACAACTTTTCTTCTTGGGAGTGCATCGTAATGTTTTGTTTCATCATCTTGCTCCAGAGTTTGCAGTCTGTCCAGAAAATTGCCCAGCACTATATACCTCACTAAAAAAGAAGAAGTTTTGCAAAGCTTACTTTGGTATGTATAATTTTGTTACGTACAATTGTACAGACATCTGTAACAATCAACCTTGTCTACACAATCATACATTTGTTCAAAAGCAACATGATAGATTTGTATGATGCTCGTGAACATATGTATGATCATGTGGACTGCTTTCCTAACAAACATCCAACATGTTTGAAGGTGTTCAAACTTTTAGCTCCATGTTTCATCTTCCCAAAAAGTGTTCAAACATTTGAATGACGATATTCATGGACAAATGTATGATCTTGTCGTTTGTAATGAATTGCCTTGGGTCGTATGCATTGAATTTGTCGTCCTGCATTGTAAGTTTCTACCTTGTGAGATATTTGTAAAACAAAATAGTTGGGTATGTGTTCACAACAGGCTTGTACGTGGTGCAGTCAATGTACGTTGTGAATTCAGTATAACTTGTGATGTCAACATACCCATGAGAACAGTGTACCTCATACGGTATACCCATTCACTGAGTTCAATACTTTATGAGAAGGCTTACATTTTAGCAGCGAGGCAATCAGAAAGGAGCGGTCAGTTAGAAAAATATAGTAAAGTGCTAGAAACGGTTTACTGTTGTAAATAATACGTGGTTCCCTTCTAGAACGTGGCCAAAAATGACAGACCTATGATGGAGAGATCTCTGAAGTTCAAGAGGTTGGTCATGTGAAGTCTTGGTGTTCTTTACGGGGACGTAGGTCCTTTAATTTTTGCGAGCTTTTTCTTGGGTATGAGTTTCGTTTTTTCCTTTTTGCTCTTAGCCAAAGAGTCGAGAGGACTTTGGTGAAAACCTTATTCTTGTAAATATAATTTTGTAGAACTAAGTAATGTCCTGGTATTTTTTATTCTCTTTACATCATTTTCATCAGTTTGGGAAGCATTACAATGTAATATATTGGACATAAGTTGACCCTTCTTATGTCTGCTCCTGTGCATTTTTGTGTAGAGCCTCATGCCCCAAAATACTTAAAGGCTGCTGGAAATTGTGTATCATTCTATTGAACTGAAGTTTACTGTTATCTTAATATTAACGTATTTGTAATGATAATGGTAGTAAGTGGCTCCGCCTGACTCTTCTTGGGGGTGGGCACTGGGGCCAAGCGTTCGCCGGCCGGAGGGGCACACCAAGATGAAGAGGCGTCACTGGAGGCGTCGTAGTGACGTGCAAGGCTTCCCCGTAGGCGTTGGATCCCAGGGGTCCACTGTAGGGCTCCTGGTAAATTTCAGGGACAATCTGCATTGAGGTACAGGGGACGAAACTCCCGGGGGCTCTGGGTATTTATAATTCCATTAGAATGGAGCATTTAGCTATCTTCAAATGCCAGTCAGTGGACACTAAGCAGACCACAAAAATAGAAAACAATTAGATCAATATTTGCTAGCCTTAGTCGCTCTAACGATTTCATGATGGGGGGGGGGGGGGGTTAGGACGGTGGATCATTTTAAAATAAATCCACCCATGCTGCCTAATAGCAATTAATGTTGAGAAACTAACCTCTAGGTATGACACTGAGGGGAAGCCTTCACATAAGAGCATCGAATTGGTGCATCTTCCGCTGCGGATCCCTGGCTAGCAGTGGAAAATTTGGAAAAAGAAGCCCTTGAACGAAGTTTAATGGCTTTTGAGTGTCTTAAAATTGTAATTATGACTTATATTTCCTGCATTTTATTCAGCAAAAGAAGAAAAGGGTAGATAGCCACCCCCCCCCCTCAGACCATCCCTGGTGCCCGCGTGAAGTGACCAGAAAATTCCGATATTAAGTATCTATGTAAATTTCGTGCAAGTGCTTATACTCCTTTCAGCCTTTCGGAGGTGTCATCACTATAATCCTGGTGTAGTGCTTGGCTGCGCCTAGGCAAGGGTTTGGGAGATTTAAGTTCCCCTAGCATATTTGAAGGTTCCGGTTTTTTTTTTAAATAAACAGACATCAGCCTATGAGAGTGAAGTTATTTAACCATCCTCATATTCGATGTATATGCGTTTGAGAAAGGCAACGAAAAGCGCATTTTTTCGAACATAAAATCTTTCTCGAACATAAAATCTGATGAAAAGATAATCGATGAGGAAATTGTATTGACAGGAGAGGACTCTGGGCCGCAATAGTCCCATAGCTGTTGAAAATAAATGTTAAAGCAACACGTGTGGATTACATCTCCCAATAAGGTGGTCCTTTACATGGCAGCTCAGCAAACAAATGCGCGTGAAGCGCTCCCCAAAATTGTATTTTGAAAACCTGCGCAATTTTAGTTGCATTTTTAACTGATAAAGTGAGAGTGGGTCCTCGTGTTCATGTCGAGATATGCGTGAACGGTGTGTTTGTGCATAATTTTTTTCATACTCCAAAATTTATGTGGGGCACACGGGAGCTTAGCCAAAGTCGGGGGTACGTGCCCTCCTTAGCCTTTCCCTTGCATGGCGACGCCACTGATCGTACTAGCGGTGGTGACTACTTTTGAATTGATTGTTTGGGATTAAAAGGATTTGCTGAAGAGGTATCAAAACTCATTGGATTAAATTTGGTTGAAAGGGGTCAATGCACTGTTTAAATCATGATAGCGTGGAACAAGGCTAAAAAGACCAAGAATATCTTTAAAATTATGATTGAGGTATCAATGTTGAAACTTTTTTACAAAAATGATATTTTAAGGATAATAATATCAGTGAACCAGAATGTTTTATGCTCATGTCATAAAACTGAAGAAACATGTCCAAAACAGGAAATAAATCTAAGCATACTCTCTGCTCAATTCATCTATTCGAATTTAATTCAAGTGCTAAAATTCTAAACGGTTTGAAGATACCAAGTAAAATGTAGTGAAAATTTAAAGAAAATTTGAACTGAACTTTCTCTTCCACAGCTTTTATAGCTACCGTGAGCAGTAAAATCAACTACAACTCAGGGATGAATGTGCAAATAACAGGAATCAATGTCCTTCGTAAGAAATCCTACATAAGAGACTTGAAGGAGACCGATAAGATTATACTTCAGAGAAAAGCCTCCATTTGTTCTTGTCCAGATCTTCAAATTGGTGAGACTTACTTCTTCATGGGAAGTTACCGATTCAGCAGTGGTGGACAATTTATCATCAAAACAACTTCCATAGTTAGGAAATACCATTGGTATATGGGAGCCAGGCTAAATGAGTGGCTGAAATCTAAATCATGCAAGTAAGCATCTCTGGAAATTTCAGTCATATACATTAGATTGCAACAAGTTTTGGGAATTGAAATCTTCCAGACAAGAAGATTATGTTTATTTGTGGTCACGCTTAAAGTGATTTTGTTCACAGTGCAGAGCTACGGTTTAATTTCAAAAGTTAGCAGTGACTGTATGGCTGTCAGAATCAAGTTTTACAGTTTTAGAGGCATAAAAAGGCTGTCTTAGTACTAACGTTTAAACTTCGATCTTCCTTCTTACGAACAATGTAGGTCTAATTAACACCTTGTTTGTAAATAAGACATTTATACGTACGGTAGCAGTTTACAGAAAATCATGATGCACCATTCTCTTTCTTCAACCTAAAATGTTTCAAACACTTTAGATAGCTTTGCAGCTCTGGATAAGAATTATTTGAAAAGGAAGCAGATTTCAATATATAAATGTCATTTCATATAATGAGCCAGTACAAGAGCCATTGCTTTCGTCTATAGATCTGATGTAGAATTCAGCCAGGTGTTTTGACTGGCACTAATATAAATGTATTTTCTTAGGTGTTTCAAATGATAGTATTTTTATCAATCAAAGACAAGTTGTGGTGGCCTTCAGATCCAATAGAGAAGACTTGTAAGTATGGTTGAAGCTAAAATGTACTTTTTATGTTTAAGAGAAAACAAATGAATTCTGCTTAACTTGTTTGCAATTCCTGTGAGTGGTTCTTGAGATATTAGCGAATGAATTTGTCACAATTTCAGCCCAAAGTGAAATTGTAGCAAATACAGGCGACATCAAAGCTTTTCATGAAGAAACTCCTTTTGGTTTTTACATACCAATTTTCTTCCCCATAGTCTCATGGTATTCTTTTGCTAATAGATGAAAGGTTAGTATTCCTTATGAGATAAACTCATATTCCTATGTATTTCAGGCTCAAAACAGTAGATTGAAAACCGAAGAAAAAGTATTGTTCATGCTTGAAAGGACATGAAAGCACTCCTGCTTCCTTTTTAAGTTCACTTTAGGTTACAAAGTTGGTAATTTTATCTGATGGTATCTTGAAAATCGCACATAGGAAAGGAATGAAGAAAGAAATGTTCAGATTTAGTCCCTCTTTCAGATAACAAAATTGATTGTGTTTTACTCTTCCTTATGTTTGACTGCCCGTACACAATGGTCCATGATTCTAATTAGTGTTCATCTAAAAAAGGCAACGTTCACATCAATGTTTGGTTATATTTAACTTTATTTGCATTATGACTAAATTTTCATCATATTTGGTTACACAATATACACATTTGAATGACATGTAATCAGTTAGGTTCAATAATGTTTTATGGAAATTTGTTAGTAGTGATAGGTAGTGATATCTTTGAATTCCTCGTGATACAGGGTGATTGAATAGCTTTCTTATAAATTATAATTCAGTGGTTGTTATAATTTAAATGGCAAAATTTGCAAACTGAGAAGTCATAGATAGCTAGTTTTTGACAAAAAAAAATTAGAAATAAATTTTATATGAACAAAACAACAAGTGCTTTGTTTCAGTGATTGCTTCCTCCCATTGTTGGATTGGTATTGCGGTGCTAGGGTGTGTGTGCGTGGGGGGGGGGGGGTAATTAACAGACTTGCCGCAAGTACCTAGTTTATGCGTACGTTAGTAGGGTGAAATAGTATTAAAGGAGGGTGTCCTCCTCCACAGCTGTGCTTTCAACTTGCTATAGGGAATTATTGGGGGATAAGTGAGGGTTACATGGTCAACTTGGTGAGTTAAGTGTCGCAGATTGTAGACTCCAAACCTGCTAGATTGCGTGATTCAGATTTTCTTTTGTGAGGTCACTAGAAGTGAAACTATCAAAACCTCGTAAACTTAATAGATAGAGAGCCATACCTTCAAAATGTGTCGTTTTGCGGCAATGAAAGAGAGGGGTGAAATTTTGTACCATTTTAAAGGTAAAATTATAAAGACTAACAGATATCTTTTCACAAGCATGGTACATTAATTAATAATTCTAATTGTAATTACCTTATAAAAGACACTTGTGAAGGATACTGTTAATCAACTTATAACATGGTAAGAGGTATACCTTCTAATAAAAGTGCATGTAGATGGTATATTGAAAAGTAGTCTGTTTCTCATTCCGACCTCCCTGGTTCGAATCCTACTTCTTAGGTCCTTTGTCTTCAGTTTTTGTTATTCTCAATTTTGTCTCCCATAACTTACTATATCCTTAAAATATAGAATTTTCTGATTGATATAAAGGTTCCTTTTGAGTTTGATGGAGGTCAGAGATCATTCCACGCAAGCCGCTCTAAACAAAGAATAACGCAGGAAAACAAATAGCCTAAATACTAAGTAAATAGTCGCATTTAAGACATTTTGGTAATGTTTCACCTCATTTTACAAACAAATAAGTTGTCCATCTACACACCTTAGTAGCGATATGTGTAGTAGAAAAAATATATCCCAACCCTTCGTAACGCACCTGACCACAAAATGGCATATGATTACCTTTTATTACATTATCATATAGTCAACTTAGTGTTGCTTATAAAGTTTTGCAAAGTCTTGTTTTCCTCTAGTACAAAGCTATTCTAGTAAACAAAATTTTTCTACTGTCCCCTCTTCAAAAGGGTTAATTTCTAAACTATGCAATGTCAAAAAAAAAGGCCTAAAGAACGTTTAGATGCAACTAACAGGGCCTAGGGAGTGCCATTTCTAGCTCATTTTCTTGGTTTGCCAGCAACTGATGGTGGAGCTCTGCTAGGATATGGCCATGAACGAACTTAACCCTGGGGATTTCGCCCAAGGCAGCCTGCTGCCATGGAACACCAACGTATGGTATATGTAGCAACCCATCAAAGGTTGGATATCTTAATTGAAACATCAATGACGACTCTCTATCATGTGAAAAATCATATTCCTCCTTGCTAATGAATGAATTCAATTGAACATCTGGTCCCCTTTAAAAATTAGACAGCTTTGTCCAATTTTTAAGTAGAAGTGTGGGTTGGGTCTATGATAGAACAATAAAAATCAAACCGGTTAAAAGCAGCCGGGAAAGGCAGTGGCATTCGAGGCAGTGAGGCTTAGCGATCTTGATGTTGGCTGTTCTGTCCTAAGCGAGTTAGAAATGAAAATCAATATATCATCCGAGCAAAAAGTATACAATTTTCTTATCTGAAATAATCTTATAGACTGAAAAGAGTTCAAATCTGAGTTAAAATATTGAGTTGGCAGCTACCCCGAAGTGATGATACTTTTCATAATCACTAACATTGCTAACATCACTAACATTGGTTGTTGCTAAGTGTTCAAAAATAACATAGGTTCTTATGCTATGTGGTTTTCAACACAGAATTTTTATGGAGACTCAAACAGACGTCTTAACAGTCTTTCATATAACCTCATAGAGTATCTGCGATTGTTGTTGATGCATTCAACGTTGGTCCATAAAACCTAAGGAAGCTTCTAAAGTAACAGCCACACTGCCGTGTTGTGGTCAAGTACTTAACTTCGAGCACCAAGTACTTCCGAGTAGTAACTGTTCAGAGTACCAGGTATCACGGTCAGAGTGCGGCGTTTTCAATTCCGAGTACCGAGCACAGTATATCTGTCTTGTTCCTTATTAAATATGTTGTAGCTTCCCAGTCTCCAGTACTCGGTGGTCCACCGGCGGCCATTGACGATCGGGCATGAATACGCGTCAAGTCTTAGAGGGCCGATCGGAGGTCCGCTAGCTGGACGCACCATTGCATGATGGGTAAAAGGTTTTAACCAACCAGGGTCACGCCCAGTGGCGGACCGCCGGCGAACCACAGAACATTTTGCTAATGGACTGAAGTGGACGACGAGCAGAGGCAAATTTTGCTGACAGGGTTTTAGGTACAATAGCCTACCTCTACAGCTTTCATTCAAATTGATCGAACTTTTTCATTTCTTAATCTCTGCTTGTCTCATCATAACTCAATTAAAAACTATTTGAGAAAGCAGATGTAATTTGACAACACAAAGATTACCCCGTCAAACAGTTTGACATGTGTGAAAGAACGAGGGCGCCATTTTCACGGCGAGATGCACAGTGACCTGTGGTTTACCAAGATCACATTGAAATTCACATTTAAAGGCAATTTAGTACGGTGATTAAGATCTGTGTATCGTCGCCCCGTGCGTGAAAGTGCGGTTTGTTGTTCCCTTTTCTACTACATTGCTTCAAATACGGTAGAAATCAAGTAGTTTGGAACAAGCACGTGTCTTGAAAATCCCTCGATGGGTTTTGGTTGTACAGAACATAATTACCACTGACTTTTTCGCCTTGCATTATTAATTAATGACTGCAAGGATGACTGCATAATTGACTGCCACTTTAACGCAGACTTTGGTAACAGGATTAAGTCTACTTTGCATAAAGATAGGAATGTTTGGCTTTATTCTTTAACACACAAACGTGAACTTTTTTCAAATTTAAAGCACTGAGGTAGTGCGTTTTAGAAACTCTTAATCACCAACTTAATGTATACAACAACTTGGCCTAGCTACTTTCCTTCCATTCGCTGAGGGTTCCACTGTGCATTAGAGGCAAGAAGGAGGCGGGTCTGGGGGGCTGCAGCTTCCCAACCAAATATTTTTGTGAAAATTCGGGTAATATACATGAGGATTTTTCGGGCACCTACTGAAAGAAGAAAATGCAATGATGTAGCTAATGGTAATCAATAGTTTAAAAATGTTCGTTGGTAATTAAAACAAAGTCAGTCTGATTTGAATTGCACTAGCAAATATATATTCGGTATTAATTCACCGTTGTGCTTTTTAATGGTTAAACTCATATTATGATTATCAGTGGCGTATTTAGGGGGGACCATTAGGCCACGCCCCTCACTGTTGCCGATTTTTGTTTAGTACCTAAAATATGTAAATTTTTTTACACAAATTTTACTTCGAAGGTAGCTTATGTGGCACCAGATTGCATGTAAAGGACACCTCCCCTCCCCAGGCCGGCGATCACAAACATACTGCATGCTCCTCACCACCATGAGAGAAATCCTGGCTACACCGCTGATTATTATCATTATTATTGTACCGACTTCCCCGAAAATTACAATCAATATGAAAGTGTAGTAACACGGCAAATGGTTGTATGTAATTGACATGCGGAATGATAGCAGATGCATGCCTGTATGATATGTACGGTACATCAACATGTTGAACGCGTATGGAGCGTGCGGAAATTTTTGGTTACATTTTTCGGGCAAGTCGTTACAGCCTTCCCAAGTCAAGTGGACTCCTACGCCCATAGCCTTGGAAGTGTCTCTAGTAGTACACATTAGAGCTACATACCGACTAGATTCAAGACTCATAACAGGCAAGGATCCAGACATTACGAAAAGGGGGGGGGCTGAAAGCCCCCTTGAACATTCTCCTAGATTAACGTTATGCTTATTTTCGCGTATTTGTTATTGTTAATGTGGCGAAAAAGGGGGGCTGAGCCAGGGAAAGCCCCCCCCCCCTGGATCCGCGCCTGCACAAGTGGTACCAGTTTTTTGTTGAGTAACAACACTAGCTTTGAAATGCCAAATGGTGAAAGAAAGTCTCTGCTCAATGTTGTGACTAATTGTTAGTTTTACATAACTATATTTCACAAGAAGTTTATTTGCCAGTACTCGTTATGTACTCGGCCTGAATCGAGTACAAGCACTAAAATTCGAGTAGAAGTAGTATTTTGACATTCGAGCCTACCAGTGCCGACTGAAGAGTATTTATTTAAGCATCCGATTAGGAGTACTTCAAAAACAAAGTACTCGAGTAGCACTCGAGTACAGATAACTATTCCAATACTACAACACTGGTAACAGTAGAAATTTTCTTTGCAATGTTTTGAATGACCATGCAGTATCTATGAATGCCAAACATGTTCTTTTTTATTACGGAATTTCGATGATATTTTCACACTTTGTAGACTTGTCTTGCCATGTCTTAAACATACCTTAAGAAAATTTTCCTTTTCTGAAAATTGAATTAAAGAAATTTCAGGTCACTTTAAGCTGTGTCTTATCCGTGACACCTCCAACACTGTCTCAGCAAAGGGCGCGTCCATTGAGTTGGCAGAATAACATGAGCAAAGGCGATGTGACCTCGTCTAAAATAAAGTAGCCTCCACCCTTGAAGAATGATTAAACATTACACCATAAACCATTACAATAATTGCTGTGGAAGCGTCCAAATAAGCAGAAGGTGCGGTCACCCCCCCCCCCCGACTAACTCAAATGGACTGCTGACCCCCATTGACTGCTGACCGGCCGTTTACCGCGTTGTGCCGATTTGCCAGATATTTTTCAATACACACGATTAAGCTGTATCATCTTAGGGGTCTAGTTAAAAAGCATGCTCAAAGGGCGATCATTATCGGCACTTCATGCCAGTGGGTCGGTGATCTAGAAGGTATGTATACTCAAACATTTTTATATGCTATACGCCTATATGGCAGGGCTTCGCTTGGATTGGCGTGTGCAACCAGTGTCCTCCTGCTCCCACCTTTGTTATCCTTGTTAAATGTTTGACAGGGTCAAGTTCTCGCACCATTCTGCATTTGAATACTTTACTACGAGAAAGAATAGTGCTCCCCCTTCGTTTATTTCCTGCTTCGACGTTGTCACTTAAAGTATATCACAGAAACGCAAAAATGTGGCCCAAAGGACAAAACGAGTTGCACATGCCTAACTTCTACGTAACTGACTTCCACAAAGCGCCCCAGAATGCATCTCTCGCCCGGTATACCGGAACCTCCAAGCTCCGCCACTGGAGGGTGAGTTGGGGCTTCTTAATACCTGACAGTGAAAGTTATTAATCAGAGGATGAGATTTCGGGCACATTATCGAAAGAATCATGGATGGAAATTCGTAAAATTGCACTCTGTTATTTTTTCATCACCATGTTAAGTGGATCTGGAGTGGACCAGCCAGCAATCGATCCTAAACCCTGCTACAGAGACGTTTCACTATTCAAAAGAGCGGTTCTTGGTGAGGCGATATTCCCCCAGGGCGAAAGGGGAAGTTTGAAAAATAAGATAATCAACTTCAGATGGGGCTAAGAAGAGAGCAGATAGTTTCTATAGCTTAGTTCTCAAATAGTATGCATAAAATGAAGGTAAAAATGAAGGACAAAAACACTCCCTCTTTAAGTGCACTCTAAAGTTTACGAATAATATCGCGGGGTATCGTGTCTACAGTGTTTCATTTCTTTCCTGGGGAGGTCACACAGATTTCAATTAGTTGCGGTGGAAGTGATGCCGAAATGGGGGAGGGGTAGGGAGAGGTGGGGGAAGGGTATGAATGAAATTGTCCATTCAATTTAAAGAAGTTCTGCTTTGCTGTTCATAGACAGCATATACAGACAAAAGTGGCAATTGTAGATAATTGTAATGTAGTAAATAACTTTTGCAAAGTAAAATGAAGTATAAAATGTATAAAAATGTTGACTTCTTAAAAATGTTATTTTTCGACCGGCGAATTTCGGCTATGTATCTCATTATTAGTAAACTGTTAGACAGCTCGTGTAGCATCGGTCTTTCAAAGCCCCATGAAACCCTACCATCCTTCTTCCTCCTCACCCACAAGACAGTCCCCGGCAGCATCAAAGAGACCCACCAGTATATTAACTCCTGTAAAACATCGGTCAAAGGGTGTTTAGTGCGCATTCAAGGATATTAGATAAGTAGAAGATAGTCAAATGTTAAACTTTTGTGCCGACAATTTCGAAAATATCCTACAGCTTTCGGAGGCTTTGACTTCTGGTCACCAACAAGGACGTGTATGGTCCCTTGACCCCGTCAGGCTCTAGGACCAACGTCGTTGAAGATGATGATTAGGCGCGGATCCAGGATTTTGAGAAAATGGGGGGGGGGCGCACACACCGTCGGCCGACGAGCGAGCGAAGCCACGGTGGGGGTTTGAGGGTCCTCCCCCATGAAAATTTGAATTCTAGATGCGCTTAGAAGCGATTTCCCAGCATCTGAAGCATATTTTCCATATCTATGAGGCAAAAAAAAAATACAGTTGGTCATCGAAAAGGGGGGGGGGCGTGCGCCGGGTGCGCCCCACCTAGATCCGCGCCTGATGATGATGATGATGACGACGACGAGGATGATGTAGATTTCTCAAATCAGCGAGTTTGTGGGAGTCTGAATGTTCTCTTCCCCTACATGTTTTTCACCTTAAGCTAAGCTCATCTTCCACTTTTTCTGTTTGAGTTAAAACCGTTTGTTTATCCCACCATCAGAACAAAAAGTAATGACGGTATATTATAAGCCCTTATTGGGGACGAATGAATCTTTTACAGTTTAATGGCAATATTGAGTACCAATATAATCAAAAACAAAACTCAGCAAAAATTGGCCATAGACAAGAAAATGTGTAAAGAAGAAACATGTGGTGCATATTTAATTAAATGTTTATTTTCATCAAACGTGCCTTCCAGCTGATGCTGTGGAAACAAAGCCTTGAAACACCAGCCTTCATCTTGCTTTGGAAGAAAACAAACACTTAATTCAGTGTAAAGTGTGAATATTTTGTCTGCAGCAAAGAAAAATTTATTGTTTTAGAACACATGACCGTAGTCCCCTAAGATTATCAAACCTGAAATTTGGTCTACTTGAAGCAAAAAATGCTGAAAATGTTAAACATTTTACTGTCCTGATTATGATTTAAAGGGTGAGGGTTTTTTCCCTAAATTTTCAAAGGGGTCTAAGAACTGTATGTGCACACTTTTGGTGCTCCTCACCCTCAGGAATAAACTCTTTTCTCCAATTAGACTACTGGATCCGACATTGACCGGCCGTAACGGATGTTGCTACCGTAACTGGACATGTCAACACAGACCACACTCTACTTAAGGTTGTAAGCTAAAGTTCTTATATAATAGAATATGATTCCCTTTAATTACATAATTATGATGAGCTCATAAACTATTGTACAGTCCAATTTCACCCAAAAGTTTTTTGTACGCACTTCCAGCAATGATAATGGAACTGTGCGTACGTATAGTGCCACACATGAATTGCTTCCGCCAAGGTTATGGCCCTGGACCATCACCTTGTGGTATGTAGTCAAACAATATTAACCTGAATTTCGTAACAACACAGACGATTCATCACCATGTGGAGAACCATCTACCAGTATGTTACAAATTTCTGATAACTTTTGACACTTACAGCTTCGCTCAGCCATTGGAATTAAAATACAACTATAATTGAAAGAGAGAAGTGGCATTTGAAGCAGTGAGACTTAGGTTCACTGTTGGATACTAAGTAGATAGCCTGCGAAGCAGACGCTGTAGGAGCCTTTCTGATGATAGCGCTGTCTCAGAAATCTTAATATACATACACTAGGTATAGTCTATACAGACTGTACTGCCATGTAGGTGATGTGCACATACTGTACTTGCAAATATTGCATTACGATTAAACGTATGATAGCCTGCTTAGTTAGGCTGAGTAGACTGTGAGATCGGTTTATCATATAAGAATAATCTCTAGGTTTTCTCATCTAAAATTATCTCATAAACTGAAACAAAATTCAAATTTTGAATTAAATGAGTTTAAATATTGAATTGGGAGCTACCCAAAATGAAATTACATTTCGTAATCAGTAACACGCTCTCACATTTGTGATTGCTTCATTGGTATTGAATAGTACTCTGGTAACAGACTTATATTCTGCCTCTTAACCGGCTCGTAGTTTTCACCATATATTTCACACGAAGACTCAAACAGGCGTCCTGGTTTTTCATATAATCACATAGAGAAGCGATTGATGTTGGTACACTCAACGTTGGTCCTAAAATCTAAGGCAGCTTCTAAAGAAAGAGAAGAATTTTTTGCGATATTTAAATGGTCATGAAGTATCTGTGAATGCAAAACATACCCTTTTTATTGTGGTATTTCTGTGATATATTCACATTTGGTAAACTCTTGGCACAGAAAGAGTATACATAGGCGTGGGAAAAGGGGGGAGAGGACAGCTGGGGAGATTGCCAGCGCACTCTTGAGAGTGCGACCACCCATTCCCATCCTCACACTCTCAAATATTGGTACTGTAAATTGATAGTGCCTGCAATTTGTAAACATGATGTGTTTCAATGTATTCATCATTTTTCCCAGTACATTTCATATAAAGAGCTTGATAATTAAATCTTAACTTTTTATGCGCGGAAGTGTCTATTTAATGTATGAAAGAAGGTACAGTGTAACTTTTATCTGTCTGATGAAACGTACGGTGAAATAATGTTTTTGGAGAAATCTCTTTGTCAATTTATGCTTAGTCTTTGCTGTAATTTTTGTCTGTTTGTTTGCTTCTTGACACTTCATCATCAGAACATCTTGTAACTGAAATTTGTAACAGCTGTATGCATGCAGAACATACAGCCCGCAGGCCATACAGCCTGCGTTTGGAGAGACCATCGATCTGACCCGCGAAATAATTCACAAAAGCAATTTCATTAAATAATGCCATTATAACTAGTTTTGGCACCATGTAGCCAATGGTGGCACAATAGGGGGATATGGGCCGTGGTGTCCCCCTTCCGCTGGAGAATTTTTCAATTTCTCTCGGAGCCTCAGTCAAGATAGTGGGTAGGATAAAGAGGGTACAATAAAGTGTATAATCCCCGACGGTAATCAGTTGTCCCGACAGTGTACGTTTTGTCGCTCTCAAGGAACGCAAACCTTTCAATATGAACAAAACTTTTGGCGCGCTTGACGCGCCGTAGGATTTCTTTATTTCTCGTTAACTTATAATTTCCTTTCATATAATACATCTTAATGTCCTTTCACTGCATCTTGTACCCTAGACATACTAAGTTATCCTACACACTGTGTTTAGGTTGGAAAGTTCATCTTCATTTGAAATACCGTATGTGGCACGATACAAACTAAGCAAAACGTATCCCTGTCGAGGCGGGTTATATAACGGAGTTTTCGATTTCAGGACGGTAGACAAAGAGGACGGCACGCGCAGCAAAAAACTGGACTGCGCATGAGTAGAAGCGAGCATCGCTCCGTCCTGTTGACGGAGCGACGGTACAGGTGTTGCCATGGTAATTTCCCTCGTCCATAAAGTACGTGTTTCTGTGACGTTAAATTTGAAGTTAGCTTTATGCAAACGTACATCATTTGTTCATGTGGCACGCAAGCTGCTGGCAAAAATTGAACATGGCAAACAACAACAGTGCATATCTCGTAAGCCATTTTACGAACGATTCCGTGCTTAGCTAAGGAAAGCTGTCTTGAGGTAGAAACTTTCACAATTTCATAAAATACCCAGTAGCGATGGCATCTCTAATCCTGTGTTGGTTCGTCATTGTTACAACTTAGCGACGGATGAGTGTGGATGCTAACAAAGTATTGCAACTTAGTTAATAAATGAGCGCGTCATTGTTTTGTTGTCATTCTACTGCACCGTCGTCTTTAAAATCGAAACACCACACACGTCAGGACTTTTCCTGCAATCTGGGGGCCATTTGGGGGGAAAGTTTTCTTGATACGCTACACGTCAACTATAGTGGCGCTCTGCATAGATTAAAACAGACCGTAAAGGGCCCACTGACCATACATTTTCATTTCGCCCACCCACTAAAAATATTTCTACGCCTATGGTATACTTCAGTAATATTTTTTCTCAACAACGAATCAAAGAAATAGTGGTTCGCATAAAGCTACAACCTACCTGCAACACGTCCAGCAGTTTCTCAGCAGAGGGCCTGTCCATTGGGTTGGCAGTAGCATGAGCAAAAGCGATACGACCTCTACTGTCTATAACAAAGTCGCCTCCATCCTTTAAAAATAATTACATCAGTAATAAAATAACACATTTCAGTCATGGTGGGCTTCTATAGAAGTTGGGGAGCGTAGTTCCCCTGACGGTCACAAATGTGTTGCAAACGCACATTTCAGCTTTTTTTACGGCCCATTTGCATATTCGCCTTTTATGCCAGTGGGTATTATCACATCCGATGATCTAGGAGATAAGCTTTGTCAACACTTCCTATACGCCTATATTGTGGGTTTCGCGTGGATCACGTGTGTGAAACCTGTGGCCCACGGCTCCCACTTTCTGCTGCCCGCTTCATCTGCTTTATCTGTGCTGCCCTCTGCTAAATTTACTTGTTACTTGTCCAGAATTTGGAGTTAAATTTCTGTTTGGGACATCCAACCATAATCCATATACATTAGCAATCAGGTCGGAGATGTGCAACTTCGTAAATGGTCCGTTATGAGCCCAGATGGCTTCCTGACTTAGTATTCTTTGTCCTGCAGGCGCCTATATTTCTATATTTCACGTAGTAACGTGGCGTGTCCGACAGCATACCACACAACCATAACAAATAAGGTGACCGCATTACTAGGAGACGTTTTACGTGCGGATCCAGGTTAGAGCTCAACCGAACCGTGACTCCTACCCCTTAATAACTGAATGAGACCAATACAACGCAATTTCTGGAGTCGTTATGAAGTCGGTATTTTGAAGTTTATACTCATGAAATACTGCAAATTACACCGTTCTGAAGTTATGGTTTCATGGCTTTCAGATCCTGGAAATTCACTTGTAGGGGCTGCTTTCTTCCAAACTTCCCCGGCGCCCTAGCGGCAGACGCTAGATAGCTGTAGGTGCCCTTTAAGGAAACACTCTTTCTCCAAACTTAGATCCGCCCACGTGGTTACTTTTAAATGTTTAGTAACGTCAAATTGTAGCACCACTTTGCATTTGAGCACCGCTTTTCTTCGAGAAATAATAACACTCCTTATTCTGTTGTAGACCCCTCGCCCATATCCTGTGCCGACGTTGTCCCGCAAAATTATATCACAGAAACGGCAAACCTGGCCCAGTGGGCAAAACCAGTTGCACACGACTGACTTACAGGGCTATAGCCGGGGGGCAGGGGCAAACTGCCCTGCCCCTGAGATTCCCAAACCCTAAGTGAAAAAAATGTCTTACTTGAAAAAAATACTGAAAATGCTTAAAATTCCATTCTACAGATCATATTCAAAGGCCCTCAGGACCTAAGAAAAGGCATATATTTCCCAGGGAAGTCCCCGTACCCCCGCCTCTGACGGACTCTTATGCGAGTAACTCGCACTGACGAACGAACCTCCTTCCTCATGCGTGATGTACACAACACAACTGAAGCGTGCGCGTTAAAGATCTTTAGGAATGTTTCTCACGCGTTGCCTCAGCATGGCCTATAATTACCTTCTAAACTCATTGCGCACGTGAAGAACCGTTACGTCATGTATTCTCCCACTGAATAAGGTTTTCAGGTTTAAATTTTCTTCTTGAAGTCTTCATTTCTAAAGCTCAAAAATGTTATGATCCTTCTTTGGAGGTCTATAAAAAGCCGTTCTCGTCAATCTGGGAAGCATTTTGGAACAAAAATCGCCAGGCTACTCAACACACTTATCGATGGTGGCCCTCCAAGAAGTGCACTCAGAGGAAAGGTCGTCGCTGGCTGTGGCATGGCACCGTGCTTTACCGCGGCCGATAAAGCAATAAATGATGAGAAATTCAAAATTACATAATCAATTCAAAGCTTTTCAATGTAAGCATCACTTGTATCCAAACAAGCTTTCAAAGGCAAAAATTTCTCAAAAGGGAAGAGCCTTATACAGCACACTCCCCCTTACACCCATTCAAAAAGAAAATAGAAAAAGGCACAACAATGTAAATTTCTAACACGTTACCAGTTCAAGCTTTCCCAAAGATAGACTAGCACCATTTTCCACCTATGTACATAAAAAATTCTCAAAGAGTAGATATCTTACCCGGCACCTTTAACACCCCCTCTCCCAAAATAAAGCCAAAATTGAAAGAAAAACTCTGTAGCCTACATGACCAGATCAACGCTTTGCCAATGACAGCTAAATTTACACCTAGCCGACTTAACACAAATTTCACGTCCTCCGTTTGACCCTCCTCTTAGACCTCTCCTTTAGGCCAACAGTGGGTGACGAAGGAAGGATCCAATTGGGTACCAACTATCCTACTAACTAGACTATTATGCACTACTGCCCCCCTCCCCCTACGAATTTCGCCCAGGCTACGGTCGTGATATGGAGTCGAGGCTAGTGAAGTCGCCAAGGGGGCGTGCAGGTGGCCTAAACACTCCCATCTAAAATTTTGCACAAACGCATCCTTTATAAATCGAATTGGTAAAGAAGAGCCACAGTCACTTTATCAGTGGACCAGGGAGCTGGAAGACTGTCTTCCAGCTCCCTGAGTGGACTTACAATTGCACAAAAATCTTCTCAAAATACATTTTTTGCTCGCATTTATTTTTATAAACTTTGTGAACCACTGCCTTACTGACAGGTATATTCCAGAGTAATCGTGTCATCATCTTTTTCAACAGCTATGATACCACTTCATCCGTGAGTCCTCCATTCAACACAATTCCCACATCGATTATCTTTTAGTTCAATGTTATGTTCGAAAACTGTTAAGACTGCGACTTGTAGCCTTTTAAACGAACATCCAGTAACATATGGGGATAATTAAATAGCGCCATCTCATATACTAATGTCCATTTAATTTAACTATCAGTGCCTTAAAATTTGCAAGCGAATCTTTGTTCTCCTGAATCCTCACCGAGGCGGAGCCAAGCACCAATCTCGGGATCATAAAGTGGTGATACCTCCGTTAGGAGTAGAAGTACTTGCCCGAAAATATTTTAACAATTAATATCTGAACTTTCTACACCTTCGCATGTGCACCAGGGGTGGTCTCAGCGGGCACTAGCCACTCTTTTAAGCCTCCTGCCCACATTCACGATTTTTGCTACGGTAGAGCACGATTTTTCAATTATTCACAATCGCAGCGACGTCGTCCAAATCCTCGTGGCCAGTCGTTGTCCACCGTAGCATACCTGTAGTGACTCGCGCCGCCACCATGGAGCAACACGATTTT
This sequence comes from Holothuria leucospilota, assembly GCA_029531755.1. Classification (NCBI taxonomy): domain Eukaryota; kingdom Metazoa; phylum Echinodermata; class Holothuroidea; order Aspidochirotida; family Holothuriidae; genus Holothuria; species Holothuria leucospilota. The sequence continues at coordinate 74,364,876 of CM055963.1, read as the reverse complement.
TTTTTTGAATGTTCAAAGAAATCTTGCTCCACCGTAGCTATGGAAAAATCGTGTTCCACCGCAGCAGCACCGTATGTTACAGTCGTAACGTTGTCGTGACGTTGTAGTGGCGTGTCTCGACGGCGTCTTGTTCATTCGTACTCATTCGTAATGGCCAGAATATTTATGCAAACCTAAACTTCGCTACGGTTATGATACGATGCCACTACGATGATGCTGCGGTCTAGCTCGACTTGAACATGACGTTGCCAAGAGGCCATCTTGACAATGCCGTAACTCTACCGTCATAATTCTTAACACTGTCCTGACTTTTTCGCACTACTGCCGTACTGCATCTTGACGGCATCTTGATATCGTCTTGTTGAAATGCGATTGACCTTGACTTTTTGAGTACGAATTGCTACGGTACATCAAGATTTTTGCACTCTGAAAAAGCGTGCTCTACCTTAGCAAAAATCGTGAATGTGGGAAAGGGGCTTTAGTCATTTATTGCTGAAGAAAATGCAGGAAAACATATCTGTCATAACAGGAACCCACAATTCAACAAATCACATATAAGGGCTTCTTTTTTCCGAATTTCCGTGGCGAGGCCATATCCGCCGCCATAGATTCACCTAGCTTTGAAGCTGTATTGTGAGGGCTCACCCATTAATTTCATACCTGGAGATAGTAAAATGCTTCATTCTAAGGGTCACAATTTCGTGAATTTCTCAGAGCCTCCGGTGGCTTCAAACCCTAGACCCGCAACAGGACATTATCCCTAGACTCCACAATCGGCCCTATGGTGGCCTCTGGACCCCAACACCTACAGGGGAGCGCCACTTGTCACCATGAAGCCCCTAGCGCCGCTCAGTCCATCATGTTGATGTGACCCTCTGGCGGACCTTTATTCCCACCTCCAGTGCCGCCCAACCCCCCACTTCAAAATGTCTAGTGACGCAACTAGAGGAATTAGAGATCTGACTTGTACAAGAGATTCACATCCACAAAGACAGTCAGGAAAGGAAGTGTACAATGTCAAGGAAAAGTTGCCCAAGTAAAGATCGTATAATCAGATAAGAGGGTTCAATAAAATTCTAAAATTAGAATCTATGGAAACTAAGGTATGCCATACGTACCTGAAGACTGTCCATTTCATGAATATCAAACTGGGAGTTCGTACATGGTACACCAACGGCACGACGCTCCGCAAAGAACAACAGAGTTTCCATACTCCAACTTCTCACGTAAGATTGTCCGAGCCCAAACGATTTAAATACCTGCAAGTAAGTAACTTAAGTAGTAAATTATGTGAAAGAATCCCTTTCAAATGGAGGCAGAGGTGATGAACACACTACCAAAACAGTTAGCTACGATATTCCTGTTTGAATTACTGTAGCTAATACCAACAGCTGCAAGTGAATTTTTTTTAAATGAAAATGTTATGCCATCCAATGAAAACAGTTACAACCAAATATTCCGGTGTCTCCCTCAGTATTATATTCAAGGGCAGAATTGAAAGAAACTTACTCTTAAAGCCCGAACTTCCTGTTACAGTCAAGAATTTAAAGCCACCACCCCAATACCCGCATCAATTAAACTTACCAAATAGGAGAGGATACAAGAAAACCGAACGATGGACTATGTGCTTGCTTTGATCTCCTAATAAATATCAGCTTGTTAAGTCACATTGGCATCACCACATTCATCATGACTTGAAGCTTATCTAAGTCTTTTATACTACCTTACTACCATAATTACGTCCCCCCTCCCTCCAAAAAAAGGGCAACAGATATCTTGCAGATTGTCAAACCAAGTAGTTTAATACTCCTGTAGAAGACTTGGATGAACAGAAGAACGAAAATTCTTTACTTCTTTAAAGGAATGTAGGCTATGGACAGATGCCCAACCAAATAAACTTGTAAATTTATTTCAATTTATCCCATCAGATGAAAGTAAAAGACAAACCTGTCCTTGCTCGTCCACGAGTATATCAAAAGAACATTGTACCAGTTCCTTCCATTTGATAGCCCCTTCAAAAGTTCCGGCTGCCATAACTATAACCTTCACCCCTAATTCTTGGAACATGTCCCCCTTACTCCAAACATCTTGGACATGTTCCCTGCACGGAGGTCAGGAATAGTACCGAACGAAGACCAGTAAAGTCTTTTCAGAGTTCGCTATAAAGTCTACCAGGTTAACGGCCCTGTAATTTAATGAATCATTTAGAGGCGTTTTATAATATAATTACAGGGGTGAGGGAATACAATTGCAGGTATGGGGGAAAATTTTTTTGGAGTAAAACAGCTTACGATGCAAAAAAGAGAAATGATCGTGTACCTTTAAATAACAAGAAACACTTTGGGGTTGGGCCAGGCGGAAAGCCGGCTGCATGCCTCCTTCCCTGTCGAAGAAAGTAGCTAATTTCATTGAGAGCCTTACTATGATCAGGCGCCTCGATAGTGTACTTGGCAGTTTTGTTCTCAAGGAGGGCAAGGAGGACTAGTCGCCCCGATAGTTACTTGTTTTTTGCTCTAAAGACAATTTCTCTAATATGAACCCCAAATTTTCGGCGCGCTACGCGCGCTGTAGAGTCACTCCAGTTTCTTCATTAGTTCCATTCCACATAGCTAGGTAGCACAAGACCTGTCCACCTTACCAAGTAACATGTAGACAGATTACACAGTTTATGCAGAGGTCGTTAATTTCATCCCATATCGCAAAGCCTAGTGGCTGTTCTCTTGTGTGTGTCATGCGTACGGTCAGTTGGTGAGCGACTCACGGAGCAAAGTTTGGCTATTTCACCGGGTAGTCCACGTATGTTATCCCCGATACGGTGTACAGTCCCTACAGTTTTTCTTCTTTTTTTCTTTTTGTTCTTTATGATTACATATGGTTTTTGTGTAAGCCTACCAAAAATTTTCGCGCGCTTCGGCGCTTTGCAATTTCACGATTCAGATTCAAAAGAACACTATCAGTGCACACCTCGGCTCTTGATATATTAAGTGACATTATTCAAAATATTTCCTGGCGGCCAGGGCACATTTTGCATAATGTCACTTATATGTGTTTGGTATGTGTTACATGTAATCCGTATGTTTGTAACCTACGTTGCAGAATGCAGAACGTTTCCCTAATACAGTAATGCTCACACTTTAAAAAAATCGGAAAATTAAGGTGCTTGCCCCCCTGGAAAAAGTCTAGCTACGCCACTGAGGCGACGGGTGGGCAACCATCACCCCACACGAACAAACACACACACACACACACACCCACACAAAGTTGTGCTTCCATTCAAAAGTATTGGATTGCATATTTTCTATGCTCTGGGCGACTCATTAAGGTAACTAATTGTTTGGAACGTGGATCAATATACACTTTTTCACTTCTGAGTATCCACAGAATATGTTCGAAGTAACGCCCAGTCTTCGGCCTGGGCGCTGTCTGGAGTTTACATGGTGTATTGGCATGTAGTTTGGATTCATATAACTAAATAGTGGAAACGCCCTCCTTTACCAAGTAACCTAAACATGCATGTGCAGAACACATATCCGTTTGTAAATGTCAGGAATTACATCTCCAGTCTTGTAGTTCTTCTCTTGCATTTGTCTCAATTCGAAAAGATTTGATCATTATGCCGAGCGGACGATTGAGGAAGCTATTCCAAATAGATATCCGCCCACAATGGCTTTTTTTGGCTTCGCCCTCCAATGAGTAGGCCTTCTATAAATTCTTCTATTGCCTATGTTCTGTAAAAGATTTTGCGCTCTTCGTGCACTAAGTACGTGGTATTTAATTAAGGTGTGTTTTTCGGAAAGCACTTATTCAGGACTTACCTCAGTATGTATACATCAAGAGTTAGAGTATACATCCTACACCACTCTGTAAAGGTTTTCTTCCCACTGCCCATCTCCACCATGCAGTTGATACCACCACCCCTCCCCCCAAAATTTGGAAGGATGACACTAGAAAAGTTGTGAAGTTCAGAGTCCCACTCCTCTGAAAAATCATGTCTAAACCACTGAGCCTAAGGACATGTCTTACAAACTCTAATCGAGGAGTTGTTACGCAACAGCTCGCTCCTCTAATAACACATTAATTTTGAGATAAAAGTCGAAACATACCCATGCCATTTTCCGGCAAGGTATTCTCTGCACCTGATGCGTTGAAAATGTAGGAAGATGTGCCAATGATGTGCAAAGGATGGGTGAATAATGGGCCAGTGATCAAACAATAATGGTCTAATGATGGACCAGTAATGGACCCATCTGATTCAACAGAAGGAAACCGAAGACTTCCTAAAGTCTGAGTATGACGGTACGTCCAAAAGTTTAACCATAAAAGAATGTGTACGAACTGAGAGCGAGGCGCATGCATCCATTGACGTAATAATATTAATTGGTTGGAAGAAGCTGACCCCCATACACACACACCTTCCACTATTGACAAAAAATCTTTTTATGTTTTTACGCGTTTTCCTCTCAAATTGTATGACCATGTCATGACATTTAAGGCACAAATCAAGCTTTTTCCCTTTTTTGTCCCAGGAACTTATCTGCCATAAGTTCATGTTCAATGCCTTGTTGACTATGGGGCTTCAGTACATTAACAAGTTTTGCAAAGGTTTGGTTACTTTCTGTCCATGATTTGCATTTTACGTCTGTCACAATTCATGCATTCTGCAGTTGTTTGATAACTATTTAATTCGTAGTTTTATGTTTATTATCAAAAATGAGTGAAATTTCTATGAATGTTTTGGCTTTGAGTTGCATCAGGGTTGGAGCCTGGATTTGCTTGACAGGGAGGCAGGCTCCCCGACGGGGGAGGGGGCAGCGACCCGATGACCCTACAATCGTGGTGAGTTACGAGGACAATGCCAACGGGTGTGAGGAGGGAACTGGAAGAAAACCTTTGCATTATACCATTTCATTGCAAGGCATATTTTGCACAATATCAAGTATAAACTTGAAGTGCCTAGTTGAGTGCTGACTAGTGCTTCCCGGGAAATGTGAATTGTGGAACTGCATAACGCGCGAGGCGCGCGAATGTTTAGGATACATATAATAGAATCTTTACTCATGTAAAGCAAAAGTAGATCAAATGTAGGTGCAGTTGACTCCTATTGGGGATAACACACATTGTATCATATGCACCTCGTCTACCCGATGAAATAGTCAAACCTCCCTCCCTGAATCGTGGCTATACCGCACCTTACGACGAAGACAAGGGAGCAACTAGGCCATGCGATATGGTTTGAAATAACCCACCTTTACATAAAACTCTGTTAACAGCAGGTTCCCTGGTTAAAAGGAAAGCTTACTTAGGTACATGGAATGGAACTATGCAAGAAAACGGAACAACCAAACCTGCAGCGAGCGAAGTGCACCGAAAATCTTGGTTTCCTATTGAAGAACCTGCATGCCCTATTGATGGCGAACGCACTTAAACCGCCGTGGCAACTGGTCGCCGTCGAGAACTAGATGCTTTATCGTACCTATCAAGGCTCCCCTACAAAATTAGAAACAATTCCCGACAGGGAACCAGCCTTCCCTCGACAGGGGGCCATTTCCCCCTGCCCCTACCCCAATTGTCACCACCCGTGTGTGACACTGGCAGACCTGTAGGAGTCATTCAAGACCCCATCTTATGCATGAACACAAACAGGAAAACATCCACTGTAATAAATAGTATAGGAGATGGGACAAATAAGTTACGTGATATACTAAAAATAGAAAATATGCATTGCCAAGTCAGTTTCAGGTGAGCTACCGTATTAAGAAGTAGCTAAGACTTAACTTCAGCCCATGCTTGCCAAGTCGTTTCGTTAGGCCCACTTAAAATAAGACGGAGACATTTTATACTATTAAGCCTGTCTGGAAATTGTCACTAGAGACCTTAACTGTTAACAAGTTGAAAATATATTTTGAGGAAATAATGCGATGCAGGAAAACCTTTTGGAAGGAACATGCAACAGTGAAACAGATGTCTCCAGTGGCGACAGGTCCTCCACTTGGGGGATTTGTAATGCAGAAAAACCGAATGACTGATCAAGTCCTTTCATAAATTCATCGAAATCATCCTGGGAAAAAAGAAAAGAAAAATGGCTTCCGCGTCTCCTTTTGAAATCACCCATGGCCCGTAGCCAGACAGGGTACTAAAGGGGGACGAAATAGGTTTGCAATACAGGCAGGGAAATATTTTTAGGGGTCGCGACGCAATAAAATGCATTAGGAAACAGTAATTTTAATTTTTTCCGGCGAAGTTTTCTATGGGAGCCCCGGCATCCCTCCCCCCTTGTCTACGGGGCTTGAATCCCTCAAATTCATTAATTTATCCCACAGAAATCCTACAAAGTTTAGCTTGTAATGTTGCAGTTCAGGAGATTCCCCCTTTATAGAGAATCTAGTTGTCACAGTTTTAGACAACTCCTTATGAATATTCATTTTGTGTTTTACAGCTGCTAAATTTTCTACGTATCTGATTACGTAATCCCCATAGGTGCCTGGGAAGAGTTGCAGGGTGTGTCGGGCAGTTGCCGAACATCTTGCAACGAGGAAGCACGCATCCTGGCAAGGGAAACAAATAGTTTAGAGATGTAAAGCCAACGTTGAAGGATTTTGGAGACGGGCGAACTAAGGATAGGTCAGCGAGGACCGTGCTCACGCCGAGCCAATTTCAAACGTAGTTAGGCCTGCAAAGTAAGCTGTATCGTGTTGTAACTTCCCTCACCAGGATAGCGCCGTACATTTCCCTCCGGGTACCTGGCCAGACGTACCGTTTAAGTTTGGGGTTGCCTACACCTAGACGGGCCGCACTATACGGACCGCTCCAACTGTAACGTAGACGTGGGTACGCCATAAGACGTAGACGTTGTAAAAGTATCGTTCAACATGCTTGTTTATACACCCCCCCCCCCCCCCCCCACACACACATATATTTCCGGAAGAAACGTTGAAACGTTGCAAGACCCCGACGACGAAGAATTATATTATTTAAACACAAAACCAGTGTTTTCTAGTTTCTGCAGTCTGAGCCACTTATATTTGTCTCCAGGTTTAAAACCGACCCGTGACACTATTTTTTCCCCGATTGGGATAAAAATTGGTCATGGGCCTATTTTACCCAAAATTCCAAGCCTTTTTTGTTTACATTGTCAGTGGCGAATGGCGAATTTGAAACCCCCTTGCAAAATTTTTCGATCTAATGTAATGGAATTTAGCCTAATTCATATTCGGTAAGTGCATTGCCATAGCTACCGAAAAGCTACGTTCGTATCGGTGGGTGGTTCACCACGCCGTTTTTGAAAAAAAAAGACAAAACAAGTTCTAATTTTGAAAAGGATTTCTAAATTCCATATTTATCCATTATTTTCATGAAATGTGTCTTTTTCTTTTGGAATAAAGGCCAAGAATGCCCGAGAGAATGCCATTTTGCCAATAATCCCCGACTACTTGTCGCATGTGTGACAACTGTCCGTTTCTTTGGAATATAAGCTGAGAATGTTGTATTTGGTTGTAATTTCTGATAACTTGTCAATGGCTTGGTAAGGAGGTATGCAAAAATGCGCTGTCCACATAGAGGTAGAAATTCTATTTGAAAACAGAGCTTGTTGCGCGGTCTTCATTCTTGCCAAACCTTAGCTTTGTTAGGCTAGCAAAGCTTATATAATGTGTTGCATAAGTTTGCCCATTCGGGAGAATATTGGTTTTCCTCAAACGAGAGGATCTCGCGGACTGTTTTGTATGCTTTTCAGTTATCACTTATTCCTTCAATATAAATGAAAACGTACGGTCAATCAATATCAGGAGGGTTACATTTTGCATGATGTTCTGAACATCGTAATGTATTTCAAGGTGTTTCCTAATAAAGTGGTAGCTTGCACTGTCCTTAAATTTATATAATGGCTTTACTGCATCGAGTAGTTGCATTGAAATATACACGAGACAGCTGCATGCATGCTGCATGCATGCCCACATGGACAAACGAATACGACTACTGGTGATCATCATACGGGCTGGCGGCTCTGGGAGAAAGTCATCCCTAAAACAGACAAAGTCCCTCCCCGGCAAATGTATGAATTTGAGCGTTGTCCCTTGCAAAAACAGCCACAAAATTTTCTTTTAGACGAATTAGTTTATATTGACCCTAGCCGTCCTTCCTATTTTACCCATCCGTAGACTTACACTACAATTGAGCGTAAAGAAAAAAATCCCTTGTTATAACTTTACTAACTGCAACTAACCTCCAGAGTCTTAATTTCGTGGTAGGTATGCAGAAGACCTTTGTCACTTTTGACAACGTGATCAAGAAAGAAATTCTCAAATTCCTTTCTTGTTTTGATACCCAGTCTGGAAAAGACAAACGAAAACATGTACGGCTAAAATATGAGCCTAAGCTGATGAGGAAGCTGGAATTTGTGGGACCTCCACCCTCATCCCCTCCCTTTCCTTTCGCCGGAAAAATCCGTATGAATATTTCAGGGTTCTTAATTCTTTACAATTAATGCTAAATACCGTGTAAGTTTCGAAAGACGTGGTACTTCCAATATGCCTAAATTGCGTTGTGTATATTCTCCTGATAGATATTTATTATGCTGAAAGAGACACAAGTATTTGTACAAATAAAGGGTTAAACTTTCTTCAAGTGATCTCCATTTCTTATTTAACAATAATAATCCAGCTGTGCAACTATATAGTACAACTGTGAATCTGTCTTCTATTATCTAGTTATGCAGCTGCTGTTTGTGAATGGAATCTTTTTCACTATGCAAGAGAAGGATCCAAAAACAGCTCATATATTTTACAGAGGATGCAAATGAGACGTTTTCTTCTTTGAAAAGGGGGAACAAGAGCATGCTTCAGTCCACACCCTTATTGCTCCCAAACACGCTTGCTATGACGTCGTTGACTATTGAGTCAAAATTACATATACGACTTTCAGTTATATGTTAAATCGTCCCACTCAGTTTATCCTAAAGTAACGTCATTGCAAAGCTATTGTCTACCCTTGAATATCTATTTGATCCACTTCGTCCCTTGAAGTTTTTCTTACGACTTAAGGTTCACCTTTGATAGGCATCTCCATACACGTCGGACAAGAAATCGGTTTTCCATATTCCTTCACTTGAAAACGTTTCTGGTGACTCTGTTGAAAGTAGAGAGTATCGATATGCATGGACACATAGACAGGGTACATATATATATATAAATAAATAAATATATATATATATATATATATATATAAATATATATATATATATAACCCTAAATGGTCACTTTGGGCGACAACCAGTTAATTAAATATATTTGCATATTCATGCAGGTAAAAATTAGACAAAAAATACCTTAATGATCTCCAGGAACGCGCTCAAGTTGAATATATGTCCAATTACCTGTGTGACGTACGCACAACGTTTCAATAAACCAAAGAGAAATAAATTGGTATTGCGCAAAAAGGGTGTGTACACCTACCATACCAATTTTTTACATGCATGATATACACCCCCAAATTTCAATAGTAAATTAATACGGTACATAATGGGATTCTAGTGCAACTTACCTATAGTAACCCCAAACAGAGGGCGCTAGGATACTTTTTTATATTTCAAAACTTTTGAAATAACATGCAGGGAATGGTTGTTATAACGTTGTAAACATTTAGGCGACACGTATATGTACCCCTAATGTCAACGTCGCCTAAAAGTACCATTTTTTCACCTGATACGTAGCCTAAAGTGACCATTTTAGGGAAATATGTATATATATATATATATATATATATATATGCTACTCGAAACGTCGTAATTATATTTCGTTCAACTCTATACTGCACTGTGTATTACCATGTACATGTATTTATTTCGACTATATATATATATATATATATATATATATATATATATATATATATATATATATTATATATATATATATATGGGGTTTGAACAAAGGCCAAACCATCTTGGCTTCATGGCTCAGTGGTTAGAGCGTCCGCACTAGCAAGCGGGAGGTCCCGAGTTCGAATCCCGGTGGAGTCAACATTGCTTTTTCACCTCGCCCAGATTTTTCAGCTTTACCGACTCAACTATATATATATATATATATATATGTGTGTGTGTGTGTGTCTGTATAGTCCAACAGAAAAAAATAAATCAATGCCTCTGACACCAACAGAAAAAAAACAAAAAGAAACGACGACACATGATGCAACTGAAATCTTGTTAAAGAACAAAAATCAACAACAAGCACAGATGGTAAACAAAATGTGTAGAAGTCTTTAACAACAGTAAAATGAACCAAGAGGACAGAAAGTCAAGTGCAAGAAAACTCAGCGGTCACGCCTGTATGCCATAACTGAAAGATCCCTATTCAGGCCATATATGTGGCTGTCGCAGCGAAGGATTAAACGTAACTCCTGTTTCTTGCGTGCTTCTGATGTAGGAAAGCCCGCAAACAAAATAGCAAACTTAAGATCATTCAAGCTATGATTAATTAAATTAAAGTGTTCGGCTACGGGGAGTCCCGAACTATTATTACGAACGCTAGCCGTGTGGTTGTTAAATATATGTATATATATATATATATATATATATATATATATATATATATATATATATTGGGGTGATGGAATCCACGTGTGCTCCATACAAAAAATACAGTAGACGTTAAGAAGGCCAACAGGCCGGTTGACATTTTGAAGCACGTATTCGATCTATTGCAAATATATAGCAAATATGTACAATATATGGTGATACGAAATTTTCGAACACACCTGTGTTCTTCATCAGCGTATAACGACAGATGACTGAGAAAAGGCTAGCAATAAGAAAGATTCACTAGCAAAGATTCACAAGCAAAAGCTAGGCAGTCAGATTAATTGGGGGTTGTGGAAGGTGTAATCACTGATTATCCCTAAATCCCTATTCAGACCCGCGATGTGTGTATTGAGAGTTACACACAACGCGGGTCTGAATAGGGATTTAGGGATAATCAGTGATTACACCTTCCACAACCCCCAATTAATCTGACTGCCTAGCTTTTGCTTGTGAATCTTTGCTAGTGAATCTTTCTTATTGCTAGCCTTTTCTCAGTCATCTGTCGTTATACGCTGATGAAGAACACAGGTGTGTTCGAAAATTTCGTATCACCATATATTGTACATATTTGCTATATATTTGCAATAGATCGAATACGTGCTTCAAAATGTCAACCGGCCTGTTGGCCTTCTTAACGTCTACTGTATATATATATATATATATATATATATTATATATATATATATATATATATATATATATATAATATATATATATATAATATAATATATATATATATATATATAGAGAGAGAGAGAGAGAGAGAGAGAGTCACGTAGCGAATTTATACGAATGAGAGAATCAACGCTGTATTGAATAGTCGCACAGAGACCTTAGGCCATTGTACCTTTAACATAGGCACTTGCCTTATAATGAAAGTGGATATTTATTTGTGAATGGAACACACACACACACACACACACATATATATATATAAATATTATATATATATATATATATATATATATATATATATATATATATATATACTGTAGTAGGTCGAGGTTGGTAGATCGAAGTTAGAATGTAGGTCGAAAGTGTAAATAGTAATACATCCGATCTTGAATTTTATACCAATCCTAAGATAGAGCATAGCCCTTATCACAGAAGGAAAGGTTCACAGAAAATACCAGAGAGAAAAACTGAGCCGCACCGAGGGTTTGAACCCGCCATCCTCCGCTTTCCGGGCAGTCTGTGACCACTACACCAGTTATGGCTCGTGATTCACAGAAGTGACAACAAGGCACTGGCCGTGGGCAGTCATGCGTGTTGGTATACGCTTGGAAAGACTATCCAAATATATTTGGAGCTTGAAAGAGTCCAACACAAGCTTCAATATTCAGTAGAACATCCTCAAGCGTATACCAACACGCATGACTGCCCACCGCCAGTGCAACCTGTGTACGGAAGAGAAATTGGCAATACTCTCAGCAGAAAAAGCATCCCTACTAAACAAAAGGTCAGAAATCGTGTCCAAGTGTCGCCATAGAAATTGCCGGTATACAAGATCAGCCAACCGTAGGGATCCTCCTTGAGTAGTACACTGTATTTAAGTTAAGAATCATTCAATCCCGGTTAGTTGCCTGATAATCGGGTAAGAGGGTGAAACTCTCTTTGGAGTAGCGGCAATCCATTTTAATACTATATATATATATATATATATATATATATATATATATATATATATATATATATATATATATATATATATATATATATAGATGAAGAAAACACACAGAATAATGAAAATGAAAGCATACAAAATATTTTGAGCAGCCAAAAGCTCTTCTTCAGTTACAAATACAGCGTAACGGGACAAACTTAGCCTAATATTAAAACTCGAAATATTTTGTATGTTTTTGTTTTCAATATACTAGTTGGCACTGTATCTGTATTTTCCGATGTTTTTTCCTTCTGTTAGCGGCTTTTCTTCTCTAATTTCAGGTGGACAACTTTATCTTACATTATTTTTAGAACAGAATCATAGCACGGTCAACAAAGGAGTAAATATTATTCAAGAGCTGTACAATTCTGTCACAAATATGTTCTCACATGATTAAAGAAAGAGTCAAACAGGAATTAGAATGCCACAAGGGCGTCGATTTGATTTTGGAAGTGGTGTGAGACATCTCTCTGAGTCTAAGAGAAGGGCACCCAGATGCAAAATGGTGCCAAATGTTTCAATATTTAGGGGTATACTATGAAAATTGGGGGTAAACTTCATAACCCAAAGGAATGCAGGCTCATCCAGGGTGGTGCTTGAATTTGCCGACATGGGGGCTAAGCGTCCTAACTGGGGGCCAGCTACTCTAAGCCCCAATAGATGCAATGGGGTTGCCGAAATGATGCTAAACTCAAAATATAAGACGCGCGAAGAGCGACGAAAAAATTTGGGTTACATTTTTGTTGAAAAAGTTTGGGTTATTATTGAAGAATCTGTCCGCTTAACAGCAAACCAAGAAATTTGATAGGGTGACTACATGAGTCTTCGTCGTGGAGTAAATTCTTTATCTTCCTCATTAAGGCTCCCAGACGAAACTGAAAAATCATTTTCTTACAAAATTTTTGCCACGATGGTGAGGTTAAAAAAAGGAATCTTCCAAAGATAGGAAAATGTGATAAAACGTTGCATTTTAGTGTTTCTCTAGAATTACGACTACAATATTTGTGGAACCTTCAACTTTAAATAAATCCAATATGTTTGAATAGCGGGCGTTACGGCTAGATAGAACTGAAAATGAAAGCGCGAGTAGCGCGCGAATTTTTTGAAGGTATAGAAAGAATTGTTCCAGAACTTACTGCATACGGGTCCGGACCTGAAAAGGGGCCATGTGGAATACTTCCTGAGAACATATGTCTTCACCACTACTCGCCTACATGTAGTTTTTTGGTTACCTCACTTTTTAGCTTCAGGTCACGAAAAGTGGGGGGGGGGGCAAATGTGTTAGCGTGCCCTCCTCTCAAAAAAAGTGGGGACATGTCCCTCGTCCCCCCCCCCCAAATCGACGCCCATGGAATACCAGGGTGTAGTAGCTCAATTTGGAGTGTATGCATTTTCCCTTTGAATCTGAGCAATAGTGCACTGTTACTATTGCACAGCCCGGCAGTCAACGGGCACTTTCTGCCCCCTGTCCCATTGATAATTTTCTTACCCCTTTCGACACCTTGCCTGGTAACAGGCTAGGCCTACCTGCTGCATCAAATAAAACTGCAATTTAGCGGCACGAGTATTTCTTGAGAGAAGCATTATCTGGTAGGTTGTAAATTTCTGTCTGACGACCTTCTGTCGAGTACAGTGATCCCAAAATTTTTAAAGAAACACTGAATCCTTTAAATGGCTACGTACTGGCATACTGCAGATGGTATTATAAATGTTTCTCTAGAGAAAAGTTCACTTTGACCACCAAACTGACAAAGGATTTGAAGATAATTGACCAGTGTCCGGATTGCTATAGTCTTCTATTGCTTCACGTGTTCATTTACTGCCAGGGGCGTCGCTAGAGCATTTATCATGGGGGGGGGGGGTGGTGTCGTGTTTGCCAACTGAGAAAAAACAAATGCCGACTGAAAGTGTTGATAAGAGATGAAGTTAGAGCTGAGAACCGTTAGTCCAAACGGTACTGGTCCAGCAGGGGTGGCGCCAGGATTTGCCCAAAGGTGCAACGACCCGAAGCCTCGACAGCCCCGATGCCGTCGAGGGGTTGGTGAGGGGAGATTTGAAGAAAACCTGTGTACTATACCATACCACTGCGGGGCATATATTGCATAAAATTTTGTATATACTAGAGGAAAATCAGGGGCGGATCTAGGGTCTTTTCTGAGGGGGGGGGGTCCAACATAAAAAGGGCACATTCATTTTATTTTTAAATTTTGGTTACCATTAACGTCAGCGATTACACAACTTACCGCATATTGACAAAGAAAGGATAAACCAAAAGACATGAAAAACTGGAATCAAAACCTGGGATCTAAACGGTGAAATTGCAAAGCGCGCGAAGCGCGGGAAATTTTTTTGGGTAAGCCTACACTTATAAGAATTTGTACTAATTTAAAGCTTATATAGAACAATTGAGCGGACAGTTGGGCCCTATTGGGCATAACTTTATTGTACTTCCCTCCTCGAGTCAGTAGTCGTACCGTACGACAGACACAAGTGAACGTTAACCAGGTTTAGCGGAATGCGATTCAATTCCCGACATTTACATAAATCCGCCTTCTACTTATTAACTTGAAAAGGTGGAAAGGGTTTGTACTATATTTAGCTATAAGTATAACGGAACTGAGGAAGAGTGGACAAAGCGTACCGAAAATTTTGGGTTGTATCCCAGAAATTACCCTTATGAAAGCCAAAATAATTAAACTAACCATTGGTGGCGGCAGAATTTTTCCAACAGGGGGCCGGGCCATGTCAGCTACCCCAAGTTCCGACATTCCCTATTTCGAGGGTATGATGAGAAGGGCAAATGTGGGAGCCTCATTATCCCATGCAATTGCAGGCATATTTTGCATTATATCACTTAATACTTCATGATCCGAGTTACGCACTGATAGTGTTCTTTGAATCTGGATCGTGAAATTGAAAAGCGCGCGAAGCGGGCGGAATTTTTTGATAGGCTTACACATAAAACATAAGACGAAACGAAAAACAGGCTGTAGGGTTTGTAGACCGTATCGGGTGTAACATACATTGTATCGAAACCACCTGGACTACACGATGAAATAGCCAAACTTTGCTCCGTAAGTCGCTCACCAACTGACTGTACCGCATGACATACACAAGAGAACACCAACTAGGCTTTGCGATATGGGATGAAAGTTACGACCTTTTTATAAAGTATGTATTCTGCCCATATGTTACTTGGTAAGGTGGACAGGACTTGTGCTATCCTGCTATGTGGAATGGAACTATTGAAAAAAAGAGTGACTCTACAGCGCGCGTAGCGCGCCGAAAATTTTGGGTTCTCAGTACAGAAATTATCCTCTTGAGATCAAAAAAAACAGGTAAACCGTCGATTAGTTGTCGTCGGGGACTGCGTACTTTGGACTAAGACTCCCTTACGAAACTCATATCAATTTGTTTCAAAACACTTTCCTGTCTAAAACTGAAATGTGATATCTATCATATCTATGTATAATTCATGTACACGCTCATCCCGTACACTTGATTGGTCGTGTGGGCGTGACCAAATGTTCTGTTACCACTGCACAGATGTTCGCTGTACATGCAAAGCCCGCTGTGTGGAAGTCTATGGCGCATACCGGTCGCGATGTTCACACATCGCTTGGCGTCTTTTCATTGGTGCAAGGCTTAGGCATATTCATTTTTATGTCTGTTTATATGTAATTTGGCCTGGTCCCTATGAAGAAGCGTTGAAAGGTACGTCACATTGTGGCCTCAGTCCGCTGTTGAGGAATTACGTGACTGTTTTGAATGCACTGATTGGAGTGTTTTTAGAACTCAGTGTGATTTGGACGAGTACACGGTTACTGTGACGGATTACTTACGCTTTTGTCATGACGTCTGTCTGCCGACCAGGAAAGTGACTCATTATCCTAATAGCAAACCATGGTTTAATCGATCACTTCGCTCAAAAATTGTCGCTAAGGACGCTGCCTATCGTTGTCGGGACACGGACCCGAATTCCTATCTTAAAGCTAGGTCATGTTTGAGTAAGGCCATAAGGGATGCAAAGAGGACGTATCGTCACAGAATTGAGAAGAAATTTCAATCTGGGGATTCTAGAGCTCTCTGGTCGAGTATAAATCTCATAACTCAATACAAGGGTACTCTCAATTCAGTTCAGTCTGATGATGTTACACTGCCCAACCGTCTTAACGAATTTTACGCTCGCTTTGATCTTGACAACAATAGTGAACCGTTACCAGCACCGTGCGATGATGATCAGCCTCCATTCGTGGTCTCTGACCATGATGTTAGACGTTCCTTTTATAAGCTGGATGAACATAAAGCGTCAGGACCCGATGGCATTACTCCACGTTTACTTGAATTATGTTGCTCCCCGTGGGCAACGGTGTTCACGGAAATTTTTAACTGGTCACTTCGCCTCTGCATTGTCGCATCATGTTTTAAGAAAGCTACTATTATTCCCGTTCCAAAGACAAATTCCATTTCCTGCCTAAATGACTACAGACCAGTTGCACTTACTTCGGTTATCATGAAATGCTTTGAAAAACAGGTTTTAAGCTTCTTGAACTCTAAGTTGCCAAAGAAATTTGATCCCTTCCAATTTGCCTACAATCGTAACAGGAGTGTTGATGATGCTATCTCTATTAATTTGCATGAAATTTTACAGCATCTTGAGGTCAAGAAGTCTTATGCCAGGGTTTTATTTATTGATTTTAGTTCAGCTTTTAATACTATTATACCTTCAAAATTGCATTTTAAGTTAATTAATAACCTCGAACTCCCTATCTCTATCTGTAACTGGATTTTAGACTTTCTTTTAAACCGTACTCAAGTTGTAAAAGTTGGTGATAATTTTTCTTCTGTTTTAGTTCTGAACACAGGGACACCACAAGGCTGTCCATTGTCCCCCAAATTATATTCTTTGTTTACGTCTGATTGTTTAGCAGATCATCCTAATACTACGGTTGTGAAATTTGCTGATGATACCACGATTACCGGTTTTATATCGCATAATGACGAGTCTAATTATCGCGCTCAGATTGAGTCCGTTGTAAACTGGTGTGAAGAGAATAACTTAATTCTAAATGTATCGAAAACTAGGGAAATCGTGATTGACTTTAGAAGGATCAAGTCTCCCATGCCCCCACTTTCAATTAATGGTACTGTTGTTGAGCAATTTCCTTCTTTCAAATTTTTGGGTACGCACATCTCTAACGATCTTTCGTGGTCTGTGAACTCGGCTGAAATTCTGAAAAAAGCTAATCAGCGCCTCTACTTTTTACGTAAATTAAAAGCTTATGGGGTTAATCAACGTATTCTACTCAACTTTTATCGTGCAATTATAGAGAGCGTGCTAACTACTTCAAATACTGTCTGGTATGGCCGTGTCAGCAAATCTGATGTCAACAAATTTTCCTCTGTAATTCGATCTGCGGAAAAGATCATTGGTACCACACTTCCATCATTAGATATGATATACTTAGAGAGAACTAAAAAGAAAATGGAAAAAATCATGAAAGATCCGACTCACCCCGCTTATGGTTATTTTAATTTCTTACCTTCAAATCGCCGTCTTTGTGCTTTTAAGGGTAATAAGCGTTTTACGGATAGTTTTTTCCCAGTAGCTGTAAAACTGTTTAATCTTAATTAGTTTTTTTTTTTATTTATTTATTTATTTATTTTTTTGAATTGTGTTGTTTTATTAGTTTTTATTTTCTGTTGCGTTTTATGTGGATGTTTTAGAACCGGAGCTTGAGGATCGATCTGATTTTCGATGTCTTTTACTGTACATTGACTGATTAATAAATTGAAATTGAAATTGAAATTGAAATGAAATTTGAAAACAAAGGTTACCATTGAAAAGTTTACATGATAACCAATCCAGCAATGCATGAACATCGACGATCGAAGCTTGTTTGTACAAACAGCAGTAGGTCAAAAGTTCATGGCTATTGCTTGCCATGCAAAAAGATGCCTTTGAAATCTGACCGGGTTCCTATGTAAAAGTGAAATATTATCGATATATTTTTATGTCATTCAAAAGGTGAGACATAGTAAAACATAAAACTGAATGAACATCACTGTAATTTTGCTATGCAACAGAGCACGACCGATGGAAACTTCGTATCCGTACTATTACTTTTTCCACAGAGCGCGTTTTCTTGGGAGACGCTAACACAAGCTGTATGGAGTTAAGTAACAAACAATTTGATATGTGTAAAACTGCTCCGATAGGGGGCCAGTCTTCCCCGACGGGGGGCATGAAAACTTCCCCCACCTGGCGCCACCGCTATCTCGACTGGGGGAGGAGGTTAAAATACTGTACTTGTGTTCCCTATATAGTTGCGGCGCGACTGTCAAAAACACTCTGTCAGAACAGATGACTGATGTCGAATGATTGCTTTTCATTTGCGAGAGTAGCCCGGTCATCGGTCCAAAGACGTCAAAAAATTGAACCGACTGACATTGCGTTATTTGACCTGGTGTTGATTTTTTATTGTAATTTTAAAATGAAACAAACACCGATTCGTCTGTTGTGACTTCTGGTCAACTCTTGGCTGTGGACTTTACCTAAGACTGGCTTTTTATTCCCATCACTAGGGCAACACTATAAAAGAAGAGAGTAATTCCAGACTATAAATATCAAAGCGAAACGTATTTACGTACCCTCTTTTGTTCACGAGAGGATGGATACTAGAGGGTGGAGGGAAGGTTTCGTAGATGTAGCGTTTATGGAGTGTGAACAGATCATTATTTTGTAAGACCAAAAGACTAGCAGTGACCTTTTGGAATCAACTTAAAACCCAATAGTAATACGTTGCATACAGCACTAGCTAGTGAGTATGACGTAAGATCTGAGTGTTTTGTATTACTCTGAATGCCCAAGCACGCCACACGTGGTTCCAAGCGAAAAGTGATTAGAATGCCTGATTAATTGTCACGCAGACATACTGTAGTCACATTCTCTGCAAAACGATTGCACTGTTCGGGTTTCGGGGCGGCCAATATAGGCTACCGTAGTCAAATATATTGCCGAAAGTTTCTGCGATACATGGCTAGACTTTCTATGAGTGGAATGATCGATACTGGATGGGGGTAACCAAAATTTTTCGTCGGAATTGGACAACACTGTCATTACCTGTGAAATTGTCTCGTTTTTTTTTTTTTTTTTTTGCTAGTGTGAAAAAAACCTTTTTTGAAAAAGGGCACATTGGAAAATTTGAGGGGGGGGGGGGTCCGTTTGGTGACTTCACTCCCATGTAGCGAATCCACGTAGAACAATACAATAACAGTTGCGAGTGGTTGCACGTCTTTACTTTATTGTTACTATATTACAAGTGATGAGTAAAGTAAAACTGAGTATACAAGAACTTATAACCCAGAGCTGTTAGGCTCCGTGGTTCAGCCGTTCGGTATGAGTATATATGTTTTATCAATCTATTACATTCCTCCCCCCTTAATTAAAATGACTCCCTTGAGTTTGGTTAAGATACTATATACATTTAAGGGCGGTAGTAGTCGGGTGGTCTGCGCGTGCGTTCGGGATACGACTTCCTCGGTGGCGAGTCAGTCCCTGTGGTGCTTTCTGTTCGAGGGGGAATGTATTCGTTTTGGTCCGCTCCCCCGGTTGCACCTTCAGCTTGTTCGGAAGTAACCGAATCGTTATCAGACTCGGGATTAGCAATAGACTGATCACGATCGCCACAATGAATAGGATCCGAGTCAACTTCACTATCAGAGTCCCAATTGGGGTTCCGGTTATAGCAAGTTCTAATTTGATCCTGATGACGTCGAACTACTGCGCCCTTTCCTAACGATACTTTGTAGGACATGGGACCTGTTTCGGTCAAAACTGTTCCCGTCACCCATTTCGGCCCTGTAGACCCGAAATTTCGAACATACACCCATTCACCCTCGTAAAATTTGCGTAGCTTAGCTGATTGGTCATGCTGATGCTTTTGCGCATTCTGGTTAGCTACTACCCTTTGTTGGATGTCTGGGTGCAGTAAATCTAGTCTAGAACGTAATTTTCGCCCAAGCAAGAGCTCAGAGGGGGCAACCCCAGTGGTTGAGTGGGGAGTAATGCGATATTTGAAGAGGAAACGTGTCACCTTGTCCTCTAAGCTATCACCAGTCATCTTTTTAACCCCTTGCTTGAACGTCTGTCCGCACGTTCGGCCGATGCCGGATGATACGGCGCTGACGTAACATGCTTTATGCCGTTTTGGGTACAAAATTGCTCAAATTCAGAGCTAGTGAAACACGAACCATTATCACTCACTAGCATTTCAGGAATGCCAAATTGCGCAAAGGTTTTACGTAAGTTCATGATGGTTACCTGGCTAGTAGAAGATTTAGTGATATGAATTTCGATCCACTTGGAATGTGCATCAACAATTACTAAAAACGTTTTTCCCATAAAGGGACCCGCGTAATCAATATGTATGCGAGACCAAGGACGTGTTGGCCACGCCCATGGCTGGAGAGGTGCTTTTGGTGGGTTGGGTTGATGAATTTGGCAACTCTCACATTGCTTGACCAAATCCTCTATTTGGCTGTCTAATTTTGGCCACCAAGATGCGTCTCATGTAACTCATTGAGAATTTTGTTTTGTCCCTTTGGTGGGATAATAACCCTTTTTCCCCAGAGTAAGCACCCATCCTGTACCGTTAATTCATTACGTTTTAGGAAATACGGTCTCAGAGCGTCATCACTTTGCTCTGGCCAGCCTGTTAAGACATAGGACAACACTTTTGACAGTACAGGATCTCTCCGTGTCCAGTTTTTTACTTGGGTCGCTGTAACTGGACCTTCATTTAACTGCTCCATTGTCAAAACAGTTTCAGGTGGTATGGGTACTCCCTCTGGAGAAGAAAGTAATGGGAGGCGGCTCATAGCGTCTGCATTTGCATGTGTGCCAGTGCGTTTAAATTTGAGCGTATAGCTATACATGGAGAGCGTGAGAGCCCAACGCTGGATGCGCGCCGTTGCTAGGGGTGGAATGGCCTTGCCTTCACTAATTAGACCAAGTAAGGGCCAGAGAAATCCTAAGCTTTAGCTGGAAGGCGCGTCCCACAGTAACAAAATGCAGCGCACTGGAGGGTCACGTGCCGCGGGAATGTAATTGTATGGTTCAAGTATTAGTTTTATACACCCACAGAGCTGCTTGCGTAACCGACTATGTATATTCTCCTGAATGAGTAACGCGTTGTTTTTAAGTGAGCGTTCATAGAAACTAACCCACGCTCAGCGGGGAGACCGCGTACTGCCAGGGCAACCACAAAGTCAACTTTCAAGTTAAACTAGCGGCGAATTGTCTCGCGATGCTTGTACTATGATACTTCGAGAGTTATTTCTTGGCCGTTTCAAGTCATAATGCACCCTGGATTCGGTCCTGAACTGTAATAAGAAAAATTTTGTTAAGCAAATCAAAGGCTCTCGGTACATTGGTGCAGTTGTGTAGTTAGGCCTTTTTCGAGGGGTAGGCATTAGCCTATGCAGATTTTTTTCCCGGGGTGTTGGTGTATAAACTCCGTCATAAGAAAATGTCAAACAAATTACTTAAAGTCGTTAGCGTTATAACTAACATGGTCAATAGTTTCGGCTTCAGAATGTTAACAAAGCCATGGGGTTGAGCACTTGCATAATTAGAGGAAATGGTCACTCAGTTAGACGTTTGCATTATCAAAGCTAATATAAAAACCGGCAAAGAATATTTTTCACTTTACCAGGGAAAATACCTATCAAGGCGGGGGCACTAGAGAAACTTCCTCAAACAGAAACATATCCTTCTTGTAAATTCAGAAACCTTTCCACACCTACTAACCAGTTACTTTAGTTTATTTTGGAAAAATGATTTTCCATCCAGTTTCATAGGGGCGCCCCAACTCCCCCCCCCCCCGTAGCTATACGCCGCTGCTTTGAATAGGCAAACAGCTTTCATCTTTATTGCAAGATACAGAACATGCCCTCAAACCGTAACACAATATTGTAAAGCTGAGTCCTGATTTTATCATGTGTCCCATAGACCGTTACAAAAGTTCTTTATAGGCCTATTTCAGTTTGTCCAAATGAAGGAACTTTTCCCCCAGTCATAGACCATTTTGTGAGCGGGAAGGGAACCCGGCCTACCTCATGCGAATGTACCTTAAGCAACCTCGTTAGTAGGTCACAGTGATTGATAAACCTCCCCTTTCGACCTTCATCCTCACCATTTTATGTACAGTAACAAAAACAAATGTTGCTGTATCGTCTCTGCAGTTTTGTGAACAAACTGTTTGGGCCGCGTACTTCTTCATATGCTTCAGGTAAGTAAAGTCGGAAGTTAGCAGAGAGAACGCTTTTGTAAAACCCCAAACTACTTGACTCTAGTTCTGCCGTCGGGCTTGACCAGCATTCATTTGCAATAGCATCCACAACGTTCCCACGTACCCCAAGGAAAAACAACGCTCCGTACGCATACGCAGAATCTGGGTGAATAAAAATATTGAGCTCCCATACAACTACTTTCCCGCGGCACGTGACCCTCCAGCAGCGCACGGTTTAACGCGCGTCTTTGCATTGACATGCTCCTTCCAGCTAAAGCTTAGGATTTCTCTGGTAAGGGCTTGTGGTCTGTCACAAACGTGAAATGGCGGCCGTACACGTAAGAATGAACTTTCTTGACGCCATAAACGCATGCTAGGCCCTCCTTTTCAATTTGTGCGTACTTCCTTTCTGCACTTGACAGCGTGCGTGAAGCGAACGCAATAGGCTTTTCTGAGCCGTCTTCCATTATCTGTGCTAACACTGCCCCGATTCCATAGGGGGAAGCGTCACACGACAATATGAGTGGCTTATTATGATCATAATGTATAAGGACATTTGAGGACGTTAACAATGACTTTGATCAAATGCATTCATTTCTCTTTCAGTCCAAGTCCATTTCTTATCCTTTTGCAGCAATGCATAAAGTGGTGCCAAAGTGGTGGACATTGTTGGCATAAATTTACCATAATAGGCTAACAGTCCCAAATATGATTTTAACTCAGTGACATTCTTGGGAGCTGGGGCGTCATGTATCGCTTTAACCTTATCAGGCAGTGGATGGAGACCTTCTGTGTCAATGCGGTGTCCCAGGTAGTCCACTGATTGGGCCAGGAAGGTGCACTTGTCCTTCCTGAGACGTAACCCTGCTGCTTGCAACCTTGTCAGGACCTCTTTCAGTGTGCGCAAGTGATCATCTTCTGTTGCTCCCGTGACTAAGATGTCGTCAAGGTAAGCAGAAACACCCGGGATGCCACGCAGTACGCCTTCCATTGTGCGCTGAAATATGGCCGGAGCCGAAGCAATTCCGAAGGGAAGACGGTTATATCGGAATAAGCCAACATGGGTATTGATCACGACATATTTCTTCGACTCCTCATCCAGTAACAATTGTTGATATACCTGACTCATATCTAATTTAGTAAACCGTGAACCCTTTGCCAGCTGGGCGAACAGGTCGTCAGTCCTGGGTTATGGAAACTGGTCGACTTTCGACGCCTGGTTTACCGTCAACTTATAATCACCGCAGATTCTCACCGAATTTTTATCTGCTTTAAGTACGGGCACAATTGGTGCTGCCCATTCCGAGAATTCAATGGGTTCAATGATACCGTCCATTTGAAGTCGTGTTAATTCATTTTCGACCTTTTCCTTCATGGCATACGGTACCGCTCTAGCTTTACAAAACTTTGGGGCCACTTTTGGGTCGACAGTGATCTTAACTTTTCGTCCTTTGAGAGTGCCTGACTCGTCCGCGAACACCTCGCTGTGCTCGTTAAGTAGTTCGGTTAATCTACCTGTGTGTATCTGATGCAACGATGACCAATTAAGCCTAATATGTTCCAACCAATCCCGACCAAACAAACTTGGACGACCACTTCCCTCCACGATGTGTAATTACAGAAGGAATGTCTGGTCTCCGTATTCCACAGTGACGTCAGTGACACCGACTACTTTCACTGGTTCCCCGGTGTACGCATTAAGGCTGACAGCCGTGTCATTGAGCTTTCCAGTAGGGTACAATCGTCTGGAACAATCCTTCGACATAATTGACAGCGATGCACCAGTGTCAACTTCCATAGTTACGGGGCGACCATTTACCTTCAAGTTCACTTCAATGGGGCCCCGTTAATTGAGCTCAAGTGAAATAAGTCGTAAACTTTCTCCGAGTTGACCAAATCGGTCTGTTGCGGTGCCTCGTTCTTTGCGACCTGCTTGACCTTCCGAGAGCGACAAACTTTGCTAATGTGTCCCTTCTTACCACAGTTGTTACACAATTTATCTTTGAAGTAACAGTCGTCAGGGAGGTGATTGTCCTTTCCACACCGATAACAGGGTTTGAACTTTGGCTTGGACGCGTTTCCTTGCTGGTTGCGTGAAGTAGTTTTTCCCTTGGGAATACGGAGGACTTGCTCGCGTGATGTAGGGTGGCCCTGTTTTAGGTCGTCAGCATTTTTGGCTGCAAGTTCTAGCCCTAAGGCCAGGTCTAGAGCCTTATCAAATGTAAGCTTCGCCTGCGATAACAAGTGGCGTTGAATGCGTTCGTTATTTACCCCACAAACTAACCTGTCCCGTAACATTACATCTAATGTGTTCCCGAAGTTACAAAATTCGGCTAGTGAGCGAAGTTCAGCTACAAACGTTGAAACTGACTAACCCGTTTTTCGTACTCTACTGTTAAATTTGAATTGCTGTACAATCTCCGATGGGGTGGGGTTGAGGTGTCGGGCCATTACTTCCACGAGCTCTTTAAACTTTTTCTCTCCTGGCTTTACAGGCGAAAGCAGGTTCCTTAACAATTTATAGGACTCCGAACCGATTACACTAAGTAAAATAGACTTTTGCTTCTCTTCGTCCTTAATATCATTGACAACGAAATAGTGTGTAAGTCTTTCAATATATTGGGTCCACTGCTCTTTATCCCCATGGAAGGTGTCTATCTTTCCGAATAGAGCCATTGTGTCCACAAACAATACAAGTTCCAATGGAAACTTCAAGGTAGACTGACAATTTTGTGAAATTTGCCTCGTCGCCAGTTAATGTGGTGACTTCACTCCCATGTAGCGAATCCACGTAGAACAATACAATAACAGTTGCGAGTGGTTGCACGTCTTTACTTTATTGTGACTATATTACAAGCGATGAGTAAAGTAAAACTGAGTATACAAGAACTTATAACCCAGAGCTGTTAGGCTCCGTGGTTCAGCCGTTCGGTATGAGTATATATGTTTTATCAATCTATTACAGTCCTGACGTCGGCGAACCCCCCCCCCCCTGGATCCGCCACTGAAAATAGTTCCGCCCGATTTAAGGTTTTTCCCGAAATCTAAACTGTGAATTGCAAAACGCGCGTAGCGCGCGAAATCTTTGGGTAAGCTTACACTAAGAAGAATCTGTACTTATTTAAAGCTTATATAGGTCAACCACTAGCGTGCCCAGGATTTCTCTCAAGGAGGGGGGCATGCAATATGTTGTGTGATCGCCGGTCTGGGGGAGGGATGTAAGGGGAGGGGGCTCCCCCTCCCCTTTGAAAATTTTTGAAAAATTAGGTGTCTTTACATGCAATCTGGTGCTACATATGCCACCTTTGGAAGTGAAATTTGTGTTAAATATTTAACGTTTTTTTAGGAACTGAAAAAATTGATATACGTGAGGGGGGCATGACCCAATGGCCTCCCCCTGTGTACGCCACTGAGGTCAACTGTCCAGGCAGTTGGGCCCAATCGGGCTCAACTTACATTGTACTTTCCTCTTAGAGTCACTAGCTGTACCGAAAGACAGACTCAATAGAACATTAACTTAGTTTAGCGAAATGAGATGAGATTCCCGGCATTTACATAAAACGATAAATTCTACTTAAGTTACTTGAAAAGTTGAAAAGGGTTTGTTTTATATTTAGGCGAAGCTGAGAAAGAGTGGGCAAAGGATACCGAAAATTTTGGGGTTTCAATATCGCAGAAATGACCCTTTTGAAAGCTATAATAAGTAAACCAACCATGGGTGGCGACAGAATTTTCCCGACATCTGGCCGGGCCATGCCAGCGACCCCAAGTTCTGACAAGTTCTGTGAGAAAGGGATATGAAGGAGCCTAATTATCCCATGCCATTGCAGAGTACCGTATATTTTGCATTATATCACTTAATATGTCAAGAGCGAGTTACGCACTGATACTGTTCTTTTGAGTCTGAATCGTGAAATTGCAAAGGGCGCGAAATTTTTTGTTAGGCTGACACAAAAAACACGTTATCATTTAGTACAAAAAGAAAACCAAACACTGTAAGGGTTGTAGACTGCATCAGGGACAACATACATTGTGTCGAAACCACCTGGACTACGAGATGAAATAGCCAAACTTTTCTCCGTGAGTCGCTCATCAACTGACCGCACCGCATGACACACACTAGAGAAAGGCAACCAGGCTTTGCGATATGGGATGAAATTTATGACCTCTGCATAACCTGTGTACCCTGCCTAGATGTTACTTGGTAAGGTTGACAGGACTTATGCTATCTAGCTATGTGGAATGGAACTACTGAAGAAACTGGAGTGACATTACAGAGCGCGTAGTGCGTCGAAAATTTTGGGTTCTGATTACAGAAATTGTCCTCTTTCTTTCACTTCTTTTGCTCATGTTTCCTTCATTTTGCCGACTGTTGCAGAATTTTCTGACTCAATGCCAGAAACCACATGAACGATGAACTCCTTTAGTATACAATGATACTGAAAAGCCCTATGTAGCTTTTTTGCCAAAAGAATTTGTTTTAAGTTTCAAAAAGTGTTGCTAACGGTCTTTGAAACTATTGTGATCTTCTTCTTTCGGATCACGGTGACACATCCAAAGGACATTACTACACCGCACATGCGTCAGGGGTGCCCTAATTTGCCCTAATAAAATTGGTAATATATTGAACAGGATCTCTATGACTATGACTATCTAAACCATCAATCAAAGCAGCAGGAAGGTTATTCCAATCTTTCAGAGTGACAAACGCTATCTACAGAATGATGCATTCCAATCTCCTGTCTTCCGTCTGCACCAGCCCCTTTCTCTTGCCCTGTTTTGTCCCTCCCTCCCCTGTTCTTTTCTCTGTTCGCTCGACCTTTCTCTCTCCCTCTTCTCTCATATCCTCTTTTTCCCTCTTTCTTCTTACCTCTAACTTTCCTTCGTTTGCACTTCCCTCCTTCCTTCATTTTGCCGACTAGTGTAGGATTTTGCCGACTGTGTGGATGATGGGGGTGTCACACCCCCCACACCCTCCTCTAGCGTCGGCCCTGTTTACTGCACAACAGTAGCTAGGCCTACACATGTTTCATGAATAACATGAATACATCTTCCTACCTTTAAAATCTTTCTTGGCAGTTTCCAGTATGCAATTGAATTGATCCTTGAGCTCCGTTAACGCCTTGAGAGCCTCCTCTTTACTAATCTTCGCCAGGGCCATGATATCATAGCGCTTGCACACTCTTGATCCAGATGTGTTGTTGCTTTCAATGAAAGGAAGAAAAAGTTGACTAGTTCTGTGTACTATAAAGGACAGGAAGTAACAGGATTAAACAATGCAGCATTTTCTATTAAGTTTCATAAACCTCACCCCAATCAGTTCATATTCTCCCAACTAAGTTTACTTCCAATAAGCTTCCTTCAATTTAAAAAAACCAGCTTTTTAGTGCACGTACCAGACAAGTCAAAATAACCTGTGCTGAGTTTAAATTGCTCAAGGCCATATCCACCTAGCTGTGTAGAACCTGTCTGGGTACACCATGCAGAGAGCTGGAAGCCTGTACCTTGAAAGTACTACTTACTTCCAAAGGTACACTACTGAGCGATACGGAACAACCAGAACGATGTTACTGTTTGAATTTATGTCAATTAGAATGCGGTCACCAATTGTATTTAGAATTAAAGGGCTATTCCTAAATATGTTTAGGGGTGTGCCACAGACGCCTTATGGAAGAAGAAAAGGTCATTACACCTACATGTGGCCACTAGTTAGTGAGACTACCACTTGGAGTAGGGAGTCATTCATCACGGAAAGACGGGCAATTAACCTAACTCAAACCTTGGCATAGCCCAGATAGTAGCAGGGGCGTACTAAAAGGGACCCAACACGAGACTTGGCCCCGTGTCGCCCCTAAATGAAATGACAAAGTACCCGCATCCGGGGAGCTAGCACTCTCACCACACAATGTGTAGGATACTATGCAAGTTAGCTCCAATAAGAGGACACTCGCTTGGACACTTGATAAATTTACTCCTCAAATTAATGCAAATTTCATCGGCATTTTTTTATTTATTTATTTATTTATTTATTTATTTATTTATTTATTTATTCATTCATTCATTCATTCATTCATTCATTCATTCATTCATTCATTCATTCATTCATTCATTCTTTCATTCATTCATTCATTCATTCATTCATTCATTCATTCATTCATTCATTCATTCATTCATTTATTTATTTATATGCGCGCTTCATGCGCTATTCATCTCTTCAAAAACTACCTGTTAGTCAGTATTAAGCATGGTTCATCAAGTATTTATATTGTGCCAAACTGGCTAAGACAATGAATATAGCTAGGCTGTTGTAACCTATTTTATGGTGGTTTTCTTCCTGTTTATTTGCAATCCCGCCTAGCAGTCGTCTTCCTTGCCCCTCCCCAACCCTACCCATTTTCACCAAATCAAAGACTTCGAGACCTTTTAGTGCTTGCTGCTATGTGCTACATATTTTTTGTTCATTTAAGGTGGCTTATATAGATGCAAAATGGTGCATCTTTGGGAAATAATCATGTCTTGAAAACTTTCATAACTAAGTGAATTTTTCTTACTTCGGGTTGAGCACAAGGGAAGGGTTTGTTATCCTGGTGAAGGGGGGGGGGGAGGACAACTGCTCCTGAGAAATCTTTGTTTATGTAAGGTGGCTTAGATGCAAAATCGGTGGAGTAGTCAGGATTTCTCTCACGGGGGCCATGCATTATGTTCTGTGATCGCCGGCCTAGGCAGCTGGGGGGGGGGAGGGGTCTCGTTTGAAATTAACTTGATCTTGTTTGAACAAATAGGTGTCCTCACATGCAATCTGGCGCTACATATGCTACCTTTGAAGTTAAATTTGTGTTTAAAAAAAATTACGTATTTTAGGTACTAAAAAATATAGACATCAGTGATTGGGGGATAGCCTAATGACCCCCCCCCCCAAATACTCCACTGTGCAAAATGCTGCCATCTTTGACAAATCTTTCAACAAATTACATGCTTAGAAATTCTCATCAGGCCTATTTAGTGATATTTTGGCTGTGGCATGGCACACGTTATACAAAAACGACAAATACATGCCACAAGTGTTACTATATATAACATAACAGGTTAAAGGGCAAAGGAGGGCTAAGGCCCCATAAGATGCCCTGATGTCCATACAACCTTAACTGAAAACAAACATTCAACCAACACCAAACGAGCCTAGTACAATTAGATTGTACCACAGTTATGGAAGAACTTGTCAATGTTAACCTTAAAGCAGTGCACAGATGTGGAGTTAACTACCCACACAGGCCGACTATTCCACTCGCTGACAACTGAACAGAGAAGCTGAATGTCAAGCCTTGCAAAACACTTTACTAGCTTCTTACAATGGCCTCGAAACCGAGAATTACTTTGAACCTTTAAGTAACTACAAGATAACAGTGGATTCCTTTCAGAAAGAAATTTGTACACCTGGAGCATGTCCTCCCTAACCCTTCTCAACTCCAGGGTGGTAAGCCCAAGGTGCTTAAGTCTAACATAAAGTCTAACACCTCAGGTATAAGGCGAGTGGCTCTCCTCTGAGAACTTGCTCTAAAACAGTGGTTCCCAACCGGGGGCGTTTGCACAAACCAGGGGGCGATAAGCGCTAAGGGGGCGGCAGGGAGGCGTTTTGAAAAATGGAATACTCAATCAAAACCAGGGCTTTACAAGATTCCAAAAGCTTTTCTCTAGCTGAACTCTCAAATTGGTTCGCACAAAATGGAGATGAATGGAGTCAACAAGTTGAATGGGTCTAATATTCCCTTTCTCGATGCCATAAAATGGCGTGTACTGTAACAGTGTTTAATTTCAATTTTTCCTGCAAGGACCCTCATATTCCCATCAGTGACAGTGAAAACGGTGACCGAAGGGGTCATAGCTAAAAGTTGTCCTGCAAATTTAACAATGAATGTAGTTTTCTTCCTTGCAGTTCATAAACATGACGTACTGACAGGAGTGACAAATGTAGGTAACTGTAACCAAATAGACAACTTTGGCAATGTAGTATGAAGTAAAACTTTAAAATGTTTTCAAAAATGCAGTTTTTCGGTGCGCCAATTTCTGCTTTCTCATTATTTCTACCTGTTGAACAGCTTGATTGGCACAAGTCTTTCAATTCCCCATGCCACCACTACCATCCTTCTTCCTTCCGTGACAGGACAAGCCCCTTACAGCATCAAAGTGAACTCCCGTTATTTATAATTGAAATACAAACTGGGCTAAGGCTGATTTTGCAATCTTTTTAGTTGTATTTAAGGTTATTAGGTAATCGGAAGATAGCCAAAATTTGACTGACAGTATGTCATTCTAGTGTCAACAATATAGTAAATACTTCACAGCTTCCGGGGGCGAATCCCCCAATCGACCACTGGGATGTTGACCTTTGGCCTCATTTTGGGGAACAGTCCACAACTCGATGGGGCCCTGGAAAAGTCAGTTAAAGTACCAAAGGATTTTTCTCCTCTCTTGACGGCGATCAAGCCTTCCAGCTTTTGTAAATCGTTAAAGAGTCGCCACCTCAAAGGGTGTCAGTTTCTTAACTCCCGCATTTCTCTTTTGCTACCCTAGGTCGAACCCACACGTAAAAACGACGTATGTCAAGGTAGGTCTAACCTTTTATTTCAGCATGTTTATCATCGTCGTTTCATCCACACCAATAGTAAGCTATAGACGGGGGGGGGGGGGGGTTTGCCCGTCCTCATTCGGTGAAAGGGGGCGTTTAGCTGGAAAAGGTTGGGAACCAGTGCTCTAAAAGAAACTTGTCCTTTTCCTAGAAGGGACTCCAAGCCTGGGCTGCATAGTCAAGGTGGGGTCTCACCAACTGCTTATACAGATTTAGTACAATTTCTTTACTAAAACTATTGAAATTCCTCTTGATCAATCCAAGCACCCTATTAGCCCTAGCAGCAGCAGCTGCACACTGTCTAGATGGCTTTAAATCGCCTGTAATAACTACACCCTGATCTATGCTACTCATGATATGAAACTGCTTTTAGATCCTCTGTTGACGCGGGGCACCTACAGGGGTTGGAGATGAACCTTTATACTTCGGAAAAGTGTTTCGGTCAGAATAATGTATTTCTGCCCTAATAATGGTTATGAGATACGGAGTGCGAACCGTGAAAAATGCGCACAAAAGTTTGCATTGAAAATCATTTCCATAACAAAGGATGCTACGAAACACTTTCAGTTCCCTGACAAAATGCATCCGCCAATTAGAGGGCGAGTCTTCTGCCTGGTAATTCCTAAAAGCTTTCATTTTTCATAACATATGTCTTCCCTGATCTCTGCTTTGCATTCTTTCAGTGATGTGCTCCTCCTTAATGACTCCTGTGAGCAAGAACAATCGGCGCATAATTCTCATCAATGAATAGTGCGAATATGTTTGAGCGGCATTTATAACAAATACAACGATGCAGTGAGGCTGGAAGAAGGTGAAGCGTGCGAAAATTTTGGTAGTTTGCGGAGGATTTTCGAGAATCTTGATTATAAGAGAATGACTTGTGATAAGAAAAGATAACGAAAAATCCATAATTCCATCAGGGAAACACGTCACCCTACCCCTTACAGAAATCCATAGAGCCCTACTACACACCTTTATGCCTATTTGAAAGAACCTTGGAAAGTTTTCTGAACTCAATGAGGGATGCACATCCCCTACCCCTCCCCCAATACGCACGTGTCGACACCACTGTGTCATTAAGTACCCCTTTCAAGTAGTATTTGTTGACAAGGGTGTCTTTGATATGCTGAAAAGATAGCTCATTTATTTTGTGAGGGTGAAACCCGCCATACTGATAACCAAAGAGAACACAGACTACTGTCTTAAAATTTATGACCAGAACAAAGAAATCATCATTTTCATTAGACATAGCAGTAAATTTGAGAAAAAAAATGGCTTAAATGCAAAATGCAGTCACCCCAATCAGAATTAGTGTATACTCAGTCATCCTACGGTAATGCATGAATGGATTTTTGTTGTTCACGTGACAACATTTTTGCTCCTGAATTGTTAAAATCATGGAGAATAACTCCCTGCTTTACCTTTCGTTTGTAAAGGTACTTAATTATAAGACAAATAAGAAACTTGCGATAGTATGGTGATTTTTCAAAGCAATTTGGGGGAACTATCTGCCTTTAAAAACAGACCTCAGTGATGAAAGATGAAAATGAAAACCTATCAATTTGTGTCCGCGATAAAAAAAAAGATAAAAAAGAGAAGATTCACTGAGGATTGTTGAACAAAACTATAAATCGCTGCTTGCTTGAAATGTTCCTATGCAATTTGAAAGCAGAAACATGCACAGTGTACACTACAGTAATGGCAAACAAATTAAATAAAATTTCCAAACCTTACACCCTTGGTATAAATAAAGTACGGAATATGCTGTAATTCAAAAATGCTGTTACTTGAAAGAAGGAAAAATCTTCCGCTTTCGTTAGGTCCTTTCGTTAGATCCCTGAGGAGGAAATTGCCAATTATTTCTTTTCCATGATTTCTGCAAAAATCTCGTCAATCGCGACCCCCTGAATATTCTTCACAACCCAGACAAAGCACGGTGTACCATAGGTTTTCAACGATTGATCTAGTTCAGCATTTCTCAACCGGTGGGCCGCGGCCCACTGGTGGACTGCAACAGATTTGATAAGTCTTCATTCCTATCAGTAGTGATGGAGTTGTAGTAGCTCATGTTGTGTGGTGTTGAGAGTTGTCTCATATGGTTACATTTTATGAAACCCCAATTTCAGTTAATGGTTACAGGTGGTCCGCGGGTAACTATTTCAATCAATAGCGGGCTTTGAGTTATATACGGAAGCAGATGCTGATGTAGGGGGACTAGGGAAAACCACTACCCTGCTGCCAAGAACAAATGAAAGGCGAAAAAGACGAGAAAGAGAGAGAAAATGAAAGAAGGCAGAAAAGAGAAAAAAGGAACAAACAAAACTCTAAAAACGTATTCAAAATATATCTTTCTAAAGGGGCTGGGTTAAGCTTCCAGTTGAAATCATCTCCATGAATATCTATTTAATTGGCAGGCGACGAGAAGAGGGTGACAACGTGCGAAAACAGGTGCATGGCTATAAGCAATGATGATAGTCTACAGTTCTATGGACCTGAATATAATTTGATATATGCGCAGGTCGTACCGGCTTTCTCCATTGAAATGTAGTGAAAATTTCTGTAATCTAGGGAGAATAAGAAGCCAAATGTTTGGCATATAGGCATCCTAGGATAATTAAAGACACCTGGCTGACAAGGGGACGTGCTATCGTGCGCGCGAAGGCATGGGGCGCGCGCCTAGCTCCTCTAACTTAAAAGGCGTTTAAGCTACAGATTTCTGCAAGAGGGACGGAGAGGTATGTTTTTTAACAGAGGGATGGATTTATTTTAATTATTTTCTATAACAATTCATTTGCAACAATCATAATTTTTTGCGCACTACCCGCGCTTTTAGCCTCATTACTGCGCTTATGATCAATACGGTTTCAAACGTATTCGCCATATTTATCGGTGAAGGTTCTACCAGGGAGTTGTTATCAGTGCTACAGTACTCGAGACCGGTCTCGAGTCACGAATTTAAGGACTCGGACTCGGATTCGGTCTCGTACTGTCCGGACTCGTGACGGCTGTAAATTTCACGAGACAGGGCTCGAGACCGGCAGAATTTGGGAATCACTCTTATGCCATTAACCGGTCGTCACATAGCTTTACCTTGTCCTCTGCATTTTCTATTCAACACAGGTTATTTACGTCTTTGCATCATGCGCTGTATAGTGTAGATGGTATTATAAAAAATCTCTACGATACAAACGCACATGGGGGTCCTTAATTATTTCCGTTGGTGGCCCCCATGTTTAATCAGAAAAATCTCACGGGCCACAGCCAGACCCGTATCCTTGATTTGGCCTTTAGGCCTCATTTTGAAATGCTCTGCGTTTCACCTGAATGTGTGGTGTGTAGGGGTCCTCGAAAGGTTCCTGATTCACTAGCGTAACTGAAGGGGGCAGGGGGCGGTGGCTCCTCCACTTGGCTTCCTGGGATGGTCTGTCGGTACATTTGCTAATCATGTCGGTACATCCGCCCGGTGTGAACGACGACTAGTCTCCAGGACGGTTTACCAGTCTTTGCTCTCAAGAGGACAATTTCTCTAATAAGAACCCAAAACCTACGCGAGCTGTAGGGACACTCCAGTTTCTTCAATAGTTCCTATCCACATAGCTAGATAGCACAAGTCCTGTCACCCTTACCAAGTAACATGTAGGCAGAGCACACAGGTTATGTTGAGGTCGTAAATTTCATCCCATATCGCAAAGCTATTTGCTGTTCTCGCGTGTGTGTCATACGGTAGGGTTAGTTGATGAGCGACCAACGGAGCAGTTTGGCTATTCCATCGGGCAGTATAGGTGCTTTCGACATAATGTATGTTATCCCCGATACGGTCTACAACCCCTACAGTTTTTGTTTTTCTTTTTTGTTCTTAATAATTGCATATGTTTTTAGTGTGAGCCTACTAAAAATTTTCGCGAGCTTCGCGCGCTTTGCAGTTTTACGTTTCAGACTCAAAAGAACACTATCAGTGCGCAAGTCGGTTCCTGAAGTAATAAGTGATACTGTGCAAAACATGCCCTGCAATGGCATGGGATAGTCAGGCCCCTTCATATCCACTGCTCACCACCCCCTCGGTGAAGGAGCTGACGGAACGTGGGATCGCTGGTATGGCCCGGCCCCTGTCGGGAAAATTCGTCGCCACATATGGTCAATTTATTTATTTTGGCTTTCCAAAAAGGGTCATTTCTGAGATAAAACCCAACATTTTTGGCACGCTTTATCCACTGGTCCTCAGTTCCGTTGCTTATAGCTAAATATAGTGGGCTACAAACCCTTTTCATCTTTTCAAGTCACTTCAAATACATGGAATTATGTAAATGTTGGGAATTTCATCTCATTTCCATAGACTTAGTTAATGTTCTCTTGTCTGCTTGTATCTGTCTTGCGGTACGGCTAGTGACTCGAGAGAAGTAAAATGTAAGTTGTGCCCGATAGGGCCCAACTGCCAGGACAATTGACCTATGTAAGCTTTCAATAATCACAGATTCTTTTTAGTGTATAGGCTTACCCAAAATAATTTCGCGTGCTTCGCGCGCTTTTTCACAGCTTAGAGTCCGGCAAAAACATTAAATCGGCTCGGAACTATTTCCTCTAGTAAATCCAAATTCTATGCAAAATATGCCCCGCAATAACATGGTATAGGCCTAGTACACACGTTTTCCTCAAATTCCCCCTCACCAACCTCTCGACGGGATCGGAGCTGTACGAGGCTTCGGATCTCTGGCTTTCCCGTCCGGGAGTCTGTCCCCCCGTCGGGCAAATCCTGGCGCCACCCCTGGGTGGATGGAGGGGTCCCGGGTGCGGGATGATTTGTTAAGTGATAACCCTTTGACACTAAGTGTCGGTACATTGACTATATGTTGTCGGTACATTTACTTTATTTTCATCCCTGCCCATCCCCCCCCCCCCCACTTCAAGCACCCCAGTTACGCTACTGTTCAGAGTAGCACAGAATGGAATAAAAAGGGCATAGTCCTGGGCGCTTTGAGGGCATTTACAAAGTAATAGACATAAACCTGAAGATAATCTACGCTACCTGTAATTGAAATTGAATCACAAGTACTATAGCAATTTGACCATTAGGCCTAATCCAGGACTAACAGAGCGGGTAACAAATAAAATGTTAGGTTAAGTGGCGCATATCTTTTTTGAAAAGTGTATGGATGCAGAAGGGGTGTCTCGAAAACGCGGACCCCAGACCTCGAAACCACAGATCTCGAAAATACAGACAACGAAAACACAGACTCGAAAACACAGACCTCGAAATGACAGGCCTCGAAAATAGGCCTACAGACCTCGAAAACACAGACCTTTCATTGCGGACGAACCAGCTGTCAATCGATGCACATCATTTTTACCCATCATTACACTAATTCTAGCGAAGGTGTAGTTAGCTGGTAAGCCTTAGCTGCGAAATCGTGAGTAACAATTATGCCCATTGCCAGTCAAATACATTAAAGGAGCTCAGTAGTGGCGTACTTTCAAAATAAATACATCATATACCAAACGAAATGATTACCCTCTGTGTGGGGCTAATTTTAAAAATATTAATCCTAATGCGTTTTATATTCTCATTTAAAATAATCTTGCAAAGTAATTTTGCAATAACGTCCCAATATACTATTTCTTGTGTTATTTGATTTTACACTTGCAAGATATTTTACAATTTGTTTTTTGAATTTCTAGTTCATTACTTTTTCTTCTGGCACCGGCAATTTTGAATCGTTTCCACTTGTATCCGGTTCTGATCGATGCATCTACCCAGGCATGTAGTACACACAACTCACAACTTACGTACGTATGTAGTATATTAGCGTTACTAGTGGAAAGGCACACGCCTATTTCGCACATCATCTGCAGCAGCTTCATGAACAACATTGTGGATTTTGCAGGTATTGAAACTGTTTTTTCGATCAATGATCGAGTTTGTTTTTCGTGGTAGGCCCTAGGCCCTAACGCTAGCCTAAGTTAGGCTAACGTTAGTACTGTTAATTTAACGACAGTAACAAGTGTACTGTTACACCAGACACACGGCATGCATGGCTTTGATAAGTATTGGTATCGGATCGAATCGATAAACCAAGAAGCATAACCGGATGTGACGTAACGAAGTCGGCGGGTCCGAGAATTTATTCTACTTTGGAGGCTACTCAGCTCCTTTAACATACTTTGCCTGTAGAAGTAGCAGATTCACATCCGGTTATCTGGGTGAGTTGTCATTTAATATCCAGCTGATGCGCA
This sequence comes from Holothuria leucospilota, assembly GCA_029531755.1. Lineage (NCBI taxonomy): Eukaryota > Metazoa > Echinodermata > Holothuroidea > Aspidochirotida > Holothuriidae > Holothuria > Holothuria leucospilota. The sequence continues at coordinate 74,327,494 of CM055963.1, read as the reverse complement.
CTGTCTAAGAAGGTATTTTCTGATTGGCTGATTCCATTGTATTGTATCGATTGTATCCTTTGTTAAGGCTAGGGATTAGGTTTAGCGTTAGCCAGTCATAACAATTTTTCTTAGACAGTGCGCATCGCCCCTTTAATATGAGGGCAGCTTACATCTCACGCCTGTTTGGCGTCAGATATGAGGGAGGGCTTACAAAGCTTTTTACTTCGACTAGAAGACTTCTAGTCGAAGTAATGCGAACGCCACAGCCGTTTTTGGCGAGGCGTTTAAAGATTTGTCTTTGAATTGCGTTTTCTTAGCCGTTTTGTAACCTATGGATCTGAAATTTAGAGAGGATGTGTAACGTGTTACGTAAATTTTACCACTAAAATTTTGTGTTGATCGATGGTTATATGACGTCTGTAGAGGTTGTTTTCAATGTTTGGCCATAAAACCTGTCTTCCTCTAGGGATTTCGATATTTGTGCCTGAAAGTTTGCACACTTGTTCATGGGTCGCCCATTTTCATATCTTGTTCAGGAATAATCGATTTCACGAGAAACGATATTTTTAGGGGGCAATTTTGGATTGAAAATTGACCGTTCCGCGTTGGCAGGATTTACTCCTGACTGGAACAAAAAATAAAAAATTAACTGGTGCCAGTTGCTTTAAAATTTTGTCAGTAATCTTCTCTGCAAATTTCATTTCATTTCATGGAAGTATATCGGAGAAAATCCGAAATGAATTTGTCTTATTTTCGTCCAAAGCAATCGATTCTGCTAAGTACAAACACTTGTTTGGCGTTTTGAAGCCAACACCGCCAAGACAACGCCAAGTGAAATCATTTGGCATTCAGTTTCGCTGTATATTTGTGCACGAATTGGCCAAATGAACATCTTCTCTGCCAATGTACCCATGATAAAAACACAGGACTCACTGGAGCAATCCATCTGTTTACATACAAAGCAAAGCTACACAAAGCTATGCATTGTTTGCAATTTCCCTAGTGTTTGCACAAGGCAGGGAGTTGTTACGTAACAACTCCCTGCACAGGGTAATTCAAACCAGGGAGATGCTACAGAGTAGCAGCTCCCTGTTCGAACACTGAAAGTAGTACCCCACGAAGCGTACTCTGTTTGCTCATATCCTCCTTGGGGCTTCCCAAACATGATTATGATATGACTGAACAACGAATATGCGGTGCTGCCTGCTACGTAGGCAATGGCAATAGTCGATAATGAAGGGAGCTATTTCGTTGCCCGGTTGCTATATCCGATTCAATTTCCTTTCGAATACTGGCTGTATCGATTTAAAATATAGGATTTTTACGACATTTGCGTGTAATTTTTCTTTCAGTGTGTAATTTATACAATCAAATCAGGAATTACAAAAGATACACATATTTTTAATAAACCCAGGGTTTGGACTGTCTGAAAAATCACTACGTACCCAAAGATGAACCCTTCTTTTGTTAAGAAATCGGCTTGAATGAGATGCCATTGAAGGGCAGGAAATGTCTGTTGACAAGTAGTGTTTTCACATGTAGGTATATTGGGTGGATTGTCCAAGCAAAAGTTTCCGCGTTGAGAATATATTGTCCCGTTTTCGAATGTCACGAAGTCAGAATTGTCCAGATGTTGTCCAATCACCTTCCAATATGTTTATTTACCAAAAATGCACTTAAACTGAGACGCAGATCCAGAGGGGGCTTTCCGGGCTGTAGCGGACCCCTTTTTCGACACCACCTTTTCAACGGTCCTAAAGCTGCTTGACAATATGTGGTGTTTATTTTTATTGCCAGATGTCAGAAATACTACTTTTTTTCAAGTGCATAAATTTCAAGTTTTTTCCTTAGACCACCCTATTCCCTCTTTCGAGGCTTCGTACAATTGGTGCTCGTAGCTGTAGAATTTGCCCTTATGGAGTTAGTCCCCTCTGTCCCTTCCGTGCTTGAAATCCTGAATCCGCCGAAGTCGAAGTTTCCACCATTGGTGGTCTAGTTTACTAATGTCACGAGATCGCGCGTCTCTTTGGTTGTTTTACACGTCTTCGTCGTCAAACGTCCCATTGTGTCACAGTAGTATTGTGTGGTGTGTGTGGGTGTGTGTGTGTGTGTGCTGTAAATACGCCAAGGCCCACTGCCGTGAGCTTTGCCTTGCACTGCTGGACAATCCCTATCGCCTTCCGACTCATGAAATACCTATAGAGGTTCTTTACTGACGTCACAAATACATGTGACAACAACAAACTCAGACATATTGAACGTCAAACTTATCGCGCGCAACAAGTACGCCGTGTACAAATATATTAGTCAAAGTTTAAAATGTTTAGTATATTCTTTTTAAAGAATGTTTTCGTGATGATAGTGAAAGTTTGTTTAATCGTCCAGGAAATCATAGGGCCAACAGTTTTATCATCGATTTCCAAAATGTAGCCTACAAAGCAGAGCTAGATGGGTTTTCGGGATTCTTCAGAACATGGGCGTCCGCAGAAAAAATTCAGAGGGGGGGGGCAAAAAAATTTTAGGGGGGAAAAAGCTCCACGCCACCATGAGTTGGCGCGGAGTGCAAGAAAATTTTGGCCCAAAATACCTCCCAAATCGCTGGAAATGGCACTTCTAAAGCCTGTTTACATCATATAAATAGGGGAAACACTAAGTAAACTGTTAAGAAATATTGATGTTAAGTTTTCTTCGTTTTTTTCTTTATTTTTTCTTCGTTTTTTTCAAAGTTTTTGATTTTCCAGGGGAGGGCAAGTGCCCCCCCCTTGCCCCTACCTGCGGACGCCCATGCTTCAGAAGAACTTGAACTCGGGAGTTCACACACTAAATTGCCCATAGTGCTCATTTCATATGTCGTGAGCGACTACAGATATTACGATAGTTTTTCATTGTGATCGTTATGAAGCATTTAGAGCAAACACATGTAGCCACACACATGCCTAGTAAACGTAGAAGTAAGTACAAATGATCGTTAATACTATAGTGAAGTAAATACACAGTTTAGGTCTTGCACGCGCACTAAATTTGACGTCCAAAATGGCGGTACAGGTAAAATTGAACCCATTATGACGTCACGTGAAGAACCTCTATAGACCTTATGCACTGACATCACACTGACGTTCATTTTGGAGGAAAAATGAAGCGCACGTGCAAGAAGGCGTAAATTTCGCATGCGCGCATAGTTGACTTACTGGTACGCGGGTATCCCCCACGGTTGCCATATTGGCGTTTTAAACGCTAAAATAGGCAAATTTGGCGTTTTTTAACATTTATTGGCCGGTAAAAATTGAAAATGCATGCCAAACGTCATTTTGGCGGTTTTCTGACGTTTTGGGGGGCCTAATGGAAACTAAAATAAAAAAAGTAAAAATTTCATGAAAACCCTTCTTTTTTCCCGACTTTAATAGTCACCCGAGTGGGACGTAACGGGTTTGCAATTTGCACTCCACTTGTAACAATAATAGATTGAGTATGTAATGATGTATATCGTATTACCGTGTGTTGACATAACCAATCACGACTGGGACTTTCTATACTGTACATAAATACAGGGTCAATTTTCCTCAAGTAGGTGCTTGTTCTGATTTGGCGTTTTTTCATGTGATTTGGCCGGCAATTTGGCCGGTTTCGCCACAGAAAATCTGGCAACCCTGGTATCCCCCGGTGCACAAATCAGCTGTCTGCATTTGTTGGTGTAACTTACAATGATACGCTTATTTTCCTCCAAGCGAAGGAGCACTTTCTGATCTGTGACATCATATGCAAAAGGTCTATATAGGTCTCACAGAGAAATCCTAAGCTAAGGATTTCTCTGAGGCCTCATGCATTGACGTTTCGCGACATCAGTTTATAGGGTAAACAATGGGGCACACTGTGCACACGACGTTGACTTCTCACACGAGTAGACTTGCGTGCGTATCTGCAGCCGGTGAGCAAATGAATGAGCTTTCTGAATTTATGTTGGTGAGTTGCAATGATGCGCGCTTTCCTCTGTTGGGTTGAGCACCATTTGTTCTGTGACGTTATATACACGAAGTCTATGCATAAAAATTAAAAATCCCTCGTAGAGCAGGTCATACGGACATTTTGGTTTATTGAAACAACCAGTGCTGGGGTGCTGGGGTAGGCCATGTTGCTGTGTACACACGCAGTTACTTGTATTATGGGAGTTGTCCTAACAACTCACTGCTTGTATACACCATATGCATATGGCGTAACAAAACAAAAAAGTGCGCCCTGTAATGGAGCCTGAGGCAGGCGTGTAGTATTGTAACCTGCACCAGCAAATGCAGACAGCTGATTTGGGTACCGGGGCCACTCACGTAAGTCTACTACGCGCGCGTGGGAACTCTTCGTCGTATGTAGACTGTGCTTCATTGTTTGCGTCCGAATGACGTCGCGTGACGTCAATACGGTCTTTATTATTCTATCTACCCAGGGATGCAGTTCCTGCAAGCCCTTCATCCGGTCGGCCAGATAACCGGATGTGCGTGTGAGTCTGTTACTTCTACAGACAATATACATTAGTGTATTTGACCAGTGTAATAGGTTCAATCCTCATCCGGTCGGAGATTCCACTTGGGCGGAGAATAGAAACTGTTACACCGGCAATACCCATAATTGTTACATCTTCTTTCGAAAAAATTATCAAGGCTTATCAGCTAAATACACCTTCGAGAGAAATTTATTGTTGGCTAAACCAGGGAGGTGTTAGGACTCCCTGGCTAAACTGCTGTGCATCGATTGACAGCAGTTTCGTCCGCAATGTTTTCGAGGTCTGTGGTTTGAGGTCAGTATTTTTGTGGTCTGTGTTTTTGAGGCACCTCATAATTATCTTTGTTCGAGAAATTATCAAGGCTTATCAGCTAACTGCACCTTCGCTAGAAATGTAATGTTGCATGGGTAAACATGCTGTTCATCGATTGACAGCGGGTTCGTCCGCAGTGAAAGATCTGTGTTTTCGAGGTCTGAGGTCTGGGGTCTGTGTTTTCGAGGTCTGTGTTTTCGAGACACCAGCAGGAGAAGGTGGTTTGGTGTGACTTTATCTGAGCGGAGTGTCACTATCTGTTGGCTCATATAGTGTATAGAATATTTTTTGCCAAAAATGCCTCCTAGATTGCCGTCAGTGGCAAATTACCAGGCTTCAAAAGTTGTACCTCGATACCGTACGTTTTCTTTATTCTGAAATATCATTATTTAGAAATACACAGTTCAAATAAGAAAATACAAATAAGAGGAAAGAAAATTATATTTGACCTGTATATGTTTCTATCAAAGGGCATATGGTCTCCTAAGATTTCGTAAGTTCATTTCAACTGGCCTGATCCCTCACCACCACTGGACTACATTCTTCAAACTATATGGCCCGTCGATTTGGCTGCAGCCTGAGTAAACATGTGAATGGTTGGGTGGGTCTTTCCCAACAGACCTTTTCTTCAATTCCTACCTTTCCGCCAATACAAAATAAGAAAAAGAAACAGAAGCAGTACCATGTTCGCATACAGTACAGTATCATCAAATCACCAATAAAAGGACTATCGCGCACTGTCATGCAGACTCAGGGCCTGTATCGAAACACACGGGGGCAAGATTTGGTGTGTTGAAATAGTAATTACGCACTGATCCTACAGGAAGTAATAAGGAGACAATACCGACCACTGACAAAGGTTTTACTACGGATTACGGTCAGCAGTATTACTTCCGTTGAGCTCACGCGAAGCATGCCGAAAAATTTATTGAAAATCACGATTCCTCATACAGGGGTAGGTTTCTAATTGTTCAAGCAAGAACCATGGATGTTGGTTGTAATGACGTACATTTAGTACTCTGAGTAACCCTTATCTCAGGGTTTCATGTCATTAATGTGTGGCTGGGAGCCAACTACCATGCTTTGGAAGAAATTTTAATTAAGGTACCTAATAAACCTTTCAATAACATTTGCCCCTTGCCTCCTCACCTTTGAGCTCCGCCACTGTCTTAGTACTCATTGAGGGTGCGCGCGAAGAGGGCCGAGGAAAAAATTCTGGCATTGATTGATATTTGTTTTTCCTCCATTTTACATTGCAAAATTGACCATAAATCTAAAAGTTCCCTCATAATTTCTCTGGTCTCTCTTTTTTCGTTCATTATTTTTAAATTACTTTTATTAATTTTTAAGGCCTAGGAAAATGTGGGGGCCTATGATAACACACAGCAACATTGTATAAAAGGAGTGTAAAATTGATCATTTGTAAATTCCTGTTTCGTAGTGTACACTTTTCCATAGGGGACTGGGAGCTCGTGACTCGGACTCGGTCTAGGACTCAACTCAAATGCCAGTGACTCGGTCTCGGACTCGGCAGTTGAGGACCCGACTACAGCACTGATTGTTCGTATTTGAAATGACAACTCCCTGGTTCAACAATTAATCCACAGGGGCGTCGCCAGAGCATTTATCATGGGGGGTGTGATGCCGTATCTGCCGACTGAGAAGAAACAAATGCCGACTAAAAGTGTTGATAAGAGATGCAGTTAGAGCTGAGAACCGTTAGTCCAACCGGTAGTGGTCCAGCAGGGGTGGCACCAGGATTTGGAGGGGGGCAACGACCCGAAGCCTCGACAGCCCCTTTGCCGTTGGTGAGGGGAGATTTGAAGAAACCCTGTGTACTATACCATGCCATTGCGGGGCATATATTGCATAAAATTTTGTATATACCAGAGGATAGTTCCACCCGTTTTAAGGTTTTTCCCGAAATCTAAACTGTGACATTGCAAAGCGCGCGAATTTTTGGGTAAGCTTACACTTTAAAGCTTACATAGGTCAACCAGTAGCGTACCCAGGATTTCTCTCAAGAGGGGCATGCAGTATGTTATGTGATCGCCGTTCTGGGGAGGGGTGTAAGGGGAGGGGGCGTCCCCCTCCCGTTTGAAAATTTTTGAAAAATTAGGTGTCCTTGCATGTAATCTGGTGACACATATGCCACCTTTGGAAGTAAAATTTTTGTTAAAACATTTACGTTTTCTTAGAACCTGAAAAAAATTGGCATCCGTGAGGGGGACATGGCCCAGTGGCAGGCCCAATGGCTCCCCCCTGTGTACGCCACTGAGGTCAACTGTCCACGCAGTTGGGCCCTATCGGGAACATCTTACATTGCACTTACCTCTTCGAGTCACTAGCCGTACCGAAAGACAGACTCAAGAGAACATTCACTTAGTTTAGCGAAATGAGATGAAATTCCCGGCATTTACATAAAATTTTACTTAAGTTACTTGAAAAGATGGAAAGGGTTTGCCGACTGGTGCAGAATTTACCAACTCAGTGCCAGAACCACACGAGCGATGAACTCCTTTAGTATACAATTATACTGAAAAGCCCTATGTAGCTTTTTGCCGACGGAGAATGTTTGAAGTTTCAAAAAGTGTTGCTTACGGGCTTTGAAAATATTGTAATAAACGTTGTCTACAAATGCATTCTAATCCCCTGTCTTCCGTCTGCACCAGCCCCTTTCTCTTGCCCTACTTTGTCCCTCACTCCCCTGTTCTTTTCTCTGTTCGCTCGGTCTTTCTCTCTCCCTCTTCTCTCTCTCTCTTCTTTTTCCTCTGTTTTTTCTCTTTCTTCTTCCCTCTAACTTTCCTTCGTTTGCACTTCCCTCCTTCCTTCATTTTGCCGACTTAGTGCAGGATTTTGCCGACTGCGTGGATGTTAGGGGGGAGGGGGTGCCACCCCCCCACACACACCCTCTAGCGTCGTCCCTGTTAATCCATCATTGTTTGAGTGCATATAGGTATGATTACAGAGGAGCACAGCATTGTAAGAATCTGAAGCAAGGGATTTCTTTTCACCTTCCTCTACTCTTGAGAAGACATTTTATGAAAATTGTAATCTTTAATGAATAACCAGGAAGCAGACTCTCATTCTAACTGGCAAAGACATTTTCAGCGGATTGATATTGTCTCGTTGCAAAATCTGTGTGCAACTAGTTTGTCATAGAAATGATATTTGATGTAAAATTTTGGCGAACTTTGTGGGCAGTCGCCATGGTTGGCACTCTAGTCTCTTTATAACTTATGACCATTTTAGGGCAATAACACAGTGATTATTATTATAGCCAAAACATATTTCCGAAAATTAGAGGTACATCTCCAAACTCTGTAGGGACGGCACGTCAAGAGGGGATCATAGAGCAATCTAACATCATTCATGAGTAGCCTATGTTAACCCTTGTCAGATTTGTAGCATGATGTGAAAGATTGGAAGTATGTGTTTTTCGTTAGCCTTTTTCTAAGCATTTTCACGGCACGCTTCACATACACCCATTATTGGTAAATGGTGAATGCTTTGTTTTATACTTCTAAATCCATGACCCTTTGGTTATTCCTACTCCCTTCTCGCTCACTCCCCATTGCACGTTGGTAGTCTGAATTCTTATTGCTCATGTTAGTATCGCCATTTTGTAATTAACCTATAGAGCTACCAGCTTTGGGCGGGTCTCATGCTACAGTCAACATATCACTAAATAATGAGAGGTTCTAAACATGTTATCAATTCAAAGTTTTGCAAACATAGTACCGTTGCATCAAAGCTACCTTACATGAACAAAACATTCTCAAGGGGAGGGGTAAGGGGAGTGGGAGTTATCACCCCTCACCCCTTCTACCCAAACCATAATAAGAACAATTCACTGGATAATGAGAATTTTCAACATGTGACCGGTTCGAAACCTTGCCAAAGATAACAAATTTTGCATCCAAGCAACCTTAACTGAACAAAAAATTCTCAAAGGAAAAAAGGACATATTTCACCCCACCTCCTGTAAAAAGTTTTTGCTTACAAACTCATTTTGGAACATTTTAAAATTTCGATTGGAAACCGTTTGACGTGGACTCGCTTCTATGCAATACGTGTCCGTGTCAATGTTTGTCGTTAGCACACTCTCAGAAAGATATTTGATGTGGGGGATGGACACAATAGTCCGTATGATCAGTGGCGCTGCCAGGCAGACGGGTTCGTGAATGGGGAGGCACTCACAAAACATGTCGTAGTCCCACCCTACATAAACCCAGAGAATCGGCTTAAAGCGTGTACATGTGTGCCTACCATAGTTGGCATCAGGAGCGGATCCTTCCTTTGTCACCTCGTGCAGAGTTGCTTTCTGGGGGAGCCTGAGGGGTCTATGGGGAGGGAATGACCTTCTCTCCTTAAGGGGAGGGAGGGTGCTTAAAGATGAATGATTGACGTATTTTATTGTTTTCCATACAAATCTTTCACAGTCTACCTAAATTTTCGCGCCTTCTCATACAGTTTATTTTTCCCTATTTACGTCTTCAGTACCATCTCAAATGTTTTCACTTCATTCAACAGTCAATGTGTTACAGAATGCTCTTCTTCACAGGCGTGATTATGTAAGAGTAAAGAGCATAACTAACTTGTAAGAGGAATTCTTTCCACCTTCTTCTAGTTTTGACAAAATTCAAGTTGCCATACTTACTTCAAGTGGTGTTCTCTGGCGGACTAGAAACCACTGATAAATTAGACTTATCTTCCTAACAGAATCGTTTTGGTTTATTGAAGGGTCTCAAAGTACTCCTGACTGCAAATTTAACCATGCAAAATTTTTTTTTAAAAGGAAAATCTTGGCGTGTTTTGCACACAACTGGTGCCGTTCACGCCCCACACCGTTGCTAATCCTATAACGAACATAAAACACACTCATTATGACAACAATCATTTCTAAATTAACTAAATGTACATATCGCGCTTAATGCCAGCATCCAAATTTTGAAAAAACACCAGAGTCGCCCTATACCTCACCAGGTGCCTCTATAGACCTACGGTAGGCTAGTAACTTGTACTGAGCCATCATTAAATAATCTCCCTAACAGAGTAACTGAAGCCGATTTCTGCGCTGTTAGTATGCAATATTGCGAGAGTTTCAGGGGTTTCGCCCCTTGAACCCCCACCGGTGCTCCGCCCATGGACCTCGCCAGGCCCCTGGACTCCACGCGGGCCAACTCGCGCTTCGCGCTCGTGTTACACCTGAGATTTCCTATCATCTTATGCCCCATCGAAATTTCTGGATCCGCGCCTGTACGATTATCTCATATGGTTGACAAGACTGTACATTGCAGCTGTGTACAGTGTTGGACTGATGACCAGTATCCAAATCGATATCGGCCGATACTCCTCATTTTCGTCCTTTATACACTGTAAAAAATAATCGTTAACGTTTACTGGTAAAACGGATTAAAGTTGTTGCAACCAGTTTAAGGTTTTCTGATATTAATCCCATGGTAGGTGGAACGTTAATCCTGCTTTTGGTGTTTGTATCTCATTCAAGTTGTTGCAACCAAATGTAGGGTTTTTCTCCAGTTACTCGCAACATCAGTGAATCGTTAACCCTATTTATGGTGTTTTCTCTGGATCCCTTCGCTTTAAGAAAACAGGTGTTCACTCTGGAAATGCTATTTCACGTTGCTCAATTTCAGCCAGACCAAGAGTAATGTTGAACCATCAATGGAATTTATTTATTTGTGGGTTTAAAATTCATTTCAAATGACTTTTGACACAATTGACCATGGAAGTATTACCCTGACAGGGTAATACTTCCATGAACTGACAGATTGTACAATACAAGTTATTTCAGAATACCTCAATCCCAGAGGGTATAGCAGGCATGCAGTTGTATTCCACAATGATGTAGTTTATTAACCTTCTAAAGTCCCAGTCTAGGCATAGATTGCATAGTGCTGTAACTACACAACGATAACCTAATGTTACTACTACTAGCTAGACCAGGCCCAACCACTTACCTCGCATTGAGTTAATTCAAAGGGATAAGGTTTTCACTTTTTAATGCTAAAGAATTCGTTTTCCTCCAGAGTTATTTCACAGAATGAGTGTAAATGTTCTTTAACAAAAGGGGAAACCTCCTCCCCTTCGGTTATTTTTGGGTATTTGAGGGTCCTCAGATGCAATTTGGTGCAACATTTTGGACAAACTTTATCAAAAATTACTGCAAATTTTTGACATTTCTTACAGGAGAGACAAATAAGGGGTTTTTGCCCATGGATCTTGGGGGGTGGAAGCATACTTCAGCCCCTCACATTTTTGACTGGGGCAGGCTTCAAAGTAGTCCATCACAGAAATATAGGAGGTTTTATAGGAAGGATACTGATGAATATATAGGGTTTTATGGGATTTTTCAAGGAAAATATAGAGTAAATATAGGAATGCCATACACTCGTCTAATTATCTTCAAAATTCCTCAAAGTTGTGGATGGGGAAAACGCACTAACTTAGGAAACTAATAAACTATACTGTTTAAATGATACAAATGTGATTAACAGTATCACAAGTGCGAGCCATGTGGCAGAACAGTGTGGTTCTACCATCAACATGGAATTAAGAAAACCACCTAAATATTTTGGTGGAAGGGAAAGGGTTAATCCCCTGACAGTGGTGTATTCGCATATTTTGACCCTGGAATAAAGTATCCATAAATGTTATTACTTGTGCATACCAAAATGGCACCGAAATTTGCAATATTAGAAGTTGAGAACACAGAATGTGATCATGATGGTGCTTTTAATGGATGGGTAGTTAATGTGGACGATGAACTGTTGCTGATGTCCTAAAGTACACAGACAGAATTCACCTCAGATCCATTAACAATGGGGTTGAGGTGAGGCAATTTTTGAATTTTTTGCTGCTTAAATAAGAGGAAATGGTCTCTTAATACAACATTTTGCTATAAACTATACACTGTATTGCTAGTCAATATTGACAAGTGTGACATGTGGGTGATGACAGTAAGATCATAGGCCTGTGACAACTGTATGGTTGCTATGAATACTTCAAACTCACTTTCCAGTGGTATAGCCAGAACTGTCTCATGGGGGTCATGTAGTTTATTCTGTGACTGCCAGCATGGAGGAGGGGTCTAAGAGGAGGGAAAGGGGAGGGGGTGTCCCCCTCCCCTTTGAAAATTTTTTGAATGATTGGGTGACATATATCCAATCTGGTGTTACATATGTTATCTTTTTGAAGTAAAATGTATTTTCAAAAATTTACATATTTTATGTTACTAAATAAGAGAAAAAATCAGCATCAGTGAAGGAGAGAGGGCATGGCCCAATGGTCCCCCCCTAAATAAGTCACTGCTTACCTTGAATCTGTACAACTTGCCAGGACAGAGTAGTCCACATATGTCAAGATGCCTACAGTATGCAAAACTGTGTGTGCATTGACATACTTAACATCTAAAATCTCACTTGAGGAAGTTACATGACAAAATTAGGAAAAGGCGGCAACTTGGCAAGTGTCCCCACTTGCCACCAATCATGATGGGCACTGCAGCACCAGATCTCATACATGGATAAGATTTCCACTTTGGTCTGTTAGATAAATTGATGTGGCGATCAGAGACCTGCCATAAAGCTTCTTGTGGAGTTAAGGGAAAACCTCCTTAGAGATCTGCACATTGTAAACTTGTTACCATAATAGTGAGACTCTAATTTTCTCAAAGCGCTAAGTTCTTTTTCTTTAAGGGAGAATTGTAATTGTACAACACTTTGAACAATCAACTGATCTAAACGATAACTCAGTTTATGGAAAGATGTTAGATGACAGGGAAAATATTGGTATTTCGAACCATTGTACTACAATATTTTGAATTAAAGAATTAGTATACACAGACCAGCTACCAGTGCATGCAAAGCATTGGTAAGGGTTTTAAAATGTGGAGGACTGCATGACTACAGAGGATGCCAGGCAAAGGACTCTAATCCACCCCCTTGACAATACCACTACAATTCCCCCAAAGAGATGAAATCATAGAGTACTTAAAATCATAGGTGTGAGAGTGGAACATTTATGGGTGATGAAATAAGTGTTTATTAGTGCCCTATGCAGTTTCATATGAAAATATTTCTGAATCCTATAATTGGTCTTTGTGAACTTGCATCTAGTTAAGATGCTTGGCATTTATAAATTGCTGCCTGTCTGACTAAGTCACTCTGAGTCTAAGACACTCTGAGTCTACGACAGCTATCTTGGAAAAGAATACATCTGAAAATTTCATCCCACACCATATAAAAGAAAAGTTTTTAGGCAAGATGAGAGAAATATAGGAGAATATAGGAAAACAAGCCCAAAATCATACAAATATAGGAATTATAGGATTTTTGGAAATTTATAGGAAATTATAGGAAGTATAGGATCACTTTGAAGCTCTCTGGGGGCTAAGCCCCTCAAGTCCCCCCCCCCCCGTTTCCTACGCCCTTGTGCGTATGCATCCCAAGCACCGAGACGTCGCGTAATTAGCTAGAAACATGAAAACTTGGTATGAGTGGCAGCTCCCTGGTTAAATAAACCAGGGAGCTGTTATTTGGATGGAGATGCATCGCTTTGAAGTGGGGTTTGTGTCGCCAAGGTCACTCAGCAATCCATCTCTTGTATCGTTCTTGACATTTCTGTTATAGACTACCCCGGATTAAGAAAGTTAACACAAAAGTCTGCTACATCTACAGTAAGGCTGGGGGTTTTGTCCGTTGCCACATTGTCAGTCGTCAGGGAAATGGGAAATAAAAAATATTGCACCTTTCGACGCTCGGTGACGCGCATGACAGTATATCAGTTAGGTTTTACGTCGAAATAAGAACAAGAATCTATATGTGGCTATTTCAGGAAACTCCCGGAAACTTTTCTGTTGTTGTAGCAAAAGCCTCGTCAAATAATTTGCATGCGGTATCTTGTAAAGGAACGTGCTAGCTGTATTTTTCAATTTCAAATAAACGGTCGTTTCGAGTTTAATATCACCTGGGCTCTGTTTCATAAAAGTTAGGAATATTCTCAAAATTAAAGTTCCTAAACCGCTTAGGAACGATTCGTCCAAAATCATTCCTTTCTTTAAATATTTAGGGATAAATCAAAAATGGCATTATTTTTATCTGTGAATTTCCTACCAAATCAATTAAGAACATTTCTAAATCTACTAAAGATCCTTCCTAAGCCTGAAAAAAACTTCAGCATGAAGATGGGAATGAATTCTTCCTAAATCCAAGATAGGAATATTCCTAACTTTTATGAAATAGAGCCCAGATCTAAACCTGTTAGCGGCGCAAACCTACACATCAAAGATTCTTTGACGATTGTCCTGCGCAGGTCACTTGTTAAAGAATTACGTGACTTGACTGGTGTTGCTAGGTGAATGATATCAAATTGGAGCCAGCAAACAAAGGAAAGAAATTCCCTGCGCCAAACAAACAGCTTATCGTTGATAATCTCACCTCGATTTAATGGGTCCTTTTAATGGGTCCTAAAGTATGTACATAAATTAAAGTGTTCGATAGATCTCCATCCAAATAACAGCTCCCTGGTTAAGCAAAACAAGATTAAAAGAGCAGAGGAAAACATGACTCGAATTGAAGTTAACTGCGGCTGTGGTGTAAGCAGACGAAATCATTAATTAACGGTGAAATGTTTTTTGAATTATATTGTTTAACAAAACACGTTCCAATAGATTGATTTTAATCGTGTCAGTTGTTATCAGAATACTAGGCAAATCCTACTTAACGGGAGAACATATAACCTGCTGCCGGATGAAGGTTCATGGTGTTACATGGGTTAAGTAGAAAATGCTGTCGGATGGGATGAACAAAAACTGGATTCGGATAAATGTTTACGGTTAATTTTTACAGTGTAGGTATTAGTTAAAAATACCTAATATTACCTAACCAATATTTCTCATCCCATTATACTTCATTACAATATCACCCTGACCATTCATGCGGTAGAATTACCTTTTAGTTAAATTATATGGATTAGCCTTTTTTTTCTTTTTTTTTCTTCTATTTCATGGACAAACGAAGAAGTAACCGCTACGAGCACAGTTTCCTCTCGTTTTACCTTGAGGGTGACTGATCAAAGGCGTGTTGGGAAACCAACTTTTCTTTCGGGGAGCAATGAAATGTTCGCTATTCTCTGTTATCATCACTTAGAGTACCGTCAGTCGTCTCCATTTTGACCCCCAAATTCTTTTGTGAGGCAAGGTATATAAACTATCCTCTATGACACTTGGTTTTTTTCGGAGAATTCCTCCTTTGTTACCATTTTGATTGCAAATTCGAACTTGAAGACGAGGGGTTATCTCTGGAAGCTACAATTACAAATTATGGTTTTGCTTCTAGTATGAGACTCGTTCTTTTGAATAAAAAGTTCAGATTAATTTCAGTGACCTGACCTTCAACATTTTACACAATGCTTAATTTTAGTTAGTTTTGCAAGTGACGTAACATTTTTCTGACTTCCACTTCAGGACTAAGCCATGGGAGAAACAATTCCCTTTAAACTTCTACAACAAATTATTCATATAACAGTTATCCCGTTGTCCCAAAACAGACATACTAGGTAAACCACTGACCAAGTTTCTTTTGCGAAATTTAAATATCAGCTGCCGCCAAGACACGCCGGTCAGATTGACTGCTAAGCTGCGGATTATGACGACTTTCCCAAATAGTCCCTTTTAATAGCGCAGGGACATATTTCAATGCTAGTAATTATTATGAGAGTGGGATTAATCGACCATTCAGTACTGCAACCGTAGACTTTGTTCATTGTTGAGTTTCAATGGGGGGTGGGGAGGGGTGTGAGATTTGCGAAGGGGCTTGCTTCCCCAGTCACCTTCTCAGGGGTGAAGATAGAATTTTCCATCCGGGGGAGAGCTCCCCGACGGAATCTAAAGCCCCGACAAAGGCGATGGGTTGCCGATAGTAGCCTATGACGGTCGTAATATTTTCGGCGCGAAAATTTTTCGTCTTCTGTTGTTACAAAAATTGAAAATTTTGGGGTTATATTGTGGAAAATTTGACATACTTAGACTCTCGTTGAAGGAAACTTGAAAACTTTGGGTATTTATTGAGGAAAATTTCTAAGAGCAAAATCAAGCAGATCGTCGGAGCGACTGACTGTCGTCAGGATTATACATACTTTATCTAACGGGTATTAAGGCTACCTGACGAAACTGAAAAATTTCCCAGGAGGGGGGAACAGCCTTCCTCCATGGAGGCGCCATCCCTGTCCCTTCTCCCTCTACGCCACTGCTTAGAAGTAATACTGTATGTTGTAGAAACAATATAATGAATTGAAGAAACAGATGATCTGAGCTGTCTGCGGAAAGGTTGTTGCTTAAGTAAGTCCGAAATGAGGGTTGGCGATTGCTTAGCATGCCCCTTTTTAAAGACCAGAGGTAGCCACATACACCTGCTTGACTTGTCTTCAGCTTCTTTACACAGTCTTAGTTTTGCAGATGGCGGGGTCTTAGTTTTGCACTTGATGGGGTCTTAGTTTTGCAATAAGGTCTTAGATTTGCAGTTGGGTCTTAGATTTGCAGTTGGGTCTTAGATTTGCAGTTGGGTCTTAGATTTGCAGTTGGTGAGGTCTTAGTTGTGCAGTAAGGTCTTAGTCTGCAGTCGGTGAGGTCTTATAGTTTTGGAGGGGCTTAGTTTTGCAATTTGTAGATTCTTAGATTTTGCAGTTGGTGGGGATATTAGTTTTGCAGTAGGGTCTTAGTTTTGCAGTTGGTTGGGTCTTAGTTTTGCAGTGGGTCCTAAATCTAAGTTTTGCAGACACCCCCTGAATGCACCTTCAATTCTTGTTTGTATTGCCCCTCAAAGTTAACAGTGTGTAAATTTCGTCTCGTTCTGTGCACTGGATCTCTCATATGTTCGTGAAAATGATAAAAAGGTAAATTAATTCCCTTGGCTAAGATGTCCGAATGATTTATTTTCTTTATTTATATAATTATAGACCAACGAGTTATTTGAGTATTCAGACTCCCTTCCCACTCAGCTTCTCCCTGGGGTAACGCCAAGATTTGCTCGACGGGGGTAGACTCCCCGACGGGGGGCAGCGACTCGAAGCCCCGACAGCCCCGATGCTGTCGAGGGGATGGTGAGGGGAATTTAAAGAAAACCTCTGAACTATACTATGCCATAGAGGGGCATATATTGCATAAAATTTGTTTATACTAGAGGAACATAGTTCCCGGCTGATTTAATGTTTTTTTTTGTCGGAATCTAAACTGTGAAATTGCAAAGCGCGCGAAGGGCGCGAAAAATTTTTGGGTAGCCTAGACTTAAAAGAATCTGTACTTATTTAAAGCTTATATAGGTCAATTGTCCGGGCAGTTGGGCCCTGTCGGGCAGTACTTACATTGTACTTCCCTCCTCGATCGAGTCACTAGCCATACCGCACGACAGACACAAGAGAACATTAACTAAGTTAAGGAATCCACGTATTCTACTTATTATGTTACTTGAAAAGGTGGAAAGGGTTTTTGTACTATATTTAGATATAAGTAAGGAAACTGAGAAAGAGTGGGCAAAGCGTACCGAAAATTTTGGGTTTTATCGCAGAAATGACTCTTTTGAAAGCCAAAGTAAGTAAAACGACCTTGGCTAGCGACAGAATATTTTGCATAATATCACTTTATACTTCAAGAGCCGAGTTGCGCACTGATAAGTGTTCTTGTGAATCTGAATCGTACAATTGCAAAGCGCGCTAAAATTTTTGGTATAGCCTACAGAACAACATCTGTAATCATTTAGAACAAAAAAAGAAAGAGAAAAACTGTAGGGATTGTATAGAAACCACCTGGACTACCCGACGAAATAGCGACACCTCCGTGAGTCGCTCAACAACTGACCGTACCGCATGACACAAGAGAACAGCAACCAGGCTTTGAGATATGGGATGGATTTACGAGGCCTCTACATAAACTGTGTACTCTGCCTACATGTCACTTGGTAAGGTGGACACGACTTGTGCTATCTACAATCCTGGACAAAAATACATGGGACAGCACCCCCTCTCCCCCGTTCAATGTTGAATTTCTTTAAATTCGGAATATCTTTGGGTTGGGACAACATTGATCAAAGGGGAAGGGATTTTTGAAGACAGCGAACCTGTCGAAGTATTTTGCTACATTTGTGCCAAAGTGTCCCATCATTTTTGTCCAAGATTGTCTGAGCTACCATACACGTCCATAGGAGCATTGGTCAGTTATATATAGGGTACATGAACACAGGTGAGATTCGATTTTTTCGTAGCGGTGTGCACATCCCCGAATTTAAGATGATAGTTGGAAACGGAATGTGACTTCTTTAATTGAGAATAACATAATATCATACCGAGCCGGATTTAAGTATGGGCCAGCGGGGCATCTGCCCAGGGGTCGGACAAAAAGGGGACTCCACAAAATTATGTTATTGTATTTTGGGGTAGGACCACAACCTTTGCCTTCCTTTCATGACTTGCGCCCTTGTAGTCTTGTGGTAAATTATAGTCGAGGGGGCCCCACAATATTTTGTGCCCAGGGCCCCCACAAAGTTAAACCCGGCCCTGATATCATATTACAAACACTGAAAGAGAATATACTACGTACGTACACAAAAGCCCGTTTTCATTTTCAAAGGACTGTCACTTGTACACCCCTTGCCGCGGCTAATAATTTGATATAGCGACATCATTTCGGACGGTCTACCATTGACCTGACGACGGTCTACCGTTGACCTACACACTGTTTTAATGGGACGGACGGTCGACCGCACTCTTTTGGGGAAGGGGCTTAATGCAAAAGAAATATTTACAGCAATTTTACGGTTGACCGTTGCAAATAACGAGTAAACTACATTTTAAGAATTACTTTATACCCATAAAAAAGTACAGTGATATCATCTATACATACTCCATCTTTGCATGTTTATGACGTCATCCTTAGAGATAAAATATGCTGTAAGATAAGGTAGATCATGTGGTTTACCATAGTTCTGAAATAGCCATTAGAGACCCTATAGTGGGAGAGATTGGCCAACTTATTTCATGGGCGCCATTTTGGAGCCAAATGGTAACTATGGCCAGATATCATATACACTGTGTGCGTACAGTTTTTCGTACAAAATGTAAAACAAAGTGAGTTACATCGTTCTGTTCTCTTGTAACAATCATTCGTATTGGTTGACTCTGGCTGTCACTGTCTGCCGGATCCGTAGTTTGTCACCCGGTGCAAGAAAAGTCGTCCTGAGAGGGGTCTAGAGGGAGAGGATAACACCCTCCATTTTAAGTAACTTTTGCTAATAGAAAGTGACGAAAATGCAGAATGGTTTATGCTATTTTGACAGTTTTAAAAGTGATTTTATTTTAAAAAAATCTCATTTTAGTGTGTCCTATTTTTGTGCTTGTAAGAGAGGGGAGGGGGTGGGTCTATTCTAGGCTGGGTCTAACCCTTCTTTCTAAGAAAACTACTAGTACGTTAATGCAGGATGGCATACATGCAAAATGGTGCTTTTTATGGAAAGTTCAAGCAAGTCGAACTAATCATTTAAGATTTTTCATTATTTAGTGAAAGATTCAGGAAAGGTCTGGGGGAAAGGGTAAATACAGGGGAGCACTTCGTAGTGAGACTTTTATTTTATGGAAAGGCCTAGGCATGGGCGTCAATCTTTACTCGAGTGTGGGGGACATGGCCACTTGTCAAAAATTTACTGTGTAAAAATCTTAAGTCAATGGGTGTATTCCAAAATGTGGGAGGACGTGTCCCCCTGTCCCCCCAGGATTGACTCCCATGGGCCTAGGCCTAGGTTTTATAAAATTGTGAGTGACTGACCAGGGTGTATTCCATGTAAAAACCTAGGTGTATTCCATGTAAAAACCTACATCAAAGTCAAAGGTACGCAAATGTTTCAGTTTTCTCATGTTACTAATAGATCCAGGAGCAATGTTTGATCTGTTATTGTGTCCCCCTCCCATATGAAAATTTTTGAAAAATTGGATGCCCTTACATGCAATCTTGTGCCACCATTTGCAGTAAAATTTGTGTTAAAAACTTAACGTATCTTTAGGAAGTAAAAAAAATCGGGCATCAGTGAGGGGGTGGGGGTTGGCCCAATGCCCCCTAAATACGCCACTGCTCCTACACCTATGACTGGGGACTGCAGCTCTGGTATTCCAACGTCTCTGTGGGGATGTTCCGACAACTCTCCAATAGGGTTAGTTTTAGGGTTAGCCGGTTAGGCCAAAGGGTTCATTAGGATTTGTATTTGGGTTTATGTGTTGGAATATCAAGCAGTCGGAATATAGAGATGGAACCGCCGTATACGGTATAGGCTAGGCCTTGTACAGAACGTCGTAATCCAACTCTAAGGCTAAGCCTCTAACGTTTATGGTTGGCCATTCGGGTCATAACGTCTAAAACTTTACGCGTAAAGAATGCCAAATGACGTCTCAAAGAAGTAACCAATCACAGCCCTTGAAAGGCATTTCTTTACGCGTAAAGAAAATTTTCAAGTCTTTACGCGTAAAGACCTGTCAAATTTCTTTACGCGTAAAGAGTTGCAAGTTCTCTTTACGCGTAAAGAATTTCACTTCACCTGGCCATGAGGACAACTCAGACAGGGAGCTGGTGTCTTCCAGCTCCCTGCTACAACGAGGTAACCAAATCATTACCTTGTCTTAGGTCGAGATCCTTTTTGCGTTCCATAAACACGATTTTTACAGTCGCAGTTATTGTTATGTGCACGTGGTGTAACACATGGCCTGTACAATAAAGGAAGTACTTCCAAAAGCTCCATTCAAGTCTTTTCTTCTGAAAGCTAAGTTATTTTTGTGGTAAGATAGATTTCTATCCCAACTATTGTCCAGTCCCCTGTGTGCTTAATTAAATTAATTAAAAGAATGCAATATTTCGTAGGAAACAATGTTATGATTCTCCGAGTCATGATTCTTTCTGATATGTTAAGCATTTCTGCTCTGAAATGTGGAAGTCTACTTCACGCGTAAAGAGTTCGAAGATTCCGTTACGCGTAAAGGATTTCAATCCACCTGGCGATGAGTCATAACTGTAAAAACTTTACGTGTAAAGAAGACCTCCACATTACATGGAGTATTATTGCACAAAACAGAAAGAATCAGGATGAGAAAACAATAGAATTGTTATACCTACTAAATATTTCATTAATTAAATACATGTAACTAAGCATACTGGAAACTTAAATAGTTGGGATGGAAATGTTTATTAAGAAAAAAAAGAGTCAAGCTCTCTGAAGAGAAGAATTTCTTTACGCGTAAAGACTTAGACGTTATGACCCTCATGGCCAGGTGAAGTGAAATTCTTTATGCGTAAAGAGAACTTGCAACTCTTTACGCGTAAAGAAATTTGACAAGTCTTTACGCGTAAAGACTTGAAGATTTTCTTTACGCGTAAAGAAATGCCTTTCAAGGGCTGTGATTGGTTACTTCTTTAAGACGGCATTTGGCATTCTTTACGCGTAAAGTTTTAGACGTTATGACCCGAATGGCCAACCATACTCGTACATGATCTGGAAAGCTCGTACTTTGGCTCCCAAATGGTGCCCATACATTTCGTCCAATCAGAATGCGTATCTGAGAACAATGGTTGGCCAATCTCTCCCACTATAGGGTCTCTAATAGCCATTTCACGAGGGCGCCCTCTTCCTTAGTCTTAAATTCCTGGAATTATTACTTTGTCCCCCCTCCTTTTGACGGAATGATAGAATCCAATCGCTCTGGCATTTATGCAATAATGTCATCAATGATTTAACCGGGTATTATCATAATAGTTCTAATAACTCGACGAAAAGCTAAGAACTTCTGCACTTTGATATTATTTTCGAAAGCGTCCCTTTGCAATTTCATGTGAGCTTTCGGTTCCGGTGAGAAAAAGTTGTACTTGGCCATGACTATGAAATATTGCATGCTGTGTAAAATCTTCAACTAAAGGCAGACATTTGGTTATATTAGGCTGTATTGAGTAAGCAAGTGTACAAAACAACTGAATTGTCGGTCCCTCCACCCCTCCCTCTTCCGAACAATAGCATGAATACAATTGAATGGATATACCTTTTTTACATGGTCCTCCTTAATAAACGTCCTAACGCAACTTCTTAAATACTAGGCAAATTTATACCTCCATTACTGTCAAATTCCACCTTCTCAACTTAAATCCAAGTTTCCTCGATTTCCAAATTAACAATTAACTGCAATCTTTAATTACTCATTATCTTCATTTTTGATCATAGCTCTCAAATTTGTCTTACAATTTATGAACGTTTCTCTGCTGCAACGTGTATTCGTATGCTCCCATACACTTGTACAGTAGTTCAGACAATCCTGGACAAAAATACATGGGACAGCACCCCCTCTCCCCCGTTCAATGTTGAATTTCTTTAAATTCGGAATATTGTCCAAGATTGTAGCTATGTGGAATGAAACTATTGAAGAAACTGGAGACTCTACAGCAGTGGCGTAGCTAGGATTTTTTGTTTTGGGGGCTCTGGGGCGGGGGATGGAGATTTTTGTGGGGGCTCCCTTTACTGTCTAAGCGAAGCGCCACCATGAGTTGGCGCGGAGCGTATCAAGAAAATTTGAGATTTTAATACATCCCAGATGGCCGGAAATGGCACTTGCCAGGCTTGATAGCAGCCATCAAGAAGTGCACTTTTTGCTAACAAAATGTTAAGTTTGCTTTCATTTTATTACAAATTTCTGTGAGGACGGACTAGCTCAGCTGTTCGGACTTTTGGTCCACGGATTGCAAGTTTGAATCCCGTTTACTTAGTGGCGTACCCAGGATTTCTCTCACGGGGGCAGGGGCATGCAGCATGTTGTGTGATCGCCGGCCTGGGGGAGGGTTCTAAGGGGAGGGGGTGTCCTCCTCCCCTTTGAAAATTTTTGAAAAATTAGGTGTCCTTACATGCAATCAGGTGCCACATATGCTACCTTTTGAAGTAAAATTTGTGTTAAAAAATTTACGTATTTTTAGGAACTACACTAAAACAAAAATCGGCATCAGTGAGGGGCATGACCCAGTGGCCTCTCATGTACGTCACTGCGTTTACTATTTAAGCGGAGCGCCACCATAGGTTGCTTTCCAAGAAAATTTGAGGTTTTAATACATCCCAGATGGCCGGAATGGCACTGGCCAGGCTTGACAACAGCCCATCATGTGCAATTTTTGTGAAAAAATGTAAACTTTGATTGTATTTTATGCTCAAACACATTTCTGTGGGGACAGATTAGCTCAGTTGGCCAGACTTGGATTGCAAGTTTGAATCCCGTTTACTATCTGCGGACAGCCACCATAGGTTGGCGCGGAGTGTTCCAAAAAATGGAGGTTTTAATACATCCCAGATCGCCGGAAATGGCACTTGCAAGGCTTGATAGCAGCCATGAAGTAAACTTTGATTTTATTTTATACTCAAACACATTGAGTTTGTCACAATCAATCGGAATGTATTCAAAATTATTCATAGTGGGTGAAATTTTTTTTGCCCAGATCGCCTGTGGGGCCCGCCCGGCGATTTTGAAGTGGGCTCGCGCCCCCAAGCCCCCCCCCCCCCGTAGCTACGCGCCTGCTCTACAGAGCGCGCAGCGCGCAGAAAATTTTTGGTTCTCATTAGAGAAATTGTCCTCTTGAGAGCAAACAACAGGTGAACCGTCGGGGCGACTATAGTCGCCGTCGGGGATCGTGCATACTTTATCGTATCGACTAAGACTCCCCGATGAAACTGCAATTATTCCCCGACGGGGGGCCCCGGGGGCCCAAAATTTTTAAAGGGGCGACTTCCTCCGTAACCGCGTTTCGAAGGACAGATTTTCCTGTTGCTTATATGCAGACATTATTTCCTCGTAAAATTGTGTCCGCTGGACACATTTTCCTGTGGCGAGTGGACACTATTTCCTGAGAAATATTGTCCGGGGGGACATATTTTTTTGGAAAATGTGTCTGATGGGACACATTTTCCAGGAGAGACACCATTTCCTTTTACAGGCCGGACGTTACAATATTTTATCATACGGATTAAGGCTTCCCGACGAAACTGGAAAATTTCCCCGACGGAGGGGGGGGGGTAGCCTTCCCCGAAGAGAGGGGGGAAGGCCCTCCACCCCCGCTGGCGCCACCCCTGCCGCAAGGTCGTTTAAATTTCCTAGTGTAGTCGGGAAACATTAAAATATGAAGTAGTCCACAAAAGCCAGTTGTCCCTTGTGGTTTGCTTGATATTTTGATTTAAATGAGGGCAGATCCTGTAGTAATTCCCCAAATTTTCCAATTTCACGCCTAACAACCGAAAATGCGCGCCTAAAATTTTGAATTTTGCTCTCGACAACCTTACGGCACTCCGTTTCCCTTGTCGGGGCTTCAGGCTGCAGTCCTAAGTAGGGAAGTTTGGACCCCTGTTGCGCAAATTCTGGCGCTACCCCTGACCAGCGTCGGGAGTACACATTTTATAGTACCTACTAGGCCTATCCCGACTACATGTTTACCGAAAAAATTGGAAAGGATTTTGCGACCGGCAAGACCACGGCTTCCTGAGCTTTACCCCGCCCCACCCCTGTTGATGTCATTTATAGGGCAGGCTACTAAGAAACATTAATTACTGGTCATGCTACAAACATTAATAGCGTAACATTCAAGCATACTGAAACAAATTTTGGGGGCGTGTTTCAGGCAATTTAAAGTACGGTACCAATATTTAAGGATGCAGGTGAAAAGGGGTGCTCGCTCCAGCTCCCGACCCCATACATCCGGCACTTCTACTTGTACATCACACAACCAATTAACGCTATAGACTACTAATATTAATTATAGTGCGCTGGCTTTTCAGCATTGTCGTTGTTGGTATGGCGCTCGACTCCGACTGTTAGTAAGTACGTGAGTGGAAGTCCTCCCGGAGACTGGACAGTGTGTTTTTCTCGTTTTGTGGTTTTAATGTAGGGGAACTGTCGACTTTTTACAGTTGCTTTCTCTTTCATATCTTCCTTTTTGTAGCTTTTATCGACTTCTGTTCAATCCCACCTTTTCTTTTCTTAATTCGGCTTCGTTTTGTTAATCATATCTTACTGTAAATTTCCAAATCAGGTCACTACACGCTATTGCATGTAGCTTACATTATCAAGTCGTAAACCCCCTTTCCACGTTGCTTTTTTCTGTTGAAATTTGCTAATAGTTTTATGAATTTTTTCACATTCTTAGATGAAACCGATTCCATATTTCATGTAGATAGCATTTGTTACGAAAGGTATCAATAAAGACAGGGCTCCTGGCTACTTATGTAGCCGGGAGACCTGTCTTTATTGTAAAATGCTTTTTCTTGTATTGCAACTATGGATTAAGTTTCTTAGGGGTAGGGCTAAGCATCTGCGAACAATAGGTGACCATTGTCCAGGGTTCATGGTGTGATGATTTGTAAAAGAAGATAGCGGTTCCTTTAAACTTGACCAAGTTTCCCTCTGCTTTTTCCCTGCCGTCTTAAGGGGGTGCTCCACTATTCCATAAAATTGCACTTTGGCTGGAGGGTGAACCACCTACATGTAGTCCCTAAAAATTTTGTTTGGGTAGATTTTTTGACCCTGTTGTGAGAGGTCAGTGAATCCTTTGTTAGATGTATTTGGTAGTGATTGAGTTGGAGATTATGCTGTCAAAAATGGTTGAAATTGATACCACCTGAGCCGATTGTGAGGTTTTGGAAAGACAGCGGACCTATCTCATATATTAATGAGTGACAAGGGGCCGAGGGTGGCGGATCACAAGTTTTTTATTCATGCGCCCGTAGCTAAAAAAGTCAATGGTCATGCTGCAAAAATTTTTATGTGCCAGTAACAACCAACTCGTGAGCTTTGCATTAATGGATCACATGCTGGCGTTGAAAACTTTGACAAGGAATGAGAGGCAGCGTAACAAGGCCGGCATTTTAGTGTGTAAGTCGGGCCAAATGTTAAGTGCTGTATGAGGTTAACTTCAATTCAGAAAGCGCGTACGTGTACCAGCAATCATTCTTCCATTGTTTCGCGTATACTTGATTTTGTTCCGTTTGAAGGCCTTTGAAAAGTTGTAGCATGTTAAAGTCACAAGTAAAGCTCGAACTCTACAGCGCCAAAAGGGCGCTGAAAATGTTGTGTTCGAGTTAGAGGATTTGTGCTCTTGAGACCAAGGAAGTCAGAAAGTCAGGGGACTGATCGTCGTCGGGACCGTCAGTGGTGAAACCAGATTGGGGAAGGTGCCATGTATATCCCTCGTCGAGGACAGATCCCCGCAAGGCAGGCCGTGGCGCCAGGATTTGCCCGACATGGGGGCCAAGCTCCCCGACGGGAGCCCGTGGGGGCCAGCAGCCCGAAGCCCCGACAAAGACCAAAAAGACTAAAAACGCTAAATTTTTGGCCGGCAAAGCGGGCCAAAAATTTATTGGCTTTTTTACAAAAAATTGAAAAATTTTGGAATTTTGTTGGAGAAAAGTTGAAAAATTTGGATATTTATGGAAGAAAATTGAAAAATGTGGGTTTTTTGTAAGGAAAATTGGAAAATTTGGGGTCTTTATTGAAGAACCTGCCCTTCCTATGAGCAAAATCAAGCAGATCGTCGGGGCGACTGAAGGTTGAGACTTCCCGTACGGATTAAGGCTTCCCGACGAAACTGGAAAATTTCCGCCCCGACGGATGGGGGGGGGGGGGCTTCCCCGCTTGGGGGGCATGGCCCCCGGCCCCTCGCTGACAAAATCCCTGGGCTCCCCATGACCACTAAAGGAGATTTTTCTGAAAACTAGCGAGTTTGGAACGATCGGAGCCGAAGGAACCTAAATAATGCAAAGCGCTCTGCCGGCGGCTTGGGGTAGTGGTGGCATCCAGGGGCATTGCTCTATAGTGGGGGACACGGAAATAGTCCCGAGACAAAGTACAATTTGATCTACATATTTTTAAAACCCTATACTTGCCATTCTCGAGTCGTGTTACAGGAATGGTCAAAAATAGTCCTTTAAAAAAAAACACCATGTCATGGCGTAGATAGAACGGGAGGGGTCTGAGGGGAGGTAGTGGTAGTTGCCTCTCAAAAAAAGTTTAAAGTTGATTACTTTGAAATCTCTGACTAGTAACATGCCAACACTGTTTTACATACCAGGCATGGAAAGTGCCATTTCCTGCAATATGGATTGGTGGGAGTTTGCTTGGTGGCTAATTGTATATTGGCTATACCTTGCATTCGTTCAACAGCCATCTCATTGTTCATCTGAAGACGCGGGGGAATGCGCTATGCTTATCTTTCTTTTGGCCACTAACTGTACTTCCAAAAGGGCTTGGAGTATCAGCGTTAATATCACCAGTCATACCGTTCAAGTTTATGTCATTCTTATGAGAAGTGTACTTCTCTTTTGATTCTGGTACGAAGCTCAACTTCCATTCAGTTTCTCATAAATACCCAAAAGACTTTCCGGTTTTCTTAAAAAAATGAGTGTAAACTATTCCTACGTCGGACTTATTTAAGAATGTTATCAGTAATCCAGGGAACTGGCGTAGCTATGGGGGGGGGGGCGCACGCCCCCTCCAAAATCCCACGCCCTCCCAGACGCCCCCCACTGGAAATCAGGGGCATGTAATAAAAAATTACAGTTATTGGCAAATGGGGCTAGGCCCACCAGACCAGTTCTGACTGACTGAGTGGCCAGCACCGTGGTACGAAATAGCAAATGTTCCTTTCATTCGATCTTCTTAGGTGTCTGCAACTTTGGATGTAGTTTGCTTGATAAGATTGAAGTTGCATTATCCTTTGTTATGGAACTGGAAAGTGGGTACCATGGTTTACCATTTAAATGTCAGAGCAGGACTATATAGACAATCTGTATTTCAGTCTTGAGAAGGCAGATACAAATGCTGAAATTAAGAAAAGAATTGTGGGACAGATTTCCAGTTCTGGTATGAGTGACGGTTTTGAACCTTTCTCAAGATCTTATTCAATGTGTGGTGGGACAGTATTCATCTCCTGGGTGTTATTATTCTCCATAACATAGGACTAATGGATCATCACTCAAGAGTAAGGGAGGGTTGTAATATATATATATATATATATATATATATATATATATATATATATATATATATATATATATATATAATATATATATACATGTGTGTGTGTGTATCCATTCCATTCCAAAATCGTGCAGTTGAACGTTATTCATGAAAATGTAATATATGTTTCAGAGTGAGTAAATATTTATGTTTATTGAGTAGAGTGTATCCATTCTATGTGTAGGCCTATCCATTCCGTTATTGTGCAGTTGAACGTTATTCATGAAAATGTAATATATGTTTCAGAGTGGGTAAATATTTGTTTTTTTTCTATAGAGTACAGGTTTTATATATATATATATATATATATATATATATATATAATATATATATATATATATATATATATATATATATATATATATATATATATATATATATATTATATATATATATAGCTGCCGAAAACCGCCTAATCATGAAACTTGGAACCCTGACCCCACATGGTCTGAACGTTAGACTTGAACTGTTATAACGCAGCAATTCCTGCATTGTTTTGACTTATGGTAACCACTTAACACTGTCTGTTTTCCTAGCCGAGGTTTACCGTGCCCAATTTTATTGTGTACTTTTTAAATTGTACGTTTGGCCGTGTCAACGATAAGTTGCATTTTTGCCACCTGATGAAGGGTTTAAACCCGAAACGTCGTGGAATTTTTCACAAACTTTTAGCACTATTTACTACTTCATTTTTACCTACCTACTTCATAAGTGCTACGCAGTACTTTGACCCATATATATCTATATATATATATATATAATATATATATATATAATATATATATATATATTGTTTTTCCTGTCATGCAATCTTCTGCAACTTTTTTATGTAGTTTGATTTGATTTGTTGGATATGGCGGAGGAATTGGAGTTGCACTGTCATTTCTCATTTCACTGGAAGGTGGGTCTCAAACGGATTACAGAACAGGACTCTCTAGACACTCCGCCTCTAAGTCATGTGATTGCGAATGCTGAAATAAAAGCCGGTGTGAATAATTTCCAGTTCTGGCATGATAGGTTTGAGCGTGATGGATGGATTCTCAAAATGTAGACCGTATTCAAAGAGTGGTGTGGCAGTATCCATCATGTCGGTGTGATTATTCTCTATCACATAGGACTAATGAATCATCACTAAAGACTAGTTGTTATAATGTGTATCCATTCCATATCTTGCCAAAATACCTGTATAGGCTGTAGAGGACATGTTTTTATGACATGCGATTTGGAAAATATATATTTTTTAGTATTCCTGTCATTCGGTCTCCTTATACTTTATAGAAGCAACTTTGAATCTAGTTTGCTTGATTTGTTTGGTGTATGTTTGGTGTATGATGGAGTTCAGTGTAATTGGTTATTTTCACTGAAAGGTGGGTCATGGGTGGCATGGTTTACCATTTTACCATCAGGACAGGGCACTATAAATAAAAAATCTGTGCCCCAGGAAAAAACTGCTGGCAACCCAGCTGCGTTGACTCAATGAGGGTGACCATGTCACAGAGCAGTGAAAGCGGCAGCGTTATTGACCCTTAGCGTACGGCGCTCTCCAGCCGCCGAGGACAGTCCGCATTCGACGTTCAATCTCCCATGCGGCCCTTCATGCATGAGCTGCTGCCCGATTTGGCTCTCCATATTGGCGCCGGAGGCACCCGGGCTTGACGGGGCACAAAGCGACTGGCTGCGCCTGCGCGGGGGCTCAGGGCGTGACGTCATAGGCGGACGCCCGGGTGTCTGGAAACCATCACCTTCATAACTTACGGGCTAATAAGCTTTGCAACATTTTTGGTCAATCCCCCCCCATGAATTTTGTTAGCCCCCCCAGCGCCCCCATGGAAATTTTCCTGGCTACGCCACTGATCCAGGGAAGAGATTTTCTGGTTCCAGTGATTGTATAGTAAAGCGGTTTGCGTCGATCTAGGGGCAAGCAAGCCAATTAACTACCCAATCCGACCCCGACGGAATACCCGAGACAAACCCAAAAATACCCACATCGGTCCAAGACCGCCGAGACTAGCCCAAAACCATCTTCAATTTCGGGTTTTCTCAGGGGTGGCGCCAGGATTTGCCAAACGGGTCAAACGACCCGAAGCCTCGACAAGGGCGGTAGAATGCCGAAACGATGTTTGAAGCAAAATTTTGTCGGGGACCACCTATTTTATCATATACACAACAGCTCCCAGACTAAACCGGAAAATTTCCCTGATGGGGGGGGGGGGTTGTCTCAGTTTGGTCCCATGCTGCTTTGGGGGTGTCTTGCACGTACAATGTTTTGCCAATTCATGTAAAGTTTTATGCTGCCCTCAAATTGAGAGCAAACTTGGCCCTGAATAAGTTTTTAAAGTTGGATAATAGGGCAGAGTATATAGGAACTATATCCTGCTCCATGAGCTGGATCTAACGTTAGAACTTCCAAGAGTTTACCGTATACGTTTCGCATACGCGTACCGTATAGTTTATATTCATTGGTTACTGTTGCTTGTTGGCATGGAAAGAAGTCACCCTGAAGGTGGAATGAAAAAGTCCTGCAAAGTGGCACTGAAAAAACTAACGTAGTGCTTTCGCTCGATGATCTGTCAACGGAAACTGCTGCCGATAAAAGTTTCGATAGGTTAGACCCAACCTATTCAGAACAAATAAGGATCGAGATGATGCGATGATGCGGTAACCTTCACTAACGTTAGGCCTATAAACTTGGGCCTGTTGGAAAATTTACATAGGCCTAATAGGGAAGGCCGTGCAAAAGGTAAGAATAAGGTCTAGGCCTAGGCCCACAGGCGTTCCGATTTATATAATACACTATATATACTAACAATCGGTTATCGGTACAGAATCCTGGCATAATGACTCTATCGCTACAGGTGAAGTGTTCCCTAACTCGTATAATGTTTTTCGGCGGGATCGCGAGGCCTCCAAGGGAGGAGAGGTATTTATTGCTGTAAAAAGTACTTTTATTGTAACTTCTGAACCAAACCCATTACAAATTGTGAAAGTACATGGATTTCGTTGCACGTTAAGGGGCTATCCCCAGTCTATATTGGGGCTTTTTACAGACCACAGTCAACAGATCGGGACTACCTGTTGCAACTTGATTTATCCCTATCAAAGATTCCTAAAAATGCTGCCGTGTGGCTCTTGGGGGATTTCAACTTACCCAGTGTGGATTGGGATACTATGTCATTTAAAACTGGTGGAAGCTATCCTGCCATCAGCAACCTTATGATCGACATCGCTAATGATTTCAATTTACACCAGATTGTCAAGGAGCCTACTCGTGAGTCTAACATCCTGGACCTCTGTTTTACAAATAGTCCAGCCCGGGTTGATTCCGTCCACGTTGATAGTGGCATTAGTGATCATGACGTAGTCATCGTAAATGCATTGTTTAAACCAAAGGTTTTCAGACCACCTAAAAGAAAAATGTTCTTGTACCACAAAGCTAATTTCTCAAATATTGATGATGATATGGAAGAGCTCAATAGCAAGCTAACTCCAAAATTAATCAGTTCTTCATCCATGGATGAACTATATGAGTTATTCATGACTACTCTCTTTAACTCTATTGACAAGAATATTCCTGCAAAGTTAAGCTCAAGTCGTTTCTCCTATCCATGGCTTAACAGGTTAATTGAGAGGGACATTAGACGAAAACAGAGACTTTACAATAAGGTCAAGAAGTATGGTCAGTCCTCCCATAAATTTGAATTTAGGAAATTAAGGAGAAGTATTGATAGGAAAATCAGAATGTCTCATAATAGCTACGTTAGAGACATTATCGGGGGTAGCTTGAAATCAGATAATACTAAGCCTTTCTGGAATTTTATTAAATCTAAGAGGACTGATACTTCTGGTATCTCGCCGCTGCAGGTTCATGGAAGACTCCTGTCCGCTTCCAAAGATAAAGCCGAAGCCCTGAATAATCAGTTTCGTTCTGTATTCACAAAAGAAGATCTAAATAGTATGCCTGTTATCGATTCTAGTCCCATCCCTGTTATAGGGGACATTAAGATCTCAACCACCGGTGTCCTTAAGCTGTTAACTGATCTTAAAGTGCACAAGGCTGCTGGGCCTGACAATGTCACTGCCAGAGTCTTAAAGTCGTGTGCCCACAGTATTGCCCCCATTTTTCAGAAGTTGTTCCAAAAGTCGGTGTCAAGTGGATGTTTACCAGCAGCCTGGCTTGATGCTAATATAACCCCCATCTATAAGAAGGGTGAAAGATCGGACCCTGCGAATTACAGGCCTGTCTCGTTGACATCCATCCCTTGCAAGCTTTTAGAGCATATTATTCACCGTCATGTTATGGATCACTTTGACAAATTTAATGTACTTGCTGATGTTCAACATGGTTTTCGTAAAGGGAGATCATGCGAAACTCAGCTTTCTGCCCTTGTTGATGATATAATGAAGATTTTAGATAACAGAAGCCAAGCTGACCTAATCATAATGGATTTTAGCAAGGCTTTTGATACAGTTCCCCACCAGCGACTTCTTAACAAACTCAAGCATGTTGGAATCCGTAATAACATCTTAAATTGGATTGAGAAATTCCTAACAAACCGTTACCAGAGGGTGCTAATTGATGGAACGTCTTCAGACAAATCTAAAGTCATTTCTGGTGTCGCTCAGGGTACGGTCTTGGGACCCTTACTCTTTTTAGTCTATATTAACGACTTGCCGGCAAATATTCAATCAAGCGTCAGGTTATTTGCTGATGACTGTATCCTTTATCGTGAAATAAAAAACATAGAGGACACAAAAATTCTTCAACATGATGTTGACAATTTGTGTCAGTGGGAATCAATCTGGCAGATGAGGTTTAATAAATCTAAGTGTTTTACTATGAGAGTCTCCCATAAAGCAAATCCAAATCCTTATTTTTACCAAATGGGTAATCATACTTTAGAGCAGGTTAATCACCACCCTTACCTAGGAGTTGAACTCTCTTCTAGTATGAACTGGAAAAGACATATTAACCAAATTGAATCCAAAGCAAACCGGACATTAGGCCTATTGAGGCGAGACCTCTCGCACTGTGATAAAGATACTAAGACTGCAGCGTACTTTGCTCTTGTTCGACCCATTCTCGATTATTGTAGTACGGTATGGGACCCCTATACCCAATCCGAAAAGAATTCTATAGAAAATGTCCAGAGGCGTGCTGCCAGATTCATCTTTAACAACTACAGTCGCCAATCAAGTGTTTCTGAGATGATTAAAGATCTTAAATGGGACAGCCTTGAAACTCGACGATTTAGGGCTCGTCTTGTTGCTATGTATAAAGAAATGCATGGATTACTTCCAAGTAATGTAAGGAATCATCTTATTGACCCTTCAAATCTTAATCGACGGACTACCCGTCGTACTAGTGGAAGGTATCTATACCTTTATCCCTCCACTAACAAGCTTTGCTATCAGAAATCTCTCTATCCAAGAACTATCCCTAGCTGGAACCTATTACCGGAACAGGCTCGCTGTGCCCCATCAGTGGACAGCTTTAAAAACCAGCTCTTAGCCCTTGATCAAAATCGTTATAGCTAGTTATTCTATTCATCTGACTCCCTTTAATAGCCCTAGTTCAACAGCACGGGATAGCCTTGTCTGGCGTTTGTGCTGCATTTGAAAGATGAAGAAGAACAAGGTACAACAATTTTCTGGACGAAGCTTACAACTTGGCCTATTTTTACACTCTTACACTCACTGTGAACCTCTCTGATTTCTTTCAATCACGTCATTCGATGAGAAAGAACATTCAACATCCGTTCGGGCACAACTGCAGGCATAAAATCACTTCTGATCAGAATTTTTCGTAAAAAATTGGAATCTCCGCAAGTTGGTGGTTACACAGACAGATGACGTATGGTTATAACCTTCGCAGCCATCTATGCCGTCTCGTAAGCGAAAACATGCTGCGCAAGGTAAAGCAAATCAAAAGAACGTACGTTTGCTATGCAGATAGATGCGAGTATCGCCTCATTTGACAAATCCTATTTAACGTAGGTTGTGATTGGCATGTAGTTAAGTCAAATTATTTCCATGCTAATCACAACGCACGTTACTTGGACTTATTAAATGAGGCGCTACACGTATCAATCTGCATAGCGAACGTACAAACCAAAGATAAATCCACGTTACAAAATTTAAGTTGCAGTTAACACTAGGCCTAGCAGCATTTAGGAATGGCCTAAGTTAACTGCAATTAACGATTCCAGCGTTACTAGTAGTGGAGCAGCCCTCTAACGGTAGAAACGCAACTATCGTGATCGTTACTAGCGTTAGACTCGTATTGGACGGTAAGAATTTTTTCGAACGCAAAATTTCTAACCTTGCGCTACTAACGTCCATTTTATCTGAGTTGTACTGTACAGTATCATCATACTTTAATCAAACTAAACTAACTATATAACACATGTTTTCTCTATTGATCGAAGCTGCTGGCTTTTACTCTCCACATAAAAGACAGCTTAAGTTCCAGACAATAAGCTGTTGGTAAACTTCACTATTTATCCCACGCTGAGCTGGTCTATTCATGCCAGACACCTATTGTGTTGCACACAATAGTGTGCTGGCTTGCCTGCTCATTTAACTTCGGAAAGCTGCGGAAAAAACCAAGTGACGTCACTGCCCATATTCATAGCTGCCAGGAGTTAATCCTTCTCCGGCACGGATGCTCTCAGTGAGAAAGGTAGTGAGCCCTTAGCAGGGACCAACAGAACAACCATCCTTCCAGCATGGACTACACCCTGTTTCGATAAAATCAATGGTCTAAGAAGAGATCCTTAGACAAGCCAAGATTCGCAGTTTTGTGCCAGTAACATTAGTTGCTGGTGCCTGCATGGCAGGCACCACAACTAAAAATGCAGTCACCCCAGTTGGGAATAGCATACCCGGGTAATCTACTCCATGAAAGGCTTTTGAGAAACGTGAAAGTGTCTCACTGAATTGTGGCATTTACACAGAGTAACTCTGTAACTACTTGGTTTACCATGAATTTGGAATAGGCTAAGGCTGTTTATATTCTGAATCATCATGAAAAATACTCGAAGGCACAAAAGAGGATATTTGGAAGATTATAGCTGTTGTTCAAAACACAGGCAGTCCTAGGGTTATATGGTAAACATAGCATGTATGTACAACTTCCTAAGTTCTAAATATCCAATTATCATTCAGTTATCAAATGTGTAAATTATGTGATAGCCTAGCGTGAAACTGTTACATAAGTCACACTGAGGACCAGTCAAGTTGCCCCCTAGCAAATTTGCCCCCTACAAAGTTGCCCCCTAACGAAGTTGCCCCCTCGGCCAACAAAGTCGCCCCTGAAACTTGCCACTTACAAACCTCCTCCTAAGAAAGTCGCCCCTCAGTTCAATTAAGTTGCCACAGGCAAAATTTCGTAAAAAATTATTCAAGTAAATTAATAATAAACAAAAAGATAATCATTCAGTCTATGTTCATGCACCGAATTGTGCAAAAGGCCTACTTTCGTACGCCTCGGTATAATACTACAGTATGTGTAAGTACCGGTAGAATGTACAAAGCTTGTCAGTGAAAGTTACACACTGATCTTCATATGTAACTGGAAGCGCTTATGGCAAGATTTTTGAAGCCGCTGGTCCCCTATTTTGCCACACCCAAAAACAAGTTTTGCTTGACACAATAGTACAATAGGCCTCCTGTGTACAGTGTTAGACTTCTCATTAGATAGAACATCAAGATAGTGGATTTTCAAGTTTTGTTAACGTGCCTTTGTGTATTGCAATCAATTGGGTGAGTGTCCTTTGTATTTCTGCAGCCCATTGTTGATCCATTGGTCCATTTCCAGTAAAAGTCGCTACTTAATCTTCAGCCCATCCTGCTACCTGAGCTTGACTTCTGGTTGTATGCCCCAGGCAACAGGAATTCTCATTAGTGCACCATGCTTTGTAGCACTAACAGACTGTATGACCAACTGACCAGTTGGAATATGACCAATGGGCTGGGCCATTGGAATTGAGGGGCACTGTCCCTTGGATTCCATTGTGCAAGCTGAAAAATACCTTTCTCCTTCAACAACTTGTATGCCAGTGGCCACTGTGACAGCCTAGGTACTAGCATACTCAGACAGGCTGTGTCATGATCATGGGGGGGACATCATGTGAGTCCCACAAAAGTATAGCTGACCCATATGGACGCCACTGATTTGTGCACTAAAGATTTCAATAAAGCCAATGTGGGAGTCACTGGCCATTTAGTGGGCCACTACTTATTGATATTTCTAGGGCCCATTGGTCCATTTCTTAGGTTACTAACATCTACTTCAACATACGTGTGGGCAGGGCTGGAAATTTCTTAAGCTTTACTACTAGCACATGGAGCACTCAACAGACTTATTGAACTAGCCTGAAGGACATTTCCACGAGCCTCCAAAGGCATCTATGGCTAAAGTCCAACAACACAGCTGTACAGATTTTGCACAAGCCCATGGGGCTTTACGTAGTTGACTGTCACTAGCCCATGTGTGGTTTGAGCTGGCCACAGGCTAGCATACTTATGTGTTTGTCTAGTCCTGCATGTGGGCGATTCATCATTGGCCAGCATGGTAGAAACCATGCAATCACATTCCCTACAGGTATGCTTTTATGCCTATGGTTTGGTGCCCTTTAGTGCTTTATTGTAATGCTTACAATTAAAAAAAAAAAAAAAATATTCCCTAACTAAACTTCCCGTGGAAATGTTCCTACTGTTCATTCCAGTTTCCCCTCCTAGATGATTGCATTGGTAGCTGAGAGCAAACAGCATCACTCATGTTGCATACTAATGTATGGAAGACTTTATGACAGGCTGCATAAAAATGTGAGTGGTATGGCTTTCAGCGTGTGTTCACGGTGGCTTCAACTGGTGGTACAGGCTTGGATAGGCTAGGTGCTATCCAGTTATATTAGATCAGTGGTTCAATAGTATGGAGCACACTGTGGACTACTAGGAGCAAAGATAGCTTTTTATGCAAGAACCTGGTTTGTATACGTTATAACGGTTGTGCAAGAGAATACCCTGCATCGGGACCTCTGATTGGTTAAAATTTTCATGCTCTAAAATCTGGACAGCTTCAAGTTAAGCTGTCTTTTAGTGTCAGGAAATGTCCCGAAATTCAATCTGAGAAAGTTATTGAACCTTATGAAGTACTGATTTTTATCTCAATAAATAACGTGTATTGAGATGTTGTCACACTAGCCGGTCACTAGCTGTAGCCAAAATTCTTTATAACATCGTCATTTTGCAGCTGTTTATGACCCTTCTTTGAGAGCAAGTACTTTTGATGTAGAGAAAAAAGATGTGGTTGGTAAGATGACTGCCTTGGGATATTTTGGCTGATTAGTGAGCAAAAACAAGTGAAAATGAAAACAGAACAGTGGCAGCCCATTGTTTATACTCCCAGTTCCCATGATCCCTCGTGTGCATTTAGTCTACTATCGAAGCCATTTGCAAGTGTTAAGCGATGCATATGGTTTGTCTGTGACCTGCTGTGCACATACAGGGTAGGTATACGTTTACCCAGGCTTGCATGCTTTACTAGTTTTGTGAGAGCAACTGAATGGATAGCTAGCTGCACAGGTTTCTGGCATCTGTAACCGTCCTCTCTGAGAAGCGAAACAATGACTTGCAAATGGTTTTTTTTTGAGGATTTTTCTATTTGGAAGTCTTATGTACCAAGATGTGTCCAAAGAGGTGTTGGTTTCACTGCTCAGCAGGTAGTGTGACTTAGTTTACAGAGATTTGCAGTCAGCATTTATAAGAGTGTAGGCCAAGTTTCATGTTTGATAAATGGGTAATGATTTATCAGTGATGGTTAGTGAATGGAGTAAAAGCTAGAATAGGACTTGATGTCATTTCATAAATAGGCAAAAAGTGATAGTTGTAGGTGTTTAGCATCTAAGTTTGGTAGTAATTCGCATCATTGAGGGTTTTAGGAACTGTTTGGTCACTGGTCATGCAGTGGTCATTTTGGTACTTGGACAAAACTCTTGGACACAAAGTTAAATTTTTGGGACATGTAATGTTAGGAAATTTATATTACAATGCAAGTTGCAGCTTTGTTTTCTAAAGTGCACAATAATTTTGACCCTGTTTGCTCCCTACTGTGGCCCAAAATATTTTCCGTTAAGTTGCTCATTTCATATACAGTATGTATTTACATCATTGTGAATATGTGTTTTTCTTGAAAGTGTGAATATAAGGTTACTTTTGAGTGCCTGAGGCCTGTGTCTCTTTAAGACCTATACTTTACTTAAGAAGTTGATTTTATTCATCTCCAGGGCACAGGTATCCTTGACAAAGTGAGACAAACCACCAACCTTTTGTTCCCAAATTGTAACTTAGAGAAATGACCTGTGGCTGGCTCCCTAATACTGCCATAAAAATCCTAGGGCTGAAAGTTAGTGTAAGTTCTGTACCATGGAGAAATCCCAACTGGAGAGTAAAGATTAATTTCTGCTGGCCATGAAGTAATATCTTTGACTAAAGAGGTTTCTACTTGTAGAGTATTCCAGGAATAAACAACCCTCTGGAAGAATATTTTCTTTTGACAAATACCCTTCACCTTCTGTAGCCTTTAACATTTTTGTGTAAATAATGTGAAAAAGTGGAAAATCTTTTAGAAGAAAAAATTAAAAATTATCTTCCTGATTGCATCTCTCAAACCAGGCAAGTACCATGATCACTGGAGATGTCCCAGGTGGGTAAGGTATTATTTGTAAACTCTAATTATAGTCTGGTGAGAGGTTCCCCAAAGTTCACCATCTTGAGTGAACCGTGGGCCCAAGAGGGCCTTCTTTAGGTCATCTATGGCCAAAATCCTTTCAAACAGCTGCCAAACATGATTTTGGCACCCTCCTAGGTCTGGCATGGTTGTGTATAAAGCACAAACAATTGGGGCCGTTAAAAAAGTCTTCCACTCGCAGATTGTAGTTGGTCTCCGGCGTCGAATTAACAGTAGCACGCACCATTTTGTTTTCCAATTTGTTTGTTCTTTATCTCTAATAGTGATGAGGTCATAACATGTCAAAAGCTAATGGAAAATTCTTTCAGAAGCTCCTGATTACAGGTTGATCATTCTTTCTCAAATCCATGGAAGCAGTAAAATTTGTAGGAGATTTATTTGCCAAAAAAAAAAAAAAAAAGAATAGTCAAAAAAAAAAAAATTCACCACCACTTAATATTCAATCATTTCGGCAGTTACAATGTATTTCACATGTAAGCAAATGGGACATGTATGATAATGGCTGTGATGAGCTATTGGAGTGATGATTTTTACGTTATGGTTTTAATAAAAGAAAGACAAAAAAAAAATATTCAAACAAGTCTTTGTGTGGTTTCTCATCGTGTTTTTATTCTGTTTCCATCTCTGTATATTGTAATGTACAGTTCAAATCGACAGATACATCATTGACTGCCCCATCCACCCTGATACAAACTCGAAGGAATTAGCTTATTATATTGTATAGTGCATTTCGTTAGACAAATAATTGACTGCCTCATCCACCCTCATATAACCTAAAGAAATTAGCTTATTATAATGTATAGTTCAATTCGACAGACGAATAATCGATCGCCCCCATCCACCGTGGTATAAACTCGTCTTCGAGGTGTCCCTTGATGATGCCGTTGACCTTCGAGTTCTCCATAGCCTCGACTGACAGTTCCGGTGACTGCGACCAGCTCTTTCGTAGTTGTTGCATCACGGCCCGGATGGAGTCAATTTCTACACTTTTCAGCAAATAATCCCTCACAGCATCGATGACCCATTCGTCTTTCACCAAATGTTGCAAGTCATTAAATACATATCAGTTACGGGTACGTTTGACCCAAAGTTCAGACAACGGTGATCCAGTTGAGAAGGCCATCCCATGTCACAACCATAGACGATGACCAAAAAAAAAAAAATAATTCGACAACACGAAGCGTGGAGATTTCCACATCAAACCGGGTAGTCTCAAACCGGGTAGTCCCTAGGATGTCCCGAAAAACGGGGCTCGGCAGCCCCAGGACGTCCCGAAAAACGGGGCTGTCGGCCTCTACATTGGAGGCCGATCGGCCTCCCGGGGGGGGGGGGGGGTAAGCCCATGCCATCTCTATACTACTTGCGAGACATAATACCCTCCATTTATTTGGTTGTGAAGGACGGAATATCGATATGATATTTTGGCAAAAAAGCAATAATTGCTGATATTTGTGTTCATATTTAGACATTTCAATGACTTAAAAGTCATGGAAATCGATTATTTCTGGCGCGGTTCGCGCGCACATTATTCAGAGTGCATGTTCGATGATCACGAAAACATTAGACATACATGTACATTTCCTCTATAATTAATTGGGAACGTAATACCTGTTTGTTTAA
This sequence comes from Holothuria leucospilota, assembly GCA_029531755.1. Taxonomy (NCBI): domain Eukaryota; kingdom Metazoa; phylum Echinodermata; class Holothuroidea; order Aspidochirotida; family Holothuriidae; genus Holothuria; species Holothuria leucospilota. The sequence continues at coordinate 74,287,253 of CM055963.1, read as the reverse complement.
TCTTCCCGTAGAAATGGTCAACTGCAGTGGTTTTTGCTAAAATTTGGTCTATGTGAGACACAGTCCCCTCCAATAATTTGGTTATAAAGGACGAAATACATGTAGTATTTTGGCGAAACCTGCAATATTTTGCCTATACTTATATGTAGGCGAATAAGACATCATCCCTAGTATCTAGATTTAGGGGGACGGGATGTCTTCCATCCCCTTCCAATTTTTTGTCAACGACCGTAACATTTAGCTCTATTGACCATGAAAGTCAAATATTTCGGCGTGCTTTGCGCCCATTTATTGGAATATACACGCCTGGTAATTACTGAGACTCCTAGACACACAGGCGAATATTCCATCCAACTCCATATTTACTGTATTCAAATTTACACACCTAATTGGGATATTCAGCTCTCTCAAAATGATCTTATCAATAGGAACGAACCTGAATTTTGTCAAAACCTGACTAAATTGATTCATTGTTAAGCAAATTTGGGTAAAAATGAAATGCCTTGGTTCATTTTTAGCCTAAGCTAAAGTCAAATATTTGAACAAGTTTCTGTTCGTACCTCTATTGACAAAATTGTTGTCAACGTTAAATAGGACGTTTTTAGATGAATGTTGCTTTAAATTAGGAAAATAACGCCATACTTGTCCCATACTTGTTTCAGCTATTGGATGGATATTGTGGTATGTTTTTTTTTTTTTTTTTTTTTTGATTTTTAGTATCCACGTGTTTCCAATCCATAATATTGTCACATCGAACTGAATGACAGCAAATCCAAAGAAAGATTGCCAAATGGATTTGAGTAACTTTCATAGTGAATTATCACTCCGCGCCGTTGCCGATACCTAAGAGCAATAATGGGAAAACGCAAGGAATTAATGTTCCAAAAGTGAACTGTAAGGTCCATGGAGCCCTCTTTTCATTGATTCTCTTCATTGAGCACACTTTGTTCTCTAAAGTAGTGACCAGTTTTTACCCTGACATCTTTTCAAAACAGGTAAAACTACCTTCTGCACCACTGAACCTCATTCGATTGTCGACAACTTTTTTAATACGGCCCTCTAGAATCTTCACCCTAACTGGACACGGCTTGGTGGATCACACCATGGGCACATACTACTTCGAATTTTGTAATCTCGCACAATGTTGTATTTACGTACGTAAATTTTTTCCAATATTCGAAATTCCTGCGCGCTTGACGCGCAGGTATAGCGCTCTCCCGTCCTTGTCAGGAACCTTCCTGTTGTTTCTTTTATCCTCTTTGTCAACTGCTCAAATCAGGGAGCTGTAAGAGGCAGCTCCATGCTCAAAATAAACGGCGGTTGGATATGTTTGGCTGTAACTGACTTAAGAACGCATGCTCAATGCCACTTGCGACTAGGAAAAAGGAAGATTTGTGCTTCCTCCGCTCCACTGAAGAGTACATTTCGTTACCAGGCGCCAGGATTACGCAAACATAATCGTTTACATTTCCATGTACGTTTACGTATACTTGTATACTATGTTTACCTTTACATATACATATGCGTATACGTTTACATATAGGTATTTATACATATAGGTATATTTACACCTATACAATTGTGTTATTTTGAGGTTTCCGACCCACGCCCCCCCCCCCTCCCCATGTCCAACACAAATCGTCCTCCTTGTGTCTAATACATTGCATATGAGATTTTTCTTGTACAAACGATTAGCCTATATTTTCAAGTACCAGATTTAGTTAGGGAAAGGTGGTGAGGAGACAATATAAAGTAGAAATTCCCCCATGGACCACCAGTGTTTCAGACCACTTTGAAATCAACTGGATGAAATCATATTAGCAATAGCGGATCTAGGAAATTTCATTGAAAAGCTGTTCTTGCGGAACATGCAGCGCCGATGTCGACCTCAAGCTAGGTTCAAATTAAGAGTAAAAGACATCATCGGCTGTCAGAATGGCCGGTCCAAATTGGTGATACCATACTTTGCACCAGGACCCCTCCTGCCTGATGATCGTAAAATCGTGGTCGCCGCTTAAGCCGCTGTCACACTACAACGAATTCGGATCGGATTCCGATCCGATTTTTGTGAGTTTTTATTAAAATCTTCTCCATCTCTGGTCAGAAAGAGCCCAAAATTTGCTAACCAGTGTAAATATATGATTTGCATCAGAGGTCTATGAAAATAAAATGTTAACTGATTTTTTCGTGACGTCACACCGACAAACAGCTTTTATCTGACACGCGTAGTCCGATAAAAGCTGTCTGTCGATGTGACGTCACGAAATAATTCGTATAAATTTAGTTTTCGTAATCCTGCGATAAAAATCATATAACTACACAGGATGGCAAATTTTGGGTTCTTTTCGACCCGAAATGGAGAAGATTTTAATAAAAACTCGCAAAAATCGGATCGGAATCCGATCCGAATTCGTTGTAGTGTGACCGCGGCTTTACCGTGCTGTGCGATAAATACGGAGTTTTCGATTTCAGGACGGTAGGCAAAGAGGACGGAACGCGCAGCAAAAAACTGGACTGCGCATGAGCAGGCGCGAGCATCGCTCCGTCCTGTTGATTTTCAGGACGGTCGTCGACCGATTTAACGTTCTGTTAGAAACAGGACGGTACAGGGGTTGCCATGGTAATTTCCCTCGTTCATATAACGTACAAAGCTTAACGTAAAAAGCTTATCGTTGTTTGCCGCAGACGCACCCGACCAGACAGACGAACAATAGTCGAACTGTGGATTCACCAATGCCTTAAATAGAATGGACAATTCTTTTCGGGGAATACTAGCCTTAAGGCGACGAAGAAAACCAGTTTTACCTGATATCTTTTGAGAAATATTTTCGTCATGTTTATGAAATTTTAGTTGTGAATCTATTTGCATTCCTAATATCTTAGCAGAATCAACAATCTCTAAAGATTTACCTTTAACAGTAACGTTGACTTCATCTCTTTTGATAAAATTCAGCTTTCTGGTGGATCCAATGAACATAAGCTTAGTTTTATCTACATTCAGTACACATTTCAATAATCTATCCATTGCAGATTGAAAGCGTTATATTACATCACGAGGATTATTGCCTGCGATGTGAAGAGTCGTGTCATCACCATACATATCAACTTTTATGTCAGGCAATGCCTTTGGGAGATCATTTCTGTAGACAGTAAATAAAAGTGGTCCTAAAATACTTCCTTTGGGGATGCCTATATCGATATCGACAAATGACGAAACACTATTCTTAAAACAAACATTTTGCTGACAATTTGTAAGATAAGATTTGAACCATAAAGTAGCACTGTCAGAACACCCTAGCAACCTCAACTTATTAAGTAAAATAGAATGATTAATTGTGTCGAAGGCTTTGAGCAAGTCTATTAAGAGAATACCATTCAGTTTCCCGTTATCTAAATTGGCGGTTCACTCATTAACTAACTTTAAAAGTGCTGTACAACACGAATGCTTTGGACGAAACCCTGACTGATTTTCACACAGAATATGAAACTTCGTTAAATAAGAATAAAATGAATCAAAAACTGCCCTTTCTAAAACTTTTGATAAAATTGGCAAGGCAGAGATAGGTCTATAATTTGATACATCATTTCGATCACCTGACTTAAAAATCGGTGTAACTTTTGCTTGTTTCCAGAGATTTGGTACTGATTTAGTCCTTATCGATAAATTAATAATTTCTGTAAGAGGGGGCACAATGATTTTTTTGGCAATTTTTAAAATTTTGCAGCTTATATCATCAACTCCTGTAGCTTTGGTGCATGACATCTTATCTATTTCTTTAGCTATGAAGTACTCTGTCACATAAGGTATATCATAAATACAATCACTGGGTATTTTATTATTATTTCTGCTAGAAAAATCATGACTAGGATTCGTAGGTACAATGGAATGGGCAACAGAAGTAAAAAAATTATTGAATTCCGTAGTAAATTTCATTATTTTCGGTTATAACTCTTCCATCCTTACAAATACTATTTGGTAAATTATCTCTACTTCCAGCAACAATTTCTTTTCAGAATTTGCCATATATTACCCGTGTTTTTTGAAAGGTTTTGTGACACATAAGAAGCCTTTGCACGCTTCAGAGCTCTTGATACTTCGTTTCGCGGGACTTTATAATGCTGCCACGTTGCTTGACTTTTATCTTTCCTAGCTAGTTTTTCATAGTTGTCTCTGTCCCTCATAAGTTTACTAATATCACGATTAAAGGTCAAAAGCAGTCGCCCCAAACTTATTTTGAAACAATAGCTAAATGTCACAAATTTCTTCTTATTTCTCTTCCAAGTATCTTTCATAATATTTTAGGACATAAATATTGCATATTCAAGGTAAACCAAGCAGTTGCTCCTTGTAAATTTTACAATTGAGTGAGAAATACTGTCACATGATTTTCAAGAGCCATTCAGGAAATAGGATAGTCTACTATACAATTCTTTATTGGGGTGACTGCATTCTCCCTTTAATCCAAGGACAGGTGTTCTTTCTATCTTTTTTTAGTACGGGCTGGAGCATGCTTATTCAAAACTTTGGTAAATAAAGAGTACCACTTTTCCACAGCAAAATTCACATTATCGTATTCTTGAGCATGTGACCAATTAATTAAGGAAAGGTCGTGCAAAAACTCTTCCTGGTCAAAGTTTTTAAAATCTCTGTAATTAATAGTATTCTCAGAACTTTTAACAAACGTCTTTCCGATAACTGTAAAAATCAAGAAGTGATCACTGACAGATGTCGGAAATATTCCAGTTTTAGTATGCATGTTTTTATCTGATGTAAAAATTAAATCGATAATAGTACTGTTTCTTTCAGTTAGTTATGCTGCTATAATCTGTAATTAATTGGTCCAACTGATATAAGTTACTTACATCTTTCAATCAAGTGCAATTCCAATCATTCGTAGTATACTGAGCATCAAAGTTACAATTAAAATCGCCAACTAACACTAACTTTTTATCTGTATGATCAATTGTCTCAATATATTGTTCCAGCTCGTTGTAGAATGACTGCAGTGAGTCAGGTGGACGGTAGACAGTACACACCACAACTGACTTCTGATATGGTGGTTTAATTTCAATGCACAGAAACTCTATTGACAGATCGCCACTAGTATCGCATTTGAGGGTGTAATGCAGGCTGTTTTGCACATAGATTGCGACTCCACCACCATGGCGATTTCTGTCTTTCCTGTAAATACAGTAGCCATCAATGGTAATTTCACTATTGTCGATATTATCATCTAGAAACGTTTCGCTAAAACATATAACGTCAAATGGAACATTTTTGAAGAGATACCGAATTTCATCTAGTTTATTCAATAAACTACAATTTAAATGTGCAATTTTGATACCTTTCCTTCAGTCATAGGAATACACCCATCTTCTAGGCTAAAATACATACTTTCATTATCATAAATAACTGTGTTATGTTTGTCTATTTTATCATCATTTCTTATACTAAATTTCTTATTGTTCTGCATGCTCTGTTTGCCAACTTGAAAGTTACTGTTGTGATTATTACTAGTACCATCTTCCAATTTTCCACAAGAGTGATCAACAATGTTGACATTTACACATTCATGTGGTAGGTTGTGAAAGCAATTTTGTATTAATTGATGATCAAGATGGCTATGTAAATTGCTTTTTCCATATAAGCTTTCGGCACAGACACCATGGCCAGTGTCCTAACAACTACGACAGAACTTTTCCTTGTGTCCTAGCCGTCTACACAACCGGCACTGAATCGGCGAACTATAGCGATACCCTTTCACGTTATGATTATTTTCCCTGCAATTATAACATCCTCTCTGGTAACTTTCGATATGATTCTTGGGATCCTTGGAGGGACCGTTTGGTCTCTACAGGAGCCACTTAGGACTGAACTTATTCAACCTATTAAAATTGGTCCTGGTACTTCTTGTCGCGTATGTTGGCTCTAAATAACCTTGGTAATTGCCTCTTGCCCTGGAATAAAGGCTTTGAGTATATTATGCTCCGTTGATTTTGTGGCGCATCTCGTTGTCGTAAACGGATGGGGCGTCTTTCACGGTATGGCCCGCTATTGGTTGGTGCCTTTCTATGGTTATTACTGATACAGACAGGACCTATTGTTGAAAACTTAGCTTTAAGCTTATCATTTCCTATCTGACTGAGGTGTAATCCATCATAAAAAGGGATCCGTCAACTTCACCGTCACCATAAGAAAATGAAGGTATGCTGTCTATAAAATTGCAATCAGATTTTATGGCTAGTTTCTTGAGGTTGCTCTTAAGGTTTTTGATAGAGTAGTAGTGGGTATCCATCCTTGGGCATGGACCTGATATTGTCACTTTAACCGGCGAGGTATTTTTAATCTGTAGTGACGTTACAAGATCTTCATACTCACTTAAAATCTCTGGAACTGGGGTGTTATTTGCAACGTCGTTGGTTCCAATGTGAAGAATGACGTGGCTAGTGTCTTGGATTTCATGTTCATCAAAATACACCTTCAGATCACTGACCGTTGCCCCTCTCAAACAGACAACCCTCACCTGCTCACGTCGTCTTCAAAGTCACCATCTGTAAGATTGCGCAAAATCGAGTCCCCAGCAATTAGCACTTTGGGGACAGGTGGACATGAGGACTTTTGGTCTTGACTGGTTTCCGAGTCGTGATAATCACCTGAGACATTGAGCTCCGTTTCACTGGCCACATTTAACTTGTTTTGAGCCGTTAGTTCGTTAACTTGAGTCAACAAGCAGTCGATTTTTTGTACAGCTTCAATAAGTTTATCTTGTGTTGTTGTTAGATCATTTGGAAGCCTTAAACATGGTTGGCAAAACCATTTGGTTTTCGGCCCTTTTGATTGGGGCATGAGGCTAGAATTCAATAGGAGGATTTAGCCATCAGGCGACTTAATACATCTATATTTTTCACCCGGGAAAATGGCCTTTTTCCAGGGGAATTTTGGCTGAACGAGCCTATTGAATTCTAGCGGCATGGCTTGTCCAGGCCGATACCGCCAAAATGGTATGTTACCCCACAAAAGTCACAGGACACCACTCTGGCATCATATCCTTGTGGATACACGCAAAGACTACAACACTGACTAGCGCTTGCCTTTGAATCAGCTTGTACAGAGGCTTTTGAAACTGGTTGAAACGTATCATCTGTTGCCATGGTAACAGGTACAAGTTGTGAGTTCAGTACTGTCTATACCTTGAAGTTGCTTTTTTGCTCAAACCACAGTAAAGGTATCCAAGTGTAGGATAGTTCAGTTGATGTACAAATATACGGTCAGGCTAGAATGAAACGACAGTTGGCGGAGACTATTTCTTAATTCCTCGATGTTATGTATCAAAGTCACTCTTTATGATAATAATCACACCGTTACTTCTTTCTCAAAAGTAGGAAATTCCTCTTTTATCACGACTATAGCAATTTTTTTCGATTTTGCTGGATCATAGGCGTGTTTTTCGTCACTTTTCGTCACTGTGTTACAACAACGTCCTCCAAGATTCAAGATATTTGATATGGGGCGCGATCGGGCGTTTTATTTGGTATGAGGCGTGATCAATATAATTGCGTTCATTTAAGACATCGTTTTTTTTTTGGTGGGGGGGGGGATTTCTTAAATGGAAGAATTTAACCTTAATAACTGAACTACAATTGTTCTGTCAGGAAGAAAAGTCTGATTTATCTATGCTTTGTTATCCGCTAGAAAACACTAGTTTGCTTCAAATATATCTGTTAATCTTTTCAAAACTAGTAGAAGGCGGAAAGAATGCCCCCTTAAAAGTTAGTTATACACTCTGCTCTTGCATAATAACGCCTTTGCCGACAGGGGCGTCGCCAGGACATTCTGAATGGAGAGGGGGCGTACCATGTTTTGCCGACTAAAGAGAAGAATACCCCGACAGAATAAAATGACGCACGTAACAAGTGTTTAGGTCCCGGCTTCAGGGCCAAGGGCAGAAGCCCCCGGAACCCTGCGCGATTTCCAAAATTATGGGCATTAGAATGAGGTATTTAACTATCTTCAAGACTTTTAATGAGCAATGACTGGACCATTAAAATCACGATTTGAAAACTTTTTTTTATAATTTCTTACCTCGGACTAACAGCCGGTTGAGTTATTGATGCAAGGCATTGTGATGGGGGGGGGGGGGACGGATGACTGTAAGGTTTTATGTGGCTTTGAAACTGTATTATCACTCAAGCTGTCGTACAGGAAGTAGGCCTAATTATGCCAAGTAAAAGTGACTGACTGCTTGCGAAGAGCGCCGAAAAACGCTTCATTTTCAAGACAGTTTAAAAATGCAGTCTAATACAGTGCACATAGGAGGTTTTTTCTTGCACAAACTATTAGCCTTTAGTTTTAAGTACCATGTTTTGTTTGGGAAAGGGGGAGGGGCAATATGGAGGGTAAAAGCCTCCGTAGCCCCACCACTGTTTGCAGATTACTTTGAAAGCAGCTGGGTCAATCATATTAGTCGTTGCGGGCCCAGGAATTTTCATTGGAAAGCTATTCATGCTGTCGACTTCCGCCTCAGTACGGTTCGGGACTTGGATTTTCCGTCAGAAAAACCAAGCTTTTTACTGAAGTTATGAATTTTCCCCAAGTGCACCTCGAGCATAGGGAGATGTTACATTCCAAATGCTTTACTAGCTTGCAAGACATTGCACTCTTATACAAATCTGTCACTGCGGTTCTGCGTCTACCCTGCATGTGTCACGAGTGTGTAGAAACTTTGGTATCCCAAACAGGCGTGACGCCAGAATTTGTCCGATGTAGGGTGTCGAGTTGCCTGACGGAGCAACACCCAGAAGTCCCAACAGATCCAATGGGTTCCGAAAAGGTGGAGACAGTGGGTCGAGGAACTCTTGGTTAGAAAATGTACATAGAACCTCCATGACATCATATTGTGCACCATACATGTAGCCTATATAATTGGTGAACCAAGTTTAGTGGTGACTTAGTCTTACTTTTGGAAATGCGTTGCGAACAAAGCTCCCAAAATTTAGCAGTTCACTTTAAGAGTAAAATACATTGGCTGTCAGTGTGGCTGGTTCAATATCTCTCCTGCCTGATGACGGTCAAACCGTCCTCGCCACTTACCGTACTCTGCAATAAATCAAAGAACAACTACGCGCTTAAGAATTAAATTCCCGATCTTAACAGAAACTGTGTAAACTGTCTGTCGCTTTGTCTGTAGGTTACCCTTTAGAGGGGCTGTGTACTTCTTAGCTATCTGGAACGGAACTATGAAAGAAATGGAAACATCGAAACCCAAACGCGCGGAAGCGCGTCAGAATGTTTTAGGGTTTATAGAAGAACCTGCCCTCCCTGAGAGCAAAAACAGGTAAACAATCCATCCAGGGAAAGTGGGGCTTTTTCCAAGACTCCACATCAGAAAACCGATGATACGTCTAGAGATGGGCCATTGGGCCTACCTCTCCTAAATATGGAACATGATAAACGGGAAACATGGGAGACATGTGGATAGGGTCATGGGCAAGCCTTCGTGCAATCTGATGACTGGATGGGCAAGATGGGGGAAAACTGGACCACATTCATGTAGTAATTACCCTGCATAAAGTTAGCTGGGCCATCTCAGAATGGACATACCAGCAAAGGGTCTGCATGGATTATTTGTGAGTAGGCCTATAATGGGCTTTCAGTCGTGCATTAGCTTGGGCTAGAATGTACACTAGTTATAATAGGGCCCATGTGGCGGTATTATGCTGGTTTCATTTGGCAGATGGTCTTGGCTAAACCGGCTCAGCATGGAGGGGCCCGTGAAACCTCATGATGGTGCTTCAAGTTCACTGGACAACTTGCAAGCGTTCTCCCACGTGGGGCCCTCGACGGGGAATCGGTCTGTGGCCAAATCTTTATGGAGCTCAACTGGGGAATAAGTTATTTTACTTCATGGGACCAAAATTGCATAGTGGGTCAATCTTAGTAGCCGTCTATATATCGGTTTTTTTGGCCTGTTCCATAATGGACGAACCACACCATACTTGCTTAGACAGGCCGTATGGGAGTATTTGGAAAGACCTTAGGCCGCTTCGTGGGTCGGTCCGTGCTGTCCCATAGGGGGCCCGTGCTGTCCCATAGGGGCTCCGTGCGAGGATTACCTGGGTCATATTACGTGGGATAAGCGATCGGGGGCCGGCGGGTCCATAAGGTACACGTGGAAGGAATCGTAAGCATTAAGCATGTTTAGAAAATACATATTTTGCTTTTCAAAATTGATGAAGAACAATTATTCATCAAGCAGCAACAATATGCATAATTTATAATAAGGATTCATATGCCAAGCTGCCCAATAAAGAATCGAACCCATATACTTCGAAGTAGATGGCAGTGGCCTAAATCGACAAATGAATGGGCCCAAGAAATATCCATAATAGTGGTCGTCCACTAATAGCCGCGCAGTGGCTCCCGCACTGGCTTTATTGAAATCTTGGGTGCACAAATCAGTGGGTCCATATGGGTCACCCGGGTTTACCTACATGCGACATGATTCCCCGCCCCCCCCCCCTGCCGTGATCGCGACATAGCCTGCATGCTGAGAATGCTAGAACTTGACGTCGCGGTGGCCGCCACTGGCAGACAAGGTGTTGAAGAGGAAGGCATTTTTCAGCTAACCTTCATAGGAAGTCGAATATGTACTCCCCTTTTGATACTCTAACACAGGAGTGCCCAACCAGTCGATCGCGGTCTACTGGTAGACCGCGGACTGATCCCAAGTCGACCGCGATGGGTGTAGGATAATGAAAAAAAAATAGTTTTTCTATGTGTAACTGTATGACAATGTATGTTTTGTAGATCTCGGGAGGATGGCTTCTTGAAAAGTAGACCTTGGGTCAAAAAGGGTTGGGAACCCCTGCGGGTGTTAGAGTATAACACCTGCGAACAATGACAGAGATCATTCAATTTCACTACATTCATGAGCCCAATTTATGAGACCTCCGGACTGTTCATTGGTTTCAAAATATGAATATTCATTTTGCACGACGAAGCTTCAACTGCAACGGTTACTTTTACACAGTAAGTCAATGAGACTTCATTGTGTGAGCTTGAAACGGGAGAAATCATGATTAACGTTGGTCTTCTGTAACGGTATGTTAATCAGACTTGCTTTAGTCGATTTTTAGTTGGGTATTTATAATTTGTGTTTGTTCTGAATATGAATAGTTAATAGTACAGTTTTAAAGCAGTTTCACGGAGAATTCTTGCGAAACAAGAATGTTTACGAAAACATCGTTCACATAGTTTCAATTCATGAGTGATTATTAGAGCTTAGGGTACACGTTTCTTTTGTCTGATCCTTTTCAATTGATACATGATATCCAAGTAAACCTTTTATACACGTACTTATACCGTATGACTAGGATTAGGAGGAACAATGCTTTGACAGTCCGAAGGTTTTTACCGACAGTCAAGTAAGAAACACTGTCTAATGCTAATTCCCTAAGGAGTCTAAAAAGACTAGCTTGTAAGAGGAAGGTCTTACACTGACACAATGCGTAAATGACTAAAGAGAGGTGTGAGACGGCTATAATTTGTTTTAAGATTATTTTTCTTTCCGTAAACTTTCGCAATTTCCGAATAGTAAGTGCATCATCAACATGTTACATAAAATTTAACTAGCCTATTGTGATAAGCGTTGCATCGCGTTGGAAGCTGCAAATTAATTCTGAAAAAAAAAAGCGACTGGCAATGCTGCAGCATATAGACAAAATTTGTTGACATTTCTTTACAACGTAGCAGACGACATGACCCTTTTATTAAATACTAACAATACTGGCTTTAAGCATATTGTATCTTCAAGTGATATACAAACAAGTGACCTTGGCGGCAACTAGGTTGGTACAAAGGGGGAGAGATGCCGTTTTATCTCCTTCTATAAGTAGCAACTCCCTGGTCTAGGCAATCCTTTGCCTCTAGATTGGTTCCCTCGGACCGAGGCCATGGATCCCATGATAGGCCCCAAACTTTACAAGGGAAACTTTCTGGAGCCATTGTCATTTTAAGACTTAAAAGCTTTCTCTTTGATCCCCATCCATGGGTTCATGTTTTGCTTTTATATGAAATCATTTTTGGGCATTATCAAACTAGCAATAGTGACAATAATTTCACCGTATTAGGCCCCTACATAGGCATTTGAAATGTCTAACTCCTAAGAGCTTCTGTGGGCTTCGCCCCTAGACCCCACCGGGCTTCGCCCCTGGACTCCACTAGGGACCCTTAAACGGGCCCCTGGATCCCACTCCGTAGTGTTCGCGCTGTACACGCGAGCTTTGCCGCTAACGCGGCAATAACTCCCTTCTTCATACAAAATACGACCCACTGATTTAAAAATGTCTGGTGACGGCCATGAATTGATTGGTCAAACTCGGGCCAATACAGTTAGTCACACAGCCTCATTGTTAGTGCTGCTAGCATGGTGCACTAATGACATTTCCTGTTGCCTAGGCTAGGGCATACGATCAGAAGTCGGGCTCAAGTATCAGGATGGCTGAAGATTAAGTACTGTAGCCACTTTCACTGTAAATGGACCAATGGATCAACAATGGGGTGCAGAAATGTAGTAAAGGGCACTCACCCACTTGATTGCAACACACGAGGTAACTTACTGTTGAAAATCAACTATCTCGTCGTTCTCTCTAGTGATATGCCTAGCGCTGCACACAATGTCGACTTTCGTATCGACTCCAGGGCTGTAGCCTGGGCGAAATCTTTAAGAGGCCAACCATGACACACTATGTAAGCGGAGCACCAAGTGACGTGCGTATAGTTGACACCCGGTCGGGCCCATTCTTTTGTACCTGTGCATCATGGTGCCACAATAGAGGAGGGTGCTGCGGGGAGGAGGTACGTAAGGCCTGGCTTAGGTGCAAATGGTGCTGTCTTTGACATACTTCGAACTGATTATATCTTTAGAAATTGTTATTATTTAGTTTTCCTTTTTTGGCCGGTCATAAAGCAAGAGGTGCAGTCTGACAGGAGGGGACGACACCCCTAGTCGTTGAGAAATTTCGACCGTATGAAGTGGCTTCAAGTTAGATGCAAACTGGTGCTATCTTAGGAAAAGCTCGGTAACGCTTTGAACTGATTATATCTTTAGGAATACTCATTATTTGGTATATTTTTCTCTATTTTTGGTCGGATTTAATTGAAAGGAATGTTGCCCAAGGGGAGGGTGACACCGTGACCTCTTTTCTTTGAGATTTTTTCCGGGGGGGGGGGGGGGTCTTCTAGGTCTCAAATGGTGCTATCCTAATTGGTAAAGCTTTGAAATGTTCATATGACTACAAATTCTACTTTTTTTACTGACAAGGCTGGTACCCGACGGATGCTGGTCCTCCCTCTTAGTATGCAAGCGGGGAAGTCACCATCGGTTGACGCGTAGCCGTAACGTTGGCCTTGCAAGAAAATGATTGGACATAATTCCTCTCAGATCATGGGGGGAAATAGCACATTTTAGACCTTTTAATTTGTAAGCATTCTCTGTTTTTTATATTTTATCATTTATACTTTAGAAGTAAATTTAAATTTCAAAAAGAAAGGGACTTCAAGATTCGATTGCAATTAACAGTTACAAGCTCATTGAGTTTAGCGTAATCATGGCTTATTTTAAAAAGTATGCTGTGGTACGGTATGAGAAATAATACTAACTTAAAGATCTTTGACCTGCGTACACGCAGGTGTAGTCAACTTGTGTATCATGTAGGAGGAAGAGGATACATTCGTCAGGAAGAGTAACTCATATAAGGACCAGTCTACGGCGGGGGTTCAGGGCTTCCCCCGGAAACTTTAGGAAAAAATGGACCCTTACATGCAGTTTTCCGGGTTTTCGGAACTTTAAATCATAATTAGCCTAAATGAGGGCAGTGAATTTTTTCAGTATTTCAATATTTTTCCTGAAATAGGCCAAATTTCATACACGATTTAGAAATTTGCCCCTTGCCCCCACAGGCTACGGCCCTGGACTCGAAAGACCATGTAATTTTAGAAGTGGCAAGATGGCGCACTGGTGGCTTCAAAAGCCTTGCCACAAGCGCTAACAACTCCCTGGTTGTATTCAAGTCATTTTTTCTCACGTCAAGTCGCAAGTGACTTACCTTCAAGTCAACTCAAGTCGAAGTCATTTTCCTTCAAGTCAAGTCGAGTCACAAGTCAATTTTGTTCAAGTCAAGTCAAGTCACCAGTCATAATATTTAATAAAAAGTATAAAAACCTATAAACCAGATAACAGGTCCTACATACAGACTTAATACGGAGACCGGGTGGTAGGCCCAGTGGCGTAGCCAGAGGGGGGGGCCTGGGGGGCCTAGGCCCCCCACCCATCGCAAAATCCGAAAAAAAAATCGGATATGAAAAGTAAATGTCATAGGAACATTTGTATCACAATCAAAGACTAATGTAGACGACATCAGTCTTGTTTTGGACCGAATGGAACAGTTTGGGCAAAAGTGGGTGGGATGAGGGGACTGAAATATATCCGAATTCCGGTAGCCTAATTCACGTAACAGAGGCGCGCGAGGTGATGTTGAAAAACACCCACTGCCTAGTTCAGAATAAGGTTCAATGTTCCATCGCAGGCAGAATCCCTAATTGATGGCGCTCTCTTGAATCTATTTTGTTGCGGATTGCTGCAAAACCAGCAGCAAAATTTGTGTGTAAATTTGAGTAAATTTGAGTATAAACTGTGGCGGCGCAAGTGGGCCCAACAACCATCAGCGCGTTATCCACGCACAGCACTGACAACGCTCGATCACTGTAGCATGTACCCAAATATCTCCATAATTCTACAACTGTTGGCTACACTGCCTGTCACAACAGCAGAAGCCGAACGAGTTTTTTCAAAGGTGGAGCGTACCCTCACCGCGATACGAGCATCGATTGAAGAGGAACGCCTGGAGGCACTTATTCTCCTACAAGTACATCGTACTGACACCCCTGCAATTGATGAGGTGATTGACCGTTTCGCAACAACTTCTGCCAGACGCTTGAAGTTTGTCATTTAAAGTGTACCTAAAGTCTAAAATTTTAAAAATATATGTTACAAAGCTTAAAAAATGCATCCAGATGGTTCAACTCCCATCTTTCACAGGACATTTTTAAGCCGTGATATAAAATGTTGGAGCTTATTCACTCAATATAAAATGGTAGATTGCGCAATAATTTGTGATGTCATTCTTGTACTACTCAAATTACAGTCCTTGTTTTCCTTTGTTTTTTCGAAAGCCACTGCACCTTGTGCCAAAATGTGACCACTGTCTTACTATCATAGGATGACTTGGCTATATAAGCCCTCTCCCTACAACATGCTATGCAAAGGAACGGTGAATGTTTCAAGGTCATATAAACATCTTAATATTAAAAGAAAACAAAAGAAGGTACTGCGAGTTGTACAAGAAGGGCATCACAAATTATTGCGCAATGGACTATTTCAAATAAAGTGAATAAATTTCAACATTCTATATCTCAGCAGCAGAGTATGCTATGAAAACGGGAGTTGGATGCATGGAATTAATTTTCAAACCTCTAAAATATATTTTCTTGTAATTCTAGGCTTTAGGTCCACTTTAAGTAAGTATGACTATGACTGGATTTCTTCTACGATAGTCTTGAATACTATAATGTCAATCTCATTCTTTTCCACTTAGGTTGATGAAGGTCTTGACTCCTGAAAAAACCAGAGACTCCCTTTTAAGTACATAGGCCTACGTTATTTTGACCCTTTGACTCTCCCAGAGTCCTGACCCCGTGTGGGGCTACTTGGCAACAAATCATTTTAACTAGTTCCCTAGGATGACGACCGTCTTGCAAGGAGTAAGAGCCACTCTCCTGAAAGAACATTTCTCAGAATGAAAATTCCTGGCCCATGATAAATTTACAATGGTTCGATGTGGTGGCGCTCCGCTTAGATAGTCATCTCCCACTTGTACATTTTTTGCCCAGTCTCCAGCACAGGTTGTTGCCTACTTGCCTTTGTGGCAGTCTACGTGATTCCACAATCGTTTATCCCCAAACTGTCAGAAACCATTCGTGTGCTCTAGAATTCTTGTCTGCTGGGACCAGTACTGCTGGGGTCTGCTTGTCGGCGAACGGTAGTCATAGAGAACGCCCGTATAGGCTCTCCACCGAGAAGTTGGAAAACTTTTTTTCTGATAAAATATTTCTTATCATACGAAATTCCAGAAAAAGAAATGTCAATTTAGGGATAGTTTCAGCGCAGATCAAACGACCAACTCATGGTGGCGCTCCGCTTAGATAGTAAAACACCAGCCCCCCCCCCCCCTCCCTTGTCAAAAATCCTCGCTACGCCACTGGGTAGGCCTTGATAAACTTTTATCGAGAGAAGTCGCAGGATGGCCCTTTTTCTCTTTGAAAGACTTACGAAATATTTCCATACTGAAGAAAATCCATTCAACCTTTCTGTACAATCACTGGATCACTTAAGCTTAAAGCACTTGATGTAGGCTGGGCAGCTTACTATATATCGTAAATAAGAAAAGATAAGTTCTTTTGCAAATGGGATCGTTTTACATTAAGGAGGATGTTTCCCAAACATGACGTCACTCAACATTTTGCAGTTTTATGGGTACCCTAGCTGCATACATGACAAACATTTTTCCATGTGGTAATGAGTGTTCTCTAAATGTGTGTAAAAAGACCTGATGTCTTGGCATTTAACTCATCAATTATCATTGCTGGGTTCCCTATTCAGGCCCGGAATCGCAGGGGTCACACTGCATTATACAACATGATTTTACCCAAAATGTTTGCCGTTTGCGCGCTAATTTTGTTTGTCAGATGCCAGCTAGGAACTGTGTTTAACAGTGTTTCGTTGGGGTTTTGTCCTAAGGATGACCTTCAAACCCTATCAAGTCACCATCTATGCGGCGCCGGCGAGTTTGGGCTTCGTTACTATATACTGTCAACAAGTGGTACCGCCAGGAGTTGGTGAGTGGTGGGCACGACAAGTAATTTTTTAATCCCACACAAGATACCCCACAAAGTCAGTGTAAGTTGTAAATATGCGAACCTGCCATGGGTTGCACCCGCGGCGGATTTTTCCTTATCCCTCGTACAGGCGACGTCCTGGGGGAGGACTTCGCAGAAATCCCCTTTCCTTTTAGAGATTTTGGTTCGTTTAAGGTAGCTTAGATGCAAAGTGGCGCTATTTTTGGCAGATTTCAGAACTGATAATATGTTGAAAAATTCTCTATATTCAGTACCGGTAGCCTACATTTTTATTTTTGGTTGAATGTAAGGGTAGGGTGTGTTGTATGAGTGTAACGGGGAAAAATCTTTTCCATGACAAATATTCCATGTAGACTATGCACCGGGAAGCTCTCAGTTCTCAATTTCTGCCAATTAGACGGCGAGTCTTTCGCCTGGAAGTTCGTAAAAGTTTGCAATTTTCACGAGATATGTCTTCTCTTGAATTTTCCTGTTTCGCGTTCTTGCAATGCTGTGCTCCTTGGTAACCCACTTCTGCGGACACGAACAATAGGTCTAAAAGCCCTCCAGTCTGGTGAATAGTGCGAATACGTCTGACAGTCTGAGACGATATTGATAATAAGCAGTATTAAGCACAGATGAACGACTTGATTTTAAGAACAATCTTTTCTTCCGTTATTACCACGCCTCCAGGTATGTATTTGTGTTTTCTTTACGAAGTTTTGGGAGGTTTAGGGATATGCAATTTTTTCTCTAAGAAAATCATCCAGTGTGTGATTATCTTCAACACTTGTGCTTGGTGTTCTTTGCTCTTTGTTCTTATCTCTTTCAGCAGAGGCCACATTGAAATGATGTGCTGGCATAAAATGCAGGCTGTCGATGGCACCAGAACGGAAGCCGGGAACATTGCGGTCAGGCGGTGGTGTGAAATCTGACATGCCAGTTTTCCCACCCCTTTCTTCGGTAAACATGGGAAGGAGAAATCAAGACACGATTTCTTCTTACCATTATCCATCGATAATATACTTTTTGACTGTGCATATTCAATCGATTCCAGGGAAATATGAGAAGCATGCCCATCATATAATAGGACGACATGTTCTCCTTAACCGCGATTTGGCAAATACTTTGTCAGGTGATTTTCCATGTACTCAATGAAGATTTCACTGTTACTCTAGCCTGTTGCTGACATGGCAAAACCACTTCCAGTGACACTGCCATTTTTCAAAAGATCACTCATCCGTTTCCCTTTAAAGATGAAAAAGGGGGAATTGTCTGACCAGCAGCACTTCCAGCAGCTAATACAGTGGTCATGGCACCACGGTCACTGAAGAATTGAATTCACCTTCATCCCCCTTGGTGCTACAACCTTGTGGGGAGTATGTTCCACCTGAAATCCACTTTCAAGGTGTGGCTTATCTTTCAGGTCATACTTGTCCATTATGTCATTGAGCTCATTAAAATATTTGGTGATAGTCTCTTTGCTTGCGGTTTCCTTGGCCCTCCTGAGACTCAGCTTCAATGGTTTTACAACTTTAGGTTCAGGCCTTTTTTCTGGAACCTTTTCATCTAGTGTTTGGGAAACATTTTATCTTCACATTTTTTCAATCCCAGAAAGACCGCTAACCTTTTTATGTCAAATGTGGACACAGGAAAGCCCAGCTTGGCCAAATGTATGATAATTATGGTCTTTCAGTTTTTCCTCATGTTAGGAATTATGGAATTATGGAATTTTTCCCCATGGGAGGGTCAATTTTTCTACTTCCTTTGAAACAAATCTCCTCAAAGATGTTTCAGGGAAACAGCAAATCCTAGCAACTTTTCTTAGGGTTCACTTTTTTACTTCACCGCGTTAAAGGCCCTCTTCATCATCAGTCTATCGTATAAACGATACCGTTTCTTCTACATTGAAGGAAATATGTAACGAAATAAATTGAATCTAAGGTAGACTTCGCAGTGATTCTTTTCAACGAAACCAAATAACATTAAGCAATTAAATTTCATCATCTTTATGGGTCGTTTGCTAATCAAACTCTCCTGTGTCATACACAGGGGCGTCGCCAGAGTATTTATCATGGGGGGGGGGGGTGTGGTGCCGTATTTGCCGACTGAGAAGAAACAAATGCCGACTGAAATAAAAGTGTTGATAAGTGATGCAGTTAGAGCTGAGAACCGTTAGTCCAACCAGTAGTGGTCCAGCAAGGGTGGCGCCAGGATTTGCCCAACGGGAGGGGGGGGACCCGAAACAGCTACAATGCCGTCGAGTAGCTGGTGAGGGGAGATTTGAAGAAACCTATGTACTATACCATGCCACTGCGGGGGCATATATTGCATTAAATTTTGTGTAAACTAGAGGAAAATAGTTCCGTCCTCTTGAAAGTTTTTCTCGAAATAAACTGTGAAATTGTAAAGCGCGCGAAGCGCGCGAATTTTTTTGGAAAGCTTATATTAAAAAGAATCTGTACTTATTTAAAGCTTATATAGGTCTGAATTGTCCAGGCAGTTGGGCCCTATCGGGCAGACGGGCACAACTTACATTGTACTTCCCTCCTCGACTGAGTCACTAGCCGTACCGAAAGACAGGATCAAGAGAACTTTAACTTAGTTTATCGAATTGAGATGAGATTTCCGGCATTTAATTTAAACGATAAATTTTACTTAAGTTATTTGAAAAGATGGAAAGGGTTTGTTCTATATTTAGCTATTAGTAACGAAACCGAGGAAGAGAGGGCAAAGCTTACCCAAAATTTTGGGTTTTATCGCAGAAAAGACCCTTTTGAAAGGTAAAATAAGTAAATCGACCATAGGTGGCGACAAAATTTTCCCGACATGGGGACGGGTCATGCCAGCTACCCCAAGTTCCGACAGCATGTCGAAGGGGTGAGAAGGGAATATGAAGGTGCCTAACTATCCCATGCCATTGCAGAATAGCGTGTATTTTACATTACATAACTTAATATGTCAAGAGCCGAGTTGCGCACTGATGCTGCATGTTCTTTTGAGTCTGAATCGTGAAATTTCAAAGGGCGTGCATTTTTTGGTAGACTGACACACGTACACACACACACAAAAAAAAAAACATTTTATCATTAAGAACAAAAAGAAAAGCATAAAAACTGTAGGGGTTGTAGACTGTATCGGGGAATGTCGCGTAGCTAGACTTTTTTCCGTGGTGGGCAAGCACCTAAATTTTCCGATTTTTTTTTAAAGTGTGAGTATTACTGTAGGGAACGTTCTGCATTCTGCAATGTAGGTTACAAAAATACGGATTACATGTAACACACACCAGCTTGCACATAAGTGACATTATGCAAAATGTGCTCTAGCCTCCAGGGCATATTTTGCGTAATGTTTTAATACTTCAAGAACCGAGTTGTGCACTGATAGTGTTCTTTTGAATTTGAATCGTGTAACTGCAAAGCGCGAAGCGCGCGAAAATTTTTGGTCAGGCTTACACAAAAACCATATGTAATCATAAAAAAAAAATGTAGGGGTTGTATCGGGGATAACATACATACCTGGCCTACCCCATGAAGTAGCCAAACTTTGCTCCGTGAGACGCTCACCAACTGACCGTACGCATGACACACACAAAGAACAGCAACTAGGCTTTGCGATATGGGAGTGAAATTTACGACCTCTACATAAACTGTGTACTGTCTACAACGGTTACTTGGTAAGGTGGACAGGACTGCTATCTAGCTATGTGGAGTGGAATTAATGAAGAAACTGTTTTGACATTACAGCGCCCGTAGCGCGTCGAAAAATTTGGGTTCTGATTACAGAAATTGTCCTCTTCCTTTCACTTTTTTTCTTCTTTCTTTTCCTATCTTTCCTTCATTTTGCTGACTGGTGCAGAATTTACCGACTCAGTGCCAGAACTTAGGCCTACCACATGAACGATGGACTCCTTTAGTAGTGTTGTGTTCCACAACAAGTTTAGTTGTGAAAATCTGCCTTTGAGACGCCCTCTTTTACTGTACTTCCCGTAACTAAAGTAATAGCAATCTGTGCTTAAACTCCGGCTTGAAAAAATAGGTCACGGAAGAACGTGCCGGCGTTCTTTTAGATTCGGGCAGAATGTTATGTTCTTTTAGATTCGGGTAGAATTTTATGTTCTTTTAAATTCGGGCAAAATTTAATGGCTTTGGCTCGAAGGAGTACTGCCGCGTGGGTTCAAAGTGACACACTTGTTAACTTTTCTTTTGTTTGGGCAAAAAGTTTACTTTGAACCATGCCGCCTTACGTAGGTCTTACTTTTTTGCATGCCCTTGGTAGAAGGCATTACTGTTAGTATTTGTACCTTTATGTTTTGCTTTGTTTACGAATATTGGGTAATTTTGCTGACTCGAGCATTGGGCGAGGAGGCAAAATCCTTTAAAAGGGGAATGATTTCTCACCATCGGGGAGAAAGAGTTTGGAAATCACTTCGGTATCTAGACAGGGCTGGTAGCCTTAGAAGAGCTAGAGTTCAGAGACCTTGTCTCAGAAACAGGATTGGAACTTTGTGAATTTGTCAGTTTGAAACTTGTGTTATTTCCGAGGGAAAGCAAGGGCGCTAGTTCGTGTTGTGACTAATCAGGGGCGGATCTAGGGGGGGCCGACCCGGCCCCGGCACCCCCTTTTTGAAAATGCAAAAAAAAAAAAAAAAAATGAAAGGCAAAAAAGAGAAAAAAAAAAGAGAAAAAAAAACGGAAGTGAGAAGAGATAGAAAGAAGGACGGAGAGTGGAATGATAGAGAATGAAGCTGCAATTAGGAACCTCGAAGTAAGGGAGTCATAGCGCACAGCAGATCAGTTTGAACGTCGATTGGGACGTTTACACACATGCTGGTCTTACTAAACATGATTGGATACAATCAATACGATACAGTACCGATACAATGCCATCAGCCAATCGAAAAATACCTTACGAGACAGTGCGCATCAGTTGGGATGGGGTGCTATCAAGCCTGGCAAGTGCCATGTTCGGCCATCTGGGATGTATTAAAACCTCAAATTTTCTTGGAACGCTCCACGCCAACCTATGATGGCGCTCCGCTTAGATAGTAAACGCAATGGCGTACACAAGTGGAAGGCAATATTTTAAAACAAATTTTACTTCAAAAGGTAGCATATGTGGCACCAGATTGCATGTTAGGACACCTAATTTTTCAAAAATTTTCAAAGGGGAGGGGGACACTCCCTCCCCTTAGACCCCTCCCCCAGGCCGGCGATCACACAACATACTGCATCCCCCCCCCCCCCGCGAGAGAAATCCTGGGTACGCCACTGAGTAAACGGGATTCAAAATTGCAACCCTTGGACCAAAAGTCACAGCCAGCTGAGCTGATCCGTCCTCACAGAAATGTGTAATAAAATAAAACCAAACTTTACATTTTGTTCACAAAAATTGCACTTCTTGATGGCTGCTATCAAGCCTGGCAAGTGCCATTTCCGGTGATCTGGGATGTATTCAAATCTCAAATTTTCTTGGTACGCTCCGCCCCAACTCATGGTGGCGCTCCGCTTAGCTAGTAAACTTGAGCCCCGCCTCCAAACAAAAAATCCTAGCTACGCCACTGCATGAGAATTAAAATGGAAAATCATGGGAATCACAAGGCCTTAAAAGTGTCTTTCCCGGCTATCTGGGATGTGTTTTTATTCAAATTTCCTGGTATGCTACGCATTGGCAGCGGTAGCGGGGGAACGGGGGGGGGGGAGGACACGTCCCTCCCTAAAATTTTCAGTGAGGGGAGCTCCCTCCATAAATAAATTCCTAAGGAGAAAAATGAGGAATTATAAATTAAGTAAAAATCAGAAACCAACAAGTATAACCATAATCAATGACAAAACTAAATGGCCAAATGCTGTTCTGTCAGTTAATAAATCCCTCGATTTTTCTCTGAAGGACGTTAAGATTGGCCTACAGTGCACGTCACCAACAAAATTTTATTTAGAAATATAGTGGTCGGAAACATTACAATTTGGTCATTCAGTTTTGATACTATGTAAGGCCTACAATAATACCATCATTACACTGCCTGGACGTACCCCCAAAACAATGACAGGGCTGCCAAGTCTCGTGCATTTTCTGGGTGATTTTCACTTTCTCACGGAGTCCACACAAAACAAGAAATTAGGCAGAGGGGAACATGCACGTGATAAAACGTACTGTACATTTACGCCCACATGTTATTGCAAGGTACCTGGGTCCTGGCTTCAAGTCGAACTAAGATATGGGTCACAAATTTCTCAAGGAAGTCCCTCAATATTCACCAAGTTAGAACATGACTACTAAATATCTGATCAGAAACCTTGAACAGGATGCATTGTAGTAAGGCACTGTGCCTATGATAACTGTCTTCTGTTAATAACTTGTGGAAAAATTAATGTGTTGAGAGTTGAGACATGAAATTATATGAAGCAGAAAATGCAAAAATAAGATATGGAAAGTGCTATCTCCGGCGATCTGGGAGGTCTATTTTGTCAAAAATTTTCTTGTACGCCCCGCGCCAACTGATGGTGGCGCTCCGCTTAGATGGTATAGTACCGTCAATCACAGGTCGAACAACTTCGCCCCCCCCCCCCTTTTCAAAAATCCTGGATCCGCCCCTGTGACTTATTGAATTCGAGTACAAGTATCACTGTCCGTTTAAACTTAGCTAAATCGTGTTAGATTCTCGTAAAACTTTTACCATCTTTTGCCAGCGGATTTCCTTAATAAACTGTGTATTCTTTTACTTAAACCGCTCGTCCTCGTGTGTTTTCTGTGTACATTTTCGTGTCTATTTATTGAATTCTTTCTTCGGGGAGAGAACACAACAGTATACAATGATATTGAAAAGCCCTATGTAGCTTTTTTTGCCGACAGAATATGTTTTAAGTTTCAAAAAGTGTTGCTTACGGTCTTTGAAAATATTGTGATAAACGTTGTCTACAAAAATGCATTCCAATCTCCTTTCTTCCGTCTGAACCAGCCCCTTTCTCTTGCCCTGCTTTGTCCCTCCCTCCCCCGCCTGTTCTTTTCTCTGTTCGCTCGGTCTTACACTTCCCTTCCTCTTGTTTCTCTTTTTTCTCTTTCTTCTTCCCTCTAACTTTCCTTCGTTTGCACTTTTCCCTCTTTTCTTCATTTTGCCGAGTAGTGCAGGATTTTGCCGACCGCGTGGATGATGGGAACTTTGTCACACCCACACACCCCCAGGGGCGCGCGGAGACTCAAACATCATGGAGATTGAGGGGTTACATCCCCCACTTTCAAAGCATTCCCCCGTTGACTTTGTGTTTTTCACAGTAAATTTTTTGAAAGATCGTCAACCCCCCCCCCCCCCACTGTTGAGAAGAAATCTCCTCTCCAGCTGCATGCTGCATATGTTGGTCCTAGAAATTGTAACTATGTTTATAACATGAATGGTAGTATTCTGAGTGATGTGACTTTTGAGAAGGATCTGGGTGTAGTTATTACAGGCGATTTAAAGCCATCTATGTGTGCAGCTGCCGCTGCTGCTAAGGCTAATAGGATGCTTGGATTGATCAAGAGGAATTTCAGTAGTTTTAGTAAAGAAATTGTACTAAATCTGTATAAGCAGTTGGTAAGCCGACCTCACCTCGACTATGCAGCCCAGGCTTGCAGGGGAGTCCCTTCTATGATAAGGACATGTTTCTTTTAGAGCAGGTTCAGAGGAGAGCCACTCGCCTTATACCCGAGGTGAAACACCTACCTTATCATGTTAGACTTAAGCATCTTGGGCTTACCACCCTGGAGTTGAGAAGGATTGGGGGGGGGGGAGGGACATGCTTCAGTTGTACAAATTTCTCTCTGAAAGGAATCCTTTAATTGTCATCTTGCAATTATTTAAAGGTTCAAAGTAATTCTCGGGTTCGAGGCCATTGTAAGAAGCTAGTTAAGTGTTTTGAGAGGCTTGACATCAAAGTTCAGCTTCTCTCATAGAGTTAATGAGTGGAATAGTCTGTCTGAGTGGGTATAGTTAACTCCACATCGGTGCACTTTAGACTGCTTTAAGGTTAACATCGACAAGTTCTTCCATAACTATGGTAGAATCTAGTTGGGCTGGGCTCGTTTGGTGTTGGTTGGTTGTTTGTTTTCAGTTAAGGTTGTATGGACTTCAGGGCATCTTATGGGGCCTTATTAGCCCTCCTTTGCCCTTTAACCTGTTATGTTATGTTATGCACACCAGGCTAGACTAGTCCGCAGTCGGCTGACCTAGTATTTGGGAAGCTTTGGGGCTTCCCATACTAGTTCAGGGAACAAAGTGTACGTGAGAACTAGGCCTAGGTATCCTAGACTAGGCTAGACCAGCGCTTCCAAGAGCTCTTAACTCGAGGACCACTGACGCTCAGAATTTTTCTGAGGCCCACCTTACAAAAAGTTTATTCTTTTTTCTTATTTTTTTTTATGGCGGATCTCGCGGCCCACCTGGCCCACCTGGCCCACCAGCGGGCCGCGGTTGAGAAGCCTGCGCTGGGCTAGGTCATAGTGATTTCATCCCTTTATGTTTTTTCACCTGTTTTTTTTTTCACCTGTTTTTCACCTGTTTTCACCTGTGTGCCACCTGACTAAGCAGGTGGCTGACGGGGAAGGGAGTCAAAGACTCATATAATCCCCCATTAGTCGCCCCAAACAGTCTTTGGTGAGGAAGGACTTAAAGGGGAATTTCCATCATCCCAGATAGTTCCAATTCTCCCAACTATGCAACTTCTAGCTCCTCCCACAACTTAACTATTATGAAGCTCCTCCGTGTGCAGGAGCATATGTGAGCTACTCTGCATCTTTCAAATTTTCAAACTTTGATGTCAATCAAAGAGCAGTCACCAACTGAGAATTTTGATACCCCCACACTCAAAATATACTTTGGGGTGATGACTGTCTGTCTTTAAATGTATTGATGGATGTGCAGTCAACAGCTTCAGATGGCAAGTGATTCCAAGCATTGATGACCCTTTGTGTAAAGAAGTACTTCCTAGTATTCAGACTACAGTGGCCCTTAGATATCATGTGGCTGTGCCCTCTGGTAAATCCAAACCTCATTTCAAAGAGACTTGCGGGCTCTACTTCCTCAAACCTCTATGTGTTCATCCATTTCTCTTTCGATTATTAATCAAACAAAATAAGGCAAAGACACTGAGAAGTTTAACGAGACATAAACCCGAAATTGTTTTGCCAATTAATCCTCCAAATTGTTAAAAAATTGAGGATAAATTTGTGAAACTCCAAAATCACGCCAAACACGCACCCTTACTATACTAAAAAGTCGGTAAGTTTTGGGGAAACGTAAACAAAGTTGAGTGACCTTTTAATCTAGGCTATGCATATACACATTGTAGTCTGTACACATACGAAAGTATACACGATACAAGTTACAACGAAAGGAGAGGCATCATGTGAAGGTAATTTCAGGTAATTTTAGGTAGTAGCATTCAAAAATGCTTGCAGTACATGCAACAATGCTTGCAGTACATACAGTCATAGCGACTAAAATGTGTCTGAAAAAGTATAATTTGGTTAGAACGTACCTGAAATGGATTCATAATCGTGAAAAACGTTATGTGGGTAGGCCTAGGCCCGTTAGGCCTAACTTAGGTTCAGGAAGGTTAGGCTCACTCCACTAACTTTGCCACAGTAATACTCCCTGTAATTTTTCAAGATGGGCCAATTTCGGGGTCTGTACATAGACCCTTTTCCAAATAGCGGTACTAATTTAGAATCCGTGCCCGGAAGTGACGTAAATTACAACTTAAAACTTACAAAATATCAGTGACAAGTTAAGTTCTAAAAGAACCAACAGCAACGTGACAAGACAAGCTGTTCAACAGAAAGCAACAGTGGGATTTGAACGCTGCACATTGCAAGAATACGAACGCGGTATATCTCAGTATAGTGATCCTATGCCCTAACCGATAGCGCTGCGAGCCGAGCTGCTGGCAAAGGGTTTTAAATATTATAACTACTTACAGATGTATACGTAGGCTATATACATGTATACGTATTCTATACGTATATCCCTACGGGTATAACCCTAACCTTATCTCTATGCGTACCATATGTATAACCCTATCCCTATCCGTATGGGTACCCTATCCGTATGCCTACTATGTATATTTTTTTTTCCAAATAGCGGTACTAATTTAGAATCCGTGCCCGGAAGTGACGTAAATTACAACTTAAAACTTACAAAATATCAGTGACAAGTTAAGTTCTAAAAGAACCAACAGCAACGTGACAAGACAAGCTGTTCAACAGAAAGCAACAGTGGGATTTGAACGCTGCACATTGCAAGAATACGAACGCGGTATATCTCAGTATAGTGATCCTATGCCCTAACCGATAGCGCTGCGAGTCGAGCTGCCGGCAAAGGGTTTTAAATATTATAACTACTTACAGATGTATACGTAGGCTATATACATGTATACGTATTCTATACGTATATCCCTACGGGTATAACCCTAACCTTATCTCTATGCGTACCATATGTATAACCCTATCCCTATCCGTATGCGTACCCTATCCGTATGCCTACTATGTATATAACCCTATCCCTATGCGTATGCGTACCCTATCCGTATGCCTACTAACGTATATAACCCTAACCCTATACCTAACCCTAACCCTATACCTAACCCTAACCCTATACCTAACCCTAACCCTATACCTATGCGTATCACGTACGTCACTTCCGGGCACGGATTCTAAATTAGAGCCCAAATAGCAATTACAAAGGATTGTGGGATTGGATTTTGGTGTGCGTGGTTTTTGGCACAGTAGAATGCCATTAAGAAAAACACCCCACTTCAAAAGTGTATCCCACAATCGTTTGTGACTGCTAGGATAGGCCTATGGAAATGCGTCTATAGGCCTATTCCCAGTGAAGAAGTATGATACTATAGGTGAATGAGGGTGGGCACAAATGCAGAATACATGCACAGGGTACGCGGTCATTTCGCCCCCTTGCCAGTTCGCCCCCAACCAGTTCGCCGGGCAGTTGTTTCGCCCCTTTGCCAGTTCGCCCCAATGTGGAAGTTGTTTCGCCCCCGAGTACCTACCAAGTACCAGTTCGCCCCCTCGATTTTACTAACACAAACTGTTAGTTGTT
This sequence comes from Holothuria leucospilota, assembly GCA_029531755.1. Classification (NCBI taxonomy): domain Eukaryota; kingdom Metazoa; phylum Echinodermata; class Holothuroidea; order Aspidochirotida; family Holothuriidae; genus Holothuria; species Holothuria leucospilota. The sequence continues at coordinate 74,259,210 of CM055963.1, read as the reverse complement.
GTAAAAAAAAATCAAATACAATTAATTTTCTTTTTCGATGATATCTTTTTACGACAGCAGCAGCAAAATGGCATGAAATGTGGAAACGAAAGTGATGAGGGACTCACTTGAACTGTAATACCACTTTACCTACATGAGGCCAGCTCATCACATCTTTGTGCTAGTTGAAGTCTAGTGGTTTCTTAGTGTTAAGTTTTGTTAAGTTCGTGATTACATTTCCACCTTACTTAAATACACTTGTCATGAGATAGGTATATTGGAAAACTGTTTTTTTAAATATATTTTAAGAATTGCATGGAATTATATTTGGTAAAATGCCTTCAAAAACTAGCACACGCAGAATATATACTGTTCCATACTCGCTCACATGTGCAATCAACTAAGAACAACCAATCAGCTAGGTATCATGTGCGCTGTATTCTCTGCCACGTCCAAAGTGAATTAGGCACTACAACTCTTTTCTGCTAATTTTCTTGTGTAATTTTCGATATTTGCATCAAAGAATTTATGCAACATAAAGGAAGAAAAGGCAGAAAAATGCTGAAAATAACAAAGGTTTATTGTCAGTAAATTAGGGGGCGAACTGGTCAGCACTTGGGGGCGAACTGGTAAGTCTTTGGGGGTGAACTGGTCATCGCTTGGGGGCGAACTGGTTTTTTTTGGGGCGAACTGGTTTTTTGGGGGCGAACTGGTTGGGGGCGAACTTGCAAGGGGGCAAAATACTTATCATAGGCCAGTAATTTCTATGGCATCTTCAAGTTACGCAATTTTGTATGCACGTTTGATTTCTCACGCGCTCACAGCTGGAAAGCAACCAGCAGGTTCGCTCTCCATGTTCGCAAAAGCTTGCGTCAAGTATTTCGGCGGATAAAAATAAAAATGTGTACTGCGCGAGTACGGAACGTGTTGAAAAAGTGCACGCACGCTAACCTTTATAAACGATGAAATTTTCTGTGACGCGGTCTAAGTATCGTACGCAGATTCCGATTTAGAACGGCGCGCATACCAAATTTACACTTCTACCCCGATATTTGCGTTTCCATGAAGAGTCGATCATTTTTCGTAACAGTTTAGGTATAGTAGTTTGGTATCTATGCTAAAGACCTATAATATCTTTGATGTGTAGAACCTATATATATGGATCAGTGGGACAATGTTGGACTGAGGGCTTCTGCGCGCGTATTAACTATACCCAATATGCGTCCTTTTGTTGCACAAAAAGAACGCTTTCAGTGCGCTATAGAAAGGTTTCAGAACGTCATGTGACACGTCTCTTTGGTTTTGAAGGGCACGCCGGCGTTCATTGTGTTGAGTATTACCAATGGTTATGTCTTGCGTGTGTGCTGCAGGTTCTTTTAGTATGCGTGTGTTTTGCTCTTCAGTGCCTGAGACGCCCACTCGTGTGGCCGCGTCACATAAAATCCCTACTGAAAATCTGTGCACATAATATCATGTGAATACTAGCGCTCGTTAGCAAGTGCATCATTAGGCAGTACCATACAGGCAGGCCTATACTGTTACTGTTCATTTATGTTGCTATCATCACTGTTATTAGAAGCCATCGCGTACCAAGGCTCTGTTTAGTGTGCAGTCACACGCCTTATATTAAACTAAAAATACTGGACAACTCGTAAAGGTCGCGTTGGTATCTTACACGCTTACTGCGGGGAAGCAAGTCCTGCATTTGTTTCTTTTAACACGCGCTAGGGTGCGCGTCAAGTATATTTAAGATTGATACACAGAGAAATGTATTCTGTTTGTATACCTAGAGTAGGCCCACAAAGCTATTATTTAGTTCTGACTCATGACCTCTGTTTCCGGGCTGGGTGAGACATATTTTCCCACCCTCGGGTACATTCTCACCAAGTTCGAAGAGAATCGGTCCAGTCGTTTGGTAGTAGTTTTCAAAATAAGATGTAAATTTGACCTTCTGTCACGTGACCTTAGACCTTGGTTACTATGGCAACCATATACTTCATTAGTAGTAGATACGTTTAATGTGTGTGAAGTTTCAAGTAAGTTTACTTATTTTATTTTTATTTAAACTTTGAAACAGGGTTGAGAAACTCGGTTAGCTAAAGAGGCAATCTAACCCGAGGCCCTGATTACAAACATGCAAAAGTAAGAAGTAGAAAGTAAAGATGTAAAACATATAGAAGTTCACAAAAATTAAAAAGGAGATAAAAATAAATCAAGATCAAACATATAAAATGATGTAAAGCATAAGATAGAAAAATGAAACAAATTATAAACATAATTCAAACCAAAAGTAAAATAAAATAAAAGGGATTAAATGATTTCATGAATGAGACGTTTAAAACAACTCAGAGTTTTAGCATCCCTACATTCTGATGTGAGTAGTACATTCCAGTCCCTTGCAGCCAGATAGGAAAATCGTCTTTTGTGATATTCTGTTTTACCACCTTTTATAAAGAGACCGTTTGAGGTTGCGGATCTTAGACTATGTGAATGTGTATCTCTTGTGAACTGGAAAAGCTCTCTCAAATAATCAGGTGCCAGAGCCGCATTCAGGCATTTGTATAAGATTGTTAATCGCTTTTCTTGAATACGTCTGTCCATTGTTTGCCATTTCAATGCGTCAAGAAAATGATGAGAATTTTGCAGGGTGTGTACATCATTAAAAATTGCCTTCGCTGCTTGTTTCTGTAGACAAATTACTTTTTCCATGTTTCCCTTACTACAGTTACCCCATATAGCACTACAATAATCCAAAATTGGTAGGATGTAACCTGTATAGTATAGTATACATGTATCTTTATCAATAAAAGGCTTAATTCTCCTTAACAGAGCTATCCTGCTACTGATCAATGAATAAATATAATTAATGTGAGAATTCTGTGATAGCGTTGGATCTATATATACACCCAGAAGTTTTCCAGATTCATTATTTTCAAGTAAACAACCATTTACCTCAACAGGTAGTGTTCCATTTTCTATGAACTTTGACAGCCTCTGGTGTGATCCTAGCAACATGGTTTTAGTTTTATGGGTGTTCATAACCATTTTGTTCACCTCACACCATTTACTTATAGCACACATGTCAGCTGTTAATTTTTAATTGATATCATTAATATTTCAACCCATTACGTAAAAGGTGGTATCATCAACATGTCGTACATGCAATGTCTTAGCGAGAGACCCATATCATTAATGTATATCAAAAATAACAATGGTCCTAGAATCGAACCCTGTGGTACTCCACATACAACCTTCTGGGGATTTGAGAAAACGCCATTTATTTGACAGTGTTGGGTTCTCACTGACATATATGACCGAAACCACTGTAAGGAACTTCCTGATATACCATAAATATGTAGCTTTTGAATCAACACATCATGGTTAACTAGGTCGAAAGCCTTTCTCAAATCCAGGAAAACAGTACTCACACAGAACCCTGAATCAATTGCTTCCATCCATTTATCCGTAATTTTTAGAAGGGCAGTCTCACAGGAATGTCTTTACCTAAATCCTGACTGGGCCACTTTAAGCAGATTAAATTCATTCAAATAACTAAATAATGCCTCATGCACATGTTTCTCTAAAATTTTTGATAGTACTGGTAATATGGATATCGGTCGATAGTCTGAAACATCAAGAGCAGATCCACTTTTAAAAATTGGTGTAACTCTAGCTTGTTTCCAACTTTTAGGGAAAACCTTATATTCGATACTTAAATTTATGATACTTGTTATACTCGCAGCAATAACATCCGCACTACTCTTCAAAAGGCGAGCACTGATCTTATCAAGACCCGTTGCTTTAGTTGAGTCCAGCGATTTTAAGAACTTCAATACAAAATGTTGCGAGATTTCCGGGATGTCAAAGAATTTTTCATTTGGTACATTCTTAGAAACGTATTGCTGCAATGCAGTTAAATCAAGGTCATGGAAGACATTATTAGGTGATACGTACTGAGCCGAAACCGATGTAAAGAAGTCATTGAAAGCATTTGCAACCTCCTCGGTGCCTTCAATTTCCTTTCCTTGTACTATTACAAGGTTTGGTACAGTGGCGCCTGCAGGCTTTGGTGATTGGGGGGGGGGGGGGGCACAACAGATGATGTCGTAATGACACTTCAGTTAACCTCCCAAGTGTGCGCAAAATGCGTTTTTTCGTGTGCTCGCTGCTTTTCGTATACACAGTGGGGATCCTTCCTTTGTCAGGTGTCACTGCACTATGGTGCCGTTCTAGGGGAGGGGGTGTCCCCCTCCCCTTTTGAGAAATTTTTGTTTATTTAAAGTTGCTTAGATGCAAAATGGTGCTATCTTTTGGAATATTTTTGGAGCTGACCATATATAGCTGGAAAATGTCCATAATAGTGAATTCTAATTTTTGGTTAGGTGAAAAAGGAGAGCATGTTGTCTCAAAGAAGAATACGTTGTCAACAAACCCGCTGAAGACTCCCTTTTGGCTACTTTACCGCCTTCTATTGGCACAGTTTTTACCCAAAAATACGTGCGTTGAGTCCACAGAAACATTGTTGGACTAAACGAAATTTTTCCTCCCCTTCATTGTGCATTATAAAAAGACATCTAAGGCTGGCAGATACCTGTGTAGGGCCTTCCGGAAGCTCTGGATAAAGTACATAAAATGGAGCAATGACATAATGATTATTACTTGACATCCAAATAATAATATAGAGTAGAGCACTTTATAACTATCGTATTTTTACTAATTTTGAACGAAAATCCAGATGAACAGCTTCCAGCAATGAGGAACGGGCGGGAGGGAGAGTATTGGTGCAGGAAAGTGATATTAGACCTCCCTGATGGATATAGCAAAAGGGGTGAAGGACTAACAGAGGCGTTTTCAGAATGCTTTTTTTTTCGTGATTAAAAATCACCATCTATCAAGGGCGTAGCAAGAAATTTTTCAAGGGTCAAGTGGGGGGGGGGGGACGAAGCCATAGACAGACTCTCAGCGCTTTGCGCCACCATGAGTTGGCGCAAAGCGCAAGAAAATTTTGGCCCAAAATGCCTCCCAGATCGCTGGAAATGGCACTTCTCAAGCCCATTTTACCGCATATAAATAGGGGAAACACTAGCAATAATGTAAAAAAAAAAACATTAAAAATACCAAAAATATGCTCAAGGGGGGGGGGGGGCGGCTGCCACCTTCACCCCCTTGGCTACGTGTCTGTCATCCATACCGATAATGGCTGCGCGCAAAGCGCTCGGTAAAATTTTTTGGAAAATGTATAACGGCAAATACGCAGTTTCAACTTTCCAAATCATGCTACAACAACTTAGATTGAAAGATCGCATACTGATGCTAGGACCCTACAGATGTTGTGATTATGGTTCCATGTATTATTACCTTAATAATGATCATGAGATGGAGTGCAAACAGTAAAGCATGCGTGCAAAGCGCGAGGAATTTTTCATTAAATGAGATTTCCATGACAAAACTTTCATTCAGAATCTGCATCGAAACACTTTCAATTGCCTAACAAACCTACATACCACTCAAAAAGCCAGTCTTTAACCTGTTAATTCGTGAACAGCTTTCAACTTTTGCTGCTGTGCTTCTCCGGGAGTTGCTATCAGAAGATATTGATAATAAGAACACAGTAGTAAGGTTTGAAGCGCGCGGAGCGCGCGAAATTTTTGATAGATTGCGAAGGATTTGCAAAAATTCTGATAGTTTGAGAAACAATTGTGACAGAAAATGATTAAATAGATCTATCCGCTCTCGGTTGAAGCACACCCCACCCTACCCCCTACAGAAATCTATAGCTTAATCGCCTTTTGGGATCATTTTAAAATTTTCAAAAAATTTTCATGGGGGGGGGGCACGCGCCCCCCATGCCCCCGTGCGGGCGCCACTGGTTTGGTGAGTGGGATGTTGGATGGGATGGGATGTGGGTGGGTGAGTGGGTTGTTTTCTTTTGAAATTATACTAAAAATACTAAAAATTGTGATTTTTCACAAAATTTGACCTTCACTTCCGAGGGTCTGGGAAACAAAAGCTTTGACACTGGGGTACCTTAATCCCACCAAGTTTGAAGAGAGTCGGTCCAGCCATTGAGTAGCAGTAACAAAATAAGAAAATGTACATTTGACCTTCTGTCACGTGACCTTTGACCTTGGTTGCCATAACATCCATATATTTGTATGGCACCAGCACTAGACACATTTATTACATGTGTGTAGTCAGTGGCGTAGCCAGGGGGGACGGGGGGCGAGTTGCCCCCTCTGAAAAAATCTTGGGGAAAATTTTGAAAGTGAATATATGGTGAAATTTGCGCATGATCTGGTAAAATTTTTAAATTTCTCAACCAGTACACTTTACTTATTTAAAAGTATATGCCACACTGGCACAACCAGTCCTCATTAAGGTTTTCACAGATGGAATGATGACACCATGCTTATAGTTGTACTACTTTTGTTTTACCATCTGTTCTATACAGCTTGAGATCTCTGGACCTCTGACAAGGGACTCTGTCCTTTTACTGTATACTTCCAATGTTTCTTGATAATTAAAGCAGCAGCATTGTGGTATATGCAGTTTGTTAGAATGGGTCAGTGGTCAACTGCTATACTCTGCTACAAAGGCAAGTCCTCGTAAAATTTGGACTGATTGTGGTGGTGAACTGATGAAGGGAAAGGTGTACCAGGGTTCACTTAATTACTGTACTTCACCCATTGTGATTCTGATCTACCAGTAGGACTCAAGAAAAATTCACCAAGACCTGAAGACAAGCAAGAGAAAAAAGCTTCCTAAAAAAATAGGAATTCTTGGTGATGTATTCAGTTTACATTAAGCACCAAATGTGGCACCATTTTGCATCTATAGCCCACCTTATATGAGCAAAAATTTTCCAAAGGGGGAGGTGGACACCCCCCCTTAGACCCCTCCCCCAGGATGGCGATCAGTCACATCAGCCAGGTCAGAGGAAAGCACCCGGACAAAATTTGGACCTGCGGAGAACACTGATTATTAGGAAGCAGATCACTAATTGGGCAAAATCTCAGTGCCTTTGCCCCCCCCCTGACAATTGTCAGGGGGCAAAGGCACCAAGATTTCAGGTTTTTTAAAAAACCTGGCTACGTACGCCACTGTGTGTAGTTTCATTTGAGTGGGATGTTCCTTTTTGAAAAATAAACTAAAAAAAGTGATTTTTGAATTTTTACCAAATTTGACCTTTGACCTTCACTTTCAGAGGGTCTGTGAGACACAAGTTTCCACCCTGGGGTATCATCCCCACCAAGTTTGAAAAGAGTCAGTCTGGCCCACAATGAGTTTTTGACACCCTTTTTTTTGCTTAAATATAGGTAAAAAGTTGGTATTTTCCCTTCCATCTAACCTTTGACCTTGATTGCCATGGCAACTGCATATTTTTGTAGATAAGTTTACTATGTATGTGAAATTTCATGTCAATGGGATGTTCCCTCTTGGAGTTATTGTAAAAAAAGTGATTTTCACATAATCTGACCTTTGACCAATTGACCTTTACTTCCGGAAGTCATTTTTGTACCGGGGTTCCACCTAGGGCATCTTCCCACCAAGTTTGAAGAAAATCGGCTTCACCGTTTAAGAGATATTAACAAAACAAAATTGGACACACACACACCCACCCACACACACACACGGACACGTTTTGACCCCTCCTTCAGTTATGGACTTCTGGTCACCCTGGGGTACCTCACCACGGGTTAGCCCCTTAGACTAGTGACTTGGGAATATTAACTGTTACCATGGCAACCGTTGCTTTTTTAGCTGGTATTGTCGTATATAGCCCAACAGGCCAAGTGGCTACAATATCCCATCCTCACGGAATGATGAGATAAAAATGAATTGAGTATCCTCCAGAGATAAACTGTAATTGCAGAAGTAGCTAACCATGCAGTTTGACTATAGGCATATACTGTCTAACTTGCCACTTTGCAAGGTGGCAACTGCCCTGTGTTCTGATGTTCCCTTGTTCCGATGCCTCTGTGCAGCACCTTTGCAGTTAGTTAATGAGGTTAGGGTTTGTGGTTAGATTAGGGTCATGATCAGGGATAAGGTTAAAACAAGCCAAAATTATCTTAACATCATTGTAAAATGAAAGTATAATGTAGATCTGACTGATCATGGGACATTAAAGCCATATGTCTGACTGTATATAACAGCTAGGAAGAAGGAAATTAGAGGTGTCAGTTGGAGTGTAACCACCCAGGTATTTATTGCATTGCAATTTATTTAAACAGTACAGAAAAATTACTGTTAAATTAAACAAAAGGTTCCCCAGGTGCAAAATACTGTGGGGCATATGCACAGTTTATTAAGACTATGGATTTATCTATGTGGGATTACAACATCATGAGCAAGCCCCCCCCCCCGTCCCCCCATCACAAACCACTTGCAGTGCCACTTGAGGGCTAAGCAACATTCAGCGACAGGGTTTTAACATTCTCAAGGTGACTTTGGACGTTTAATGCCAAAAACAAATCTTAATACTTAAGGGGCAGGGGAGACACAGCTCCTCCCCCACTCACCTCCCATCACAAACCACTTGCAATACCAATGTAGGGCTGAGCCATTCAACTACAGTTTTAACATTTTTCAAGGTGACTTTGGACCTTTTAAGCTAAAAACGAATGTTCATACTGACAATCATTAGGGGGGAGCGGGGAGGGGGAGCGGGGAGGGGGAGCGGGGAGGGGGAGGGGGAGCGGGAGCAGGGAGGGGAGCGGGGGAGGGGGAGCTGCAGTCTCCCTAGCCCCACTATCCCATTCTGACAACTCTGCTGAGAGAAAACTGATGTGTCATGTTGATACTAGCTTTAATGAATGTTACCTTTAGTAGACACTGTACAGCAAGTTATGTAGAGGTACACAATCAAATGCATGCACATCTGATTACTGGCTTGCTGTCAGTAGCTTGTAAAGCAAACAAAATAAAAAGGCAAAAATATGATGATAAATTTTGCTATTTGTATCTTTATTAGATCCCCATCTTTGGCTAATCATTCTTACTTTTGACCTTCAAATTAATGAAAGCACAAAGTTTTCATAACTCTATGTAACTCAAACTGCACGATATCATTTCCTATCACTATTTTTTTCTCTTTCTTTCAAAACCTTTACCTACACTTTCCTTCCTGTCAGTTGATGTTTCATGGTCAATTTATTCATTTAATCAAAATTGTTTTATATAACTATAAAATAGTTGCAAAATAATTTGATTCTGTGTGATGAGGTGCATGAAAGTGATGTCATATACAGTAGCTACATTACTATAAAGGGTATTTCATACAAAAATATAAGAAATCAAATATATAGCTTTGTCATCGCTTAGTTTGAAGGTGACTCTTTTAGTGTTGTACCGATATTGAAAGTAACCAATATTATCGATGTGTCAGATCTCTGTATCAGTCGATACTGATCCAGTAAGAATTTTGGGGAAATAAGCATTCTGCAACTAACCGTAGGCTACACAGCACCCCAATAAAGTGTTGTTTTATCTTGATCAGGTTAAATGTAAGAACTTGCAATAAAAAATATTCAAATAGATCACCATTTTTATGACATATGGGAAGATAAAAACTGGTTTATCAGCATTTAAGGCAAATTCTACTGACACCAATACAGGATTAAAATGGGGAATATCCGCTGATACCTATGGCAAGTACCAATAATTGTTCCAACACTGGAATCTGTTCATTACCCAGTTGCTAAAAATAGTGCAGATATTTTCATACTTTTGTATCTAGTGGAACTTTGCTTTAGTAACTAGGCCTATACATTACAAAGTTGTCCTACAAAGATTTCAGTGCATGCACACCTTGTGTTAATGCTTAAGTACAGTAGGCCTATATGCATTACAAGTAGTCCTACAAAGATTTCAGTGCATACACACCTTGTGTTAATGCTTAAGTACAGTAGGCCTATATGCATTACAAGTAGTCCTACAAAGATTTCAGTGCATACACACCTTGTGTTAATGCTCAAGTACAGTAGGCCTATATGCATTACACTGAAGTAGTCCTACAAAGATTTCAGTGCATGCACACCTTGTGTTAATGCTTAAGTACAGTAGGCCTATATGCATTACAAGTAGTCCTACAAAGATTTCAGTGCATGCACACCTTGTGTTAATGCTCAAGTACAGTAGGCCTATATGCATTACAAGTAGTCCTACAAAGATTTCAGTGCATACACACCTTGTGTTAATGCTCAAGTACAGTAGGCCTATATGCACTACACTGAAGTAGTCCTACAAAGATTTCAGTGCATACACACCTTGTGTTAATGCTTAAGTACAGTAGGCCTATATGCATTACAAGTAGTCCTACAAAGATTTCAGTGCATGCACACCTTGTGTTAATGCTCAAGTACAGTAGGCCTATATGCATTACAAGTAGTCCTACAAAGATTTCAGTGCATACACACCTTGTGTTAATGCTTAAGTACAGTAGGCCTATATGCATTACAAGTAGTCCTACAAAGATTTCAGTGCATACACACCTTGTGTTAATGCTTAAGTACAGTAGGCCTATATGCATTACAAGTAGTCCTACAAAGATTTCAGTGCATACACACCTTGTGTTAATGCTCAAGTACAGTAGGCCTATATGCATTACACTGAAGTAGTCCTACAAAGATTTCAGTGCATGCACACCTTGTGTTAATGCTTAAGTAAGTAGAGTGGGCCTATATGCATTACAAGTAGTCCCTTCAAATATTTCAGTGCATGCATACCTTGTGTTCAAGGAGAATTTCCACTTTATCTTCACCTGGCCAGACTATATACCACTGATAATGTACAATAATGAGTAAATAGTCCCAAGAACAGGATTTTTTTGAATTTGCATAAAATTCTGCACACCACATGAAATGAGAATCACCTTCCCAAAAGTGATGAAACAGATATTTAAATATGCTGATACATATATGTATACAAACATTGAAATGTAAAGGAGGGCAGGCATTGTAGAACTGCCATTACAAATGAGAGTATTAAGTACCTAATGGCAGCATTTATGACATTTCCGAACTAACGCGGTTTTCATAAAATGGTATAAATTCTTGTGACAATTCTAAGCTGCCTGTGGTTTGTTCACAATAAAAGTAAACTTAAGTAGTACAGTACACAAATATAAAACCCAAGCTATTCTATGTAAATACACAAACTTTGTAGCGAGTATGTACTCATCTCATACTTTCTTCCCTGAACTCATACTTATGAGAGAGCATTCATCCTTATACTCACAGATTTATTAATGTGAAGCATTGTTGCTCATGCAAAACTTTGTACAAGTAATCATGGTATGCTACCGACTAATTACAGTACATACAAGTGCATAACAACCATACATGGATCAATGATCAATGCTAAAATGAAAAGAACATCAGCAACAGACCCTGAATAAGTGAACTCTTATCACTGATATGTCCCCCACTTCATTTACCATGCAGTGTGTTCCTGCATACAGTATATTCCTGCACACAGTATGTTTCTGTATCCAGTATGTTCCTGCATCCAGTAATGTTCCAGCATGCAGTATGTTACTGCATCCAGTATGTTACTGCATCCAGTAATGTTCCAGCATGCAGTATGTTACTGCACTCAGTAATGTTCCAGCACGCAGTATGTTACTGCATCCAGTAATGTTCCAGCATGCAGTATGTTACTGCATTCAGTAATGTTCCAGCATGCAGTATGTTACTGCATTCAGTAATGTTCCTGCATGCAGTATGTTACTGCATTCAGTAATGTTCCTGCATGCAGTATGTTACTGCATTCAGTAATGTTCCAGCGTGCAGTATGTTACTGCATTCAGTAATGTTCCAGCGTGCAGTATGTTACTGCATTCAGTATAAATGTTCCAGCGTGCAGTATGTTACTGCATTCAGTATAAATGTTCCAGCATGCAGTATGTTACTGCATTCAGTAATGTTCCTACATGTTAGAGACATTGTTAGACTGTCTCTAACCATTTACACTTCAACTGCTCATAACTTCACAAAAGCACATGGAAATTGATTGCAAAATTTACTAGAATACCAATATTAGTTCCTCTTTACATATCCACAATGTAATTAGATGGGATCCTTCTTTTTAAAAGGAATAATACCTTTACTGAATAGTGACATTTGAGAACAGAACTGTCAATGGACTTGCAGTTACCAACAAAATTACTGCAGAATACATGAAAGAATTTGGTACAATAACCTCTTGATGAAACACATCAGTACACAAAAAAGATGAAAAACTATGTGACAAGACATGTGGGAAAGTGATTAAAAAAATATCCCCATACCATCGTAAACTTAATTTTAACTCCTTTTCATTCACAAATCAAGTTTCTTCAACTCTTGATACCAAGGCATAGTCAGTCCTAACAAAACCAAGTTGGCCTGACAAACACTGGCGTTACCCAATACCACAATGTCTTGATGTAGTATATCAATAGAATGGAAGCATTGCACAGAAGTGCCTTTAAAGAAATGGTACCAAAGTAGAATTCCTTAAACAGGCTCAATAATAATATGTCCATGGCAAGTTCAATACTGCTCATTTCAGCAATAATCATAAACTGGTTGAAACCTGAGTGACTTATTTATCTAATTTGCTCCAAAAGCAAGAAGCATAACAAGAGTCCAACAGTGTTTGTACAGTGCACTCTACATGGGCTCAGAGAGTTACCTTGAAGAAGGCACATTTGTCACTTATACAAAGCAAACATGTTTCATGACAATATTACTCACAAAAGTAGTAAGAGGGATGTATTACTGTTTTTAGTGTAAGCATACTGGTGTATTAATATACATTCTACCATCTCTAGGAATCCGTTATTGAGAATCCTGCATTCTGATTGGTTAAACACTGACCTGTTATTCCACAAAATATGGTCAGTAAACATAAACACTGATAAAAATGAAGTTTTGCACACATTTTCACTGGTAGAATAGGAATAAACCACATTTGTCGGACTAATGTCTCATAAACCGTCTCAACTCCAAATTTGCAAAATAGAAGACTCGGCTTCGCCTTGTCCGTTATTTTGCCAAATTTGGAGTCTCAACAGTTTATTCACCAATAACAGTCCGCCGAATGCAATTTATTCCTTAACTGGTAGGCTAATAGTCCACAAGTTATGGCTGCTGAGGTAATATGTTCCTGTGTCAGTTATGAATCACTGCAGGAACCTTGACTCTGGAGGAGTCATAAACTAATAGGGCCATATAGGTGACTTCAACCCCAAATCACTGGAGTCCCCCAAACCTATATAAAAGGTGGAAAACCTTTCCAATATTGCTAAAGGCAACCTTGCTAACCTTAGTGGCATCAACATGATCACAGAACATATTATTCTGTGAACAGCAGTAGCACACGTTTGTGTGAAAAAGTGTAGGGGGGGGGGGGGGTTCAATGGGCCCTTAAGAAAAAGTTACTTCGTGAAAAAGCGAAAAAGCTACAGTCATTGGGAGCATTTCCAAAAAGTGGGGGATATCTCTCCCCCCCCCCATCCTCCCCAGGATTTCCACCATTGGTGAACAGAATGGAACTGTTACAGGGCTGAAACTTTTCATGCTTTTCTAACGGTTGGCTTTCTTTGTACCAATGAACAATTCAACATGACAACTGGTAGCAGAAAGATTAAAAGACATAAGTTTTTGTTTGAACTGAGACAGAATTGTAGCAGTATGGAGGTTGCCATTTTGAATGGTTTTCTTTTTGTTTTGTTTATGTGGTTTATTTTCCTTTCCAATGTAACATATATTTCATACCCGCACTCTTGTGAAGGGTTCAAAGTGGTCTGCGTAAAATATTTCTGAAATAATACAAAGTGTGCCTCTCTTTTGCTTAACCCATACTAACAGACATTTTGTCATGGGAAAGCCCTCTGTTGCATATACATGAGATTGGTAACAGGGAGAATAATAATCTGATGTCTATTGTAAAAGTGGGATTGAAAATGATTAGCAATTTAAGTTCTCTGTCATGATATAAAATAGGCTTCATGCGTGAGATATACTGATATCACTCAACATCATGATATCTTCATTTAATTATTTTATCAGTAAAAGCAATCTAAAGGATATTAAAGCAAATTTAAGTATTTATCTACGTTACATCACATGTGAGCTGCCAGAAGCAATTTTACCTGCTTTGATTACTATAATATTCTAAGGCAAGAAAATATAAGCTTTGAAATTTCTGAGATTGCAAGTTGAAATCAACTAAAAAGGGCTCATACCTGTATTCCTCTAACACCACAGCAGCAACATGGCCATAGACTTAACTCCCACATGCTTTCTGCACCTGCTACCCTTACGTAAATGGAGGTACAGTACTTATCATGTGCATCAACACCTTTCAAAAATATCATCCTTGGGAAGTTACCAGATGTGTAGAGTGGCAAATAGTGCCAGTACTGCCCAGAAGATACTGGGCAGTCACCCTACTTTGATTACTGTTATTCCAGCACTTCTGACCCTATGAAATGAATACTCTTAACAAAATGTGCATCAATGTACTAATACTTATGTTCCAGCTGTTTCACCCTAGGGATATGTTCAGCATGAGTGGTTGAGAGTTAAACTCTTCCGTAATGTCAAATACAATGGTGTTCTGTTTTTGGATTTTAATGTTACCTCAGGGATAAACAACAACTCCACCCCAGGGACCAGCTTGAAATCAAAACTTTGCACCAGTTTGGCAATAATGACTTTTGCTTCAATCTGAAAAGATGAAAAAAAAATATAGTCTCATACATTGAGATAAAAAATTAGCTGGATTCTTTGCAACTTTATATGCACACTTTCTAGACATTCATAACTTTTAGATCACAATAAACACTGACAAATATATGTCTAATGTCAAGGTGATACAGATGACTATGGTCTTGAGGAATCTATTCTCATAAACATGACTGAGAAATTTCTGAAAAGAGGAGGTATAGTGTTTTTATTGCCCTAACTCTTTTACAGCACATGGCAGCCTCCTAGTAAAATCAAGAGATTCTAGTGTTACAATTTTTCAAACTTCAGTTAATGCTAAAACTACCAATTTTACACTAAGGACAGCTAAGTGTAAATAATCCCAGCTAGTAAGAACTTCTGCCATGTGATATGTTCTCTGAAATCAGATTTTATCCCCTTGATGGAAGAGAAATTTCTGTTCATCAGACTCAAGAAGGATTGACACTTTTGGTAATTTCTCTCATAGAAGGGAAGCATCTTTTGGCTGTAAGAAGGGGAGGGGATGTACACACTCCCACAATTCTGAGACTTTCTAGAATCAACATTAACATCAAAATAAAATAGCTTATGTACTTGACTGTACAAAGGACCTCTGACTGATCCAAACAGTACAATCAAAAGAACAGACAGGCCAAAAGAAAGAGTGTAATTCTTTGCAAGAGTATTATCCAACATATTTATGAAATGTGCAACTCTACATCACAGGAATATGTACTTTGTTATTAATGTCATGAAATTGTCATGCCAAACTTTGTCCACCCTTTAATACCTACTATCCTATACCCAACCATTTCAGTGGGTCATTTTAATATTTTTCAGTGTCAAAGCATTAAAACAGAGGAAATGAAATTACATTCTTACCATTGCAAAGTGCTGTCCAATGCAGACTCTGGGTCCCAAGGAAAATGGAAAATAAGCGTAATGGCGCCTGTAAATGAAAGGAAATGGGACCACTCTTATCTCTTGATAAATTTGTTCTTTTAAAGGGGAACAATAGTGGCCATTTGACCCTTTACATATGTGTAGTATACATATAAATACTACAGATAATCTTTTCCTGGTGGACCTTACATGAAACCTTTATTAAGAACCAGAATGCAAAAATGCATTAAGGTTCGATGATATACTGTATGTTCTATTCCAAATAAAGCCACATGTCCCATATCTTTCAGTCAATGGTCAAATGCTATCTTAACATGTTGGAAAAATACAGTTTTGTATTCCTATTTAGTCTTGGGAATTCTTGGGAAATTTGAGTTTTGACCTCTGGTAACCCCAGATGACCATCTTGGGAATTCTTGGGAAATTTTGCTCTTTGACCTCTGGTGAACCCATGTGATATTCTTGGGAATTCTTGGGAAATTTTGCTTTTTTTACCTCTGGTGACCCCAACCTTTGACCTCCACCAAAAACAATAGGGTCCATCTTTTCACCATAACACATCCAATACTAAGTATAAAATCTATCCAAGCTTTCTCCCTTGAGATATTGTGTTAACAAGGTTTTAAGTGTTTGACCCCTGGTGACCCTAGATGACCTTTGAACTCCACCAAATACAATGGGGTTCATCTTCTCACTATAACACATCAATTTACCATGTATGAAATCTATTCAAGCTTCCTACCTGGAGATATCATCTTGAAAAGGTTTTCAGACATTGATCTCTGGTGACCCCAGATGACCTCTGACCTCCACCAAAAACAATAGGATTCATCTTCTCACTATAACGCATCTACATACTACGTATAGATCCTATCCAAGCTTCCTACCTGGAGATATTGTCTTAACAAGATTTTCAGAGTTTAATCCCCAGTGACCCCAAATGAACTTTGACCTCCACCAAAAATGATAGGATTCTTCCTCTTACTATAACGCATCTACATACAAAGTATGAAACTTATTCAAGCTTCCTAGTTTGAGATATAGTGTTAACCAGGTTTTCACGGTTTCACCCCCGGTGGCCCCAGATGACCTTTGAACCCCACCAAAAATAATAGGGTTCTTCCTCTAACTATAAGGCATCTACATACAAAGTATGAAATTTATCCAAGCTTTCTACCTGGAGATATCAGGTTAACAAGGTTTTCAGGGTTTGACCCCTGGTGACCTCAAATGACCTTTGACCTCCACCAAAAACGATAGGTTTCTTCCTCTTAACATAATGCATCTACATACAAAGTATGAAATTCATCCAAGCTTTGTAACTCAAGTTATTGTGTTAACAAGATTTTCAGGGTTTGACCCCCCGTGACCCCAGATGACCTTTCACCTCCGCCAAAAATGATACGGTTCTTCCTCTTACCATAACGCATCTATATACAAAGTATGAAATTCATCCAGGCTTCCTAACTCGAGATATTGTGTTAACAAGGTTTTCAGAGTTTGACCCAGGTGACCCCAGGTGACCTTTGACCCCCACCAAAAACAATACGGTTCTTCCTCTTAATATGGGACATCTATGTACCAAGTTTGAGAACTGTCACAGCTTCCCTTCTTGAGATATCGTGTTAACGAAGTTTTCAGGGTTTTACCCCCGGTGACCCCAGATGACCTTTCACCTCCACCAAAAATGATAGGGTTCTTCCTCATACCATAACGCATCTACATACAAAATATGAAATTCATCGAAGATTCCTACCTCAAGATATTGTGTTAACAAGGTTTTCAGAGTTTGACCCCCGGTGACCCCAGGTGACTTTTGACCCCCACCAAAAACAATAGGGTTCTTCTTCTCAATATGGGGCATCTATGTACCAAGTTTGAGAACTGTCAGAGTTTCCCTTCTTGAGATATCGTGTTAACGAGCAAAGTGTCACAAACACATACACACACACCCACATACACATACAAACGCACATACACACATACACACACACGCCATCATGAATGCATAGGTTTCTCTTATGATCGAAACCAATAATAAATTTCAAATTTTCCTCGCTTGCTGGCATGTGCAGAGACATATTCGAAAGAAGACAACTAGATATCAGCTGATTGCTGACGTAAAACGTGCACCTCAAGATTTCCAGAGCAAAATGTTGCCAGCTCAAATAGATTTAAAGAGGCCGCCTTAATTTTTCTGAGTGGTGGTGGAAAATTTCAAATTACTGTATTTTTAAATTATAAAAAAATGGGAAAGTATAACAAAAATTTCTGTGGGATTTTTTATGCCCCACAGCTAAATATACTAAATAGTTCTTGCCCATTTATTTTTCGTAGTATTGCAAGAGGATGCTATCAAGGCATACTCTCTCTCAGTGGTTCCATTTTCCGAGCCCATGGTATCACGCTGAAGGGCTGTGTGCATGTGGTGTTTGGATAGTTCTTCATAAAGATTTCTATACGTAAATGATGATTATCTGTTTTCACTCTTATGTTACCATGAGAACATAAAGAGATTCAACTCTTCGGTAGTAGCCATGAAAACTTAAGGAAATTCGGATCCACAGAGGGAAATTTTTGTCTAAATTATAGAAACACTATTCTCCTTAAAACCTATACCTGTTCGCTAGGGCCTGGCATTCGTTCGAGACGAAAGTCTTGTGATATTTTCAGATTTAGTGCATATAATGAGGAGTTTGCATAGACAATGTGAAGTATGATATCGATTATTGCATATTTGGTGGAGTAATGGCCGTATTCTTTCAGCAACACCTTGAAATGTCAGTCGACAGTTGTATTTGAGTCTACCCGAAGCAAGCCTAACCATTCTTCACGATGTGTTCCCATCATAGCTGTCTCGAGCTATCGGCAACAGGCACAGAATTCTTTTTGGTTGATTAAGCTTCAATCAGACGCATTTGGTGTGGTAGGTGTGTGTGGTATGCCATATAGAGTTAATACGGATTTCGAGCTGCACTTATAAGTGTAGGGTAAAGGATTTTCTCGAACTTTTTAACTGGTTAAAAATCGTACGTATCAAGTTAATAGAAGGCTATACGATGATTTTAGATAGTAATGTACAGATTTCTGGATTTTAATGGCAAATTTAACCGCTGCATTTTTTGAAAATTAAAGTTTATATTATTAATAGTTTTGACGTTCCCGTGAATACTGTAGGTGTGTGCATATAAACTACACAAGCAGTTGTTGTACAACCCGCGGCAAGGTGCAGGTGTGACATCACAGTTCTGTTGCATTGTGGGTAATAACACAATATCATGACTGCCTACGCAGTGGCGTTAAGTGAGTTTCAGAAATTTTTTTGAAAAATTCGTGTATCACAATGCTTGGAAAAATGTGTTCTTAAAGTTGTACCTGCTTAGAAAGCTGTACAATTGTTTCCCTTTAATCAAATGAATGAGAGCTCCTCATGTCAGAAGATGAAACTTATGTCAGTCAGTTGATCAATCAATCAATCAATCATTCAATCAATCAGAAAGGATGGGAGGGAAGGGGCATATGCTTGTCAGTATCACAATTCAAACACATACAATTCTGTTGAGATTGATTGTGAATAAGCAATGGCCAAATCTTGACAACCAAAGAAGGCAACTGTCATATGCTGCATGATGTTTTGAATTTATCATTCATCTTACCAAAATCTCAACCTCCAGGGCTCGAAATAACGGGGGCCCGTGGGCCCGATGCTCCTAGAAATTCGCTCGGGCCCGTAGCTTCTACAAGGAAAGGGGCCCGGTTGGCTCCTAAATATTTCAAGTCTAATTGTACAGTCTGCACGTGAACCTCTCCATCCACAGATCAACGATCTTATATCTCGCACAGCCAGTGTATTCCTATACTAACAGTCACTAAAAACCTTCGAAACGCACATTATTTCTGAAATCAGTTTACATCGCTCATAAACAGTCATGGAAAATCACTCACACAAACATACACCGAATTCAGTCATGAGTAATGTAGGTAGAGCCTCACAAGAACAACTGACGAAGACGGTTGGCGGGAATTGAACACTACCCTTCATTTTACGGGAGTTACGAGAAAATTTTGAAAATATACACGACATGCAACATGATCTAAGAGGGTGTGGACAAATTGGATTCAGGCTAGTTTCAGCCTCAACTTGAATTAATTATACCCATACTATACGTTCCCAAGCACATAACCATCACCCGTACACTTTATCAGTCCTTTTTTATTGTATGGTTTTGGGCCCCTTGATTTTTCATTTGGCCCCTAGATTCCATGGGCTAGGAGCCCGGCAGGCCCACAAAAGTTGAAGGCTTATTTCGACCCCTGACCTCTACTTTTCCTTTACAAAAAATGTAGCATCAATTAGATACTATTATTTCACTTGTTTCTTTCTTCACAACAGCAAAAATATACATGTAGAGCATTAAGTCTATTAGACTACAAAGACATGCATTTGTAGAAGAACTCTAAAAAGACATCAGAGCATTCCTTGTACACAAATAGAACTTGACAACAACAAAAAAAAGGAAAGAAAAGGAAAGCCTGTCAATATACATGAAAGCCAAAAGATATGGCATTCGCAGGTAATTACAGATATATGTGTGTACAATGAACCCTACAGTATACAACATTCACTTTTTTTCTTCCTTAACAAGTAGACTACAAACACATACCTGCCAACCTTTCAATTTCCAAAAGTGGGACAAACTGTCGCGATGTAATTGAAGTGCGTGCGAAGCACGCACATCGAGCGCGAAGCGCGAGACAAAAACGGGTGGGGTCCAGGGGCCCGCCTTAGGGCCCCTGGTGGGGTCCAGGGGCAACGGCCCGGTGGGGGTCCAGGGGGCGAAGCCCCCGGAAGCTCCTGGGTTTTAGTAGTTTCAGATATGTTAGGAAGACTTTTTGAATGCTAAATTTATTAGTTTAATGCTTACAATAACATTGAGTTTGTATTCCTGAAGCAAGCACAAGGGTTTTCATTAGGGTTTGAAATTCAAGAGACCAAGAACTGCAGGCCTTAATTTTTTTCATGAGCCCCAAGAAAATCTCAATCCCATTTGTTTTATTATGAGAACAAAAAGAATTACTGCAAAATGTGAGAAATTCCTGAACACCCGACCTTTATATTGGCTTTCACCAAAGTTATATCACAACAATAAACACACAAAACTTTGCATTTTTTTTTTGTTTTTCCATGAAATGACCCCAACATGACCCACTAGGTGACCAATGATCTAAACTTTCTTGAACAACCTTTATAAGGCTATTACCAAAAAATATCACAAGAAATACCCCCAACTATTACTACTTTGTAGAAGCCAATGCATTTTTTTCTTTTTCTATAATATGACCACTAGATGACCATTGACCTAAAATTTATGAACACCCTTTTTGAGGATACTACCAAAGTTATATCACATCAATAAACACCCAAAGATCCCTAAATCATGAGGAGGTATAAGACCTCTTTTGCTTTTCCATAAAATTGACCCCAGATGACCCCTTGATGACCTTTGATTCCAAATCCCTGACCATCACTGATAACCAACCATCTAGTCATCAATGTGTGTAAGTTTCATCAGAATTTGCCCAAGCATGTGTTCATGGGGATTGTCTAAAGTTTTGAGCACTTTCTCGTAACAGTGTTATATATGGGCAACATATCCTAAACTTTTACAATAATGCAGGAAAATAAGGTAATTAATGATGCCATCTTATCAATAAATATGTCTTTTCATGCATAACTCAATGTTGGAGAACTAATAAAACTTTCTAAACACTTTGCAACAAGGGCTATTGAAAAATGTTTATAGCCCCGTGGCTATAGATCAAGAATTCACTTCTGTAGCAGATTAACTGCAGAGACATGTGTAGGTTAGGTTCTTGATGTACATACATTACACGTTAGGCAAAGGCATAAGTGTCAAGCCTCCGTAAAGGAAGTTGCCTCGTATGAAAAAGTATTTCAAATGAAGCTTGCGAATATGTTTTGAATAGTTGTCTGAAGGCTTTTTGCACATGCCAGTTTCATGTTTACGGGTTTTTTGGCCAATAGCTGGTTCATTCTAGATACTTTCGGCGATGATCTTGCTTGATTGAAACAATGTGTATAGTACGCACTATAGCCTATGGTGAGAGCTGTAGCCAGTAGCTTGCCTGTGCTAGCTTACCAAGATTTCCGGACTAAAATCTCATCCCGCTGGAAGTCGATATCTTGCGTATGTATTCACAGGTTGCAAAAGATCTCCCTGCTAGTATTTCATGGCTTTCTACAAAAATTATCAAGCCGGCCATTAATTGATATGAACTATGTGTGGATCAAGATTCGAAAGGCTTCACTTAGCCACCGAAAGTTTTCAATGTACAGTATGTAAACATGCAAGCTGTAGATATATAGAGCCGTAGCTTGACTCTTTGACACGATTTCAAGCAGTGATACTCGAACGGAATATGGCTTCGCGAAAGTCTTGTAGGCTTTGGAAAATCATGCCGGAGATAAATATGAAAGTTTTTACGTCTAACGAAGAAGCTGATCTTGCATCATGTTGAAAAATATCTCTGCTGAGTGAAGTAAGAGCCCCGTATGGCTATCGCCACACGTGGTTGGTACTTTTTGCAGCAATATTGCAATGTTCTGAAAACATAAATCCGGGCACGTTTTAGATTGACCTATCTCAACCACTCCCGACTTTCGCGAGTTGCAACTTTTTCGCGGTGACCACGGCGATAAGGCCCAGCCCTGAAAGCGTTTCATGTACTGCTAAACGTACGTGCAGAAAGCAGGGCCTTCACTTCTGATCTGCCGTTTTGTACGAAGTAAGGCCATTGCGAAAGTACTAACGGCATTGGCTAATTATCATTATAATGGAAGTCGGGAAAACTGTCGCAAGCTATATTTGTGTTCCCTTTTGAAGTTTTTTCGAATATTAGGCCCACTTGGCCTCTCTTTTTTTATTTCTTTTGGAGCATTATGCTGTCAGCATGAAAACTGGAAAAATCGGGACATCCCGCTTTTCATACGTTTTTGAGATCGCAAATCCGGATTGTCCCGCCAAAATCGGGACGGTTGGCAGGTCTGCAAACATTGAATATTCAGTTGGATATCTTCATGAACATAACCTTTCATATTCAGACACAGAACAATGTGTAATTTTAAAGGGCAAGAGCAGTCACCCCAAACTTATTTTGAAGCAACAGCTAAATCTCACAATTTTCTTCTTATTTCTCTTCAAAGTACCTGTCATAATATTTTAGGACTTCAATATTGCATATTCAAGGTAAACCAATCAGTTACTTCTAGTAAATTTCACATTTTAGGAGAAAAAATATTGTCACATGACTCTCAAGAGCCAATCATGAAACAGGACAGTCTACTACACTGCTTCAAGTTGGGGTGACTGCATTTCCCCTTTAAGGAATTTCAAGTGGTTGTCTAACTTTACAATATTTGGTTGCCCTAGTAACATTTTGGTTGTACTGCAAATAGAGTGGTTTCAAAGTTGAAGCCATGTTATGTTTTGCAGTACTGTTTGTTTGGTAAAGGTGAACCAGACATATGGTGAGGAGGACAGTGTTCTACTTCATTAATCATGAAAAAAGAGAAGATTTGTATGAGTTAGAACCTTTACTACATATTCACAAGTGACTTCGATAGCTGTACTGTTAAGTGTACTTTTAAGTGTACAAAGCAGCCTATAAAAATTTTCACCCTACAGGAGGGCAAATGAGATAAACACATTTCATCATTACTTCTATTAAGGTTAAAATGCAAGAGTCTGAGGACCTTCAAATTTTTTGACGAGTGGAATGTACGTTCAAGGAAGGTCCCACTTTTTTCAAGAGTTCTTACAGTTTTCAGTATAAATCCAAGATGTGTGTTGTGAAAGCAAGGTGATTAAGCCTTTGTAACTGTTTCAAAAGGACCGAAAGATGACCACTGGTTTTAAATTTCTGAACACCATCAATGAAGCAATCACCAAGTGATATCACAAAAATAAACAACCAAAACTGTTTATACTTACTTTGCAGGAGAATTAACTTTTTTGTTCTTTCACAAAAAAGCCACAAAGTGATGCCTGCACAACCTTTGACTCTTATTACCTGACCATCACTTATAATTCATTTTCTAGTCATTGTATCCAACTTTCATTAAAAAGTTTCTAACCATGAGGTGAGTCTCAGTTTTTTAATACTTCATCATAACACTGTTATATATGGACAAAACAGTCAAACACTATTAAAATAATTCATAATGTCTCCTTATCATTTTCAAGTCTCTCCATGGTAAACACTGTGTTTGAGAACACATAAACATTTATAAACAACTAAAAAGCTAACTTATTGAAGATTTTAGTGGGCCACATAGCTAGTGGCCTTTGCTCTTGTACAGTAACTTAACTGTGGAGACAGATGTGTATATTCTTATAGTGTGCATATTATTACACAGTAGGCAATGGCAAAAGTGGTAAGCCTCCCTGATGGAAGTTACCCCGATGAAGAAGACCTTGGAACTGAAGAAGCTTACAAAAAAAGTTCACACTGTAATTTGAGGGTTTTTTGCACATGCCAGATTTACATTTAAGAGCTTGTTGACCAATTGGGGTACTTATTTTAGATTTATACTTTTGAAAACTTTGATCCTGCTTGTATAATTGAGACAACTTGCCTGCAGGGCACACTGTATGAAGAGAGCAAGACAGCTGTAGCTTACTTGTGTGATCAAACCAAGAAGTCGGAAGTACTATGTCTCCCTAATTTTGGAAGACAAAATTTTACTTACCTTATTTATAACAGATTACTGAACTCTTACTGCTAGAATAAGGTGTAAATAACTTCAAGCAATTTCTAAGTGGCATGGTTGATGTTTTGATCCAGACTGAGAGTTTCACTAAACCACTGAAGTTGAATGTTCTAGACAATGTGTGCACACAACCTCTACTGGGGGACTAGAGTGTACTGTACTGCATAGGAATGACACACACATGGCTAGAATTGGATGTGAACATAAATTGGTAGGGTAAACTGGGGTAAAAACGCCCGATTTTGAGGTTTTTGGTAAATATCTCTGTACTCCTTGCAGACCTTAGGAAACAAAAGTGTGGCTTTTTGCAATACATGTCTCCTTTATAGTTTGCTTATATAACATCATGGTTACGAAATTGATAAGGAGGAATTTTCCTCAGTTTTCGACACCAATTTTGGCGGGCGTTTTTACCCGGGTCTCGGGGTAAAAACGCCCACCCCTATCCTTTGAGAAAAATGACTATTCCACAGGTTCCCCTGTGGTAAAGTTATTATTTTCCTTTTATTTTTTGATGTAATTTTGAGGAATGCAGCCTCAACTACCACAAATATCTCAATCACAGGTGGAGGACTATGAATATGAAGTCATTTACAGTACCTGACACAAATGTATGTGAAAGTGAAACATTAACGACAGCACAATGAGCATGGGCTTGCACATTGGCTTGTCACTGTGGAGAGTCAACAAAGATACAACTGGTTATAAAGGCTTTGGGTCCTTGCAAACTAGAAGCCATGATGACTTTGTGAATCTTTTTTTTTTTTCTTTGGCACTGCATCTTAATCTGCTACAAACAAGTTTTTACTTAGTCTTCCTCTTTCAAACCCCACTCACGTGTTGCTGTCGGAATGATAGACTGCAACTTGCAATGCAAAGTGAAACGATACTCTACTTCATCTCTGAGTCTACAGAATGTTATCATTTTGTTCTGGCTTACTGGAATGGTACATGTACCATAGGGATGCATGTATTACATGGTCAAATGAGTTAAAACATTGGGATAGCATCATTTGTTCAATTAATTAATCCTCATTATAACTGCCACATACTCTCCCACATAGTTACAGTACTTGCAGTGATGTTTTCAGATGATCTGATTCTGGAGTCCTTGGTGAAGCTACCTGAAGTGAAACTGAGGATCCTTCGGATATTAATTTTGCCTCTTAGATGTGTCTTGGGTTGTATGTTTGTTTGCTTGTTTGTCTGTTTGTGGTACATCTGTGGTCTCTAACTTGTACATGTATTGTACATGTGAAAGCACATTTGCATTGAAATGAAGAGAAACTTTCCCCCACATAGTCATTACAGTGCGATGAATGTTTGGCTGTACTCAAAAAACTCATGTGTTATGATCTTATAGATTTAGAAACACCTGCAAATAGTTTTATGGCATTTATTAGTTTTCATCAGGTTGATTGGCAAAATGGAATTCATCTATTGTCAGTATCTTCAGTAAAACAAAGGGGGGGTTACATGATGATTGAAGAAAGTCAGTTACATCATAACAGAAATTACGAAATTGTGACGAACTTGAACTTGAATCTAAATAATACCTGGAGAACATTAAGTAAGAATTAAATTGTCAAATCTATGTAGTTGGTGTCTAATAGCTAATTATTGATAGGTAATACTGTAGAAAGGTCTATTATTGTGATGGTTGAAGATAAATGAGGATTTAATTATAGTTGTATGTGAAGGATGTTGCTGGGCGTTTTTACCCCGTGGCAGTTGATTTTGCCCGGGGTAAAAACGCCCACTTAAATCTCGGGTATTAAGCATACATAAAAATAGATGTTGATATACTGATTAAGCATACTGCTGTAAGTAACCCTTCTTAACATGTATCAACTAAGAAATGATAAAAAATAAACATCATTTACATACAGGGTAAATATGAACTGATGAAGGCTAAACCTGTGACGGGGATTTTTCAAAACTTTTTTCGTCACATTTTTTTCATCAGTTCCTCAGTACCCCTGAAATATGTTAATAATTTTTTTGTTTTTATCACTATTATATATTAACATTGTTGTCAATATAAATATGTTCCATTCTATCACACATCATGTAATTTTTTACTGGCACAGAAAAAAAGTTTTCCGGGCGTTTTTACCCCATGGGCGTTTTTACCCCAGTTTACCCATCTTACAGAGCTGTTCAAATATCATGTCTCTTCACCTGAAATACTGAACTGAAGGCCTTGATGTTTCACGTTTCTCTAAATTTCAGGACACATTTTTTCTGTATGAACTAAAATGAAAAAGTTGGTATGATTGCCGTCACCTTCAAAGACAACTAACTACACAAGGCTGCAAAATTTATTGTTGTGCTTTGCAGCCCTGTTTTGTGGATTTTATCACATGACTTTGTGTGCATGTGGCTACACAGGCCAACAGTCTGAAAATGTGTTCTGATGCTAAACACTTCTACACACATCCAGAAGTTGGTTATTCATTACATGTGTGAGACCCGAGAGCTCTGGTTTAGGGAAACCATTGGCCCTGCATGTGTGTAAAATGACCTTTAGAGCAGTCAGATGGTTGCTCTATGCTATAAGTTAATTTGTGGAAAAACGTAACTTTTCTGGGGTTTCAATGCCACTCATAACAAATTATTCCGGCACTTAGTGGAGAGTTTTTCATCAAAGTGAATGGAATCAATTACAAAGAGTCTAGTTGTCCGACGGGTGACCAGTTACACTTGACTTGACAATGTTTGGTTGCCTGACACTTCTTTCGCTCGTCTTGGCCTACAGGATGACCACTAATGTATACACTGCACAAAATACCCCACCATGATATCCTTAAGTCCTTCTAACTGTGCACCTGAGCACAATGAAAGGATGATGAATATTGTACAATCCTACCTGCTATCTTCATCCCGAAACCTTTCTGGATCAAACTTCTCAGGTTCATCCCAAAATCTTTCATCTCTACCAAGGGCATAGTGGTTTAGCTATAAAAAAAAATGACAAATATTGCCCTATAATATATTGAATTTCAGTTAAAAATTGCAAAAACTTAAATATGACATGGTCAAGTCTTTTTTAACATAATCTATTTCAGTGTGACCTATTGGAGTGTTTATTGACTTAAGTCAAAGAAAGGGTGACATGAATGACAATGTCAATGTAACAATGTGATTTAAACTTCACAAAAAAACTCAGCAGATGTACCAAGGAGAAAAGCCAAGACAGCTCTGGACCATAAACAACACAACTGTCAACTTTTACGAAAAACCAATTACTGTAAAACAATGTCATCTATTGTCAAAAGTTTGATCAAGACTCCTTTTTTACTGTCTAGTTCCTTTGCAATGTGCATTTGATCAATGATTTTTTATTTACTGGTGAGCACTATTTAAGTCCCATTTATTATTATTTTCTCACCCCAACAGCAGTTCCTGCTGGTATTTTATACCCATTGATAACTATATCATGTGGTGCTGTCCTCTGTACTCCAGCAGCGGGCGGTGTGTATCTTAATACTTCTTTAAGCACCTGTCAATTACAAGAATAGGAAGATACAGAGAATAACCATTAAATTTTAACACATATTCAACATAAACAGCCACATAAGCTGTGCTGTTATGTAAAGTTTACTAGAAGTATCTTAGATGGTACAAACATTCATCACTGGAAGTTTCACAGACTGCAATGAATTTGTCAAACAGGTACAGATCTAATGTAATCACTACTGCTGCACAGCTCAAATGGATCAATCTTTGCAGCACTGTTGGTTTAATGCAGTCAGTGAAGCATGATTGAAACAATGACACAGGCAGTTTTACCTCTTTCTTTTCAAATGAAAAAAATATAAAACTAAAACATAAGGCCCCTCTACACCTACATACATTTGTCAATGAGCAACACCATACAAATGTATGACAGTGTTTCACAGAACCCCACTTGGAGTACACAGCACCCTGCACTATATATGCAATGTTTATGCCGGATGTAATTTAGTCCTGCACCTTTTAAATGTAAAATGTCCTAAATTGTTGATTTTTAGTGAATATTCTTATAATCAGGTAACAAGTTTAGGCAATGATTTCTCTTACAGTGACCATAAATTATGAACAAATGATAAGAATAGATTGCAATATTTTCAAATGTTTTGAACATTTGTTGGAAAGATGAAACATGCAATTTGAACAAACATACATGTTGGATGTTTAACTTTGTTAGGAAAGCAGTCTACAAGATCATACATACTTGTTTCTGCACACTGTCATACAAACATATGATGGAGTTTTTGAACACATGTATGATTGTTTACACAGACCTTTAAACTGGCATACAGTACTTAGATAACAAGGAGTATCTCAATGAGATATTGTTGTGAAATTTTCATGAACTCAAACACACCCTTTTTGGTGGCTTTACTTTGCATGATTGTCATAGACAGTTTGTAATCCTTACACATGAGATTTTCACCTTCTTTGACCTTTGACCTTCTTTTCAAAGCAATACTTTCATGTCTATACAAAAGTAAAGGCTTTTACCCATTTCAATTTGTACACACATTTTCTAAAATGTTCTGACACTGTTTTGGTTTGATATTACATGACCTCCATTGTTTATTTCACATTTGTTTCCATCTTATATGCACAATTTATTTTCGTGAGCTTCAGTCAAAATTCCCTTAAATCTCTGAAGGAGTATGGAAACATATCATATTTCATAATCTCATAGCTTTTCATGAGCTTTTGGTCTTAATATTAATTTAAACAGTCGGCCTACAAAACAAATACTTTTTTCTTAAAAGCATGTTTTGATGACCAAATTTGATGTTTCAAAAAAAGCAGGTAGCGAAAACCCCATCTCGATAGCACTTTGCATTGGAAGATGCTAATTTTTGCATCTTCCAATGCAAAGTGCTATCGAGTGCTTTTTTTCAACTTCTGCTGTGCATGAAGGGAAATACACGATGTCATCTGGGCAAATTGATTAAACACAGCTTTTTAAATTTTTGTATAATGTTGACCACACTATACTGAATATTTTGAGTTTGTTTGCAATACCATATGTATGGAACAGTTTTACATAAGATTTACACACTAAAAATTTCTAAACATTCCAACTGTATCAAATTTCAAGCACACACAAGGTATTCAATGCTAAAGAATAAGAAATGGGATCTGAGGCAATTTGCCAACTTTACAATACATTCTGTGACCTAAAGGAGATTTAAAGGTATTTCTTGACAAAAGTAGCCAATCTTCATGAGGGATATCTTCAGTAAGGAATGGACTTTTGGAGCAAGGGTGACATATGATAAAAAAATTTTCTCTTCCATGTAAAGACCCTTTCAAAAAGTCACCAGACAATGCATTTAACAAGATGCAATTCGATTGAATCTGTATTGTTTCACAAATAGCTTCTGCACACAAATCCTAATGGCAACAACAAGGTTAACTTTCCCATATAAAATTAACCAGAAGTTCTGTTTCAAGATCCATTCCTCAAAGGAAACAGTACAGTAGCTGTCAAGTTCATTCTGCCAGGTACCAATGAGAGCCAGGTGGTGTCTGACAGTAGCAGAATCGAAGATCTTAATTGTAGGGCACAAGATATATTATGCTAAATAAAAGATTAAATAGGTTTGACCTCTTGGGATGTCAAGCAACTTTTAACCTCCAAAGTATGGGAGTATCAAATTCATTTGAGAGAAACCATATCATTAGCTTTTCATAATTGGCCTCTGGTGATCTCTTACGACCTTTGGCCTACACAAAAACTATCCTTCTTTGACTTGCTCCAGTTAGAGCACCAACATGCTGTTAAATGAAAGTTACATCCCTCAATGTGGTTTTCTACACTTCATAAGATACAGAATCATGTTATAAGGTTTTTACGTGACTTGATTTTCGATGATCTTAAATGTCCTTTGACCCACCTGAAAAACTGACCTTAATGTAGGGCATCTACATGCTAATTATCAGATCCCTCAAAGTTACCCTTTGAGCAGTATTGTGCTTATGAGTATTTTAACATTTTGATTTCTGATAACCACCAATGACCTTTGACCTTTACCAAAACCAAGAGACTTCTTGTACTTGATATGAAAAATCTATGTACTAAATGTGAGATCCCACACTGTTACCCATCTTCACATACTGAGTTTACAAGCAGTTTTCAGCTAGTTTCATCTCTGGTAACTTCCACCCCCACTAAATTAGGCAACTTGTTTCTCCTCATTTTACAAATCCATATATATGTAAAGTATTCATCCTTCCTATCTGGAGATAACCATGTTTTCAGAGTGCTTGCTTTCGATCTCTGCTGACCTCAAATTACTCCCGAACTCCTCTTAAAACTTGATAAATCAAGTATGAAAAGCATCCATCATGATTCACATATTGAGATATCATGTTTGCAAGCTACGTGTAATATACCCGCACATACATACACACACCCCCACACTAACACACATGACATCATCAATGACCATCGCATACAGGCTGAAGATTCCTCACACCTACAGCAAGGAATCAAGAAGTTTCTTTTTTTTTCAGGTGGGTACCTTGCAATACAGTAGCATGGCCTTGACTGATATTTTTTACAGGGCAGTGTATAACTAACGTTGATTCATACACTTTTGGTTTCAACGTGCTTCTCACATCAACTATTCTCCTTCTTGGTAAGTGATGAGAGTAAATGACGTTAATCATTAATTCAGATTTGTAAAGGACAGACCTGTAAAGAATCACTTTTCAGTAACATTGAAAATATTACAGTATTTCTATTACAATGCTAAAATCCAATACCCTCACATCTTAATTGGTTCTGAGGACTGTATCGCCATTTTACAATTTTGCAAAGAAGATCCATTTCCTAAACTCACAAACAGCAAGTCTAGTTGAACATTTTTGTGTCAGAGATCTCTTCAGTTTGTTTTTCTGTGTACTTTGTTTGACTTTACGGCTTCACATAGTACCTGTAATTTATAATGCTGGCTACACATAGTACCTGTAATTTATGATGATTCCAAGACAGCTCCCCCAAGACAATTCCTACAAAGACAATTTCCCCAAGACAACCCCCCCTCCTTGTATGACTACCCCACAAAAATTCCTTCCAAGGCAATTCCCATTACAACTCAGACACTTTCAGTATTTGGAAGATAATAGTATTTCTTCCTCCCATACTCTCCGGAGGCAACTATGGTCCAAGAGTGTGAATCACATACATTTCCCCACACTTTATTTTGTAGTCCATTGGTTGTAGTGATACTGTTCCCTTTTCAGATCCTAGGAATCCTCAGAATACCCCAGACATATTAATTAAAGGCATTTTCAGTGGCATTTTATGAGGGTCCCATGTGGAAAAGAAAACAATTTCTCTCCATATCTTCCAAACCCCAAATCCATACTCTGTTTTCTGACTCAAAATATCTTATTTTGAAGATAGGTTTAATGAAATAATGTACCTTTCTCCTCCAGGTCACATAATGTGTAATGCAAAACACATTGCCTCTGAGTCCTTTTGATATTATTATACATAATGTAACATGACCAACAGGACTGTTTGCATATCTTCCCATGTAGATCTAGCATAAAACTATGCCATGTGTATTAAGGTAAAGTACAAACAACATCATAAAATATCCCATACCGCAGAGTCAACATCACACACACATAAATACATTTCTAATTTTCTATGTCTAATCACTTAAACCCCTGAGCAGATCACAATTTCTCATCATACACTGTATACCTGGTAAACATTGTAGTTCTTTGAAAATGAGTATCTTCCATAGACAACATGCCAATAAGATGCCGTTTTCATAAGCTAAAACAAAAAAATTTTCTATATTTATTTAAACCACTGGAAATGTCCGTTGCAAATCCCTTCAAATTTTAAGTTTTCAAGCAATTATCCACCTTGAAAGTTCAACTGCCACCAGGGGACACTGGCAATGAACACACACTGTCTAGTAGCACCACTAAACACAAGGGCCTTTACCATTCTTCAAATCTTACAACAGTTGCTCAGGGCTATTTGAAAAATTTATACCCAAGCAAAAATTTAAGAACAAGAAGCCAACAAGACTGGGAATTTGCTTGACAGCTCCCATCCCCACCATTCCACCCCCCCCCCCCCCACCAAAGAGATAAACAGCTGCACTGAGATATTAAAGGAGGGTAAGGAAATGGTATATGCTGTTTTCAATCAAAATTGAAATGCTCTGTAGTGGGGTTAAAGAATCACTACCTGTCAGCCTGTCCACAAAGGTGGGAGTACAAGAAGCAACTGAGTTACTACAGGAAGAAAAAGTTAACAACTGAATCTGAAAATATAACTACAAGAAGACACACCTCATGGCTAATTATATACAAGGCATCATCTGATATTTCTCACATTCTGTAACATTCATATGTACATTAAAATAAAACTTGACAATTTGGCATGCTGCATAACATGATACAAAATAAATTCAACTCACAAGAGTCATGTATTCCAATTTACCAATGTCTTCATAAGAGATACATGGTCTGTCTCCAACCACAGAGTCAACTTCTTCTTGAACCCTATTTTATGATGAAAGTTACACAAAATGTTATACACCAACAAAAAAGTTATTGAAACATCTTCCCAGGGTCAAAGAGAAAAAAAAGGACAAGTGTCACATCCCATATTTTAAAAAAAGGGAAGGAGCCCAGCTTTTCATTTTGTTTTGAAGATGGTTACCATTTGAAACTTCATCTAACCAACTGTTCTTCATATTTCTGTACTCAAAAAGAAATTGATATCACATGTGATACTGGCTGATATATTGTTATCTGTAAAACCATTTCACACATACATGTTTACTAGTGATACTGTGGTCAACAATGTGATATGGTAAGTGACTGTCCAGTGTTTACTGAAATTTCCATCTCACAAGCTTTTTATTGTTGATGGATTATTTTCCACTTTTAAAAACTTAATTATCCAGTGGTAAAACTATTACAGAGATCAAGGCTGCATCCAAACAGGAAAAGGTGTTGACACAAAATGCCTTTCTTACTTGACCTTATAAGTTTTACCTGTGCAAGAATAATTTTTAAAGCAAGTTTACTACAAAATTATCATACAACAAATACTTCCAATGCTAAGCTCTTCTATTATCACATGTGCTACATGGTAAAGGACACAAAACAAGGAAATGGCTGCTTAACATCAAAATCTTACTTTTTGTAAATATCAGGGTGTCTTCCAACCATTTCATAAAAGAAACTCATCAACTGAGCTGTTGTTTCCTGACCTGTTACAAAGAAACAACAAAGTTTAAAGCTTATAAATATGCAAAGTCAGTTTACCAGAGAGTGTTCCATTTCTGAAAGTACAGTAAAACCCCGTTTATCCGAACACATCGGGACCGAAGGTTGTTCGGATAACGAAAAAGTTCGGATAAACGGGGTTCCAAGTTTTTGCCTTTAGTACGGTACACTGGGTCCATATAAGACGGTGTGTCAACATATTTCCAAAATAATTCCGAAAAGGTTTAAAATTGCAGACAAAATCCCCCAAAATATTTTGTTACTATTTTTTGTGACCGATGATATGACAGAGAAATTTTAAGACGTCTAAAACAGAGAGATTTAATTCCAAAAATTTGAGCCTTCGCTCGTCTGAATGACCAATGCTTTCTACACACTAAATGAATGTGTGTGCTGAAGAAAAGCTGTAACGATCTGGAGAGGTATCTAGAGTATAAATTCTGCAAAAATTTCAAAAAATGTTAGAGACACATGTGTAGGTTAGGTTAGGTTAGATGAGGTTTAACGTCCCAGTTTCCAACCAATTGGTTCAAGTCGAGACGACCACGGCCTTTTTTCCAGTTGTGGCTCACTGGCTTGTTTGCCCTACTCCATTGCTTATGCTGAGCACCAAGCACAAAGGCAGCAGGTTCCATTTTTAAAGTCTTTGGTATGACCCGGCCAGGATTTGAACCCATGTGTAGTAGACACATGTGTAGGAGACTCTCAGACAGCAGTTCGCAATGTTTTTGTAAGGTCTACTTTCATTATTTTTAGGTATGAAGCTCACTACGTTACTAACTTTTCAGATTTAGTGAAACTAAGACTTACGCTAGCCTAACATATTTTTGTATGAGAGGATATTGAGCCTATACCGACTCATGGCTCCTAACAAGAATTTCAAAGCAAATACGTACGATATTTCTTCCGAATTTGACAAAGAGATAACAGATTGTTTTCTATGTCCACATGTCGGCTGTTTTAGCCATCGTGACATCTTTACATTACTTTTAAAGTCCCGAGAAAAATTAGTGCATTTCTGCACAAATTTACGTTGAATTTTGCCTTGTAAAGCACTCAAAACTTGGTGTATACTACTGTAATTGTGTTCACTATTATTGTTGTTAAATCTGACGGCTAGTTCGGATAAACGGGTTTTCGGATAAACGGGGTTGCGGATAAACGGGGTTCGGATAAACAGGGTTTTACTGTAATGTGGCATTAATAACATATCATACTGCTTTTATACTGTAGTTGTAGGAATTTTATATTATTATTTCTTGGAAAAAAATTGATTTTGCACTCTGTAAACTTTTGCACTTCAGTCATAGGCTTCAACCATTTGAATGTATCTCCACCCATGCAGCCAAAATCAACCAATTTATTATTTTCAACAAACATACACCATTATTAATAATGCATAATATGACTGTGTCTGGAGTCTAAAATTTTATGAGTATGTTATAACAGATTGTTCTCTAAGTTTCAAAAAGCTTCTCATTGGGCTGCAAAGTTCAAACAATAGACTGAGTCTCACAAGCTGCATACTGGAGATTTCAAGCACTCTCTTCAAATTCTGTTAAGTGCCAGCTTGCATTTATAATATAACTCAAGAAGATTAAAACTGAAAACATACTTTACCTGCAATAAAGAAAGTAACAAACTCATCGATCATTTCCTCCATGCCAAATTCACTGCTAGCTTGAAGATTATTTGAAGCTTGTAAAATATACGTTAGGATATCCACTGGATATTCTCTGCCTTCGTTGATGGCCTGGATTCTGTCCATAATGCACTGTTTTCCTATTTTTCTGACAAGATCAATTGCATTTTGTGTTTTCTCACGCACAACTCTAGTGGTCTCTCTTGGATCAATCTGAAATTTTCAAATATAACATTTAAGACAACCACGGCAATCACTTCTTAAAATCAAAGTAAATTACGAAGTGTTTCCTAAGAGTGTGTACTGTTCAAATTGGACAGAAATTCTGTAAAAAAAACAGAAGTGAAACTGGACAAATATTTACATACAGAGGCCAAGTTGTCCTTTTGAAAATGTTTAATTTTGTTTCAGGCCTACACTCCATAACATATATTGGCTGCTCTCATGATACCAACAACAGGTTTATTGATGTGTACATGTATGGTAGGTGGTGTTTATTAAAGGGGTGTGGACTGAGAGCACTGGCCCCTCTATATTTCTCCACAAAAAGTAGTGCCACAAGTTTTCTATGAAGCCAACCCTTTTTGGAAATTCAGTGGAGTCAATTCTCCATGAAAATTAATAAATCCAAGGACTTCTCCTTGAAGCTAATCTTCACAACAAGTGACAAAAAGTTGTGACACTGTAGCAATATGATTCACTTGTGACAATTCTCCAGGAAAAGTTGTGCACTGGCTGTACTGGTTTGAATGTGTATGTCTGAAAAGAGGTACATATTCAGTAACTGCTGTGAAAGTTATGGTATACTACACGGTTGGCTTTTATTACAAGAAAAAAATGTATAAAGCCTATTCCAAATAGCAATTAGAAAGGACGGTGGGATTATGGGATAGTGTTTTGGTATGCATCATAATTGTCAACAGCATTTTACTGTGGCCAAAAACAAGGCAGACCAAAAATCTATCCCACAATCATTTGTAACTGCTATTTGGAAAGGTTCTGTGAAGCAGTGTTGACTACTGCACCATACTGGTAATATACTGTAGATGCTAACTGTGATCCGCTGTATGGTAGTCACTTCCAACTTTGCAATCTGCAGTCCCCCACAAGTTTTTGCAAGGTCTTCCAGAGCGGGTCTGAAGATTTCAGGCGGGCAAAACTTGTATTAAAATTTAAGGCAAAAGTGCTCACCCCGGCCTGCCCCCGGCCAAATGAAAGTGTTCCCATAACCTTACAATCATGCATCTGCTGCATAGATTGTGTAGGTTATTCAAAAATCACACAAATGTTGAGCTTCCAAATGCTGCTCAACGGTGAACATTAGTGCAGGAGACATTGTCTTGCTTTCATCAAAGACAACTACTCTCTGGACAATTCCCACCTGACAACTGTCCCAGACACCTTTTCCCCAGATGACCACCCTACTACCACAGAGCCCACACAACCTTTGAAAAGATTTTAATGACTCTCATAAGCTGGTATTCATTGTGCAAAGTTGACATTCCATTACTCACCATACTAATGAACGGCAGGCGTAACTGTGCCATTACACCAGTAAAAGTTTGAGCCACAGCTTTGCAAAAAGGTGCTTCATCATCACTAATTACATTCAAATCATTCAAACCAAAGGCAACCTAAAGAAAATTCAAAGATAAAAAAGTTTCTGATCATGGTCCCTATCCATCACATCATAGTTTTCAGTTATATGAGATACAAATGATCTTAGTTTTACAGTGATCATGGCAGGTCACTTTCAATTCATGTTGCCACTGTGTAAGCTGTGAATGTTACATTAACAACCAAAACATCTGTTTCTGTTCCTTTACTGAAAGAAAGAAGGACTATACAGGTGCCACTTTGCCTCCAATTAATACTCTAGGGTCTTCCACATAATCTGGGGAATCTACATGCCATGTATAAGATTCCTGTAACTTTTATATATCCTACTTGAAAAATCAGATTTACTCAGTTGACCTGTGTTAACCTTTATACAAAACCTTTGACTTTGAAAATCACGAAGCTTCTTGAGGTATGACTTCTGGCCTCCACCAAACATAACCACAATCTTTCGTTCGATTCTAAGTATCTATATAGTGAGCATATGATCCTTCAAAGTGACCCTCTTTCAATTCAGATATTGTATTTACACGTTATGTGACCTCAAATGACTTTTGACCTCCGTGAAAAACAATTAAGGAGCTTCTTGAGTTCACTATGGAGCATCCATATGCCACCTGTGAGATCCATTAAGGTTTCTCTTTATGAGATATCACATTTAAAAGGTATTCTCCCATTAACCTCAGGTGAAACCATATGACTTCTGACCTTCACCAGAAACAATAGGGTTCTGGTGATCAATCTGGGGCATCCACATATTTCTTGAGCTCCCTGTGGCACATTCACATGCCAGCTGTGACATGCATGACAGTAACCCTTCATCCTTCATGAGATATCATGTTTACAAGCAGTTCACATCATTTTTTTCTTTTGTCCTTTCAACTCTGGTGACTTCAAATAATCTTTTACATCCACAAAAGACAATATGGTTCTTTTTATTAATATCACATACTATATACAAACAGTATAAATTCTTCCTGTCCAGGCTGAAGGTATAGTGTCAATAAGCTTTTTGATTTCTGACCTCAAGTGAACTCAAATGACCTTTGACCTCCACTTAAATGATAGGGATCTTTCTCTTCTTATGAAAAACCTACTTGTCAATTTTGGAAACCATCTATTTATCCCATTTTGAGATACTGTTTTTACAAGCTAAGCATCACAAACACCCACACTGTCATGACAAACAGTGTGACTGTGAGCCCACATAATTTTCAAGATACTTGTTTCATATTGTAACAAAATCTGGCTTTTAGAAAGGTCAGCTCAGAGGAGCCTAGCAACACATAATTGTGGGGGTCTGACAGTTTTTGGTCCAATGTTGTAATTTTTGTGGTTGAACTGGAAATTTACACAATTATCAGTATGAAGTTGGTATATATGTTGCAGTATTTACTGACAAGTGTCATGGACAGCTGGCAGCTTCTCCAAACCCTTAATACTTTCATACTAATAGATCTTTCAGTGCAAACCAAGCATCAATCTCTTGGGAAGGGTTTGGTTATTTGGTTTATACTAAGGATGCAGTCTTGTGTTTACATTCTGCAATCCTAGGTGACCTACTTACACCTCCTACACTTTCTTGTGTACATGAGGGTAAAAGCTTACAGCATCAACGTCATCGATCATAAAATCAGTAACACAAGTGCATACACTTAATATTAAATGAACAGGCTCACACAAGAAGCTTCTAAAACAACTGGAAGCTTGGACAGAAATCAAGAATATCTCTTTAATTACAAATTCATGATAAATACTGCTGTAAATCCAGTAAATAACTCCAAACAAAGTAACTAATGTGAAACCATTTATCTAACTTTCCAGAAACAAAAAGTTACAACATATCTTAATGCTGGCAGTAGCAGTAGATCCATCTTTAAAATGTAAAAGAAAAATCCTCCCATCAAGAAAGGTCCAAGTCCTGTCCACCATCTCAGGGTAGGTAAATCAGTGGCGCCCAATAATGACATCCCAACCATACAATTTTGACAACATATAATGGATCCTTCCCAGCCTCATTATGTAACAAGAGCCCGAGGGCACTATGGCTCCTTGACTTTAAGATGATTTTGTATAAAGGGAGTAGTGAGGGAAGGCGTGTGCCCCTTCAACATGGTCAACACAATTTCTGCCTAACTGATGAAATTTGCACACCCTACTAGTGCATCATGTCCAAAAATTTGGCTTTCATGAGATTAATGTGTGATGAGGTATTGCATTTCTGTGCAGAACAGGGAAGCAAAAAAGTGAAAATCCACAGATTAGCAGAAAAAGCTCATGCCAGTATAGCCCTTTCAGAGTTTTCACCACTCATGACCTTTCACTAAAATGTCAATAACTTGAGTAATGAGCATTGTAGGAGGGTAGTATAATTGCCTTTTTGGTTCATCTCAACAAGACAAATCCCGGCATCACAAAAAAGCCACAAAAGTCAAAAGGTCAAATGGGTCAAATGAGGTCAAAGTAGGTCATCACATGCACTTCACACAGACAAACACAACTTTCCATTATGCCATCCCTCTAAAATGTTTTGCTGGCGAGATATCAATACAACATCACTTTCTGACCTTTGACCCTTTCAGATTAAGTGGGTTAATGTTACAATATTTCCATCTCCTACCAATCTATCTTATCCTAAAATTATGTCACAGTTTGAACAACAGACACTAAGTTACAGCTACTAAAAGAAGTTCACTTTATTGCCTCTGGTGATCCCAATGACCTTTGGCCTCTACCAAAACAATACAGCACATTTACTCAATATCATACATGTACACACCAAGTTTGAGAAAAATTGATCACACGGTTATTGAGTTATCGCACCACATACCTCGCATTCCAATGCTTCGCATACACACACACACACCAACTTGACTACATAGGTTCCTTTGTTAACACAAGGAGCC
This sequence comes from Holothuria leucospilota, assembly GCA_029531755.1. Classification (NCBI taxonomy): domain Eukaryota; kingdom Metazoa; phylum Echinodermata; class Holothuroidea; order Aspidochirotida; family Holothuriidae; genus Holothuria; species Holothuria leucospilota. The sequence goes on along the minus strand of CM055963.1, from coordinate 74,219,391 downwards.
ACAAAGGTATGTAAATTTGAAGAGTTGGTTGTTACAAAAAGGTAGAACTTCTCTAAATAATTCTTCTAGAGTAAACATGCATTGTCTTATGCACTTATCAACTGAATGACACACCCCACTACCCCCAGCATTGTCAGTCAAATGTGGGTCATTGTCCAATGACAATGTGACGCACATGTCCATCATTGAACCACTGTTGTCAGCCATCAGCATGACTGAGGGCTGAGTCACATTACCTGAACTGTCTGTTCATGTTGTGACCAAGGGGTGGATCATTGTGAGTCAGTTGTTACACTTTGTACAGGGATACCAATCGTCTTTCTCATTTTTTCAGTCAATATATGGTGACCCACATGTCACTCAAAATTACAAATTGTGCATCAATTATGTGACTGAGGTGTAAGTCATTTTACATTAAGTTATCAGTCACAGAAGTGACTGAGGTGTACGTCATTGTACACGTTTTGTCAACACTGTTGTGGACAATGACTGACCATGTCTGAGGGTAGTGGGGTGCATCATTCAATTGATAAGTGCATTATAAAAATCTACTCTGTTCCACATGAGGGAGACCTACAGATGACCAATGCAAACAAAAATAATCCAAGCATTTCCAGCTGTAAATATACACGTCACTGATACGTAAATGATATATCCTGTCCTTCAACACCACTTGAAAACTTGAAATGTTTGTTCTTCCCCGACCTGTATATTCATTTCAAACTGACCAAGAATAAAATACCAAAAATAAAATGAAATCATAGGGAGAGCTCTTACCTTAGCTATGATATCAAGGGCTACCTTGTTAAATTCTTCAGCCATGAGTATTTCTGTATTTCCATCAGCCTTTGGCATTAAGTGAGTAACTAGTTCTGTAACACTGTTATTATATTGGTCCATCAACTTGACCAGGTAACTGCAGAATATATTCAAAATTGGGAAAAAAGTCACATTTATTGACCGTGATTATAACACACTTCATATTCATACATTTGATTGTACATGTTTACTAATATTAACTTTTGGAGCTTAAACCATACCACACACTCTCTGACCTGTCAGGTGCATTGTTAAACATCAGTATTTGTGCGTGCATTTTCACAAAGGAGACAACCATGCTTTTCCTGGTTTTAGGCACGTCAATTTTAGTCATGCTGATCTAACATACACAATTTGACTTACAGTGACCTTAAATGACATGTGACTGCCAAAAATATGTATACACTACACCGTACCTGTATGTGTGAGATTTATCAATATTAAACTTCTTGATACATCATGATTGAAAGCTTGCTCCAAATAACAAGGTCTCCATTGTTAACCAGAGCACCAATGGTGCTGAAGCTCATACCTTCAACCAATTAAGGGTCCCTGGCTTCTAGTCTTTGTTAGTACAAGCATCATATGACTTTAAATGGTGACAAATGGCTTACGACCCCAAATCTCACATACCCTGATGGCACCTTCCTGAATGTCACAAAAAATTTGTCATGCTATCTTTGCTTTGTAAGTTGTTTCATGAATACAATTTAAGAAAGCAAAAGCTCCTTGGGCCCATCTTCGGCCTTGGACCCCAAATTTCAAGTATCATTATGACAAACCATCAGCATTGTACAAGAGAATCTGTAGATGAAGATGTACTTTTGCGTACTTCATAAAAGAGCCGAAGGGTCCACATGGGCTTTTGGACCAAAATTCCACAAAACCAGAAACAGATCACTAGCCAAGCATCATTATAACAGACCGTCAACTCTGTTAAACATTAACTGGAGGAAAAGTTAATCACTTGTAATACTACACAAAATGGACCTTATGGTCCATCTTGTGCCTTGGACCCCAACTTGTTAAACACCCTGAAGGTACCACTACCCGAATATAATTATGACAAACCATCAACATTGTACAAGAGAATCTGCAGGTGTAAGCAATTTGCAAAATGTCATAAAAAGGACCATAGGGCCCATATGGGACCTTAGACCCAAACTTTCAGAACACCATAAACCGATCACTAACCAAACATCATTATGACAGGCCTTCAACTCTGTTTTAATAACATTAACTAGAGGAGGAATTGACCATTTTGCAATATTCCACAAAATGGACCCTAGGGTACATTGGGCCTTGGACCCAAAATTTCTGTACACCCTAAAAGAACCATAAACAGAGGATCACTATGACAAACACACCCACATGCTCTGGCAATGCACACACAATGGAAATACCCAATGGAAATCCCATTAAGCAGCTCCCTTTAAACTAACCTAAACAACTACACAGGATTGACCTCTTCTACACAGACAGTTTTATTAAAGAGGTTGCAGTACAGAGAAAAATAGGTAGTAAAGTGATTTTGTGAGACTGGTAAAATAGAGGGGTGGCACAAAATTGGTTAGCAAGGTATCAAAAGTATTCTTCATCCCAAATTGGAGAAGAAATTTGTAAGGACCATTACCAGAGCTTCATTATGACAAATCATCAACACTGTACAACACAATTTGTAGGAGGAAAAAAAAAGTATTTTGTAAAATTTCATAAAATGGGCCACTGGGGCCCACATGGGACCTTAGACCAAAATTCAAGAACACCATAATGAGATCACTAACCAAGCATTATAATGAGAGGCTGTTACCTCCCTTTAAACATTAAACAGAGAAGAAGTTAATTACTTTGCAATATTTCACAAAATGGACCCAACGGTCCATCTTGGGCCTTGGACCCAAAGTTCCTGAACACCCCGAAGGGACCAATAACAGAGTAACATTATGGCAAACCATCAACATTGTACAAGAGAATCTGTAGGAGGAGAAGCATTTTGTAGAATTTCATAAAATGGGCCCTAGGGTCCACATTGGACCTTGGACCAAAAATTCCTGAACACCTTAAATGGCCCACCAAACAAGGAACATTGTGCCCAAGTTTCAAACAAATCTATCAAAGCATGTGGGAGGAGAAGCATTTTGAACAAGTGTAGATAGACGGACGGACGGACGGACGGACGGACGGACGGACGGACGGACGGACGGACAGACAGATAGAGTGATGCGGCGTGATCACAATAGCTCACACCAGCATGCTGGTATGAGCTAAAAACTGTCAATGACCTTGTAGTCGGGGATCCACATGCTCAAAAGCCGCCTAAAAAAGGTTGAACCTGACACGTCATGCTATACTTTTTGTTTGAGTATTTTCTGGTAATTCATACCTTAAGGTTAGCTGATTAAGTGGTCTGCTTTGCCAGAAATATTACAAAAAAAGTTATGGCCATTTGTATAGATGCTCCTCTTTACATCATGATTGAAAAATGTGAACAACTATGAATCCACAAAATCGTACAGTGTGTGCTGAATGTGGTAATAAATCACCACAATACATAAAATACATTCCCTAACAAGAAACAGGAGTTGAGGAATGCAATTAACCAGAATGCACAAATGCACTGAGGTTTCGATGATATATTCTATTCCAAATAAAGCCATGATGTCCCATATCTTTCAGTCAATGGTCAAATGCTATCTTAAAATGTTGGAAAAATACAGTTTTGCATTCCTATTTAGTCTTGGGAGTTCTTGGGAAATTTACATTTTGACCTCTGGTGACCCCAGATGACGATCTTGGGAATTCTTGGGAAGTTTTGCTCTTTGACCTCTGGTGAACCCATGTAATATTCTTGGGAATTCTTGGGAAATTTTGCTTTCTTTACCTCTGGTGACCCCAGATGACCTTTGACCTCCACCAAAAACAATAGGGTCCATCTTTTCACCATAACACATCCACAAACTAAGTATAAAATCTATCCAAGCTTTCTCCCTTGAGATATTGTGTTAACAAGGTTTTCAGTGTTTGAACCCCGGTGACCCCTAGATGACCTTTGAACTCCACCAAAAACAATGGGGTACATCTTCTCACTAAAACACATCAATTTACCATGTATGAAATCTATTCAAGCTTCCTAACTGGAGATATCGTCTTGACAAGGTTTTCAGACATTGACCTCTGGTGACCCCAGATGACCTTTGACCTCCACCAAGAACAATAGGATTCATCTTCTCACTATAATGCATCTACATACTAAGTATGGAATCTATCCAAGCTTCCTACCTGGAGATATTGTGTTAACTAGATTTTCAGAGTTTCAGGCTTCAAAGTGGTCCATCAAAGAAATATAGGAGGTTTTATAGGAAGGATACTGATGAATATATAGGGTTTTATAGGATTTTTCCAGGAAAATATAGAGTAAATATAGGAATGTTACACACTAGCAGTTCTAATTATCTTCAAAATTCCTCAAACTTGTGGATGGGGGAACACAATATCTTAGGAAACTAATTAACTATACTGTTTACATTATACAAATGTGATTAACATTATCACAAGTGTGGGCCATATGGCAGAAGAGTGTGGTTCTACTGTACCATCAACATGGAATTAAGAAAAGTGAAAACCACCTAAACATTTTGCTGGAAGGGAAAGGATAAACCCCCTGACAGTGATGTATTTGCATATTTTGACCCTGGAATAAATTATCCATAAATGTTATTATTTGTGCATATCAAAAAGGCACCAAAATTTTGCAATATTAGAAGCTGAGAACATGGAATGTGACCATGATGGTGCTTTGAATGGATGGGTAGTTAATGTGGACAATGAAGTGTTGCTAATTAATGTCCTAGACAGAATTCACCTCAGCTCCAATAATAATGGGGTTGTAGTGAGGAAATTTTTGATAATAATGGGGTTGTAGTGAGGAAATTTTTGAATTTTCTGCTGCTTAAATAACAGGAAATGGTCTCTTAATACAACATTTTGCTATAACTATACACTGTGCTAGTCAATCTTGATAAGTGTGACATGTGAGTGATGACAGTAAGATCACAGGCATTTGACAACTGTATGGTTGCTATGAATGCCTTCAAAGCCAGGACTGTCTCATGGGGACCATGTAGTTTATTCTGTGACTGCCAGCATGGGGGAGGGGTCTAAGGAGAGGGGGACACCCCCTCCCCCTTTGGAAATTTTTTGAATGATTGGGAGACTTAAATGCAATCTGGTGCTACATTTATTATCTTTTTGATGTAAAATTTATTTTCAAAAATAAACATATTTTTGATAACTAAATTAAAGAAAAAAATCAGCATCAGTGAAAGAGAGAGGGCATGGCCCAATGGTTCCTCCCCCTAAAAATTCCACTCCTCACTTTGAATCTGTACAACTTGGCAGACCAGTGTAGTCCACATATATATGTCAAGATGCCTACAGTGTGCAAAACTGTCTGTGCATTAACATACTTAACATCTAAAGTCACATGACAAAATTAGGGAAAGGGCAACTTGGCAAGTGCCCGCACTTGCCACCAATGATGGGCACTGCAGCACCAGATCCCGTACATGGATTAGATTTCCACTCTGGTCTTGGTCTGTTGGATAAATTGATGTGGCATCCAGAGACCTGCTGTCGGGCTACTTGTGGAGTTTAGGGAAAACCTCCTTAGAGATCTGCACATTGTAAACTTGTAACCATTACAGTGAGAGACTTAATTTTCTCAAAGCACAAAGTTCTTTTTTGTTTATGGGAGAATTGTAATTGTACAACACTTTGAACAATCAACTGATCTAATGGCTAACTCAGTTTGAGGAAAGATGGTAGATGACATGGAAAATATTGGTATATTTCTAACCATTGCACTACAATATTTTGAATTAAAAAATTAGTTACATCACAGACCAGCTACCCGTGCATGCAAAGCATAGGTAAGGGTTTTAAAATGTGGGCTTCATGACTACAGGGGATACCAGGGAAAGGACTCTAATCCCCCCCCCCCCCTTGACAATACCACTGCAATTCCCTCAAAGAGATGAAATCATCGAGTACTTAAAATCACAGGTGTGAGAGTGGAACATTTATGGGTGGTGAAATAAGTGTTTATTAGTGCCCTATGCAGTTTCATATGAGAATGTTTGTGAATCCTATAACTGGTCTTTGTGTACTGTACTTGCATCTAATTAGGATCCTTGGCATCTATACACTGCTACCTGCAGACTACTAAGCCACTCTGAGTCTACGACAGCTGTCTTGGAACAAGAATATATCTGAAAAATTCACCCCAAGACACCATTTAAAAGAAAAGTTTTTTGGTAATATCAGAAAAATATGGGAGAATATAGGAAAACAAGCCCAACATCATACAAATATAGGAAATATAGGATTTTTGAGAATTTATAGGAAATTATAGGAAATATAGGATCACTTTGAAGCCTGGAGTTTAGCCCCCAGTGACCCCAAATGAACTTTGACCTCCACCAAAAATGGTAGGATTCTTCCTCTTGCTATAATGCATCTACATACAAAGTATGAAACTTATTCAAGCTTTCTATCTTTAGATATCATGTTAACCAGGTTTTCAGGGTTTCATCCCCGGTGACCCCACATGACCTTTGAACCCCACCAAAAATAATAGGGTTCTTGCTCTAACTATAAGGCATTTACATACAAAGTATGAAATTTATCCAAGCTTCTTACCTGGAGATATCAGGTTAACAAGGTTTTCAGGGTTTGACCTCTGGTGACCCCAGATGACCTTTGACCTCCACCAAAAACAATAGGATTCATCTTCTCACTATAATGCATCTACATACTAAGTATGGAATCTATCCAAGCTTCCTACCTGGAGATATTGTGTTAACTAGATTTTCAGAGTTTAACCCCAGTGACCCCAAATGACCTTTCACCTCCACCAAATATGATAGGGTTCTTCCTCTTACCATAATGCATCTACGTACAACGTATGAAATTCATCCAAGCTTGTAACTCAAGTTATTGTGTTAACAAGATTTTCAGGGTTTGATCCCCTGTAACCCCAGATGACCTTTCACCTCCACCACAAATGATAGGGTTCTTCCTCTTACCATAACACATCTACATACAAAGTACAAAATTCATCCAGGCTTCCTATCTTGAGATATTGTGTTAAAAAGGTATTCAAAGTTTGACCCCAGGTGACCTTTGACCCCCACCAAAAACAAGAGGGTTCTTCCTCTTAATATGGGGCATCTATGTACTAAGTTTGAGAACTGTCAGAGCTTCCCCTCTTGAGATATCGTGTTAACGAAGTTTTCAGGGTTTGGCCCGGTGACCCCAGATGACCTTTCACCTCCACCAAAAAAGATAGGGTTCTTCCTCATACCATAATGCATCTACATACAAAGTATGAAATTCATCCAAGCTTCCTACCTCAAGATATTGTGTTAACAAGATTTTCAGAGTTTGACCCCCGGTGAACCCAGGCGACCTTTGACCCCCACCAAAAACAATAGGGTTCTTCCTCTCAATATGGGGCATCTATGTATCAAGTTTGAGAACTAACAGAGTTTCCCTTCTTGAGATACCATGTTAACAAAGTTTTCAGGGTTTGACCCCCGGTGACCCCAGATGACCTTTCACCTCCACCAAAAGTGATAGGGTTCTTCCTCATACCATAACACATCTACATACAAAGTATGAAATTCATCCAAGCTTCCTACCTCAAGATATTGTGTTAACAAGGTTTTCAGAGTTTGACTCCCGGTGACCCCAGGTGACCTTTGACCCCCACCAAAAACAATAGGGTTCTTCCTCTCAATATGTGGCATCTATGTACCAAGTTTGAGAACTGTCAGAGTTTCCCTTCTTGAGATATCGTGTTAATGAGCAAAGTGTCACAAACACACATACATACACACACACATACACACCCATGCACACCCACACATACATACACACACACGCCATCATGAATGCATTGGTTTCTCTTATCATTGAAACCAAAAACTCTTCTCAAATGGTTAAAATACATTTTGACCTTATTTATGGTGATTTTTGCCGGCAAAATCCTTCGGAACCTTCCACATTTTAAGCCTTCAATTTGTTAAAGGCGGCAACTTGTTCTCAATATTCAGGAGACATGATTCCCTCGTCAAGTAATTGACTGTATGGAGTGAGGAAAGTATCAAAACAAATCCCCGGATACTGGGGGTGGAATGTTTCTCTGTACTCTTTCCCCCCACAAGCCCACCCAGGGCACCCCTACCCCACAGGCTACCCCCATGATCGATACCCATGAATTTTGTACACATATATTATCATCTACACTGTCGAACATTTTTCTCGTTCGGTGTTCCATGTGAACACTTTCTTTCATACAAACTGTCTGTCCTCACAGAACGTTTCCAATATGCCATGTTCTCACCTCGAAAATGTTTCTATAAACTATTATTTAACTCCATAATCATCCAGATAGCGCAGAATTAGGGAAACTTGAAAAGATATTCGGTAGGCCACTTCAATATTCAGCATAATTATGAACTGCACATTCATCCAATAAACTTAAGCCTAGTGATTAGGTGTTTCATATCAACAGAAGATGTCTACACCTACTGTTTATCATAAGTATGTTTATCTCTATGGTGCTTTCATTTATTATTGAAACCACTGCCAATTTTAAGATATTTTCCTTCACATAATGTACATAGTCCAGGCCATTTTGTAGCCTTTTTGGGGTTTGCATTTTTTTTTTCTTTTTTTGCTATATTTGGTTAAAGTTTGATATGATGTAGAGTACGCATCAGTACATCACACAATCAGAAAAGAATGTGATCCACATTTTTTTTTTTTTCATGTGTAAAGGAGGATAGCCAGCCACTTAAAAATGGCCGCCATTTTGATCATTTTGGCTGATTTAGCAACAAAAAAAAAACACTCTTTTACTCCTAAATGTGGGGTCTAAAACTTTTTAGGAGTAAAAGTGGTAAAATTGACAGTCTATCCTGCAATATCCTAAAACTTTTTCCCAAAATATTGATCTGTTCTTTTGTAGTGACCTGTCGAATATGGCCCTTTTAGGCGAAAAACGGCAATTTTGGCAATTTTATCACCTGGGGCCATTTTTGAGTACCAGATTATCTAAAATTATGTGTTCCCGCGACCTTACCTTTTGTTTATGGGTAGCCCGATAACCAGGTAAGATGTGAAGAAAATTTCAACTCCCAAATTCAAGCCTACATGAAATGGGTTGTACTGAAAATTCGCAATTTCTTTGTTTTGCGTTGGAAATTTGGCATCTGGGACCATTTTTTAGTGAAAAATAAGGGTTTAAGTGCATTGTGTGTGCCACAAGATGCTCCTGTCTTCATGGAAATCTGCAGCCTTATGCCTCAGTAGTACACAGAAAGAATTTCAACCCGCAAATGGGAATGGACATGAAATAACTGACCCCGAAATATCGCGATTTCTTCATTTTTCCTTGAAAAATATGGGTTTGGGGGCATTTTTGAGCCGTCCTTTCTCTATAAGTAACATACGAGATTCTCTCATCTTCATAAAGTGGGCAGCTTAGTGCCTTAGCAGTGCACAGAGAGGATTTTGACTCTCAACTGAGAATGGGCGTGAAATTACGGACCCCCAAATATTGCGATTTCCTCATTTTTCCTTGAAAAATATGGGTTTAGCAGTTTAGCTGTTTAGGGGCACTTTTCTGCCATAATATCATTATAAGCATACAATATGCTAGTGCTTTATTAGTGGCGCCACGCCATGAAGATGAGAGCACTAGGCTGTCCACACCATAAGACGAGAGCATATTGTATGAGACTTATAAAGATATTATGGCTCAAAAGTGCCCCTATAAAACCAATATTTTCAAGGAAAAATGGGGAAATTGCAGAATTTGGGTTTCTGTAGTTTTATGCCTGTTCTCAGTTGTGAGTCTAAATTCTATCTGTGTACTTTTGGGGTACTAGGCTACAGATTCCAGGAAGAATGGATCACCTGGTATTATACTAATAATGCCCAAAAGTGCCCCTACACCCATATTTTTCAAGGAAAAACGAGGAAATCGCAATATTTGGGGGTCCGTTATTTCATGCCCATTCTCATTTGAGAGTCAAAATTCTTTATGTGCACTAATAAGGCACCAGGCTGTCCACACCATAAAGATGAGAGCATATTGTATGATACTTATAAAGATATTATGGCTCAAAAGTGCCCCTAAACCAATATTTTCAAGGAAAAATGGGGAAATTGCAGAATTTGGGTTTCTGTAATTTTATGCCCGTTCTCAGTTGTGAGTCTAAATTCTATCTGTGTACTTCTGGGGTACTAGGCTACAGATTCCAGGAAGAATGGATCATCAGGTATTATACTAATATGGATATTAATGCCCAAAAGTGCCACTAAAGCCATATTTTTCAAGGAAAAATGAGGAAATCGCAACATTTGGGGGTCAGTTATTTCATGTCCATTCCGATTTGCGGGTCGAAATTCTTTCTGTGTACTACTGAGGCATAAGGCTGCAGATTTCCATGAAGACAGGAGCATCTTGTGGCACACACAATATACTTAACTTACCCTTATTTTTCACTAAAAATGATCCCAGATGCCAAAATTTCCAACTCAAAACAGAGAAATTGCGAATTTTCAGTACAACCCATTTCATGTAGGCTTGAATTTGGGAGTTGAAATTTTTCTCACGTCTTACCTGGTTATCGGGCTACCCATTAACAAAAGGTAAGGTCGCGGGGATACATAATTTTAGAGAATCTGGTACTCAAAAATGGCCCCAGGTGCTAAAATTGCCAAAATTGCCTGTATGAAAATGGCCACAACTTTTTTTTGCAATTGTTCCGGCAGAGCAGACCACCCATTCAAGTAATTTTAATATCTATACTAACAGATAAAACACAAATAAAAAGTATAGCAAACCATGTCAGGTTCATTCCAAATTTGGGTGGCTGGATCCCCGACTATTGTTTAACATAAGGCTTCTGTCAAAACTTAGGTAGTTCTGGCACCTTAAATGCATCCTAACGTCAAGCACAGTATGAAAAATATCCATTATTCCTATCCTGAGATACTGCATTTACACCCTGCAGTATGCTTCACAAACACACACACACACACCCATACCCGTTTACGGCGCCGATCGGGGACATACACAAATAATGTGCAAAGTGGGGACATCCTCTTCCTCCTAGTAAATTGGGGACAATTACAGGTTTACACACCAGGAAACTGGGGATAACGAAAAAACTACACACACATTTACACATGAATGAAGACTTAAAACATGGAATTGGGGTATTACCTCAGATCAATCTGTGAAGTTGTAGGCACATATCTGACACCCCACTTTGCATTAATTTAGACATTCTAGAAACGGGGATATCCCCATTTCGCGGCATATCCCCATTTCACCAGTAATTTTTCCTGTGTGTATCCCCGATTCACGCCCTAAACAGACCCACCCACACACACATCCTCACACACACATACCTGAGATTGTAAAGATCCTCTTTGCCTTAGGCAATAAATCCAAAGGGAAAAATGATGGTATTATTTACCAAAAGTCTTTACGATTAAAACAAGACTTTTAGAAACATTATCTGATATCATGAGGCTACTCAATAAACTAAATTTTACATCAATCAAATCTGAATTGAAATGCTGCTAAATATTTAAATTTTTAAATAAAATGATTGTTTACCCTCGTTTAAATGCTGGATTAAACATTTTTCTCTTTCTTGCCCAGTTATCGTTGTTCAGCTCACTGAATAAACCGTTCCCTGCTAACCGTTTACCAAATACAGAGTGGAAGATGCTATAAAAGTCACCAGGCTTGCTGCTATCTGAGTTGATCAAGAGTTCCTACAAAAAAGCAGTATTGTAAGAACTGTCATGTTTAAAAGTAGCAAGTAAGAAATATGTGCAAAATTTGGCATTTAGGGATAAGGCTACAATCTTGGACAAAACTCGTTGGAACACCCCTGCACCCCCACTCCCCCGTACAATGTTGGAGGTAAAAATGTTAATTGGAGACGCACCGCTTTCGTTTGGACACAACATTGTACTGGGGGGACGGGGTTTCGTAAATCGTGAGCAACATTGTACTGGGGGACGAGGGTTTCCTAAATCATGCACAACATCATATTGTACACGGTACAACGGTTGGAGGTGTTCCAACAGTTTTGTCCAAGATTGTAGGTTGGTACATACAAGTAAACCTCAATGTTTGCTACTTAATGTTAATTTCAATTAACTTACTTTTACAACAGATGGTTCTAGGCACATGACAGTTGCTCGATTGATGAAAAATAAAGCATACACTGGTCCATGAATCTTCCTCCTGTAATGAAGCAGAAGGCAAAAACTGCAGTGATGTGACAATGAATGTATTAAAACTATCCTGCTTGTCCCAAGAGTATTAGCAGGGTGTGAATTTAAGGAATTTTTCCTGGTAGTCCGAAGGACTACCTACTTGTGAACATTTCATATAATTTGATCGTCCTTCATGGTTGTTGGTCGTCCTTCAAAACTCGATAAAAAATAGCAAAACAAGTGTTTGTATAAATCTTACATGAACTGTATATCTTTTAGGCATTGTATGTGCACAGTACAATTCGTGACTTGACTCATTGGCTCCTCTTCTCTGATCGGATCGATCTGATAAAAACTATAACAATGCTTTACTATTTAAGTTACTTCATTTCACTTCATTTGCAATTAATGAGATGTGCAATCACACACATTTTAAACAAGTCCTACCATTACCATACTGTGGCTTTGTGTTCAGTGTGCTGTAAGGTGTGCATCATAACAAAAAATAACGTTCAGTTTGTCACTGCAACTTCTGTTAAGTACCTCAACCATGTGTTCAAATTTCTCGTTGACTGCTTTCTTGCTGCTCTTATCAAAAATCCACTAGCTACTGGACACACTGTTCCTTTGTGATAATGACAGTAAAATCTTTCTGATGCATCTCCTGGGCTGAGATTTCACCCGTACAGCACCGGTAATTATGTACGGTACGACAGCACACACTGTGCATGTCGTTATCACGTACGAACGTTCGTTCATAGCCTGGGTGCTCCACAAGATATGTCGTGCCGAGCAGTGCACATGACCTTGGCACACTCCACTTTAGCAAAAGGGGTATAGCAAAAAATGAGGATAACATTTTGCTCTTTTTTCCCGTATGTTTGGAAACTTTGCACGCAAAAAAAAATTTGCAAATAGTTTGAATAGCAATAAAAAATTATGAACAACGTAGAGATCGGTATCATTATAATATTTAAGGGAGTAATAGGACGGAAGTAACTTGGACAGAAGATTTTTCCTGTGCACACGGTGCAAGGTACCCCTTGAAAGAATGTGTACGATGCTACAGTTGACTAAGTGAATGTTGTTTCCAAAAAAGTATCTCCACTAAGAATACGAAGTTTTAAGCGATTGATTTGATACAATAGAATGTTATTTCGGTTAAACATGTGCATGGCTTATGTATACATAACTATATAACCAAAATTTACTTCTGCTGATAATGGAAGCATGTCGTCTTAATTTAAGTGATAAGTATGAAATCTAGTAAAAGTCAAGCCAATTGACGTATATTTATCACATGTATTGTATTGCAACGAAATGTACTGTGTAAAATTTTCAGCACTTTCTTTCATGCTACTTCTCGGCCTTAAGTTTCCAAACATTCGCAGTCCACACGCACTGCGTGCAAATTGTTTATGGGCTGTCTTCTGTTTTTAGGGTTTTCTTCTGTTTTTAAGACTTTCGCGGAATTTCCGCGCCACGGAAAGCTCAAACTTTTAGCCTAGGCCTAAACTAGGCTTACTGTGTTAGACCTAATAATTTTGGTCGCCCGAAGGACAACCATGCAAACGTGTTTTGGTGCATTTCAGTGGTCTGACAGAAATGTTAGTTGCCTCGGACGATCGGACTACCGCTAATTTCGCACCCTGATTAGAGGTATCAAAAGACCGTCTACACAAGTGTATTTTCTTTCACAATTCTGCTGTAAAATTTCACTTCCCAACGGAACAAACGGCTCACTAACTAGAAACCCTGAGCAGATCTAGCTACTAAATTTGATCTCCACTGATGACAAAAAGACAGCAGAATACTATGAAACACCTACTGTACTGTAAACACTGCAAACAAGAATGATAACCATGAATGTTTGACATTCACAGAGATGAACTTTGACCTATGTAGTACAATAACACCAAAATAAATCCCAGTCCTTCTACAAAATGAATACTAAATAGAACTTACAGTATGAAATATCCTAAAGCAATACTGGTTTTGAGTTGGTATGTTCATGTTTCTCTATCAAATTTGCCTCATGTGGACCTCAATCAGCTTTTCACCTTTGCCACACCCAGTACATTGAACGTGATCAAATTATATTCACTGCACTTACCATTTGTCAATTAACATAGAGAAATGTCCTCCTTTCTTTGTTACTTCTCCTATTTCCACTGCATGTCCCAATAAGAAGCTAAGCAAGAATTAGATAGGAAGAAACTTGAAAATATTGATAATTGCTATATTATATCCATAGTTTACTGAATTTATCAATAAAACAGACAGCACTTAAACTTTCTCTTAATCAGGAAGCCAACAGGCTATGTTAGTGATTTCTTGCCAATTAATAATTTTAATACTGTGGTTTTAAGTTGACTTGGTTTCACTGCGAATTTACTACGTTTCAAAAGCTAAATATTAAAGGGGATATGGCATCTCCCCAAACCAGGGAGCTGCTAGTAACTCCTGCTCAAACGTATTTAGGAATAGCCCTATAGTTTGATTGACATTCATTCCACTCTGGATGGTCTACGATGACTTGTACAGCCAGTTATGTCCTCAATTATGCTCCCACAGCATTGTGTGTCACTATGGCCTCAGGAAATTGAAACTCAGTGCAGGTCAAGTAAGAAGCTGTGTCTTGGATGTGTACTTGACAGGTGTTTTTGTTAAAATAACTAAGAAAACATTAGTTGGGAAAATTTTTTACTGTCTGGGATGAGATTAGAGAGCCTTTAAATTCACGGGCATAGATCGCACAGTCTGGTATCATGTAACAAGGTCAAAAATCAGCTTCTTACTTTTCATTTTGGGCATTACATGCCAGACATAAGATGAAACATGTTTTACAAGCTTGACAAATCATAATTAACTTTCACTTTAGTTTGATTAAACTAACTATATTTAACTTTCACTCCAAGTTACTACAGTAGCAAGCCAACACCTACAGCTGTACAACTATACAGCTCATGTTTTAGGCACCTCTAAAGTGAAAGTTTGCCAATTACTGCTGTTTAATAGTCAGCTACCACCTACTTCATTACAAGTCTATTTCAGGTCTCTGTGTCATACTTTTAACCATAAGTTCTTATATTCGGGCAGAATACATCATTTGAAGCTTTTAATGCTATTCTGCCTGTCTTTTGTATTCTTTACTCCAAAGAAACCAATCAAAATACATCATCATTGGCCAAGGATACAACATGCTGGCCTCATGCTACCTCATAATTAACTTTGCTGGATCATTTTTTCCACAACTCAACAACAAAATGCTAGTGTGTAGCACTGATAGTGAAGGTACTGTACATACTGCAGTTTGCTTTCATCCACTGAGAAGTTCAATGGTTCTCTGTAATACAGATTGAAGATTGTACACTGCAAACAATTAGAGCACTTGGCACCTCAAATTGTAACTGCAACATACAGTAAAGGTACTAGAAATTTGAAAACACAATACTGTATTTACACTGTCAATGTTATTTAATGAATATGCTCTAGAACTTGTGAAGTGGTAAAAACTCAGGTAAAAGAGCTAAAGGGTACATTAATCTTGCCCATAGTCCCTCCCTACATACATTACTACAAATGTATTGTACACTACGGTGCATACCTTTTCATTTTTGGGCTTGGCAAGTGTCTATACCTCCATCGGAGAAGCAGCAAGTTCCCAAGTATGGATATGCAAAATACTAAAACCAAGAAAAACACCAAAGCCAAAGACAAGAGCATGAACTTCAAAAACATGTTGAAATTCTTGAAGTGACCTGCAAGGAAAAGAAAGATACTGCATTTGGGCAATTCACAGAAATGCACTTAGGCAATCCACAGAAATGGACTTGGGCAATCCACAAAAATGCACACTGAAAACCATACTAAGCATAGTACAATATTCACCTTTATCACAATTAAACCCAGCATGGAATATATCACTTAATACTTTTATTATCAATTAATAAGATACTGGGCTACAACTACTTGTAATGGGTGGAGAGTACTGCACTGACCTAACTGATTTTAGGTCACAAAATTGCACTGGTCAGTCCGGAGGTTTCTCCCATTCTCCCAAATGGGGGAAAACTTATGCAACACAATTTATAGACTTGCCATCCTACCAAAACCTTCTGAGTGAAACCAACAACAGTAGATGTGTTGCTAGTAGTGCACTAGTTGCTAGTAGTCAAGGTACTGTATAGTATGTACAGTAAATATTTAACATCTGTTTTCAAATACTGGACATAAACAACTGCCTGTGTCGTTGTGTAATCCAGACAAATTTCAAACAAATTTTTTTAAAAGGGAAACCACGTTGTGAACCACTCATAAGGACGTGGTTTTTCGGTAGCTATGACAATATACCTACCGAATATACAGTTAATTCTAAAATCCGTTTACTAAAAAATTATGATTCCTTTAAATCTGAACGGAAACATTTTTATTTGAGGAGTTTTATTCCAACTTTTAGTTTTTTCCTTTTTTGCTTTTCTTATTTTTCCCTTTTTTAATTCTTTTACTTTTTTATTTCTTTACTTTCTTAAATTGCTTTGGTTTCATTGTTTTAGTTGTTATCTTTGTAAAGCACATTGAGACATTGTGTGTATATTGTAATGCACTATATAAAAATAAAGTATTATTATTAATGCCAAGTAACCTCAATGCATAAGGTCCATATGTTCCATAAAGGTATTTGTAGTGGAGTCAGCTGGCACTTGTGTCACATTTGAGTTGAGTAATGGTGACTTGTATGCAGCTGTCACCAACCCTTCTGCCATAGACATTATATGGATAGCCATTGTTTATTCCAGGGACTACTGCAGTCAAAATGGCAGCACACTTAAGGACTGGGCAGGAGAACTTTCTCAATCTGTGCTCTGCTATGAGCAGTCCTCTGGATAATATGTTTCAAACTAACAATTTGAAGTAAATTTAATAAATCAAAGTAAATATAGTATAATTTTGATCACTGCATAAGTCAGTTGGTTTCCAACTACCGGCAGTGAGTTCAGAAACCAACCTGAGTGAGTGAGGCCAAAGTTCACTGGTGCAGTGTGTGGCAGTACCAGGTGGTCAATATACTGTCTCCAACTCAAACTGGCCAACAAGTAGTCTGAGTGATCTTTTAAGTGTGGAGTCACAGTCAGCTACAGTACAGTAGGCTGGTACAATTTACTGTACACCTGTCTTTATGAGAGGATTTAAGCAAAAATTTAGCTGTAATACACTGAAGAAAGACTATTGCAATCAAGAATTCTAGTGAAATTTTCATTTTATTCATATTTTTGGTTCTTGAGATACAGTAAATGCTTTTGAAGTTACAGTATACCACAATACCCACAAGAGCTTCAAGAGGGCGAGAATGATATAAGCAACGTATGGCTATCATTAGTTTTCAATCTATCATTTTGACCTTGAAAAAGATATGAATTTGCCAACAGTGAATGAGAAGTTGGAAAAATTCTCAACCCCCATATCCATTCAATAACAGAAGTATGAAATATGGAGAAAGAAACTGGTTGTCATGTTTGAGATTTTCACCAGTATGCTTATATTTACTCCCTCTTTGATTAATACCTCAACAACTTTTAAATTTGTAGCTAAAACCCCTCCTTTTGAGTCAAATTTCATTCCATGCAACATGAATAATATAAGAGTATTTCCTTATTGCACTGCAAACATGGTACAGTAGATAGTGTGTTTAGCATACAACACTGCAGACCAGACCATGGTCATGGGGATTTTCAAAGTCTGTGTTTACTTTATGGTATCTAACCTATTGCATTTTATTATTATTATTTGTTATTGTTATAGTTTTATTGTTATTGTGTCGTCATCGTTGTCACCACCATCGTTGTTGTCATATTATTTTTACAGTCCTATTAATATTTAAAAGAAGCAAATACCATTTTACAATACAATACCAGATGTGGACATGCAAAAATTTCAGAAATCATACAATCATATCAAAACCACACAAATCCAAATTTTTAATTCAAATCCCACATGATGTGGCTAAATGCTCCAGACAGGTACGATATTGAACTTAAACTCACTGACCACAATTGCTTTTACCTTGTAAAGTCTGCATAAAGGTACAGTACATTTATTTTTGTGTACTTGTTTAACTCACAAGAACAATTTTCAAATAATAACGTAACTATATTTTGCAGCACAAGCACTAGTACTGTGGAGTCAGTTAGTTAGATAAAATTTAATGACACACCAACACAAATG
Source organism: Holothuria leucospilota (assembly GCA_029531755.1). Lineage (NCBI taxonomy): Eukaryota > Metazoa > Echinodermata > Holothuroidea > Aspidochirotida > Holothuriidae > Holothuria > Holothuria leucospilota. The sequence continues at coordinate 74,201,043 of CM055963.1, read as the reverse complement.
TGTTATATAGTGTCAAGTAAAGTTTAAATACGGTGCAAGTCCTCCCCTTTAGTCGCCTCTTACAACTGTGGAATGCAGTGCATGATCCCTACCACAGTAGGCTTTTAATGCTGTAAATACTGTTGCCTGGAGTAGCCCTGTATCTGGAAAGTGTGTAATTGTTTGCAGCACACAGAGTATGTACTGTACAGGTACATCAATACTACTGTAGCACCAATAATTAATGGGTCACTGGGTCTCACACAACAAACAATTAACCAACCACCGATCATCATAAAAGTAATATGGACTCCTTTTATTACAGAAACAAATGGTTTGTAGTTTGTACAAACTTTCTTTGTGGTCACTAGAGTGGAATAGTCAAATACAGTAAAACCTCTCCACAGTGTGAGTGCATGTACACTGACACGTACACTACAGGTCTCAAAGATCAAGCAAGGCTGATGACAGTATTTGTCAATTGGTATGAAAGCAAAATGCAAATTTGCATTGTTTCATTAAACTTTACTATATATTACCTGTTTGTAAGCTTTTCACAGTTTCTATAAACTTGAATGCATGTTTCCGCATTTTCAACTACAGTACAGTGAAGCATATCATGCCTGGTTTGTACATGGAGTTACCACCTCGGAGGTGGTAATTCCATGGTTTGTAGTGTTGGGGGGGGGGTGCAAGGTACATACTGTATGTAAAGGGTTGAAAAATTTTAGCAAAATGTCATTTTCACAGTTTTAAGTCCAGGCTTTAAGAGACTAACAATGAGCCGTGGAACATTACTTGACCATGCAATTGATGACAAAAATCACGATTGTAACATTAAGAGTGAGTGCATGTTTTCAAAATGCAATTTGTACATTACTATACTGTAAATCAGAGGTGTGCAACCTTTTCGAACACCGGGCCAAAACATGTAGATGTGACCATCGGGGGGCCGCACTAGAACAGAGATGTGTATACGAGGTTGGCGTCCCACCCTCACCCCACCGGTTGGTGCCCAATGTGGCCATTAAGGCAGACCCACATGCACTCGAATAATATTGTAGTACGGGCCTACTAATTGTTGGCAAAACTTGTCTCGTGTATTGCATCTCTATTTTGTCGACAAATATGTTAATTGCAGATTTAGAATGCGTTTTACAAGTGAATTCTTTAGTTTATCAAATAATGAAATGGTCGAGAGTATCCACCTTACATCAAAGGAAGTGATCGTTTTTTTGTTTTCATGATACCCTGTACTTACGTCAAGTTTAAGTTGTGGTCAAATAGCAAGACGTACAAGGGCCCAAAAATTAGGCAAATCGAAACTGGTTCGCGGGCCGCACAGGAGGAAGTCGCAGGCCGCATTTGGCCCCCGGGCCGCAGGTTGCACACCCCTGCTGTAAATGATCTCTGTCAATGATACAGTAAAATCACAATCCATTCTGGGATTACAATCCTGTAGTGGCTGAACTCCCTTTGTACTGCAATGAGTCAAAAGTGTGGTCTAGATTCTAGTACTGTACCAACACTACATTCAGAAACATGGCTGGAAACAAAATTAATGTTTCTTCTTTGCCAGAGAAGGGAGTCAAATTTGTGACAAATTTAACTTTTATAGTGCATGCACAAAAAAGCCAAGTTTCCCTCCAATCACCACAATTTCCTTCCAAATACACCATGTAGTGTAATTCTCTGAAGAAGCTTCCTACTCCCACCATTTTCAAACAGCTGTATCATCACTTGAAGTGGCTGTTGCATTACCCCAAACATATTTAGAAATATCGCTATGACTCTAAGTAACAACAATAATACACCCTGATTGACAAAAATTAAAACGATAGCATCCCTCTAATTGGTCAACAATGACTTGTGAAGATCACCCAGCATACAGCAGACAGCTCACACACAGAATGTATTGACATGGCCTTGAGCAATTTAAGCTCAGTACAGGCCATTACACAGGTACTGTAGCTTTGTACAGAAGGTGCACTAGGTGCATGGAGGTGGACATTTTAAATTGAAGGAGGGGCTGCAGTAGAAGAACAGTAAACTTGGGAGCAATTTTACTGTCTAGAGCAAAGTTTGTTTGTCCTTTTAACAGAGCCTACCATCACTAGAAGTATTCCGCATCTTTCATCCTGCTGTAATATGCCACCTGCAGTATTGCACTGTACAGAAGGTACATGCACTGGAGGTCTGGGTTCATTTGTAACTAGCTATATTAACATAACATAACATAACAGGTTAAAGGGCAAAGGAGGGCTAAGGCCCCATAAGATGACCTGAAGTCCATACAACCTTAACTGAAAACAAACAACCAACCAACACCAAACGAGCCCAGCACAAATTAGATCCTACCACAGTTATGGAAGAACTTGTCACTTTACTTAGTAGTTTTATCAGACTGAAGGTACCATAAATTTATTTACAAGATCACTAGGTTGTACTAGAACATCACTGGTGCACAGATTATTAATTGTTTGCAAACAGAGCAATTAAGTGGCTGTAAACAGTATGGCTATAACTGGGTTATCAAGGTTCATAGTATAATGACAGTGCAGTTCTTTAAGTGTTTGCACTTTGTCATGATGTCCTCTACATACAGTACTATATGCGTAGCTTAAGCTGGCATTTTTTGGTATATAAAGTTACATCTATTATAAATAGCAAAATGAAACTACGTAAGACTTAAAACACCAGGAGAAAGTAAATAAAAAAAAAAAAATAATAATATACATTACCTTTTCTGAATTACAGTATCAAAATCATGGATCATAGATTGGTAAACTTGACTGCACTACAGGTTGAAACGGAGATACCATTTGGTTGAAACAGACAGCCGTGCATTCCTTTCACTCAAAAACAGACTGCTAAAGGTATTTTTCCTGTAATATTTTCAGATAAAACAAATAATTGTGAAAATGCAACACTTTTTACGAACATGAATGATTTGTAACAGGCATGGAACTTTTACTTAATTTTTGTCACACTGCACTTGTTTCCTCTGGCAACATACACATTAACAGTTATATACTGTAGGCTAACTTAACTACAAAAATTCTATTAAGTTTAGTTCTTAATTCACATCATCTGATCTACAGTAACAAAGTCCACAAAAATTTCATCATATTTTTTGCACTAAAAGTTGAAGAAAATGAAATGTAAAGGCCTTGCCTCAGTTCAAAACTTGTTTTCCACACCAAAGGGGCAGAAATTACCAGGGACAGATTGTTACATAATTCTACTGCAGGTAGCCCACAGCACAGCTCAAAATAAAGTGGATATTAGTTGCGTTAATCGTTGCTCTAGTTTTTGCATTAGAAAATTTGTGGGCCAAAAGATAAGGCTCTACCGCAAGTAACAATAAACAATAGTTGCATTACCTGCCTTAGAAGGGCAGCCGTAATGGTGGTAATGCTGTCATCATTATTTACAGTACACCTCTACTTTTTCTAACAAAACTGCTGCATTAAACCGCCATGTGTTCTGTCATGTCGTTTTTCACTTTGGCTTGTACATCGTCTGTATGGATGTCTTGGTAGACTCCATAAAGAATACACACTACAAAGTACACAATACTGTACATACAACTGGCTTTTATTTGTTTGCAGCACGAAGCAGGATTCAGTTAAGGTTAGGCCCGTTATACACTTTAACAGTATTTTAACAATACCACTATTTTTGGTCAGGTTAACTTCCAAAGGTACACTGTAGCCCAAATAAATTAAGTTTGACCACAGGGCAGCTCTGAGTGAGACTCTGCAGAGCCGCCTACATAGCCGTAAGTGCTGTGCCTGCAACTCCCCTTGCGGACGAGGTCAGTTATTTTTGCATAGTGCGAGGTTAGCATTCCAGAATAACTAGTTTCCCGGGCAATAGTCTATACAGGGCAGATAAGACTATGCCCGGCCCAGTAAAATCAATTGTCACCTTACAAAATGTAATAAAGAATAAAATCTGACCTAAAATTGTTTACTACTTTCAGTAACTAGTGCTAAAATTCTACCCCACCCAAGATGACTTGCTCTCAACTTTTTCATACACACTAGTGGGACCACCAATTCAACATACGCTTCACTTGAGAAGGCTTGGCAGGGCTATAACTACTGCATACAACACAGTACTGTACTGAAACAACATGCAGCTTTGTGTGCATTTATGCTACAACTGGATATCTTTTTCTGGTCCATTGTTTGAATGGGATGGGCACTTTTCCAAAATGAACATAAGGATCATTATTCTGAAGAGTCATTCCCATCTATCTTTAATGAGGTCTTCATTAGTTGTGAATTGATAACTCAGCATCAAAAGTGTTATCATACAGGTACAGTATAGCCACGATGTTTCCGAACAATCAGACAGCTTTTACTGCAACACTTGATAAGGCTAGGCTTGATATATCTCCATATAAACAGCTTCTGAAGAAGAAAGCCTGGTATGACAAAATGACCTAAGGGAAGGTTTCGGAAATATTACCAAGGGCTTAATAGGAGTACAGGTATTTTACACATACCTTTGAAATATTTTATAAAATGCTTGCAGTGCTAGTTAATGCTTAAAATATTTGAAGGACTCAAAGCAAACATAGCCATGGAGTTTTGGGGCTACAACATGTTTCTGCCATTTCTGCTGACAACACAAACTCAAACTTTGGGTGCCATCATTCTGCTTACAGAACACTTCAAGGAAAAATCTCCCAAGTTATTCAAGGGAGGTTGCCTACCATTGCACATATAGTGAACAATGCATTCAGGGCTGGCTTTTTTGAGCTGGACACTGACATTGATGGCATGGTAATTCAAATTTATGGACATTTCTCATCCTCTGCAGTCAGATGGGAGAACTTGAGAGAATTTGTTGAGTTTGCAGACTTGGAGAGGTTGGACTCATAAGGCACATGTCTATGCAATGGCTGTTTTTAGGAAAGGCAGTTGATCGCATTCTGAAAGTTTGGCCTGCACTGTATTCACACTTTTCAGTTCAGATCAATGTCTGAAACATTTGAAGGACATTTTGAGAATAGACAAGAAACCAGATGCTGGTAACAAGGAAACAAATCTTGTGGCTACATGCCTCATGTTCTTTGCAAATTTGTTTCCTCATTTTAAAGAGGCTAACCTCAAGCTGCAGGCAATGTCAACATCATCGCCAGAGCTTTGGATATTATGGAGCGCCTTCACAACAAACTTTGCAGAAGATCTTCAGATGTCTTCTCTGGATACAAAACTCAGAGTGCATTTGCCAAACTAAGCGAGAATGAAAGGAAGATGACTTCCCATAACTTTGTTGGTAAGATTCCATCTCGACTATGCAGTCCAGGTTTATAGTCCCTTCTATGAAAAGGACAAGTTTCTTTTAGGCGAGTTCAGAGGAGAGCCACTCGCCTTAAATACACGAAGTGAGACGTCTGCCTTATCATGTTAGACTTAAACATCTGGAGTTGAGAAGGATTAGGGGGAACATGCTCCAGGTGTACAAATTTCTCTCTGAATGGAATCCTTTGTTATCTTGTAGTTAAGGTTCAATGTAATTCTCAGGTCAGAGGACATTGCAAGAAGCTAGTAAAGTGTTTTGCAAGGCTTGACATTAGAAAGTTCAGCTTCTCTAACAGAGTCGTTAGTGAGTGGAACAGTCTGCCTGGGTGGGTCCACATCAGTGCACTCCTCCATGGTTAACATTGACAAGTTCTTCCATGACTGTGGTAGAGTCTAATTGTGCTGGGCTCGTTCGGGTTGGTTGTTTGTTTTCAGTTAAGGGTTTATGGTTTTCAGAGCATTTTGGGGGGCCTTAGCCCTCCTTTGCCCTTTAACCTGTTATGATGTGTTGTGTTGTGTTATGTTACAGTATGTTATGTTTACGTAACTTCGTGACATGCATTAAAGCTGCTACTGCCTACTTTTAAAAGTTGGTTGACTTACCCATTGAAAATCCCCTCTACTCCCTGAAATGCTTGAACCTGAATGAAGGACTGAAGTTTGAATCCTTGGTTCAGTGTGTGGAAGCACTGAAGATCCAAGAAGTCTTATGAGTCAATGAGTTTCTTGATGAATATACTGCATGGTAACTGCTCTAATGTTAAAGTCAAATATGGATCCCACCCTATCAGTGGTGGAGAAATGAAACTGTCTTCACAGAGTGCAAAGAACTCAAGAACATGTACAGTATTTAGTATCATTTGTTTGAGCATTCCTCCATCAAATGCTCAAGTAGAGAGAGGTTTTTCCAATGGGGCAGAGGTGGCATGGCTGCAGAAATACATACAGCACTGGTAGGAGCACTATCTCCATTATCAGATCAGTTCTACAAATAGTTTGCAACGTTTCAATGTCACGTTCTGAGATTGTAACATATGCAAATTAACACACAATTACTCAAAGCTGTGCCATCAAAAGAGAAATAATGTTCAACTAATTAACATGTTCAACACATCTTTGGACTTGGTGATTTATAACTTTGACCAGTCTAATTATGAACTTATGGTGCTTTAAATGAACTCAAATCCCCTGGACCCCACCTGCTTGGGGCTTGGCCCTCACTGTGCAATGTGTGCACATGACCCACCTTTCAACCAGTGTACTGTACAGTATTTTACTTTTAAAAATGCGGTCACCCTGGTCATTGTGCAACTTCTGTTTACTTGGCACAAGCAATGTGAGACGGATCTGCGGTACAGAAGACCTAGCGCAATTAACAGTGAGTGTTAGTAGTGAAAGTTTCATTAGCTGCGTTACCACAAGTTCAATTCTAATGCAACCAATGAAAGAAATGTTATGCCTCCTAACAAATAACACAACTTATGTCCTCTTTATCCTGAGCTTATACTGTAGAACTACTCCCAAGATGGCTGAGCAAGTACCCAATTACAAAATACTGTAACTGATCTATTTTCTAAACTGCAAATTATGAGGCCTAGCCTAGAAGCCTTACTCTAAGACAAAATCACAATGTAGAAAACTTTTTGCCCACTTTGATAAAATACATTGTCATACCAAACACCACTGGGAGTAATATTAAAGAATACCCTGCATATATGGGCAGCTCTGTTTGGGAAACATATAAAGGCTACAAAGTCCAGGCTAGGGCTGTGACCGTGTAGCGATTAATCGCTAAACGATCGCATGTGGAATAAACGTTTAGTACAAAGCTACTAGCGATTAATCGCAAAACACATTTGACGTCTGTTTTTATCCATATGAATTCTCGTTTTGAAAAATTATAAATGGTATGCACAGGCTGGGTATGCATAGCACTGTAAGACATCAAAGTAAGGCATCAAAGTAAGGCAAAGCCTTTACAGAAACCGTGCTTTTCGGATATTACTTCCCCCGGCATCACCACTTCATTTTGAATACTTGTTGCATAAATCAGCACACACCGAGTCTTTCTGTTGTGATAAGTTATTTGCGATTAATCGCTAAACGATCGCAAATTTTTGCGATTAAACGTTTAATTATTTTACTACACGTTCACAGCCCTAGTCCAGGCACCAAATGTACAGTAATTTGAGAAGGGTTCATCTATGATTACTGCACCTCTATTCAGTGGCTATGATTGAGGTACATCTGTGTGGTCTTTTAAGAGGCTACAAGGATACACAGACACAGTCAATTTGTTTTTGTGAGAATCCAGATGGATGCAGGTCATAAAAATTCAATTCCCCTCACCGGGATATGTTTTCAAGAGGCTATGGGGTAATGAAACTCGATATTCGGAGGCAACTTCCTGTTATCTAGCCTATGAAGACCTGTGTTTTTGAAATGCTACGAGGACACACAGTCAAAATGGAGAAAATATAGAATGCAGCTCCACACATGGCAATGTTCTTAGAGTGGATGTGCGGACTTGTGGATGCAATCTTGCTTCCACACCCTGAGCTATTTGAGAACAACACACAACACATCGGGTTTAAAGACAAAATATTTCAAAGTCCAGGTGAGATCGAATCAGCCGATCCGGATACTACGAAGAGATACACAGTGGACCTGCATTCTATAAGAATTAAATGTTTCTTTCTGGAAGACACTTTTTGATCCAAATGAATCATCATACTACTCAAGTGATTGGAACATGCAATTTGAACATTTGTGTGCATTGAAAAGAGGTAACATTACGTGATATCGCCCATACTGAAACTGCTTTTCACTGAACAGTGCAAAACCCGACCTTTTTGGGTGAAAGTCGTGATTTTACTTGATGTTTGCACCTACAGGTTACAGCATTTTGGATGCTTAGGGCTCACTGCCATTCTCACCTGCCACAGCCGGCCCGGAGAGGACTTAACTGCGCTCACTGAAGCATGACTCATTAGTGCTTGTGCACCTTCAGGTCGTTCACGATCATTTCCGAATTATGCACAGGTTACCCTCTGCCTAGATTTAATCCGATAAGTACCACAAAAGACTACTGGAGAGTCTTGAGTAACAAAGGGACCAGGATATCGATCTTTTTTATCAATTGCACAGAAGGAAATGAAGCAGGTGTATTAGTGTACACACGTAGCGAAACCATTTCATCGCTAGTTTTTCTAAGACTGCCTTTTTTAAGACGTACGTACTGTTTAAACACTGTGATCGCCCTACAAACTTCATGCTAGCCTGAAAAGAACTTGCCGTGAAATGCGTACTATGTTGTGCATAAAATAATCTAAAAATATCTCTCAAGGTGTTGCCATATTTGGGAATGAAATAAATATTAGACAAATTGCTTTCTGTTGTTTTTACTTTGCGTAAAGTTTGCTTTACTTGTGTTCCGATTTTAAGCGAATTCTCATCGCACGCATTACGGTATACACCACTGTCGAGCACACTGCATTTTACCTACAGCTGAAGTAACTAACGTTGTCCTGTGCCAGGCCTGCAGAGAGACGATCTCTCCTACATACCTGTTCAAAACACAACACACGCACATACTCCATGTTTTAGTCGTGTCTTAATGGTAGTTATGGCCAAACACCTCCTAAAAATTTTTCTTCCAAAAGTTTCGCCAAATATTCTATTCGTTCTCTGCCATGTCGATAGGCATGAAAAGTCTTGCTAATCGAAATGGTGACACAGAACTTTGCTTGTAGACACAACTAAAATATTTTAAAAGTGTTGTCATGATACACAGTTGATTAGCAACTGTACCGTCCACTTCCGGGTCTTGGGTCTTGGGCGTTTGCAAATCCTTCCCGTAACGGAACATTTTTTGCAAACGTTCGAAAAAAATTCTCATGCTAATTTAAAAAAAATATCAATTACGTGAACTTTGAAAATTATTTCAGTTAGCCTGAAACTTCATCAGTCTTCTGAATACAAAGAAAGGAAAAGAGAGGGCCGCAATTTCATACTTTTGAATCTGTCTTTGCAATTATGAATACATCTCGTAACTTCGGGAAAAAAATCTGGAACGTTCCAAAGGCTTTCGTGCCTTCCCTCGAGAGTATATCTGCACGTTCGGAAATGCTCTTACGCGTTTGTAAAAGGTTTTAAAAAATTTTCGCACGTTCCGAAAAAATGGGAGGGCCGCCGTTTACTTTCCAATTCCTTTTTCAATTCTGAATGCAATTTGTAAGTTTGGGAAGAAAAAATCTGGAACGTTCCAAAGCTTCCGTACCTTCCATTGAAGGGCGATTCATTAAGAGAGATTTTCACATGTGACACTTTTGGACACGTGCGTGCAAATGATGACCGTAAAGCATTACATCGTAGTGTAAGCTTCGGCTCTATCGTTTTTGCAGGTGCTATCAATAACACGCAAACCAAACCTAAATCAACGTTACAGGGTTAGGAAAGGGAAAAGTTCACTGCAATTAAGGATCCTAGCGTTACTAGCAGTGGAGCAACCCTCTAACGATAGTAACGCAGCTATCGTGATCGATACTCGCGCTAGACTCGAATCGGACGGTAGGAATTTTTTTCTATAGCAAACTTTCTAACCTTAACGCTACTAATGTCCATTTTATCCTTAGCTGTACTGTACACAGTACAGTATCATGACTATCATCTAATCGTACTCTAATCAAACTGTAAACGAACTGCTCATAACACACAAAAAACAGCTTAAGTTCCAGACATTAAGCTGTTCGTGAACTTCGCTATTCATCCCACGCTAAGCTGGTCTATTCATGCAAGACACCTATTGTGTTGCACACAATAGTGTGTTGGCTTGCCTGCTCATTTACCTTCGGAAGCTCCGGAAAAAACCGAGTGACGTCACTGCCCATATTCATAGCTGCCGGGAGTTAATCCTTCTCCGGCACGGATGCTCGCAGTGAGAAAGGCAGTGAGCCCTTATTAGGTTTTATCATATTTTTATTGATTTTTCCAACCTTTTGGCTATAATCTGTTGGTGCGAACATCATGTAAAATCCCGACTTTTCCCCCAGAAGTCGGGACTTGCACTGGTCTGTGGTGGGCGATTTGAGTAAGGGTGATATCACGTAATGAAGGTGGATATTAAGGCATAAAAATCGTGATTCAGTTAGGCGAAGTTGGTAACGAAAGGCTGTGAAGTTCGTTACCTTTCCATGTAGTATTTACTATATAACGCTAGGACTGCCTGTGCATGGTTTACGGTCGTTTCGCCCCCTTGCCAGTTCGCCCCAAAAAAACCAGTTCGCCCCCAAGCGATGACCAGTTTGCCCCCAAAGACCTACCAGTTCGCCCCCTAATTTATTGACAATAAACCTTTGTTATTTTCGGCATTTTTGTGCCTTTTCTTCCTTTATGTTGCATTCTTTGATGCAAATATCGAAAATTACACAAGAAAATTAGCAGAAAAGAGTTGTAGTGCCTAATTCACTTTGGACGTGGCAGAGAATACCGCGCACATATGATACCTAGCTGATTGGTTGTTCTTAGTTGATTGCACATGTGAGCGAGTATGGAACAGTATATTCTACATTAGTCCGCAGTCTGCTGACCTAGTATTTGGGAAGCTTTGTGGCTTCCCATACTAGGTCAGCAATAAACCCATTGTCAAAATTGGGCTACCGTGACTTCAAAAATTTTGAATGGTCTCGATCTTTCTCAAATTCACGTATACTCCTACATAATTGACCTCTACGGGGCCTTATATGTTTAACACCCTTCATTCTAAGATTATTTGCACTTAGTGTCCAAAAAGGGACCAAAAATTTTGATTTACACAAACGATCCTGTTTTGTTTTTTAAACATTCTATGAAACTGCTAAATCGTGTAACTAGGACGTTCACACTATTGTATGCTAAATAGTACACACTGCTGTTCAATTGTGACATAGTCCATAGCTATAGTTACGTTCATACACGCGCATACGCGTATATAGCAACAATCACTGCAGCAATGCACGCAGGCGATATTACTCTCACAGTAATATGCGGTCAAAAGTTTGTTCAGGGAACAAAGTGTACGTGAGAACTAGGCCTAGGTACCCTAGGCTAATTCTGCATGTGCTAGTTTTTGAAGGCATTTTACCAAATATAATTCCATGCAATTCTTAAAATATATTAAAAAAAACCAGTTTTCCAATATACCTATCTCATGACAAGTGTATTTAAGTAAGGTGGAAATGTAACCACGAACTTAACAAAACTTAACACTAAGAAACCACTATAGACTTCAACTAGCACAAAGATGTGATGAGCTGGCCTCATGTAAGTAAAGTGGTATTTCAGTTCAAGTGAGTCCCTCATCACTTTCGTTTCCACATTTCATGCCATTTTGCTGCTGCTGTCATAAAAAAGATATAATCGAATTTAAAGAAAATTAATGGTATTTGATTTTTTTTTACAACAACTAACAGTTAGTGTTAGTAAAATAGAGGGGGCGAAGTGGTACTTGGTAGGTACTCCGGGGCGAAACAACTTCCACATTGGGGCGAAGTGGCAAAGGGGCAAAACGACTGGAGCGAACTGGTTGGGGGCGAACTGTCAAGGGGGCGAAATGACCGGGTAACCTGTGCATGTATTCTGCATTTGTGCCCACCCTCGTTCACCAATTGTAGCATACTTCTTCACTGGGAAATGGCCTAGACCCATTTCCATAGGCCTATCCTAGCAGTCACAAACGATCGTGGGATATAGTGACATGACCTAATAAGGCCACTTTCAAATGTCGTGCATCGATACAGTCAACAAAGCGCGTCAAAACTGCTGTCACAATGAGTGCGTCAATTTTGATGCAGCACACGCATATAGCAAACTCCCTTGCTAATGCACATGAACCTGTTTTTCAAGCACATGCACGCTAAGATATGCAACTCAAATTGAACGCACAAACTGCCTACACTGAACCTGTACATACAGCTCTGTACAAAAATTGTAAACAGCGCCCGCTGGCCTTATTAGGTTACTTCTGATTTTAGGCTTGAGCTGGAAACGCTGAACTTGTCGTAATGGCATCTCCTGAAAGGAAAAATCTGTGGTAAAGATTTATAGCTCTTAAGTAAGGTCAAGTCTGCCAAAACTTTTTCAGGTACAAACAGATTCACATTCTTTTGTCTTGTTTTTTAAAAACAAAAACTTTCTTAGAGTGGCCTTGTTAGGTTGTGCCATCATACACTTTTGAAGTGGGGTATTTTTCTTAATGGCATTCTACTGTGCCAAAAACCACGCACACCAAAATCCAATCCCACAATCCTTTGTAATTGCTATTTGGAAATGGGTCTATGTACTGACCCCGAAATTGGCCCATCTTGAAAAATTACAAGGAGTATTACTGTGGCAAAGTTAGTGGAGTGAGCCTAACCTTCCTGAACCTACCCACATAACGTTTTTCACGATTATGAATCCATTTCAGGTACGTTCTAACCAAATTATACTTTTTCAGACACATTTTAGTCGCTATGACTAATAGTGCATGTACTGCAAGCATTTTTGAATGCTACTACCTAAAATTACCTGAAATTACCTTCAGATGATGCCTCTCCTTTCGTTGTAACTTGTATCGTGTATCTCGATTTACTTTCGTATGTATACAGACTACAATATATGTGTATATGCATAGCCTAGATTAATTAAAGGTCACTCAACTTTGTTTACGTTTCCCCAAACGTTGTGGCTATTTGCCCAACAGTCGGGCAAATTGGAAGTTTAGTTTTCTTATTTTCCCGACAGCAATCGACCAATCATATCACCTCAACGAGCTTTTGACGTAAGAAATGTTATTTGGCGCGGTGCGGTGTGCGTTTTTAGGCCTACCACAGAACAATATATAATTCTGTGGTGTGTACGTACGTACAGTATGTGTGGTACTACTAACAGATCAGCACACTCAGTGGACTTCCATAGCTTCAATGACTTATCAGAGTACAAACTCGGGAGAAAATTCCAGACAATTCCCAATGAGTCCAATCGGATTATTTTAAAAACTATCAGAAGAAACGTTTTCTGTGTTTTAGCATAGTTGTTTGTAGAACAGTAGAAACAGCAAACAAAGGCAAATAAAGGAAGGAAACAAGAAATGCAAGGCTGAAGGAGTTTTGCGCTCAATAGTTGTCTGCATGTTGCAAATTTAACAAAATGCTGAAGTCGACTCGGAATAGGCTTCAAACTGTTATTTGGTGGCACCATTTTTCTTCTAGCGAACTTCTCATTTTCAAAAAAAAAAAAAAAAAAAAAAACTTGCACACGCCACTGCTCCCTAGGCTCGCTAGTAGGACAAATAAGGACCATTAGTTTCCCGACATACAATTCAAATATTTTCTGAGGCTACAGACTTAGAATAGCCCCGTCACTTTCGTCCACAGTCGGGAAAATAAGGTTGTCCAATAATTTTCCAGACTGTCGGGAAAATAAAGTTAACCTTATTTTCCCGACATACTATTCAAGTATTTTTAGAGGCTACAAATTTAGGATAGCGCCATCACTTTGGCCAATCGTCGGGAAAATAAGGAAGGAAAGTCTTGTTATTTTCCCGACTGTCGGGTAAATAGCTTCCACCTTCCCCAAAAGGCTTACCGACTTTTTAGTATAGTAAGGTGCGTGTTTGGCGTGATTTTGGAGGTTCACAAATTTATCCTCAATTTTTTAACAATTTGGAGGATTAATTGGCAAAACAATTTCGGGTTTATGTCTCGTTAAACTTCTCAGTGTCTTTGCCTTATTTTGTTTGATTAATTTAATGGAAAGAGAAATGGATCGTTTTTGCACAGAACTCTCTGTATTTAAAAGTTATTTAAAGACTCATATCTTTACTTGTTCCTTTGACTGTAATTGAGTCATTCATATTTGTTAAGCGCCTAGAGCAGGTACACTTCGGTCCTGATTTGGCGCTATATAAGTCCAATGTATTATTATTATTATTATGAACACATAAAGGGATATGAAATCACTATGGCCTAGCCCAGAGCAGGCTTCTCAACCGGCCGGTGGACCGCGGCCCACTGGTGGGCCGCAAAGCTGTCCCAGGTGGGCCGCGAGATCCGCCATAAAAAAAAAATTAAGAAAAAAGAATAAACTTTTTGTAATTGGTGGGCCTCAGAAAAATTCTGAGCGTCAGAGTGGTCCTCGAGTTAAGAGCTCTTGAGAAGCGCTGGTCTAGCCTAGGTATGGCCAGGGCCGATGTTAAAGGGGGGTGTGCATAACATAACATAACATAACATAACATAACATAACAGGTTAAAGGGCAAAGGAGGGCTAAGGCCCCATAAGATGCCCTGTCGAAGTCCATACAACCTTAACTGAAAACAAACAACCAACCAACACCAAACGAGCCCAGCCCAACTAGATTCTACCACGTACACTTATGGAAGAACTTGTCGATGTAACCTTAAAGCAGTCTACAGTGCACCGATGTGGGCCACTCAGGCAGACTATTCCACTCATTAACTCTATGAGAGAAGCTCAACTTCCTAATGTCAAGCCTCTCAAAACACTTAACTAGCTTCTTACAATGGCCTCGAACCCGAGAATTACTTTGAACCTTTAAATAATTGCAAGATGACAAAGGATTCCTTTCAGAGAGAAATTTGTACACCTGAAGCATGTCCCCCCTAATCCTTCTCAACTCCAGGGTGGTAAGCCCAAGATGATAAGGTAGGTGTTTCACCTCGGGTATAAGGCGAGTGGCTCTCCTCTGAACCTGCTCTAAAGGAAACTTGTCCTTATCATTGTTATCATCCATCGCCTACCTAGCCTTGTCATGATTCGCTCGTGGAACCAGTTCCTACGCTACAGCACGCTGCAGGTCTACTACTGTACCATCGTCGATGTGCATGCACTACCAGCCCTTGGACCAGACCAGAATAACATTAAGTAAAGGACTGTGAGTAAATCTAATTAATTATTGTAAATTTAAGTAAGATAAGGAGATTGTAAATAATCATTAAGTTGTTGAATTTTAATCTCGTTCTGCTGTGATCTTTCGCTGTTATTGGTTTGACTTGCGACCATGCACAAGCCGTAACATGTTTCATACAGATATTTGTGCTGAACAAAAGTTAAATTTTTTTTTCGTTTCTGCAATCATTAAAGGCATGAAAACAGCACTTTTTGAAACAAATTATGGCGAAGTCCTCATGTTCGGGAATACATCGAGAATCCCAGTTGTTATCATTTGAGAGACTGTACAACGAAACGAGGTACAAAAGTATACTGAACATATATAAATGTACAGGACGTCTCGTGCTTAATCGTGTGGAAATGTTTACGCAAAGTGCACAGTGTATCGATTTTTGAATACCGTACGTGGGCTACCCCACTACGTCAGATTATAGTTAATAGACACATCCCTGGTTAGGAAACTTTACGTACACCCTATACACACCACGTACAAGCCGAATAGCGATGTTAAGACGTGCAGAAAAGTGCATCACGTGACATTGACCGTGCATACGATCGATCGAGTAGCGATATGGCTACATTGAGTGTTGTGTTGTCCAGTCATTCATGGAAATAAATTGAAGTTGATTCAAGGGTTGGAAGGGTTTCAGGAAGCTTTCGAATCAGTAAGTATTTGTGAACGTTCAAATAAACGAAGAAAACCGTGGCCCACAACCCCCACGTTTCTTGTTTGAGTAGAACTAAACTACCGTACTCTACAACTTTGCACTGATGTATAGCGTTAGCTAAATACTATCACGTGTGAGAGTAAAAGACGGTTCACTATCCAGCTATCTGACGTAACCAAGTCGGTTTACTGTTATATTTTTAGGGAAAATACCCAATCATGGTATATACTTGATATAAGCACTAAATTCCACTCTTTAGGAAGAAAGTGAGTCGTTCTCAAACTGACACAGACCTGTAGTAGAGCTAATCAATTAACCAGCCTTGTGCACGGTTAGCGTCACGTGACTACTGAAAATCAGGATCTCAACATAGACAGTGCAGTTCGCCGAGTTTCCCAACCAGGGATGTGTCTTTTAACTATGGTCAGACTATGTTTGCTCAGCTCTTTGCTTTCCAAACTAGGGATATGACATGAACTAGAAAATGTGGTTACGAAAATTGTAACCACTTACTGTCCATGATTGTTTCTGTGCTGGTATTTTGAAACGTCCTCAGTGGTTATGCTGGCTCATGATCAGTAGCGTAGCCTTGATTGTGTCATGGGGAGGGTTTTGGAGTACGACATGATGAGGGAAAGGTCTAAGGGGAGGGAGAAAACGGCTATTTTAGGTCTCCAGATGCAAAATGGTGCAATGTTTGTGCCTCAAATGTAATAAAGTTTATAGTGATCATGTGTTTTTACAATTATATTCTTCAAGGTTGGGTCATGGCGGGTTTCAGCCCCCAAAACCCTCCCCGTGGCTACGCCACTGTGCTAGCTTTAGAACATCGCTCTTTCAATTTTCAGTGTTGGCACAGTGAAGATGTGAGAAAGATCGACCATATCCGTCAGACAATAGGCCTATATTTACTTGAAGATAATTCCTCTTCATGCACCGAAATTTGAGTGACAGATCACTTTGCTTTTACTTTTTGACTTCGCGAGAAGCACAAATTTGGGCTTTGCATATGCAGGAAATGGTAGGCCTACTCTCAAGGTCTTGTGGGAAGTATTCAAAAATAAATAAGCCTATAGCTGTACTTCTCCGCAGATATCATCACAATGGACTTATAGTAGGCTGCGAGCTTCATTCCTTGCTTCAAGAAATCTCACCTTTCGTGATTGACCTTGCCTACATACTCTAAGCAATCGACCAATCAGCAAACGCGACAGCACTTATATATGGAGCGCCAATCACGCAAAAAGTCGTCGAAGGTGGTGGAAGGTACTGAAGGTATCGATGGTAACGTCATCGATGGTAAACGCTATCGACGGTAATGCTATCGACGGTAAACGCTATCGACGGTATACGCGAACGATGATAGCTCAATCGGTGGTTTACTTTATCGATGGTGGCGGTGAACACACTATCGATGGTATACGCAAACGTTGGTAACTCAATCGATGGTTTACTTTATCGATGGTAGCGGTGTACACGCTATCGACGGTACACGCGAACTATGTCAACTCAATCGATGGTTTACTTTATTGATGGTGGCAGTGTACACGCTAGCAGCGGTATACGCGAATGTTGATAACTCAATAGGTGGTTCACTTCATCGATGGTAGCGGTGTACACGCTATCGACGGTACACGCGAACGATGATACCTTAATCGGTGGTTTACTTAATCGATGGTAGCGGTGTACACGCCAGCGGCGGTATACGCGAATGTTGATAACTCAATCGGTGGTTCACTTCATCGATGGTAGCGGTGTACACGCTATCGAAGGTACACGCGCGGTAAAAACTCAATCGGTGGTTTACTTCATCGATGGTAACGGTGTACACGCTATCGACGGTATACGCGAACGTTGATAGCTCAATCGGTGGTTTACTTCATCGATGGGGGCGGTGAACACGCTATCGATGGTATACGCAAACGTTGATAGTTTTATCGATGGAATAGTGCATGGAATACTTTCTGAAATGAATCGAACTTAGTGTCTATTTCAGGAAATTTTCTTTAAATACATGGAATTGTAAGGAGACATATGTGGAATGTCTTCTGCATAGCTACCGAAGCGTACGTACTCTTTTCTCGCACGTACCTCAGCTCTAGTGCAGGGCATGTACGTACGTACTAACTAGTATACGGCAGATATTGTAATGCAGCACACATGCACATGCAGACTGACTAGCCGGTGTGGGTAGGGTGACGCTAGAGAACTTCATCAAGTATAGCCTACAAGGTTAGTGAAGGGAAATCGTAGTTTATTTTCTTTACCATATTTTCGAGTGATCATTATCACACGCATTTCTTCTATTCTAAATGGAAATGTGTTGTAGGCCTAACGGTAGCGTTTCGAGTTGTGGCATTTTCATTGTGGCAAACACTAACGTTAACGTTAGACTAACTTAACGAACTTAGAGCGAAGCTAGTTTAAGTCCCCGTTTTCTCGACTCACCATTATCAAACTAAATGTGTAGATACATCATCATCTTCTTTAATCTCAATAGCCTAGATTTTGTGAGCCTAACTCATTGCAACCTTCCCTAAACTAGTAACGTGATCGATCAGAGTACTGTTGACTTAGCCTAGGGTACCTAGGCCTAGTTCTGACGTACACTTTGTTCCCTGAACTAGGCTTAGGCTATTGCAACACAAACTTTTGACCGCGTATTACTGTGAGAGTAATATCGTCTGCGTGCGTTGCTGCAGTGATTGTTGCTATATACGCGTATGCGCGTGTATGAACGTAACTATAGCTATGGACTATGTCACAATTAAACAGCAGTGCGTGCTATCTAGCATACAATAATGTGAACGTCCTAGTTACACGATTTGGCAGTTTCATAGAATGTTAAAAAAACAAAACAGGATCGTTTGTGTAAATCAAAATTTTTGGTCTTTTTTGGACACTAAGTGCTAATAATCTTAGAATGAAGGGTCTTAAACATATAAGGCCCCGTAGAGGTCAATTATGTAGGAGTATACGTAAATTTGAGAAAGATCGAGACCATTCAAAATTTTTGAAGTCGCGGTAGCCCAATTTTGACAATGGGTATATTGCTGACCTAGTATGGGAAGCCCCAAAGCTTCCCAAATACTAGGTCAGCAGACTGCGGACTACTGTTGACTGTGAGCAGTGGCGTAGCCAGGGGAGGGCGTGGGGGGCGACAGCCCCCCCCCATGAAAGCTTGTCGCTCCCCCAGTCGCCCCCCCCCCACTGGCGATCTGGGCCAAAAAAAATTCACTCAACTCACTACTCAACTTGATAATGATATACGATATACCTATTTTTTTTTGCTCTGAAGAGGGCAATTTCTCTTATAAATGACCCAAAATTTTCGGCGCGCTTCGCGCGCTGTGAATTACTCTTGTTTCTCCAATATATTGTAAGTTCCATTCCACATAGCTAGATAGCATAAGTCCTGTTCGCTTTACAAGTTACACGGTAGGTAGAGTACACAGTTTATATAGAGATGATAGTAAATATCATCCCAAGATCGCAAAGCCTATAGTTGCTGTTATCTTGTGTGTGTCATACGGTACGGTCGGTTGCTGAGCTACTCACGGAGCAAAGTTTGGCTATTTCATCTGGTAGTCCAGGCATGGCCGTACGGGCCGGGGGGGGGGCAGCCGCCCCCAAATGTCAGAAACCTGACTAAATCGGGCAGATATTTTGTCTCAGTCGGGCGGAAAATTGGACATTTAAATTCTATACTCCAGACTCTGAGGCAGGGGTGGCGCCAGGGTGGCTCCAAGAGGACAATTTCTTTAATCAGAACCCAAAATTTTTGGCGCGCTACGCGCGCTTTAGATTCACTGCAGTTTCTTCAATAGTTCCATTCCACATAGCTAGATAGCATAAGTCCTGTCAACCTTACGAAGAAAAATGTAGGCACAGTACACAGGTTATAGATGTCGTCAATTGCATCCCATATCGCAAAGCCTAGTTGCTGTTCTCTAGTGTGTGTCATGCGGTAGGGTCAGTTGGTGAGCGACTCACAGAGGAAAGTTTGGCTATTTCATCAGGTAGTCCAGGTGGTGTCGACACAATGTATGTTTTCTCCGATACGGTCTACAACCCCAACCGTTTTTATTTTTTTGTCTTTGTACTCAATGATTTCATATGGGTTTTGTGTAAGCCTACCAAAAATTTTCACGCGATTCGCGCGCTTTGCAGTGTCAAAATTCAGATTCACAAGAACACTATCAGTGCACAACTCGGCTGTTAAAGTATTAAGTAATGTTATGCAAAATATGTCCTGCAATGGCGTTGGATAGTTCGGCTCTTTCATATCCCCTTCTCACCACCCCTCAATAAAGGGGCTGTCGGAACTTGGGGTCACTGGCATGACCCGGCCCCTGTGGGGAAAATTCTGTCGCTACCCATGGTCCATTTACTATTTTGGCTTTCAAAAGGTTCGTTTCTGCAATAAAACCCAAAATTTTCGGTACGCTCTGCACGCTCTTCCTCAGTTCCGTTACTTATAGCTAAATTTAGTACAAACCCTGTCCTCCTTTTCAGGTAACTTAATAAGTAGAATACATGGATTTATGTAAATGTCGGAAATTTCATCTCATTTCGCTAAACCTATAGTTAATGTTCTTTTGTGACTGTCGTGCGGTACGGCTAGTGATTCTAGAAGGGAACTACAATATACGTTATGCAAGATAAGGCCCAACTGCTCGGACAATTGACCTATATAAGCTTTAAATAAGTAGGCCTACAGACTTTTCTAATGTAAGCTTACCCAAAAAATTTTCGCGCGCTTCGCGCGCTTTGCAATTTCAGAAGTTATCAGAAGTTATTCTGCTATTGCACGTCGTTTGTTTTGTATTTCTGGGGAGTTCATATTTTCAAGCCCAGCAGGGTTTTTCGTGTACTTCCCTTCACCTCATGTACATATGTCTCTATTACCATTCATCATGTATTTTTGTATGCATGCGTGAAGTGATAAAACAAATGAAACGAAACGAAACGAAAAGGGAAACGAAGTTAGATTCCGGGAGAAACATGAAATCAGTGCCTTTGCTTCTCTAGTATATACAAATTTTATGCAATATATCAGTATGGCATGGTATAGTACACAGATTTTCTTCAAATCCCCCTCACCAACCCCTCAAAAAAATCGGGGATGTCGTCATTTGGGGTCGTTGGCCCCGCGACGGGCAAATCCTAGCACCACCCCTGCTGTGAATTACAAAGAGACCAATGGTATGTGAACTTCACAATTTACGCCGAATGCAATGGTTATCATAGGCTATTAAAGTACCCACCATAGTCTAGGCCTAGGTGCGTGGCTTTTGTCACTGACAGCGAGTATCAGTATGTGCAGGAACCTAGCCCACCGCTACCTCGTGAGAATAAAATAAAATGAAACTTTACGTTTTTTCACCAAAAATGCACATCTTGATGGCTGCTATCAAGCCTGGCAAGTGCCATTTCCGGCGATCTGGGATGTATTAAAATCTCAAATTTTCTTGGTACGCTCCGCGCCAACTCATGGTGGCGCTCCGCTTAGATAGTAACAAGGCGCCCTCCCATGAAAGGGTCAAGCCCCCCTCCAGCGCCCCCCTACTAAAAAAATCCTGGCTACGCCACTGACTGTGAGGCTTGTGAGTCCAGTAGCAGCTACCTACCTGTCTCTGCACAACAACGCTTTGTACGTGCACAATCATACAATTATGTGTACAGTATACACTATGCGTATCTCGTACCTACATGTACGTACATGTAATTTTTGAATGTTTACATCCCGCCATCAGCCGAGTGTCTGCGTAGCGGCTCTCATTGGCTGTGTATATGCTCTAGCTACACAGTGACGGTGGCAAAAAGTTCGTCCGTTCCCTGCAGGTTCCCTCATTTGACCTTTGACCTTCGCTCCTTGTGTTCATTCCGAACTACCGTATTGGATTATACTCTTGTGTAACGGTTAACACCTGCTCTACTGAACTTCCGTTGGCTGTTCAAATTCGTTCAAAACGATTTGTCCTTAACCCCGTGGCAATAAAAATCGACCATGCAGTGTGCCACCTTCGATGGAGTGTAGCATCGATCGCGTTGACCATCGACCGTGTTAACCATCGACCGAGTTAACCATCGATCGAGTTCTCCACCTACAGCGCTACCGTCAATGGCATTTACCGTCGATAGCGTCTATCACAATAGCATTACCGTCAATAGCGTTTACCATTGATTGAATTATCATCGTTTGCGTATACCACCGCTGGCGTGTACACCGCTAACATCGATAAAGTAAACCCATATCAATTTGTTCAAAACACTTTCCTGTCAAAACACTTTTCTGTCTAAACTGAGGATTGGGTGACTGAGACGTCATGGCTATGTTTAATTCATACACACGCTCATCCCGAACACTTGATTGGTCGTGTGGGCGTGATCAAATGTTTTGTTTATCACTGCACGCACGTGTTCGCTGTACATACTGTACAACGCGCGCACGGTGTAGAAGTCTGTGGCGGGTAACGGTCGCGTTGTTTACACATCGCTTGGGGTCTTTTCATTGGTGCAAGACTTATGCATATTCATATTTGTGTCTGTTTGTACGTATTTTGGCCTGGTCCCTATGGGGGAGTGTTGAAAATTTGAAAACAAAGGTTACCATTGGAAAGTTTACATGATAACCAATCCAGCAATGCATGAACATCGGCGATCCAAGCTTATTTGTACAAACAACAGTAGGTCAAAAGTTCATAGCTATTGCTTGCCATGCAAAAAGATGCCTTCGAAATCTGTCCAGGTCCCAGGGGCGGATCCAAGGGGGGGGGGTTAGGGGTTTAAACCCCCCCTTTGATTTTCGAGGATTTTTTTCATTTTGTATAATATATTGTTTATATTCCCCGGTATGTTTTGAAGGTTATTTTCAGTTACAACAATGCAATTAACATGCCATAATAAGTTTGCTGACAGCGTATTTTTCCTTCTATCGTCCCGATTCTCTCTCGTTCAAAATCTTTATAGAGTCAGTGAGTCCTTCAAGAGGAGGTCCAGCTCTATGATTAGCTCACCAAAGAAACGTAATGTTTCCATGGAAATGACAAACATACAAAACATGAAACATGAAGATGGCCTAAGTATAGATTGTAAGGTCTGAGGAGGGTAAATTTTTCTTGGTTCACGCCGCGCCAACCGATGGTCGCGCCCCGCTTAGATAACGAGAAAACCAAAAATCCCATGCATGCGATCAAGCCTATACCAGTTGAATTTTGAGGCCCCAATATCAAAATACTTGCAGAAGAGTTCAAAAAGAGAAACCAAATTTTCTTTATTGAGCACAAGCGAGTAACTTTCAGTGAGTCACTGTGAGTGCCTAGAGAGAGCACAACAAAGGACTCAATACTCCTAACTCCTGACGCCCAAGATCATTATCGGCATTGGCGTAGCCAGAGGGGGACCACGGGGGCCATGCCCCCATCGAATGCTGAAAAAATAGGAATTAAAACAGTTGTCGGCCCTCCAGAACTCAGTGACTTGACTGAAGTGATGATATGTCGGGATATACAAGATACCTATAATGTACGGTATCCTAGAACCGTCAAGTTACCATGTTATGATAACTAAAATAGGCAATCATGATACCAGGGATGGGTCTGGTTTAAATGGTATAGAGTGACCTTACTTGGTCAGTGGCGTAGGAACCGGGGAGCCATGGCCCCCCAATGTGTTTTGACGGGGGGCCAAATGTCAAAATCGCCATAGTTTACAGTTTCGTTTTACCCGTTTTTTGCTCTCATGAGAACAATTTCTCTAATAAGAACCCAAAATTTTCGGCGCGCCACGCGCGCTATAGAGCGACCCTAGTTTCTTCTATAGTCCCATTCTGCATAGCTAGATAGCGCAAGCCCTTTCCACCTTTCCAAGAAACATGTAGAGAAAGTAGTTTATGTAGAGGTCGTAAATTCATCTCATATCTCAAAGCCTAGTTACTGAAGAGGTCGTAAAATTCATCTCATATCTCAAAGCTTAGTCACTATTCTATTGTGTGTGTCATGCGGTACGTTCAGATGGTGAGGGACTCACGGAGCAATGTTTGGCTACCGGCATTTCATCGGGTAGTCGGGATGGTTTCGATACTAATGTATATTATCTCCCATATGGTCTACAACCTGTCAGCCCCTAGAGATTTTCTTCCTTCTTTTTATTCTTAATGATAACATATGTTTTTTGTGAAAACCTACCAAAAATTTCGAGCGCTTTGCAATTTTTCACTTTAGATTCCGGGAAAAACATTTAAAGAACGCGGAACTATGCTTTTCTAGTTTATACAAATTTTATGCAATAATATATGCCTACCCCGAATGACATGGTCTTAGTACACAGGTTTTCTTCAAATTCCACCTCACCAATACCCGACGGCAATGGGCTGTCTGAGCTTCGGGTCGCTGCCCCCCCCCCTTTCGAGAAAATCCTGGCGCCACCTCTACTCAACTTGATAATAGACTCTGGCTGTGGAAAATCTCCAGTCCAATTAATCCACTGAAATCCATGGGGTTAACTCCACTCTGAATAATTTTGAATAAATTCGGATAGATTGTGACAAACTTAATGTTTTTTTAGAATAAATTTAAATCAACCTTCACAAATTTTCTACAAAAATTGCACATCTTGATGGCTGCTATTAAGGCCGACAAGCTCCATTTCCGGCGATCTGGGCTGTATTAAAATCTCAAATTTTCTTGGTACGCTCCGCGCCAACCTATGGTGGCGCTCCGCTTAGATAGTAAACGAGAGCCAACACCAACAAAATTCCCCAGCCCTCCAGAGCCACCACAAAAACATCTTAGCTACACCACTGCTGATGTGTTGTTGTTGCTGTTGTTTCCTTTTTCTTTAAATATACTACTTTGAGCAAATATTAAGGTGGAGTGTGGAAAGGGTCGAGGTTCAAGGTCGAGAAATCGCATCTTGTCTGCTCCCCCCCCCAGTGTCAAACATCTTCCGACGCCGCTATTGGTAGTAAGCCATAGCTGGTATGCTATTGCTAGACTCGTTTCGACCATGGAAGATAAGTACCAGGTCTCATCAGTATCGGTAAGGTAAAGTCGGGGGTCTTGTTGTTATCACGCAACCGATTTGTTTTTCTCTATTGCTAGCTGTGCACCAGCTTATCGAAAAATAGGAGAATTCAGATTTCACGATCAGTTCACCAAATTTCTACGTCAACTCGTTGGCATTCTATCGCCTCCCAAAAGCAGTACTTTACTTGATGGAATGATTTCAGAGTGTTACGATTCAATGCTTCTTTTCGGGTACTGTATGTCGAGTTTGTGCCAGTAGCGGTTAGAAATATCACGGGTGAATGAATATTTACGTAGCACAAGACTGCAGTCTATGAATGGTTTACAAAGGATAAAATTGCGGTGAAAGAAGCAAGGATGTAACCGACTGGATGTAAAATTATTTTTCCAAAATAGAGCTAATTCTTTGTAGGTGTCGAAAGTTTTCTGAACTTACAGAAGGATATGTTTCAGTTTTAGGAAGTTTCTCGAGTGCAGATAAACCTTGATAGGTTGGTTTTCTCCCTGGTAAAGTATAACAAAATTCTTTTGGGATTTTTATATTAGCTTTGATAATACACATGTCTCATCGGTATGACTAGAGAGGCGAACTCACGATGTGAATTTCTTCAGATAAACAAAGCACACCTCCAACACGAGTGATGTTCCCATGAAAATAGAAAATGCCGTTATTCAGTGTATTTGTATTCGGAAGAGATTTGGTAAAGTTGCTGTGGCACTTTAAATGAAATTGTTACAAACGCATAGTACGACCAGTGTTCCGATGGGATGGAAGCGTAGTGCGCGTAAGGACTTACAATTCTGTGTTGTTAAAAGGTAAAAACTTTAGCAATAGCACAATCGCATAGTCAACCAACTACATAAATTAGACCCTACACTGGTTTCCTGATATATACTCCTATACACCATGAGATATAGATTGACTATTTCTATATCAAATTATTTTATCCCGATATATCATTACTTTGGTCACTTCACTGAGTTCTGGAGAGCCGACCATTTCCTCTAATTATGCCAGTGCTCAACCCATGGCTTTATTAACATTCTGAAGCGAAAACTATTGGCTATGTTCAGTTACAACGCTTATGACTTTTGGTAATTTGACTCTTTCTTATGACTGATTTACACCAACAGCCCCGGAAAAATCTGCATATAGGCTAGTGCCTACCTCGAGAAAGGCCTGACTACACAACTACACAAATGTACTGACAACCTTTGATTTGCTAAGCGTAATTTTTCTTACGACAGTTCAGGGCCGGATCCAGGGTGCGTACGCATTCCCCCCCCCCCCCCCCATTCTTTGCAGAACAATTTTTTTTGTAATGGAACAAAAAAAATGACTTCAAATGATGCTAAATGTTGCACCAGATTGCATCTGAGGGTACTTAAATATTCAAAAATTTCTCAAAGGGGGACACCCCCTCCCCTTTGACCCCTCCACCAGGCAGGCGATCAGGTCCTGCGGTTGGCCACCCAAATCAAAAATCCTGGCTACGCCAAAGGTTATCGGGCTGTAGAGCATGCATCTCGCACAAGAGCTTGTTTTTATACGGATCAAAGAGCCTAGGAAACGCGTGGGAAATGCCATTTCCTGCAATCTGGGGGTCTTCTGAACCAAAAATTTTCTCTGTACGCTTCGCGCCAACTCATGGTGGCGCTCCGCTTAGATAGTAGCTATATCGCAACCCCCCCCCCCCTTTGGTCAAAACCTGCATCCGCCCCTGCAGGTCCCTATGTAAAAGTCAAATAATATCGATATATTTTTATGTCATTCAGAAGCTGAGACATAGCAGAACATGGAACTGAATGAACATCACTGTAATTTTGCTAAGCAACAGAGCACGAGCGATCGAAAGTTCGTATCCGTACTGTTTTCCACAGAGCGCATTTTCGTTGCGTGGGAGACGCTAACACAAGCTGTATGGGTTTAAGTAACAAACAAATTGATATGCAACGATTAAGGTATCATCGTTCGCGTGTACCTTCGATAGCGTGTACACCGCCACCATCAATTAAGTAAACCACCAATTGAGTTATCATCGTTCGCGTATACCGTCGATAGCGTGTACACCGCTACGATCGATAAAGTAAACCATCGATTAAGTTACCATCGTTCGCGTATACCATCGACTAGGTAAACCATCGATTGAGTTACCATCGTTCGCGTACACCGTCGATAGCGTGTACACCGCCACCATCAATTAAGTAAACCATCGATTGAGTTGACATAGTTCGCGTATACCGTCGATAGCGTGTACACCGCTACGATCGATAAAGTAAACCATCGATTAAGTTACCATCGTTCGCGTATACCATCGACTAGGTAAACCATCGATTGAGTTACCATCGTTCGCGTACACCGTCGATAGCGTGTACACCGCCACCATCAATTAAGTAAACCATCGATTGAGTTGACATAGTTCGCGTATACCGTCGATAGCGTGTACACCGCTACCATCGATAAAGTAAACCATCGATTGAGTTACCAACGTTTGCGTATACCATCGATAGTGTGTTCACCGCCACCATCGATAAAGTAAACCACCGATTGAGCTATCATCGTTCGCGTATACCGTCGATAGCGTTTACCGTCGATAGCATTACCGTCGATAGCGTTTACCATCGATGACGTTGCCATCGATACCTTCAGTACCTTCCACCACCTTCGACGACTTTTTGCGTGATTGGCGCTCCATACTTATAGCCGTACAGAGTGTGTGTGTGTGTCAATGGCAGCTCCCTGGTTTTACGACATAAGAATCATGAGTAGAGTAGGCCTACTGTATGCGAAATACGACAGTACGACCATGTGCCACAATATACTGTAGGCCTACTACTGTTTAGGTAGTTTGACTTACTCAAGACATTCTTAACAAAACAATAAAATACAAAACTGCTAAAATAAAAACCAATCATGCTCAGCCCCATTCCAACCAAAAGTGACCAAGAAGTTTCGTTCCCATCTACATGATTCACTCTACATAATGAGCTCAATGGTAGAACAAAGCACTCAATGAGAATCAAGAAACATTGAACGAAATAACTGCTTCTCGAAAATGAGAAGCGTGCCTAGGGTACTGTCCATGACGTCATGGACAGTACAATAAGGAATATACTGTACAGCTTACTATGGAGGCGTTACGTGAACATGTGGCGCTGATCTCATTCAGGCGTTTGAATAATAGGCTAGCTAAATTGGTTGGATGGTTAGGCCTACTCGAAAAGAAATACCGGACGTTTGACAGTTGTGCAAGTTCTTGCGAATATGTGGCCTTGTGCGAAACAGTGGTATAAGATAGGCCTACACATTTTTGTGTTTAGGCAGAAACAAGTATTCAACTTAGCCTGATGTCTGAATGGTTTTTAGGAGTTTGGCTTAAAGTTTAAAGAGAATATATCCAGTCGCCTCAAGTTTCAAGTTATTTGCAAACATTACTTTTATCTTAATTTCAAATCTTCTTGTATCTCCTTTACAAACATTTTTCTTAACATTTCTGGACAAAAAATATTTAGTATGAAAGGTGAACAAATGACTTATCCTTCCTTAAGAGCAAATTAGTTTATATTGTCACATGAAGGAAAGAAGCGACTCGCCGCTTGAATTGGGATGTCGGCGCGGGGTACACTACTTCAAGTTTCATTTCATTTCATTTATTTGTTTCTTCGTAACGAACAATAATAACAATGATTACGAGTATTATAACAAGTTACAAGCAGGTTACGAAAGGAAGTACTCTAAAAACCTTGGTAGGCTTGTAGAGCAGAGCACTCCCTGTAAGAAATACAAAAGCAGAAAAAAAAAGAACATTAACCTAAACAATATAAACAATATACCGTGAACATACATACATGTGAATGTTGCATGAGTTACATCTTGATCAATAGTTTTCTATGCAATGCTTAAAATACTTACTTTTAAAACAGGAAATTGAATTACAGCGTTGGATTTCGTTAGGAAGCGTATTCCAGGTAGAGGATGCTCTTACACGTAAACTTTGCTTCAGAAATTTTGAGTTAAAACGTGGTAAGCGGAGGTGTCTAGACTGCCTTGTGTTATGGCCGTGTGTATCACAGTTAAATGTGAATATTTGTTGGAAGTACGGTGGGGCAAGATTATTTACAATGCGGAAAGCAAAGACTGCTTCTTTAATGTGGATTAAGTCAGTAAACTTCAACAAATTTAGGGAAGAAAAAAGTTTACTGGTATGTTCAATTGAGTCTACACAGCAAATATGCCTGATCGCCCTCTTTTGTAGTGTAGTAAGTTTGGTCAGGTGTTTCTTACTTGTTCCAGCCCAGACTGGCAGGCAGTATGAAAGGTGTGGCAAGATGAGGGTGAGGTATAGGGAACGAAGGATATTCCTTGGTAAATAGTGCTTAAGCTTCGACAGAATTCCAGTACACTGGGCAATTTTAACACTTATGGAATCAATATGTGGCTTCCAAGTTAAACCATGGTCAATCAAAACCCCTAGGAATTTAGTACAATCAACTTTTTGCAATGATTCACCATTCATGAAAATTCTAATATCGCTTATGTTAGGTCTATTACTGTAATCGGCTTTACTGATCAGCATAAAATTTGTCTTTTTCACATTTAGGGATAGCTTGTTAGCAGAAAACCATTCATGGAATTGATTTAGTTCCGTACATACAGTGTTTTTTAATTGATTGATATCGTCATCTGTAAAGAAAATGCTAGTATCATCTGCAAAAAGAACAAGAGTACAAGTATTTGAAACGTTAGGTAAGTCATTCACGTAAATTATAAAAAGTAAAGGACCTAAAATGGATCCTTGAGGAACACCACATGTTAAGCTTAATAGTTCAGAGTTGATTCCATTGAAAGACACAAACTGTTTCCTATTGGAGAGAAAGCTTTTAATCCACTCTAATCCTAAACCCCTGACCCCACAATGGAAAAGTTTTTTCACCAAAATTGCGTGGTCAATCGTGTCAAAAGCCTTTGACAAGTCTAAAAAAATTCCGATTGAATTTTTGTTTTGATCTAGGGCTGTATTCAAGTGGTTTATTGCGTGGGCAAGAGCTAGCTCAGTAGAGTGATTTGCCCGAAATCCGTATTGTCCGTTGTATAAAACATTGGATTTTGTAAAGAAGTTGTAAAGGCGATTATGGACAAGTCTTTCAAATATTTTGGAGAAACAAGATAGAATTGAAATTGGGCGATAATTATCACAACGCATTGGATCGCCTTTCTTAAAAATAGGTACGACTTTAGCTACTTTAATATGATCAGGAATGATACCTGTCTCAAGCGACCTGTTGATAATATAAGTAAGTGGTTTGGATATTAAAGGTATGACTTTCTTCACAATACCAGGCTTAATTCCATCAAAACCAGCAGCCTTTTGGGGCTGTAAACAAGACATAGAAATTTTGACAACTTCATTCTCGTCTGTTGGAGCAAGATACATAGTTGAAGGATTGCTATTTACTAGCATTCGCATTGCTCTTTATTGAAGAGGCAAGCGTGGGACCTACATTAACAAAGAAATCATTAAAAGCATCTGCTATTGTCTTCTTGTCAGTTATTTCACCATAGCCATGATAAAACGATGTCGGGTATAAGAATTTATCTTTCTTACTTTTATGTAGTACGTTGTTAATAACCTCCCAGGTGCGCTTCAGATCATTTTTACAGCTATTAAATTTTGAAGAAAAATAATTTTTCTTAGCAATACGAATTACATGATTTAACTTGTTGCGATAAATTCGAAAATGCGTCCCATCATCGGATGCATCTCTTAAATATTTCTTATACAGTTTAGTGTTTTTACGTTTAATGGACTGCAGGATACCAGCACTTATCTAAGGATGTCGTTTCTTACGACTCCTTCTAGGACGAACATAAGACATGGGAAAGCTTTTTTCATAGTGATTACCAAATATAGAAAAAAAGGTGTTGTAAGCGTCATTTACATCTACAATTTCATTAATGACATTCCATTCAATGTTACGCATAGTACTCATAAAGTAATTGACATTACTTTCAGAATAATTCCTAGCATAAAAACCACTTTCTTCATTATCTTGACATGGATGGGTTCTGAGGAAGATTGGGAAGTGATCGCTTATATCTGTGATAAAGACTCCAGTCCTGTAATTACTGTTACACGTAGTATTTGTAAGTTAAGGTGAATGTTGTCTAGGAAATGTCGTAAGAGGAAAGAGGAACCCACCCCTTTCTTTCAAACAAAGAACATAGCACGTTGATGGAAAATACAATGCTTCATATGGTTTAAGCTTGACGGTTGTGCTAACATTCCAAAAACAATTTTCGGTTTGAAAAGGAAAACGTGCTTTTTGAAGGCGTGTGCCATATGTCAGACTCGGTGTCTGCAGGAATTGTGCAGCTCAGGCTTCCAGTCAAGCGGGCCAAGGGGGCGAATCCCTCTTTGGAATTTGTTCGCCCCCTAGCAAGTTTTCAAGTTGCCATTGGCTTAATGGCATTTGTATACATTTGGCCCCTTAAAAATTTGTTAGCCCCTGGAAACCATTTCGCCCCCATTCAGTACCTTGCCAGGCTACGAGCCTGGTGCAGTCACATGGGCGTCGACACTGCAGGAACCGCCCCAGTCTTGTTCTCCGTTGCCGAAAGCCCCACCAAGTTGTTAAGGGGAAGCCATGGGGGATGATATTTCAATAGCCTTAGACTTAGTTTAAGTGTGCATATTTTCCCAACGCTCTCTAAGAACTGTAGTTACCCTCCGGCCTGTTGCGACACATTCACCAGTCCTAAAAGCGATCGACGATTTATACCTGGTAGATCCCAATCATAAAAATGTTATGCAGTAAAATAATTTTGTGGGGAAAACGGGACTAAAGAGTACTCAGAATTCGAGGCGCGTAAAGAATTTAATTTAGAAATTATCCCTTTATAGTGAGTAATTGAGCAGTTTTGGTTTTTCCAGATCATAGTGGCAACACGTATTTGAACTTTTGTCCCTGGACAAGTTCAAGGAATATCTTTGGGGCAAAATATCGCTTTTAAGACCTTTAACCATTTGTAAAATTTCTTCATCGGAAGTTACTATCTGGGTCTAATTATGGAAAACAAATGAGGTCTACAAAGCAGCAGACTCATAAACATTCATCATTTGTATACTAACATCTGTGCAGTATATAAAGTTAACTTTGTGTAGCAGATTTAGTCTTTCAGAGACTTCGGGAGTTCAATACATATTTCATTGCATTCAGTTTATATTTATCTCTTTGTTTTTTAACGTACGTATGAACAACATGAGTTGCAGACCCAACCAAAATATTGACTGCAGACTTTTAAGTCAACAGGAAAAGCTGAGCTTCGGCAACATTGTTGCGCTTGTTTTTAAACAGAATGATCTAGTGTACATTAAGTGTGATATATTGCGAGTTTCCTGGGCACTGTAGAAAAAGCTTTGTAAAGTGTAAATAACAGAGACATTTCTGTGATGGAATCATTTAGAAAATAAGTACGTGATTAATGATCATTAACAGCATAATCGTCTTAAATTATCAAAGTTTTGTAAGCTGGGTCCAAATCCATATTTGCCGGGAGACCTTCAACAAAGCGGATTTGGGGGGGGGGGGGGAGGGCAGCAGACATCTCCATAAAAGCTCGCTGATATTCCATAACAGTAAACAATCCTCTCAGGCACTCCTTCAAATGATATCTTGAGTTCATATTTTTTACGAATTGAGTTTTTCCACAACCGGTTGGTCCTGCAATAACACAGGGGAAGGGGTGTTTTAGCTTCGGTTTCATATGAGCAAATGGGAATATTTCGTGAGAAACACCACATTTAATAATGTTTTCAGTAAAGATAAGAGAAAGAAGTATATAATAACCAGTGGATCCAATAATAAGGAAATTTTTATGGTTCTACTGATATTGTATCACCTTTGACAAAGATCGAGTTCTCTTGCAATTTGCAAAACTATGCAATCGTCATTAATGACTTGCAAATCTAAATTATATTTTTAGGGATGAAATCATTGACTAAGCTGTCATTCATAGTCGGATCATCGGTAAATTTGGTAGCAATTGTATCCATAGATATATTTCTACATCTGTGTAGCAAAAAGAAAAATCAATACTGACCGCAAACGGTGGACAATAATCCTTGCAAACGCCTTTAATTTCTTCTTATTAGATACTTAGCGTGTTTCTTTAGAAAAGGTTCAACGTAGGGGAAACACACCTCAGGTGCTCTACCAAATGAATGAAACAATCGGCCCCAACGTCATCAAAGTACATAGCCACCCAGTGAGAGCCTGGTTTATCTTTTTTGTCTGTATTTGCTATAAAAGCACCTGGAAAATTGAAACTTTTTTGAGGAAGGAAGCCTGCTAGGAACACTCCTGGACGACTGAATTCGACTTGATGACTTGCAAGAGCTGCGAGGTATCCATGTTTGCCTTAAAAATCGATAAACACTGTGTCTTGTCTATTTCCACAACAGCGTCGTATTCAGCGTACAGGACGAAACTTACTGTTCTTACCAAGGCGTGTCAAATTGTATTTCCAATGTGTAAATTGAAATGCCCCCCTTTTGCTAAATCTGGTGTCAAGCCACCACATATCGGCTGCGAAGCATACGTACCAGTGCGCCCTCTAATCTACCACTGAACTAGTGATTGAACTCTCAGAACTGAGAATTCAATAGTAGCTTTAGAGGGCGCGCACTGGTACGTATGCTTAGAGACCCTATCTATAGGGTCTCTACGTATGCTTCACAGCCGATATGTGGTGGACTAGAGTCTTGAACAAGACTAAGTCAAACGCGTACAATATGTATCCATGCACGTACTCGTAACGGTCAATATGATTTCCTTTATCGCTAAAAATGGTATTTAAACCAGGAAAAAGTGTTTGGTATGCCATAATGTAGTGATTGTCTCCAATTGAATTTGGACGCAGTGGTTTACATGGTAACTGTTCTCCGTCAGCATACAGTGCAATAAAGTTTAAATCGTGGTGCACGATGAAAGTTGAATAGGTTTCTATTTTAGGCTCGATTAAACGCTCCAGAATCGACGCATCTAATCACAAGACGTTTGGGAAGGTTTCCAAACTCTCTCTTGTAAAATTTATATTACCTCTAGGGATTGAAAACGTCATTTCCTCAGCTTTTCTTATTAGATACTTTGGCTAGCCATGTTCCAAAGCTTTAGCATGACCCAGTGCAACCTATGGAAGAATTTTCACGTGGCGCATGTAATGCTTCATGTTGATGCTTCAACAATACGCACTTAAAGCTCACCCCCCAGACAAATGTAAAGTCGCCAGATTTGTAAAATAGTCTGGTTTAATATCATCTGGACCTGCTGCCTTTCCCTTCTCAAGACTTTTTAACTTTTCCATCACCATCTCCTCTGTTATATCCAGGTTCACCAACTTACAACATTCCTCATCCGTAAAAAAATACTGTAGCTTCTGGAATATCGTCATCCTCTCTTGTAAAAACTTTATTAAAGAACACATTTGAGGCATCCACAGTCTCCTCTTCCGAAATTATAACTTCTCCCTTATCCTCCTTACTAATATAATATATAATATATATATATATATATATATATATATATATATATATATATATATATAATATATATATATATATATATATATATATTTCTGGGGGTTGGTCAAAATCATGTGAGATGATGAACTACCTCTCGCTTACAAAAGGGTTCGGAAACAAAGGGGTTTGATTTTCAAGGGGTTCAGACGGACCCCATAGACTTATTCCCTGGCGAAGGGCCTGCATTTTCATTGGAATAGATTACATGGTAATACCTTACTGAACAGGCAAATATTTAGACCTACGAAGTAATTCAAGAGTTTGTGCAAGGGAAATGGTAGTAAAATGTTGTTTCTGACAGTGTCACCAGGGGCGGAAAAGCCATGAAAACTCGTTCACTCTAGTCCTCAAACCTTGATTCCAATTCAATGGTAAGAAAGTCATAAATATGATACAAATCACTTAGTTTAAACCAATCGACTGGCTGTAATGACTGGCATATCGACAGGAATTCCTGTCTTTTGCCTGTTGCGCCGAAAAATGGCCTTCCTTATCGGATATTTCTTAGATTCGTCGAAATTATTCATGTGCCAAAAATGGTTGCAGGAAAGTGACGGCCGACTTTTTAAACCATGGGGAAGGAAGGGAAGGGATTTCTCAAATAGGAAGGTCAAAAGGTAAAAGCGTCGACTATTTCTTCATTTTCTCTCTTCCCCTTTATTTCATGTTTTCTTCTTTCTCTTTTCCTTATACTTTCTTCCTCTATGTTTCTAGTGTGTCTACAAATTTCACTCAAAATCTTCTCAAGTTCGTCAACTCTTCCACTTTGCCCACTCCTAGCTTCATTTATCACTCTTGGGGCTAATTTACATGTTCTGCTAAAATTACTATTTTGGCGTTGCTACTAAGTTTTGATTCTATTTCAATAAAAATTTGTCATGTACTTTCAGAATTATTTTGTTCCGTCTGTGGGTATACAAGACTAATTATTATTCTTGTTACTTTGTCCCGTATGATTGGGTTCGTCGCCTAGAGAAAGAGGTACATTTTCCTAAAAAAAAAAAACAGAAGGAATGACGATGCTTGCGTAAGATAGTCCCTGGTCTAATACAACAGTCTGCCTTATCGGGACAAACAAACTAATGAAACAGAAAAACCATTAGATTCAATAAAAATGAAAGTAAAACAATACAAAAAAATAAAAATACTTTACAAAAAACGTTGGTGAAACTTTTAATTGAGCTTTCACTCATTTTATTCCCCAGTGAAAATTTTACCGTTACATGACAACTGTTAACAACATATATATTCCTTCGTGACTTAACACGTTCTCCTGATAGAATAGCATTACCCAACACTATGATTTATTGCTGCTGTACAACTTACTTTACCTACACAAAATAAAAGATGTTTATATCCAGCTCGTACTTTTCTACTTTTCTCTTAGGCAAAGGTTCTATAATAAGACTAAACTTTAAAGTTTAAAGGCACAGATATAACAAAAAGGACGCCTAAAAGTTCCATATCAATTCAATCCAATTCAGACAATTTTATAAAGCAAAAAGAATGAGAAACTTGGGTTCCCCGTAGTAATATGATAAGATGGAAATTACATGAAAGATAAGATTTAAGATGAAGGCATAATTGCATTAAACCTACCACTTATAAACTTTTTGCAAATAAGAATCATACTGAATAAAGGAGTCCCCAACAACATGCACTGTATTTAACATTTACTGTAGATTACACGCAATATAAAGGGCATCAGTTAGACCTGGGATTCCCAACTTGAAGTACGCGTACCACCAGTGGTGCATGCAGACTTTCTCGGTGGGACACGGCGTGGTACACAGCGTGCTTGATTTTTTTTTTTTTTTTATTGTATTGTATTTTTTTCAATTCTCCCTCATGCATCATCAAGCGGCTGTACACTGACAGCTATATGATATCAGATTCAGATGAGGGTTTACGGCTCAGTTTCTAACCAATTGGTTTAAGTCGAGACGACCTCGGCCCTTTTTCCAGTTGTGGCTCACTGATTTGTTTTCCCTACTCCATTGCTTATGCTGAGCACCAAGCACAATGGCAGTAGGGTCCATTTTTAAAGTCTTTGGTATGATCCGGCCAGGAGTCGAACCCCCAAACCTTCCTGATGCAAGTCGGATGCTCAGACCACTAGACTAGACCATGCAGTCGGTCGACTTGATAACACCTGATATTTGATATCAGGTGTTACCACATAAACACTATTATAGTTGAATATTGGTACAGTAGTATATTCAGTGGGACTACGAAAATGTGAAATGGTACCCCAGTAGAAAAAAGGCTGGGAAGCCCTGCGTTAGACGAACTAAACCTGATTAACGAAACCGATCCCTTATTATAATTGCTGCTAATGTACGTGATTGCC
Organism: Holothuria leucospilota; assembly: GCA_029531755.1. Lineage (NCBI taxonomy): Eukaryota > Metazoa > Echinodermata > Holothuroidea > Aspidochirotida > Holothuriidae > Holothuria > Holothuria leucospilota. The sequence continues at coordinate 74,164,194 of CM055963.1, read as the reverse complement.
AGTGGAACAAAGGTATGTTTGCATCGGTTAGAACTAGGAGCAGGAGATCTTATCCTTCCACTACGGCCAAGAAGTCGCTCAGAGTGTATCTGGTTATGTGGTTGATATACAGCACTTATGTAACATTGGCGGCTGTAGTAACGGAAGAGAATCCAACCTTGGCTATACTGCACATGCATAAATTTTCCCTCATTCGGGAGAAGTCTGGTTTTCTCCCAAAAGGGAAAGTCTCCCGGACAGTACACAGTTTTCTTTCACCGAGGTGGAAGAGAGCAAAGGGTTTCGTAACAGTTTGCCATGTAGGCCTCCTAAGCCGGACAATGGTTTTCCCTGATTGTTGCAAAAGTGCGCCGATCAGCTTCACCATATATTTGTGCTATGTTATCAAGTAACAAAAATATATGACCTCCAGCCTGTAGCTTTGATCTTGGTGGTTTTCATACGATGTGAACGCTTCACTCTAAAAAAGGTTTGATCAGAAGGGCACCGAACAGGAATCTGGTCAAAGATTTGACTAGATCCGACTAAAAAATGAACCAATTCTGATCATTTCTGAACCAAATCTGGCCAAATGATTGATTAGATACCTGTTCGGTGCCACTCTGATTAGTTTCGGTTTAAAGTTGACCAGACCTTTTTTAGAGTGTTAGTATTTACACCGTTGAAGGAAAAAGTGAAGTTTTTATACACAATTCAGATGCATGTGATTACAAGTAAGCGTTCCAGTCAATCCTATGATCTCTAGGATATTGAGTTAATATTTTGTTTTTAGTAGGTGCAACTTCAATCAATATCACAAATGCAGCGAGTTCTTTCACATGAGCACCATAAGGCACCGCGTTAATGCCTTATCTATTGAACCTTAAGCATGAGTGTTTACGTCTTTACAGTCATTTTGTGCCCGATCGTGCAGCAACGATAGGGGAAACCGCTTATTATGATTCTTCACATTTTTAAAATTAAAACTTGTAGGAATGGATCTTTAAAAGGAGGGTCTAAGCTCAAATCAAGTTGTGATATGTTTGTGGTACTTATTCTAAGCATTTTGGTGAAATTCGCATTGAAATCCGCTGTGTGGTCCTCAAGATATTAGCAGTTAGAGCTGTCACATTTTCAACAAAAAGTGAACTTGAAGCAAGCACATATGACATCACAGCCTCACATTTATGAGTAGTCTTTTGTTTTCTTTACACTTTACAACCAATTTTATCCTCCACAATCACATGTTATCGAAATGTGACTGCATGAGAGGCATGTGAATTTTACAAACTTCACATTCCACATGGGGATCTCTTATCCCTCTTAACTTCAAATTCAGCACAACAGACTAAAAAAAAGAAAAGAAAACAAAATATTTCTCATCAATGTGAGGAAGTGATATAACCGCTGTTTGCCTCAAGCTCACTTTTGGTCACATATGCAGTAACTTGATTTGCTGATATCGCGAGTACTACATGTCCGATATGAATGAAAGTTTCAATAAATTGCAAAAAACAAAAGAAACCAAAACAATATTTAAGTTCCACTGAGCAATATCAGCCTTTCAAAGAATATGGGTTCATCAGGGAATGCAGAAAGTTATATCTTCCGCAGCGTTAAATACAGCGGTGTCCTGTTTTTGGACTTTAAAGTTACTTCAGGGATAAACAACAGCTTCACTCCAGGGACCAGCTTGAAGTCAAAACATTGAACCAGTTTGGCAATTATGACTTTTGCTTCAATCTGAAAAGATGAAATTACGATAAATCTTTGTAAAAAGCAACGAAGAAAGAACTTCATTGTTTGTGACTCATTGCTTTGAGCAAATTTGAGGATTTCATAAATTTTAGACCACAAGAAGCATCGAACAATGTCACCTTTATGTCAAAATTGGTTTCAAATCTATTCTTTACAAGATGAAAGTATTGAAAAGTGTTTGAAAAGAGATTGTGATCTTACATCAAGATGCAATAGTATCACAAAATCATCTTCAGCTGAAAAAACTGTGACTGCTTTTTAAAACATACAGTCAAATGGATGCGCTTACCAAACTAAAGAAACAGATGAAAAACTTTTGTCCGATTATTATTCAACATTCTTTTGAAAAGTGCATCAATATGTCAAAGAAAATGAAGCAGTCACGTTGTTTTGATTCATAGTAAGCAAATGTTTTGCCAGACTCACTATCCTTAGGTAGTGTGCACCTGTTCTTTATTAATATTTCCACTTGAAACTTTAAAATTCTTTAACTTCAAAGCAGCAAAAACTAAGAGCAACTATCAAATCTTACCATGGCAAATTGTTGTCCAATGCAAACTCTGGGTCCCAATGAAAATGGAAAATACGCACAATTGCGCCTGGAGTTGTAAGAAAATGAGATCACCATCAGTTTTTTATACAAAATTTGCAATACGTAAATGAACTCATAGGATGAAAGCTAACAAATCTTTGCATCAAGGGTAAAAGAAGACAGAGAGAGGAGCAATGAGACGTTAACAATCTTCAAAAAATTCTTACATACTTTTGGCCATTTTCAGATTTCAACATTACTATTCCACATACTGCAAATTTACAGTTTTCAAGTATCGTTTTTAAACTAAAGTAGGAAAAGTTGTAGAGAAGATTTTGAAGCTGCAAAAACTGAGTGAATGTATAACATTGCAAAAGACGTGATTCTTGTCAGTTGTTTGGAAATGATCAGCTTTCGTACCATTGAATCATAATTATGGCCATATTTCGACAAGCAACAAGATAACTAGATGCAATTGTTGCATATCGGAGACTTAAAGATCGTACTTTCTTGATTCATCCCATATCGCTTTTTTAGATAGATAGTAACATCCCGATATAAGATAGTATATTTAGATATAATACAATCAATTTGTAAACAGACAGACAAGATAGACAGAAAGGAATATGGACATACAGACACATACAAACAAAACAGCTTCATAGTTACACGAAGTTTTTCACTCGGATGCAAGTAACACCCATCATATCATCCCTAATTCTTTCTACAGTGCAGGAATCGTTCTCTGACAAGTATTTAGCATTACACAAATTGTACCTTTTATCTTCGTCCCGAAACCTTTCTGGATCAAACTTCTCTGGTTCATCCCAGAACCGTTCATCCCTCCCAAGAGCATAGTGGTTTAGCTGTTAAAAAGAGCAAATATCGGTTCTGAACAATCTCTAATTACAGATGGCAGTTGTATTTCAAAAAGTCAAGTACTTATATATATATATATATATATATATATATATATATATATATAATATATATATATATATATATATATATACCTATATATATATATATATATATATATATATATATATATATATATATATCAGCGTAAACCTACAGAAGTGTTGAAGGAAGGGTTATATGAATTTCAAGAAAATCTGCTCCAGGCAAGTTGCACGGTACCTGTACGAACATAATTGTAAGGCTACAAACACTTTAGTATTGACAAAACTGTGGTCAAATCATGCTTACATTAGTAAAAGTGTGTCATCTTACCATAATAGCAGTCCCGGCTGGTATTTTATATCCATTGATAACTAAATCTTGAGGCGCTACTCTCTGCACTCCCACGGCCGGTGGTGTATATCTCAAAACTTCTTTCAGCACCTGTCATAAGATGTCAGAACCTCTTCACATAATTCTGTTGTCTAAGAAATTTAACACATGAACATAGGCGTAGGAGGCGGGGGCTGGGGGATACTGCAGCCCCCCCCCCCGGCTAAAACAATAATCGCTGACCACCACCAAAATACATAATTTATATTTTCAATATGGGTCATTCAAATACTAAGTATAGAACTTTCATAGTCAGCGGTTTTTATTCCTTGCAATAATGAGAGAGTGTATATATGTGCGTCGGTGAGTTTGGGTGTGCAGGGTTCTCCACTGGCCTGTTTTCTGTCCGGGGGCTCTTGTGATCGCCGTCCTGGGGGGAGGGGTCTAAGGGTAGGGGGTGTCCCCGTCCCCTTTGGGAAAATTCTGACGATTTAGAAGGGCTTAGATCGCAATGGTGCAATCTGCGGCCTTGTTCTTAGCCTTCCCTATGTGTTCAAATCTGGGCATTTTGTTGTCATTTTTTTTGAAAATTGCATTTTCTAAATATCTTTGACTTTACTTGCAGATCTGAAGCTCCGGTTTCCACTTGGACGTATTCAATAATGAAGTAGTTCACTTAAATGGAAATTTCGGGTGAAAATCGGGAAACCTAGGGGACAGTTCAATTGAGTGGTTTCGTTTAGTGTATGACTTTGATGGTAACGGATTCCTACTGTGGAAACATGATAGAAATGCATTAAGTGCATATTGAATGATATAAGAGCTCAGGTGCAAGTAAGCTGGTTAGCATCTCCGATGTTTTATTATACATTGCTTGTCATGAGTATTTCGAAATCAAATATAAAAGGCAGTCAAATGACTAAGTTGTGGTGTTTGTGATTGAGTGTACAGACAACTTCTTGACCGGGAGGGTCAATTTTCTGTGCGGGCGGCAAAGTTTTGTCCGGGCGCTAAAGTAGTGTGGCAGATTTGATACGGGCGGAGCCCCCGGACAAAACAACTAGTGGAGAACACTGACGGTGTGTGTATGTGGGTTTGTGACGCTTACCTTGATAACATAACATCTAATGAGATGAATACTTGGTGTATATATATATATATATATATATATATATATATATATATATATATATATATATATATATATATATACATATTGAAGGAGCAGAGTAGCCGCCAAAGTAAAATAAATTTTCGGACCCGCTCACTTCGTTACGTCACATCCGGTTATGCTTCTTGGTTTATCGATTCGATCCGATACCGATACTTATCAAAGCCATGTATGCAGTGTGTCTGGTGTAACATTACACTTGTTACTGTCGTTAACAGTAGGCCTACTAACGATAGCCTAACTTAGGCTAGCGTTAGGGCCTAGATCTACCACGAAAAACAAACTCATTGATCGAAAAAACAGTTTCAGTACCTGCAAAATCCACAATGTTGTTCATGAACCTCCTGCAGGTGATGCGTGAAATAGGCGTGTGCCTTGCCACTAGTAACAGTAATATACTACATACGTACGTACGTTGTAAGTTGTGTGTACTACATGCCTGGGTAGATGCATCGATCAGAACCGATACAAGAAGAAACGATTCAAAATTGCCGGTGCCAGAAGAAAAAGTAACGAACTAGAAATTTTCAAAAAACAAATTGTAAAATATCTTGCAATGTAAAATCAAATAACCCAAGAAATAGTATTGGAACGTTACTGCAAAATTACTTTGCAAGATTATTTTAAATGAGAATATAAAAAGCATTAGGATTAAAATTTTTAAAATTAGCCCCGCACAGAGGGTAATCATCTCGTTTGGTATGATGTATTTATTTTGGAAGTACGCCACTACTCAGCTCCTTTAATCATACAAAACAACGAACCTTATTGTTTCTGTTTTGAGGTCGGAGGTCATGTGAGGTCACCAGAGGTAAAATATCCGAAAATCCCAGAAAGCCTTCGACCCTTCCACATACATCATCACACCAAGAATGAAAAGTAGTCATGCTTCTTTACTGGAGATATAGTGCATACAAGGTTCTCAGGTTTTAATCTCTTGTCACCTCTAATGATCATTTACGTTCACCAAAGCAATGAGGTTTCAACGTGACAACTCCTAATTTGAGATATCCTGTTAATAAGCTGCGCGTTACAGGCACCCACTAACACATCCTCACACACACACACACACACACCCACACGCGCGCGCGCGCGCAAACATTGTAACAAAAGCCGTCATGACTGCGTATATATCATTTTACCTTCGGCAAGTTACCAAACAGTAAAATAAAGCCAACAAGATTTGGGATTTCCTTTGGTTAACTAACAACAAACTGTTGATCCTTTTGAGATGATGTCGGGACGGAGAGCTGAGTGGGAATGTTATATTGCCTAAGCTCTGACAGGAAATAGTGACAGAAGACCCTGATCCCGCTTTTTCATTAAAGAGGTAGCACAAGCAATGGTGAAGTAAAACAGAAAGACTACAAACATTTTAAATTGCTCCTATAAACCATACGTAGAGTGAATTGACTATAAGAATGAACTTTAATTGTCTGTCATGTGACCTTGGTCTAAACATAATGTAGGCTAAGACATAATTAACAAATTCAACTCACAAGATTCATGTAGTCCAGTTTACTGATGTCTTCGTAAGTAATTGTTGGTTTGTTTCCAATCACAAAGTCAACTTCTTCTTGAACCCTGGTTTACGTGGAGAATTAAAAAATGTCTCAAAACACCAAATAGCAGAAATATTCTAAATCAAATGCAGTCAAGTTCAACTTTATTACTCCCAAGAGGGAAATTCAATGCTCACAGTGAAAACATAAAAGTACAAAAATATCAAAAAGGCTTACAAATATAAATAGACAAATCAAAATAGACAATCAAATTATCTCAATATCATCACTACCAGTTGAGCAGTTTTTCTAGTTTCTAGGTTTTACTAGGCTATGCTAAAATGAAATTAATCGACGTCCTCCACAACAGCTGATACTCAAACTTCAGTATTGTTAAGTTTTTTTCATGCTTTAAGTAAATATGAGAACGATGATAAAGAATAAAGAATAATAACCTATATATCTGCCAACATCAGACCAATTTATTGAAAAGTTTCTGTACTAAATCTAACTTTCATCGAAAATGCCTGAATGACAAAATAAACTGACAGCAAAACTACTCCATCAGAAGTACTTCCAATTTTAAGCTTTGCTGGAAGTATCACAAAAATGTCATATCTGCTGACATTATCATAGTAAAAATCACAAAAACGAGAAAAGAGCTGCTTGACATCTAATCTTACTTGTTGTAAACATCAGGATTTCTTCCAACTAATTCATAAAAGAAACTCATCAACTGAGCTGTTGTTTCCTGACCTGTAATATGTAAACGAGAAAATTTATGGATTGAAAACATATACACTCATTTGACCAAAGAATGCTTTAAATCCCACTTTATTTCGCCGATTGTAACATAGTGATAGGTAGATATTTGCATGTGTACTAACGAGAGGGAAGTTAATTTTGGTGTTCACAATTGAATTTTGTTCTCCTTCAAAGGCTGCAGCGTTTGGGATGTGTCCAGACTCATACAACCAAATGCAATCATTTCTCCTAAATTTTCTGTGAAAGCAAAGTTAATTTCTGGTGGGAATCGTTAAATTGTTTACCGCGTTTAATTTATAGAGTATGCACTGACATATTGCAGCCTGAATTAACATATTGTTGAAAATGTCTCGTAGGCTGAAATGTATCATATTATCCGAAGCTTCAAGTACTGTCTTCAAAATCTGTTCAAGTGATCTCGAGGGAAACAAAGAAGTTCCAAGCACAGTACACATACCTGCAACAAAGAAAGTCACGAACTCATCGATCATTTCCTGCATGCCAAATTCGCTGCTAGCTTGAAGATTATTTGAAGCTTGTAAAATATAAGTCAAGATGTCCGGTGGATATTCTCTGCCTTCGTTGATGGCCTTGATTCTGTCAGCAATGCATAGATTTCCTGTTTTTCTCAGCAGATCAATTGCTTCTGTGGTTTTTTTGCGCAGTGTCCTAACGCTCTCCCTCGGATCAATCTGAGATTTCCAAATGTAGGATAAAAGTAAGTGAAATAAATGTAGACAACTGATTTGCGTATCGGTCGGATACGCGAGAAAGTCTACTAAGCGCGCGTGCGAAGTCTTCGTCGTGCGTACAGTATGCTTCATTATTTGCGCTCCAAAATGAAGTCGCGTGACGTCAATGTATAAGGTCTATTAAATTGTAAACCATCTAAAAAGATAACACCTATTCTGTGGTTCTAAATCCTGATCAGTGACCGTTAGGGTAGATGTTAATTAGGTAGTTTACTATAGAAATATCACTAACCTAGAGGTGGTTACATGCAGTCCTAACTTAACGAACACCCAATACGTAGTTGTCTGCTCAGAACCCAAGTTAGGCAAGATGATGCTGTTCTAGCATGCCAAGAGTTCTTAGACAGCCCAACTAAATGTCACAAAAATAAAATAATGACTTTCATTAGCTTGCAAAGAATGCGCATGTCATGTTTCATTACTCACCGTACCAATGAAAGACAGCCGTAATTGTGCCATAGCACCTGTAAATATTTGAGTAACAGCTCTGCAAAAAGGTGCCTCATCATCACTGATTACATTCAAATTATTTAAACCAAAGGCAACCTAAACAAATTTCAGAAATGAAAACATCTTATTGCAATCCCATTTCTTTAAAATTATACAGTTTTTATTTCATTACGTGAGATGAATATGATATTATCTGTAGCAAATCACTCCAGGGATAGTTTTCGGGGTGATAGTTTTCAGACCTGTAGTACTCGAGTACGTACTCAACTCGAGTACATTTTTCTGAACCCATACTCGCATTCGCACTCATAACTTAGATCAATATTAAAATCCGTAAAAACAACTCCAGATGGAGTGAGCCAAAATTTAAAAATACTGTATTCGTAAAGTGTTCTGAACAGGTTTGAATCAAAGTTATGTTTTAAAAAATGCAAACCTCCATCCCTCTGAATTTGAAAATCTGGTTTAATTTTTGCAGTAGGTTTCAGTTTATCCAAAATAATTTCTTCAAACACAAATTAATTTCGAAATAAATCACCTACTGCAACAGTGCGTTTAAGTTTAGAACATGATGATAACATATGAACATGATGAAACAACAAACGGACTACATATTCCTAACTTCCAAAGCACCACCAGTGTACCATAGCTTCAAAAGTGACATGACGAGTTAAAGCAATAAAGCTTCTGCAAATTGTGATTTGTACAGTTGTAAAAGTTTTGCCTTGTTTTATAGCTATTTGGTTTTAAAACCTAACTGAATTTTGCTCGTTTTGATTGACAAGGTTGAAGCAAGCAAACAGCTTTTGTAACATGGGTAATCATAAACCACTCGTATTCATTTCACTAAACAGAGTCAGTTAATATGACACCTAGGCGTATAACCCTACGAGTGAAATATTTAGTGGCATTACGTACCACCTCCTTGTCGTTTTTCTGTTCCTTCTGCGAATCATCCAAGGATAGATTCATCGTTGTCAGATCCATCTTGGATCTATTTGCGCTGAGCGTGTTTACGCGACTGGGCAGCAAAGTATGAACTGAAACGTGGGTGTGCAAGTGTGAAAAATGTCCGTTTTAACACTCGCCACTAGAACGCGCAAAGCTGGTAAGTGTGAACGATTGACAAACTCTGCGCCGACTACACTCGGAGAGTGTGCGACGAGTGAGTTCGGCGGAGAAGTATGAACCTATCTTTAACCAATGTACAAATAATCCAGTTTGGCATTCTTCTGTAGAAATGTGGCTGAAATTTTCACTTTTTGACAATTTGACTGACTTACGGAACATTTACATCATATTATTCTATACTTCTGCTAACTTCCTATCCAAATATTTTTTGGCGTGTGGAAACATGCAAATCAAAGGTATTGCATGAAGAGGTGTGCACCATTATAATTTCCCGCATTTAGTAGATATGTGTTATTACATTAAAAGCATGCATGGAGTGCTTTGGGACAGTTTTAACGGGACGCGATTGGATAATACAATCCTTTGCCATGTAGTCATAATTCCGAATAAAAAGCACAATAAATTTCTTGTAAAGATGATTTGCAAATGACGCAAACACATATTAGGTCAAACAAACGGTTTAAAGCGTTACATGGGGCCTTTTGCTGCACTAAAACGTATAATGGGATAACACAAAATACGTATAATTATCTGAATAGCACTGGCTTCCTACAGTGTAGGCTGTAGTTGTATGACTTCACTATGGTAGACTAGCAATGACAGTGCTTACATATGCTATTTTATGTTTTATAATTACAATAAATTTGACAAACCACCTAGTAAGAACTCAACTCCTTTGGTTTCTTATATTTAATGCCGAGAAGCTTGCTAGAATGGTCCAATTAAGTGTCTATGTAGGCCTATGCCAGTGAAAGAGACATGGCAAATATAAACTACAAATTTTTAGGCCATTGATAGTAATTGTATGCTAGTTTGCATTCAGTGACAGTTTGAAATGTGACCGACTGTTTGTGAGGCTAGAGAATGGTCAACCTTTTTTTTTTTAACGGAGCGGGTTGGGAAGGGGGGTAATTAATCATTTCTTTCTTCATGACTGTCCCAATGTACCCTGTTGCCCAATGCACCCCTCATGCAGAGCGCACTGGGACAAATTGAAGAAAATCAAATTTTGTGAAAAAATGGAAAGTGGTATTTTAAGTTTTAATGCATGTGAAGGTGCCCTATGTTGTGGTTTATTAGTCAGTATAATATCTTGAACATATCACATTCCAAGGGAGTGTTATGCACTAAAAAGTAAAAAATTTCACAGTGTGTAATGCAAATTGACAAAATAGCATAACTTGCTTAAGTTAATTTATGTTGTGAAGAAATGTACATAAGATATTTATTTACTTTTTGCAAGAAAACTATAACCACTGCAAAATAGCATTGTCATTCAAAATGTTCACAGTATTACAACTTCAAACGGAACAACTAAAAATAAAAACAAAACCGCAAGGAACGATCTGGAAAGCTCTTACCTTCCCAATGATATCAAGAGCAACCTTATTAAGTTGATCAGCCATGAGTATTTCTGATTTTCCATCAGCCTTTGGTCTTAAGTGAATCACTAGTTCTGAAACACTATCATTATATTGATCCATCAACTTGACTAGGTATCTTAAAGAAATGCAAAATCATAGAAAACGCACATTCGCATACCACATTGAGTTTATACTTCAAGTACGTGACTAGAGCAACATTACTTTAAGGTGAAGTTGTGTGGTGGACCGTGCTTATAACATAAGAAACTTCGTTCACCTGTTTTTTTTTTTTTTTTTTTTTTTTTTTTTGATATTTCAAGTTCTACAGATGGTAAGTGTGCAAAGAAGGTGAATACAATTAAAATTCCTATGACACGGCATGTATTCTTTAACCTCAAAAGCCAAAAATACATAATTCAACAGAATCACTAATTTAAATTATATTCGTCAATTTTTCAATTAAATTCTCCATATCAAGTTGGTAAAAAAGAGATGATGATGCTGATGCTGATGGTGACGGTGGCGATGGCGGTGTCGATGGCGATGACGACGATGATGATAAATGAACTTACAGAGCGAATCTACTGAGTATTCAAAAGCGCTGACAATCCTAACGAAAAACCAACTTGAAAGATAAGTCTTAGAAGGAGACTTAAATTTTGTGAGAGAGGGAGAACTCCTGAACGAAATGGGCAGACGATTCCAGAGCAAGGGCACGACCGCGCTAGGTTTTCAATTTAGTCTGGGAACAGTGAGGGTAAGTGTATTGCTAGAACGCAAAGTATAAGGAGCATTGACCTGAAAAGTCAGATTACCAGACAAATAGCAGGGTGCCTTACCATGAATGCACTTATACACAATGAGTAGTACTTTGAACATAATTCTGAATTCAACAGGCAACCACTGCAGAGAATGGATGATACTTGATGATAGAGTGCTGAAGTCTTAGCAGTCTACAACAAGCCTGGCTGCGCGCAGACGCTGAAGTCTCTGAATCAAATACACTGGTATACCATGAAGCACACTACTACAATAATCTAGGTGGCTGTGAGTTAACAATGTACCAAAGTGCTCATATTTTCAGAAGACGTGTCTTTTAATCTTCTTAAAATTGAATATATAGTAGAAAGCAGTCTTACAAACTTAGTTGATATGGTGATTCATTTTTATGTGTTTATCAAAAATAACACCAAGGTTGTGGACTTGATCACAAGGAGCAATAGCATTATCGCCAACTTTGATAGGGTTACTGAAAACCTTGGTGAGTAGTTCCGAGAATGATGAACTCATTTTTGGAATCGTTCAGATTCAACTTATGAACAACCATCTAATCTCTAATGGCAGATCGAGATACAAATTTGCATGAGATTGAAAACATCGACCTCAGTGGTATTATACTTATGTGGTCGAAAGCTATGAACTAACTGAGTATCATCAGCATACGCAAAACCTGTATCAAAACAGGTAGAAAAGACTTTAAATAAAGATGCAGTGTACAGCGTAAAACACCACGGACCTAGACACGAGCCCTGCGGAACTCCGTGCTCGACAGGGAAAACTATAATGTAATAATAGGCGTAGGAGGCGGGCCGCTGGCGGACTGCAGCCCCCCCCCCCCACCAAATATTTTTGTAAAAATTCGGGCACTATGCTGAGAATTTTTCGGGCACCTACTAAAAGAAAAATAATGCAATGATGTAGTTAAAGGTAATCAGAAGTTAAAAAACTTCCTCGGTAATTAAAATTAAGTTCTGATTTGAATTACGGCAGCATCTATATATTAGGTATTAATTCAACAGTTTGTTTTTTAATGATTTAGCTTGTATTTTGATTATCAGTGGTGTATTTAGGGGGCATTGGGCAATGCTTTCCTCAATGATGCCGATTTAATTTTCTTTGTAGTACCTGAATATATAATTTTAGCCCAAATTTTACTTCAAATAGCATATGTGGCACCAGATTGCATGTAAGGACACCTAATTTTTCAACTTATATTATGATTATCAGTGGTGTATCTAGGTGACATTGGGCCATGCCTCTCTCATTAATGCCGAGTTTTTTTTTAGGACCTAAGTACGTATGTTTTTAACCCAAATTTTACTTCAAAGGTAGCATATGTGGCACCAGATTACATGTAAGAACACTTAATTTTTCAAAAATTTGGAAACACCCCCTCCCCTTAGACCCCTTCCCCAGGCCGGCGATCACACAAAACAATGAATGGTCCCCACCCCCATGAGAGAAATTTTAGAGTAAGTGATAAAATAATAAATGGGAACTTACCCTGAGTTCAGAAGCCAGGTGCCTAGTGCTTGCTAGCAGCAGGACGTGATCCAAACAAGCCAGTCTCCCAGGCTAAGGGCGGAGTTATGGAGCAAACACTGCCAATGACTCGCCCTAGCTGAGGGACTGGGTGGAGGGGTCTGTGTCCTGAGCTCTTGAGTGGTGCCTGGACCAGGCGCGAGTACTGTATAGGCTCCGCTTCAGCCGGAGCAATTTGAGTTTGGCCTATGCTTGCAATATTTACAAGGTCCTATACAAACAAGCTATAAGCTCTAGTAGGCCTAAGTCTACCCATATACCTACTGGTGAGCTCATTAGTAATAGGTGACCTAAGAACAGTTTAATTTTAATTTCTAATGTAGGTGGATATATAACTGTACAAATAATTACTCCAAATATACTTAATTGTTGATGAATTCAGATATATACAATTTCTCAGTACTCTCCTAACCAGCACTCCTGTCTGCAGCCTCAGAGATGTCAAGACCATGTGTTCTGCTGATTCCAGACAGGTGCATTGGGAGGCACACCAAAAACAGTGGATTTTTCCAGCTGACAATTTAGTGGTCAGCTGCTCATCAATATTCATTGATGAGCTTGCCATGATGAATATTGATGGTTTAACATAAATATGCAGTTAAAAACAACTTGGAAAAGCAATTCACTACGAAATTACCAAAAATTATTATCAATATAGAAAGGGGGAGAAACAAGGCAAATTACTGTATGTAATTGGCAAGCGGTGTGATAAACGACACATTCCTATATGATATATACATTAACATGTTGCGTGCGCGTGGAGCATTCGGACTTTGGGGGGGGGGATTCTTCGGGCAAGTCTTTACAGCCCCCCCCCCCCAATCAACTTGGGCTCCTACGCCTTAGAATGTAATGATAGAGTTTGGTAACGATGAAACACATCAAATTTCCTGGAGGAAAGTTAAGAACATGTTTTACAGTCTGACTATACTTTACAGTACTGTTTTCAAAAATAGACAAGAGAATCAAACCAGGAGCATTTACCAAAAGTCCAAGAGATCAAATTTGCATAAAAGATATTACCTTACGAAGCTGCTGAGAAGTGAAATGATTGTTTACCCTCTTTTAAATGCTGGATTAAACATTTTTCTCTTTTTTGCCCAGTTATCGTTGTTCAGCTCACTGAATAAACCGTTCCCTGCTAACCGTTTACCAAATACAGAATGGAAGACGCCGTAGAAGTTACGAGGTTTGCTACTGCTTGAGTTGATCAAAAGTTCCTGAACAAAAACAGACATAGCAAATCTGATATTGAATGTTAAAGTTTTTAGTTTATGTCGAACTGTAACATTGTATGAACTAACACTTTAAAAATGTCTGGTCAAATTTGAACCTTGTCTGATCAGAGGGGCACCGAACAGAAATCTGATTAATTATTGGACTAGACAGTGGCGTAGGAACCAGGGGGCCAAGGGGGCCATTGCCCCCAATATGTTTTGAGGGGGCAAAATGTCATTTTGCCCCCCCCCCTCCTCCCCAATAATTGCGACAGTTTACAGTTTCGTTTTACCCATTTTTGCTCTTAAGAGGACAATTTCTCTAATAAAAACCTAAAATTTTCGGCGCGCTACGGGTGCAGGAGAGATATTCTGGTTTCTTCAATAGTTTCATTCTACATCACTAGATAGTGCAAGTCCTTTCCCCCTTACCTTAACACGTACGAAAAGTACACAGTTTATGTAGAGGTCGTAAATTTCATCTCATATTGCAAAGCCTAGCTATTGTTCTCTTGTGTGTCATGCGGTACGGCCAGTTGGTGAAGGACTCACCGAGCAATATTTGGCTATTTCATCGGATAGTCAAGGTAGTTTCGATACAATGCATATTATCTCCTATCCGGTCTAGAACCCCTACAGCTTTTCTTTCTTATTGTTTTTAATAATTACATAGGCCTATGTTTTTTTGTGAAAAATGACCCGAAAAATTATGGCGCGCTTCGCCCGCTTTGCAGTTTTACAGTTTAGATTCCGGAAAAAAACACTTAGCTTCTCTAGTATATACAAATTTTATGCAATATATGACCCGAATGAAATGGAGGCTAGTACACAGGCTTTCTTCAAATCCCACCTCACCAATACTCCACGGCATTGGGGCTGTCGGAGTTTCGGGTCGTTGGCCGTTCGACGGGCAAATCGTTGGGCAACCTCTACTCAACTTAATAAGTTAACAGACTCTGGCTGTAGAAAATCTCAGTTCCAACTAATCCACTGAAATCCATGGGGGATAACTCAACGATGAACAATTTTGAATGAAGTCGGATAGATTGTAACAGACTTAAAGTGTTAAATTCAAATCAAACTTTACAAAATTTGCACAACAAGGACACATATAGATGGCTTCAAAATCCTGGCAAGCGCCACTTCCGGTGATTTGGGATGTATTAAAATCTCAGATTTTCTCGGTACGCTCCGTCCACGCAAACCTATGGTGGCGCTTTGCTTAGATAGTAAATGGGTTCAAACTTCCAATCCTCGGACCCCAAGTCCAGGCCAGCTCAACTAATCTGTCCTCACAGAAATGTGTTTTATAAAAAAAAATCAAATCAAGCTTTACATTTTTTCACAAAAATTGCACATCTTGATGGCTGCTTTCAAGCCTGACAAGTGCCATTTCCGGCGATCTGGGACGTATTCAAATCTAAAATTTTCTTGGTACGCTCCGCGCCAACCTATGGTGGCGCTCCGCTTAGATAGTAAACGGGAGTCACCCCCACAAAATCTCCAGTCCTCCAGAGCCTCCTAAACAAAAAATCACTCCTGCATAGTGTTGTTTTTGTTTCCTTTTGCTTTGAATATTTTTATTTTGCTCAAATTAAAACCGGAAGAATCACATTAAGCAAATGTGTTTTAGTGTGGGAAGGGGATTCAAGGTCGAGAAGTCACATCTGGTCTGCCCCCCCCCCCCCTCATGTCAAACATTTTCCTACGCCGCTGCTAGACTTGGTTCAGAAATGATCAGAATTGGTTCATTTTTAAACGGGATCTGATCAAATTTTTGACCAGATTCCTGTTCGGTGCCCCTCTGATCAGACGTTTTTTAGAGTGCATAAGAAAGGAACAACGGACATATGAAGAACTGAATGGTTTGCACATAGTGTTAGTGAAACCTCCGTGTTTGCTACAAGTCTGTTTTAATGAACTTACTTTTACAACAGACGGTTCTAGGCACATAACCGTTACTTGATTGATGAAGAATAAGACATACACTGATCCGTAAATTCTCCGCCTGTTAAAAAGCAGAGGGTAAAACTGCATTGACTTTTCAATGAATAAGAATAGTGTCTACCTAAATTTATTTCTTACCAAATTTTTTCTATAAAACTTCAGGGCTGTAACGTCCGAGTCCGGACTCGGAGTCGAGTCCGTTTTACGTCGGACCCGGAATTGGCCCGAAAGGGACCCCAGAATCGGAATTGGCCCAGAATGGGCTACAGCTGGACTATGACTCGGAACCGATTCCACTCTATATTGTTAATGGTACAGAGAAAAAGACATCAATAGTCAAGTACAGTCAACTGAATTACAGGGTAGGCCAGGCTTTAAAATTGACTCCAAAAAATGCCCGTTTTAGTTGAATGTAATTATACAATATTACAAAATGCGGTTTTACGAGATGTTACATTGTCAAAAATGGTTGGACTCGGAATTGGCAAGGGGGTTCAGGGAAATGGAATCGGAATTGGCTTGGAATCGAAAGATACTGGACCCGGAATCGGCCCGGAATTGGGTTAGGTGAACTCGGATACAGTCCTGATAAAATTAGCCAAAGCTTACGGACTAAGCATTAATGTTTCCGAAGAGTAAATGAGGTACAACCATGTTGACTTAAGAAGACAGCAGAGTTCTTAAAACATTTTTTTGTTCAATGTGAAACATCTGTATGTCAAACTGATCCATCTATGTTATATGTCTGATATCCCTTTCCACATATGAACTTTAACCTTCAAAGATCACATGGTCTCTCTATGGACGTATGAATATTTACAAACAATGCAAGAAACCTATGCAGGCCGATGTTAGCATTCAGCAAGTGTTCGATAGTCAAGTTAACGGTCAGAGACTTTAGTGACTGCAGTGAAACTGCTATAGATGTTACCTGTTTGAAAATATTGGGTTTACAATGATTTTCATTAGCATGGCGTCTTTTTACCTAAGTAGGGCAGTGTCTTACAGAAAATTACGACTAAGTATTAAAACCTTACAGTGCATAAGTAACACTCTAAAAAAACTTGGGTCACAAAGGAACTAAACCAATATTTTATGTGAAATTGTAACCCATCTTGGGTCAAATGTAGCCCTATGTGGGTCAATGTTTGACCCAATAATTTTAAGAGGAGCTGTATGCAATGTTCAGACAAGAGGGTCCAACGCAGGACACTGGGGTAACCAGTTGTCGTATCTGATCATTCAATCATTTCGTTCCTGGAAATTGTTTTTACAGCTATCATAATACACCTACTTATACACGTGAATTACAGGTTTTTAAGCACCATAATGCCAATATTATGAAATCTTGCACGAATACAAAATATAATGACATTCATATATTTACTTTTAGTATGCTTTGTAAAGATCAGGACATGTACGGTAAGTACGTAGGTCAATATCTGTTCACACAGAGTGGAAACCAAAGGTCAATACACATTATACGATTTTGCCAATGTCTGGAGAGCTTAAAAACTTCATTAACAAATATTTTGACATTTCAGTTAGTCTCCATGACATATTACTCTTTCATTGGTTTCAATGATCATTAAAACAACTGATTGTAATGGAGAAGTAAATTTCCCAATATTAAATCAAATTTGGAGTAGCTGAATACTCTGTATGATACCAGAGACTTAAAATAGAAAAGTCTTATGACTTACACGTATATCAATTTCATTTGTGGGTGGTGTACATAGTGATGCATTCTGAGTGAAAAGAACACATTTGATTTCCATTTTGATTTACCAGCGGTATTGTAAATTTCTTTAAGTAGGCATGTAATACATTAATTGCACTTACCACTTATCAACTAACATAGATACATGCCCTCCCTTCTTCGTCAATTCTCCAACTTCCACTGCATGTCCCAGCAAAAAGCTAATTTTTCAAGACAAACATGAAATTTGAAGTAATGATTAAGACCTCAAGTTCACAGATTCATTTTCAAAAAAAAAAGAACAAGCAGTTACCAAAAGCTGTACTTACAAAGTAACTATTCGATACAATACGTTGTTTAGACCTTTATAAAGCTTCTTAAGGTTTGCTACATTAAGGGAAGCACAGGTGTGTTTTCTTTACCTGGAACGACTTGAGAAGTTGCAAGAGGATTACTATGGTACTATTTAAGGGGAGCATCACCATCAATTGACTCGTAGAGTACGTACAAAGAAAACGTTTGCCTGAAGTAGAAAAGCTAACTCCCTACAAAATAGTGAGAGCGAGTAACAATCCGTAGTGAGGTACACACTGCATTTTGTTTACGAAATTGATGCTGAGAAAGAGACCAAGGAATAATCGCCTTCGTTCATTCAGAAAAAAAGACAGAACACTGCCTGCCTACATTAAGAGTATTATAAAGCATAAAAAGCTTTTGTTTCAAAGTTGTAATATTTGAAACGAGAAGTTTTTTAGAAAAATGACTCTATTTCATTGAAAGCATTTTCAAGTAGGCGAAACTATTGCAATAATTAGGTCCTTTCCTTCTTGATATCGTACTGCACAATAAATTCAGCACGACAGTGCTGCATAATAAATTCAGCATGGCAGTGCATACCTTTTCATCTTTGGACATGGCAAGTGTCTGTACTTCCAACGTAAAAACAGAATGTTCCCTAGGATGGATACACATATTACAAACACCAGGGAAAACACCATAGCCAACATCAAGGACAGCAACTTCAGAAGCATGATGAAACTTATATAGTGACCTGAATCGTAGAAAAGTAACAAATCGACAAAAGGAGTCATCTACTAACGTATCTCAGCTTGCTATGGCATTAACACATGTGGGAGCATGGAAGTACGTGAATGCATGATTGGAACTATTTCAATGTGCTTTAAACATGACTGCAAACATATCATAATAATCCTAATAAGAACACGGTTTCTGCATTCAGTATACAAATCGATATAACACGTGTCAGAAGTGTCCATGATTCCTAGCTTGTTATGTCGTTGCTTACTAAGTAAGAGAAGCATCCACAATTCCTAAGTAAATTGACGGGATTTAACTAAAATATTGTGACCACAACTGACATTTCATGTTCAACAAAATCAACCATCAGTCTTACATTCGTAAAGCTAATTGAGCAAACCACTTCCTGCTACGCTACACACTATTAATAGTCGGGTGCTGGTCCCACTACCATAAGTGCCCCCTCCCCTTCTCGACTGCTTCCACGACTAGCTTCACTAGTTGGTAGATCGCAGCCTATTGTTACTGGGCCAGTCGGAGGTTTCCATGACTTGCGACAATCACGACTGGTCCTACAACAAATTGGGAGGTTATATCGGTGTGCCACTGGTCTTGCGACTAATCGTGAGCCCACAGTAACGGTCATGCCACATAATGCTAAAACTGGTCTCCAAAATTAGAGCCTATACATTACTTCTGTCTCAGTGTTACATCCTGTGTGGTCGAAGCAGAACTGAACCTTTGGCTAACAAATTTGGCCCTTGTCGTAAGATCAAAAGTAGCACGATTTGGGGTTTGCTGAAGGTTTTACGCACTAGGCCTAAACCTGTTACTTAAAGCATTTTCAACACAGCTTTCTGCGCAAGACAAGATAATATAGCCTAGGCCTACGTCAATTTGGAAGTGGGATATATGGTCCTTTTCAAGGGCAAGACATAGAAATTGATTAGCCTCGTACAGAAAGACTAACAAAGCTGTTCCAGTAAAAAAGTAGTATATGATGCCTATACCTGACCGCATTCTGTGCCTTCTCACTCCGTATTGCGAGGTGAGAGATAATTAACAATGACTAGTTGCCTATGTGATAGGCTGAGGCCTCAGATAATTTTATAATGATGACTGAAGCAACGTTTGGTTTTAATATCTTTAAGGGGAACAGCTTAATGAAAGCATTTTGGAGAACTCATTGCATTCAATGTCTTTGTTTTAAATGTGTTGGGATAATAACAGATAGAGTTCTCACGTTTTCAACCAAACGTGAGTAGAGTAATAAATTAACCTCATAATTCTGACAGTCATTTATACTTGGTACACTCACGGTTCTCCCATTTATAGTGTCATGCGTTTGCAGTGTGAATTCATAGGAGCACTTACTGGAATTACACTTCACATAGACTTCCACGGTAGAGAAACTCTCCCTCAGTAATTTCAAGGTTCACTCAACAAACTGAAAAACAATGGACACAAAACGATTGTTCAGCAATTGAGCCTTTTCCAAATAGCCATTACAAAGGATTATGGGATAGAGTTTTGGTGGGCGTCGTTTTTGTCAATGGCATTTTACTGTGGACAAAAACTACGCATATGAAAAATCTATCCCATAATCCTTTGTGATGCTGTTTGGAAAAGGGTCTATATGAGGAGATCAAATCACATCCAATTTTACCGTGGGTAACAGATCAAGGAACGTTCTATGCTGGTATGAGAAGAAGCATCTAGGTGCAAATTATACACGAAAATGCTTTTGTTTTTCCACAGTAGCCTAATAAGTAGGCCTACCAAATTACTTTCCTTCATGAAGTTGGCGGGCTCTGTTTTCAAGAGTCAATAAGGATATCGTACAACGGTTTACGGCAAGACAAAAATAGCAAAGTCTAGGTAAAGGCTATTTGCAAGTCTTACTGGATCCTTCCTTCCAAACGAAATATGAAGTGAGAACCATATCCCAATCACAACACCACAACAATATTCAAGAGGAGTCTAACTTGAGTGACAAAACCTCAAAAGGTTTGCGGCTAAACTGAGACTCTGTGTAGATGACTTCGACACTTTATTATGCAAGCTTTCATGATATGTCTGCGGGGCTGTAACTCACTGCGGGCTTAAAAAAGTAAATGAACTCTCAAAAGGACTTATGAACACGAGCCTACGTGAAGTTAAAAACACTTGTATGCTACATTGTGAACAAGACACTACAGTATCTGTCATTTTCTCCTTAAACCCAATTGAAACTCCGTCTCGTAGTTCATATGGACGCCCAAAAAGACCGTATAATGTGTACAATATGTAGGAATTACCCTGTTGAGACTTTAACATTCATTCAGACTCAGTAGTTTAGCTAATTGGGGGCCTGTGGTACAAATTTTCGGCACCCCAAGAATCACGCCACTGGAAATTTCCAGAGTGAAAAATTATACTTATGTGATAAATATACCAAAGCTAGACAGTAGTTTTTAGGGTTACTGTAACCGTCGAAGAGGCACCATGACCAGGGTGCAAGGGAACACGGTAAGTCGTTTGAATAAAACTTAACCTAAACATCGAATCAGACAATTCGCCAGAGAAATGGCTAGAATTGTATTCATGTTAAAAGTTTGGCCATTAAACAACAGACACCATGCGGTTTTAAGCGTATGCATGCTTATTCTCTATTTGTGTATTTTATAGATAGTTCTGTTCAATGTCTTGCCTTTTTTATTTCTGCCAGTCGGCTTTTATTACTTTTGTATTATTTAGTGTTCTACCTTTTTATGTTTTTTTTTAAGCTTTTTGGAAGTTATCAGCCTTTATTCGCTTTGACATTCTTACCTTTTATCACTGTAACGCTCAGGCATTTTTTAAGCTTTTACTTGCTCAAGTCGTACGTTTGCCTCTTTTAACAGTTTGTATGCTTGCTTTTTATCAGTTTGGCTGAAGAAGGTTGATTAAAAACCGAAAGCTTCCAAGCCCGGTGCTTTTTGTCCATCTTTTTAGCATGTAGTTGACTTTCACCATTTACTTTACTCTTATTATATATATATATATATATATATATATATATATATATATATATATATATATATATATATAAATAATAATAATAAGTAGAACACACCACAAAGATGACAATACGAGAGCACAGATACGGTAACAGAATAGCGTATATTTCGGACACTCCTGTGTCCTTCTTCAGCGCAAAATGTGAAGTGAAGTTTAATTTACAAATAACAGACACAGCAATGAGGTTAAACCCCTTGACGAGGGTGATAAATCACAGAGGGGAAATCACTTAGGATGCCCAGGTCCTTGTTTAGGCCACGGGTGTGTGTGGACAGTTTTATTACCCACTTGCTTTCGGATTTGAGTCTTTGAGTGACAGACGGGTAATTAGAACCGAGCAGAATACATCTTAAATTAGATAAAGAGTGGTTAGGTTCACTACTGAAATGTTTTGATACAGGATAGCTTATTGATTTATCCTGCACAGTTTTCTTGTGGTTATTAAACCTCAGCCTAAATTTGGTGCCGGTCTGACCGACATAGTTGCCTTTGTCACACAAATTGCAGCATAATAAATATACTACATTAGGCGTGTCACAATCCAGGGGAGGGGGACGGATGTTGCAAATAGTGCCGGGAGGAGTAAATGTTTCGTCCGTGATAATGAACCGACACACTTGACACCTAGGCTTGCCACACTTTTTATTGCCTATGTTCCCAACAGTAAGAAGCCTGGAGGATGTAAGGAGAGATTTGAGGTTGGGGGGTTGCCGTCTCGCAGTTAAAGGGGGATCATCAAAAAGTTCGGAAATGGACTTGTCTGTCCGAAGAATACTGAAGTCTGAACGTATACATTTATGTAGGCCCTCAGTTTTAGGGGAATAGTCAAAGACAAGTGGGATACGTGAATTTTCGACTTTAGGTTTGTAACATAACAATTTATCCCTGCGGTAAACGGAAGCTTTACTAATTCCCTCTTTGATAACGGGTAGGGGGTAGTCATTATTAAGAAAAAATTCCACAAGGTTGCCGACGTGTTTGTCGTATTCAGACTTGGTAGAGCAGATACGCTTGATTCTGATGCATTGAGAAAATACAATAGATCGTTTCAAACTGATATGATGGGAACTGTTAAAATTCAGGTAGCCATGGGTGTCAGTTGGTTTACAGTAAAGGGTAGTTGCTATGGAACCGCTATGTAACTTAACCAGTACGTCAAGAAAAGGGATTTCCTTGTCAGAAAAATCAAATGTAAACTTAATAGAAGGGTGAAAAGCATTACAAAACGATACAAAAGAATGCAGGCTAGGTAAGCCATGAGGCCAAATGAAAAAAATATCATCAATATATCTATGAAAATGTAACGGGTGTAAAGGGTAGCCCGCCAGCATCTTATTTTCAAGATCGGCCATGAAAATGACAGCATAGCTGGGGGCCATTTTAGTACCCATGGCAGTTCCGCATGTTTGAAGATAGTGCTGTCCGTTAAATTCAAAATGATTATGTGTGAGGATAAAATCAATAATGGCAGTGAAGTCACTAATGAACGGTTGAGAGAAGCCGTTCAAAGAGAGGATCTTCTTACAAGCTAATACACCTTCTTCATGTGGTATATTAGTGTAGAGGGCACTTACATCCATAGTGACCAGAAGTGAATTGGATGGGAGAGACTTAACGTCCTTGAGAATTCTTAGAAAATGGGTAGTATCTTGGATGTAACTACTGAGGGAAGGTAAAAGAGGGTTCAGAATACTATCAACAAACCCCACTTAAATACTCAGTGAGCGTACCGATACATGAAACAATAGGCCTACCGGGGGGAGAAACATTAAGTGATTTGGCCAAGTTAAATAATTCACGAGGGCTAAAATTTGCGGTATCAATAGGGGCATTCACAGAAGACAATTTGTCTTCAACAAGCTTGGAAACTTTATGTAACTTAGGTATTGTATAAAATGTCCCAGGAGTGGGTGACGGAGGAATGTACAAATTTACCTTGTCGGCCAGTTCAGAAGAAAAAGAATTAATCAGATTATGCAGTTCTTTCTCAAAAAGTGAACACGGATTAGAGGAGAGTTTCCTATAGAAATTTGAGTTGCTGAGTTGATATTCCGCCTCCTTGATGTAATCAGCACGGTTTAGGACAGTGACAGCCCCTCCTTTGTCAGCTTGCCGTATTACGATTTCATGATTTGATTTTAGAGACCTGATGGCAGATCGCTCGTCTCGTCGAAGGTTATGGGCTGGGTTGGCGTCTCTGGTAGTTGCTTCGATGAAGCGGTTGAGATGGGCCTTCGCAGAGTTGACAAACGTGTCGATGTGTGGGTTCCTCCCGGAGCTGGGGGTCCATTCTGACTTGCGAGATGTTGTGGGCAGGTGGGAGGGTTGTGAAACGGCATCTTTGTCCTTGAAATATTCTCTAAGTTTAATTTTTCGTGTAAAACTGTGTAAATCGTACACCAAGTCAATAGGGTCCGGGTTCCGACTCGGACAAAAAGAAAGGCCTTTGTTGAGAATAGCTTGCTCCTGGGGCGTAAGTTCATGTTCTGACAAATTAACAAACTTCTCCTTCGTCTGTTGATTGACAGTAGAGTTAAGATAGTAACGTTTTGGAAAACAGTTGGTAATACACGGGTGGTTTTTGGATTCGAGAGAGCAAAGAATAGGGTCCTTCCTTACAAGTGATCTAATTTTGGCCAATTTATGCTTAAAACGTTGGTGTTGTTGACGGTTGAATTGGTTTTTTAAAGCAATTGATACCTCCTCTTTAATTTCGTTCGATGGTAAGGAATCGTGAAGTTCCTTCGTACTTATAGAAAGTTTGTTGGTAATAGAACTTTGTTTGACGTAGGCACATTTGAGGGCTAGGTTGCGGAGTTTGGAGGAGGCAACACGGCAAATTTTGTCTGATTCTGCTGTAAAATTTGGGGAATCCCGAAGAGGGTTTTTGAGTTCGAGTCCTTTAGGAACGATGTCCAAGCGTTTACACTGTGTTAAAAAGACAATGTTTGACCTGGTCTGGGTGAGTCAAGGACGTTAAGTCTCTCCCATCCAATTCACTTCTGGTCACTATGGATGTAAGTGCCCTCTACACTAATATACCACATGAAGAAGGTGTATTAGCTTGTAAGAAGATCCTCTCTTTGAACGGCTTCTCTCAACCGTTCATTAGTGACTTCACTGCCATTATTGATTTTATCCTCACACATAATCATTTTGAATTTAACGGACAGCACTATCTTCAAACATGCGGAACTGCCATGGGTACTAAAATGGCCCCCAGCTATGCTGTCATTTTCATGGCCGATCTTGAAAATAAGATGCTGGGGGGCTACCCTTTACACCCGTTACATTTTCATAGATATATTGATGATATTTTTTTCATTTGGCCTCATGGCTTACCTAGCCTGCATTCTTTTGTATCGTTTTGTAATGCTTTTCACCCTTCTATTAAGTTTACATTTGATTTTTCTGACAAGGAAATCCCTTTTCCTTGACGTACTGGTTAAGTTACATAGCGGTTCCATAGCAACTACCCTTTACTGTAAACCAACTGACACCCATGGCTACCTGAATTTTAACAGTTCCCATCATATCAGTTTGAAACGATCTATTGTATTTTCTCAATGCATCAGAATCAAGCGTATCTGCTCTACCAAGTCTGAATACGACAAACACGTCGGCAACCTTGTGGAATTTTTTCTTAATAATGACTACCCCCTACCCGTTATCAAAGAGGAATTAGTAAAGCTTCCGTTTACCGCAGGGATAAATTGTTATGTTACAAACCTAAAGTCGAAAATTCACGTATCCCACTTGTCTTTGACTATTCCCCTAAAACTGAGGGCCTACATAAATGTATACGTTCAGACTTCAGTATTCTTCGGACAGACAAGTCCATTTCCGAACTTTTTGATGATCCCCCTTTAACTGCGAGACGGCAACCCCCCAACCTCAAATCTCTCCTTACATCCTCCAGGCTTCTTACTGTTGGGAACATAGGCAATAAAAAGTGTGGCAAGCCTAGGTGTCAAGTGTGTCGGTTCATTATCACGGACGAAACATTTACTCCTCCCGGCACTATTTGCAATATCCGTCCCCCTCCCCTGGATTGTGACACGCCTAATGTAGTATATTTATTATGCTGCAATTTGTGTGACAAAGGCAACTATGTCGGTCAAACCGGCACCAAATTTAGGCTGAGGTTTAATAACCACAAGAAAACTGTGCAGGATAAATCAATAAGCTATCCTGTATCAAAACATTTCAGTAGTGAACCTAACCACTCTTTATCTAATTTAAGATGTATTCTGCTCGGTTCTAATTACCCGTCTGTCACTCAAAGACTCAAATCCGAAAGCAAGTGGGTAATAAAACTGTCCACACACACCCGTGGCCTAAACAAGGACCTGGGCATCCTAAGTGATTTCCCCTCTGTGATTTATCACCCTCGTCAAGGGGTTTAACCTCATTGCTGTGTCTGTTATTTGTAAATTAAACTTCACTTCACATTTTGCGCTGAAGAAGGACACAGGAGTGTCCGAAATATACGCTATTCTGTTACCGTATCTGTGCTCTCGTATTGTCATCTTTGTGGTGTGTTCTACTTATTATTATTATTTTTATGTTTCATGGAGCATACGTGGATTTTCTCTTATTATGCATTTTGGACCTCGTCTTGACAAAGATTCTCTCCACGCTAGAAGGCAGGTTGAAAAATTACAGCAAAAACTCACCCAGACCAGGTCAAACATTGTCTTTTTAACACAGTGTAAACGCTTGGACATCGTTCCTAAAGGACTCGAACTCAAAAACCCTCTTCGGGATTCCCCAAATTTTACAGCAGAATCAGACAAAATTTGCCGTGTTGCCTCCTCCAAACTCCGCAACCTAGCCCTCAAATGTGCCTACGTCAAACAAAGTTCTATTACCAACAAACTTTCTATAAGTACGAAGGAACTTCACGATTCCTTACCATCGAACGAAATTAAAGAGGAGGTATCAATTGCTTTAAAAAACCAATTCAACCGTCAACAACACCAACGTTTTAAGCATAAATTGGCCAAAATTAGATCACTTGTAAGGAAGGACCCTATTCTTTGCTCTCTCGAATCCAAAAACCACCCGTGTATTACCAACTGTTTTCCAAAACGTTACTATCTTAACTCTACTGTCAATCAACAGACGAAGGAGAAGTTTGTTAATTTGTCAGAACATGAACTTACGCCCCAGGAGCAAGCTATTCTCAACAAAGGCCTTTCTTTTTGTCCGAGTCGGAACCCGGACCCTATTGACTTGGTGTACGATTTACACAGTTTTACACGAAAAATTAAACTTAGAGAATATTTCAAGGACAAAGATGCCGTTTCACAACCCTCCCACCTGCCCACAACATCTCGCAAGTCAGAATGGACCCCCAGCTCCGGGGAGGAACCCACACATCGACACGTTTGTCAACTCTGCGAAGGCCCATCTCAACCGCTTCATCGAAGCAACTACCAGAGACGCCAACCCAGCCCATAACCTTCGACGAGACGAGCGATCTGCCATCAGGTCTCTAAAATCAAATCATGAAATCGTAATACGGCAAGCTGACAAAGGAGGGGCTGTCACTGTCCTAAACCGTGCTGATTACATCAAGGAGGCGGAATATCAACTCAGCAACTCAAATTTCTATAGGAAACTCTCCTCTAATCCGTGTTCACTTTTTGAGAAAGAACTGCATAATCTGATTAATTCTTTTTCTTCTGAACTGGCCGACAAGGTAAATTTGTACATTCCTCCGACACCGTCACCCACTCCTGGGACATTTTATACAATACCTAAGTTACATAAAGTTTCCAAGCTTGTTGAAGACAAATTGTCTTCTGTGAATGCCCCTATTGATACCGCAAATTTTAGCCCTCGTGAATTATTTAACTTGGCCAAATCACTTAATGTTTCTCCCCCCGGTAGGCCTATTGTTTCATGTATCGGTACGCTCACTGAGTATTTAAGTGGGTTTGTTGATAGTATTCTGAACCCTCTTTTACCTTCCCTCAGTAGTTACATCCAAGATACTACCCATTTTCTAAGAATTCTCAAGGACGTTAAGTCTCTCCCATCCAATTCACTTCTGGTCACTATGGATGTAAGTGCCCTCTACACTAATATACCACATGAAGAAGGTGTATTAGCTTGTAAGAAGATCCTCTCTTTGAACGGCTTCTCTCAACCGTTCATTAGTGACTTCACTGCCATTATTGATTTTATCCTCACACATAATCATTTTGAATTTAACGGACAGCACTATCTTCAAACATGCGGAACTGCCATGGGTACTAAAATGGCCCCCAGCTATGCTGTCATTTTCATGGCCGATCTTGAAAATAAGATGCTGGCGGGCTACCCTTTACACCCGTTACATTTTCATAGATATATTGATGATATTTTTTTCATTTGGCCTCATGGCTTACCTAGCCTGCATTCTTTTGTATCGTTTTGTAATGCTTTTCACCCTTCTATTAAGTTTACATTTGATTTTTCTGACAAGGAAATCCCTTTTCTTGACGTACTGGTTAAGTTACATAGCGGTTCCATAGCAACTACCCTTTACTGTAAACCAACTGACACCCATGGCTACCTGAATTTTAACAGTTCCCATCATATCAGTTTGAAACGATCTATTGTATTTTCTCAATGCATCAGAATCAAGCGTATCTGCTCTACCAAGTCTGAATACGACAAACACGTCGGCAACCTTGTGGAATTTTTTCTTAATAATGACTACCCCCTACCCGTTATCAAAGAGGGAATTAGTAAAGCTTCCGTTTACCGCAGGGATAAATTGTTATGTTACAAACCTAAAGTCGAAAATTCACGTATCCCACTTGTCTTTGACTATTCCCCTAAAACTGAGGGCCTACATAAATGTATACGTTCAGACTTCAGTATTCTTCGGACAGACAAGTCCATTTCCGAACTTTTTGATGATCCCCCTTTAACTGCGAGACGGCAACCCCCCAACCTCAAATCTCTCCTTACATCCTCCAGGCTTCTTACTGTTGGGAACATAGGCAATAAAAAGTGTGGCAAGCCTAGGTGTCAAGTGTGTCGGTTCATTATCACGGACGAAACATTTACTCCTCCCGGCACTATTTGCAACATCCGTCCCCCTCCCCTGGATTGTGACACGCCTAATGTAGTATATTTATTATGCTGCAATTTGTGTGACAAAGGCAACTATGTCGGTCAGACCGGCACCAAATTTAGGCTGAGGTTTAATAACCACAAGAAAACTGTGCAGGATAAATCAATAAGCTATCCTGTATCAAAACATTTCAGTAGTGAACCTAACCACTCTTTATCTAATTTAAGATGTATTCTGCTCGGTTCTAATTACCCGTCTGTCACTCAAAGACTCAAATCCGAAAGCAAGTGGGTAATAAAACTGTCCACACACACCCGTGGCCTAAACAAGGACCTGGGCATCCTAAGTGATTTCCCCTCTGTGATTTATCACCCTCGTCAAGGGGTTTAACCTCATTGCTGTGTCTGTTATTTGTAAATTAAACTTCACTTCACATTTTGCGCTGAAGAAGGACACAGGAGTGTCCGAAATATACGCTATTCTGTTACCGTATCTGTGCTCTCGTATTGTCATCTTTGTGGTGTGTTCTACTTATTATTATTATTTTTATGTTTCATGGAGCATACGTGGATTTTCTCTTATTATATATATATATGTAGATGGATAGACGATAAGCAAAACACGTCGTGAAGTGTAAATATAGAAAGAAAAGGTCAAATGACTTCACACAACACCATCAAAATGGTATCATAAAATGTATTAAATCCTAAGCGCTTTCACCCGTTCATGCGAGATCTTCAGAGGTAAATGACACGAGTATGTACAAAATTACAACTAATTTTCAGTCTTCTTGTCCTAGCATATTCTCTGATACCCCAGGGAGAACAAATATTCTTGAACATGACGTTGATGTCGGGGACGCTCAACCCATTAAACAGCATCCCTATCGGTTAAATCCTTTTAAGCTGCAAATTGCAAAGGATGAAGTACATGATGGACAATGACCTTATTTCTCCCAGCCAGAGTCCATGGGCATATATTGTTAGTTCCTAAGGAGGATGGTTCAAAGAGGCTGTGCATTCATTAAAGGAAAGTTAACTCAGTCACCGTGACAGATTCACACCCCATATCACGCATTGATGATTGCATAGACCGTATAAGAAATTCTGCCTTTGTTAGCAAGTATGACTTACTAAAAGGGTATTGGCAGGTAAACCTTACTCAAAGGGCCAAAGACATTTCTAGTTTTGTAACACCGGATGCGTTGTAGTCCTGTAATGTTATGGCTTTCGGCATGAAAAACGCCCCTAGTGCATTTACCCGTTTAATGAATATAGTTTGTGAGGGGTTAGAAGGGTGTGGCACATACATTGATGACGTGATAATTTATTCCGATGACTGGTAGTCTCATCTGAGTATAGAACAAATTCTTTCTTTGAAAGACTTCAACAAGCAAAGCTAACCGTAAACTTGCACAAGAGTGATGTCGGAAAAGCCACTGTTACCTATTTGGGTCATGTAGTTGGTGGAGGTAAGATTTCTCCCAAAAAGGCCAAAATTCAAGCAATTCAAGAATTTCCAGTTCCTAAGAGCAAACGAGAGCTTATGCGTTTTCTTGGAATGACCGGCTTTTACCGAAAGTTTTGCCCGAATTTTGCTGATGTAGCGAGCCCTTTAACAAATCTGTTGTCAAAGAAGTCCAAGTTTACTTGGTCTGAGACTTGCCAAAGTGCCTTTGAAAACCTGAAGCTTATTTTAATGAACGATCCTGTTCTTGCTGCCCCAACTTTAACAAGCAATTTTGCCTTGCCACAGATGCAGGTGACGTAGGGGTAGGGGCTGTTCTATTTCAGTATGGTGCCCAAGAATACGGTATTTCGGAATGAACGCAAGTAGAGAAGGTCAAAGGTCAAATGAGGGGAACCTGCAGGGAACGGACGAACTTTTTGCCACCGTCACTGTGTAGCTAGAGCATATACACAACCAATGAGAGCCGCTACGCAGACACTCGGCTGATGGCGGGATGTAAACATTCAAAAATTACATGTACGTACATGTAGGTACGAGATACGCCTAGTGTATATATACTGTACACATAATTGTATGATTGTGCACGTACAAAGCGTTATTGTGCAGAGACAGGTAGCTAGCTGCTACTCGACTCATATGCCTCATAGCAGTACTCAGATTGATCACGTTATCGACGTAGTTAAGGGAAGGTTGTCATGAGTTAGGCTCTAAAATCTAGGCTATTGAGATTTATGAAAGATGATGATGTATCTACACATTTAATTTGATAATGGCGAGTCGAGAAAACGGGGACTTAAACTAGCTTCGCTCTAACGTTAAGTTAGTCCAACGTTAACGTTAGTGTTTGCCACACTGAAAATGCCCGAACTCGAAACGCTACCGTTAGACCTACCAGTTTAGAATAGAAGAAATGAGTGTGATAATGATCACTCGAAAGAAATGGTAAAGAAAATAATCTACGATTTCCCTTCACTGACCTTGTAGGCTAGACTTGATGAAGTTCTCTAGCGTCACCCGACCCACACCGGCTAGTCAGTCTGCATGATATGTGTGCAGGCATGATATGTGGGCTGCATAGTTAATAACTGCCGTATACTAATACGCTTATAACAGATAGCATGGTGTCCCCGAAATTGACGCACCCAAGCATTTCCAAGCCGATATTTAGAATAAAATAAATCCAGACACTCTCCTGTTTGCCTTTTCCAAATGTGTAGTAACTTACGGATGCATTGCTACCCACACTTTTCCTACTCCTATCCAGAAATTACTAAAAGAAAGCTTGATTTGACTCGAAATTTTCTTCGATGTCAGTCTTAACGACACCCGAAAGTGGCGCATTTTCCATATGTGTAGTGTGCAACAATTTTCATTGACTTTGTACAGTTACGTACAGATGCCTACGTAGCAAGCTGTATTGCGTAGTCCTTGTAGTAGAGTTGCTGAGCAACAGAGTCTGCTCAGCGGTGAAGGCGCTTAGTTGCCTCACATACAGTATCATGCAAAACTTGTTTAACTTGCTGACCTAACCTGCCTAAGAAAGACGGGAAATTTGGTCAAGTTACAAACAGAATATAAAAACCTTATAACCTAGGTTATGCACTCAGCACATAGTGCAGGCATAAATACGTCATATGAAGCAGTACTTTGAGACAGTGCACACCAGGGCGAGGTAATTTTCGTTGTTTTTAGAGAGTATTATTTCTAGATATTAAAAGTACACGCAAGGGTGGGATGCAGTTATAAAATGCTTGAAAAATAATCATATTAAGGTATGCACGTACCTGAAATGGATTCATTATCGTGAAAAACAAAATACCTGATAGGTTCAAAAACGTTAGGCTCGCTACAGTAACGTTTCTACAGTGATAGCTAGTAATTTTTGAAGGTGCGCCAATTTTGGGTGTGCGCCAATTTCGGGGTCTCTACACTGTAAATCAAATTTCACCTCAGGTACTTGTATATGGATGCCTTTTTGTCTCCAAAAAGTGAGCTCTTCAGATGCATGTATTTGACTGCATCAGGTGAGTGGTGTTACTTTAAATGATGGAAGTAAAGGAAAATCCTTGACTCAGCCTGTACCACCTCACGTGTTTTGCACACGCACTTGAGGATGGGAGGGATCCTCTTCATGTGAGTAAATATAAGCATATAATTGCTAGCACTATTTGGCTAGCACCTATTTGTCTCCAAAAAGTGAGCTCATGAGGTGATGGTGCACCTGGAGTGACTAAATACAGTCACATTATCGGCCAGGTAATTGCCGATGTAACTCACCTGAAGTGCTTACCATAGTAGGTGCCTGAGGTCTTTTTTTCCAAAAGTCCCCTGACTCTCTGGCGAAGAGCCAGGGGCGAAAACCAAACAATACTCCCGAAGGAGTTCTGCTCCCCGAAGGAGTAACAACGTCCCCAAGGGACAAACATTGACTTAACTGACACCACCTGACAGTGGTCCCGTTCTAGACTGGCTGAATAGAACAGGTCCCACCTGGGAGCTCCGCCGTCGTGATCAGGGATACTCCTGTTCCAGGTGCCTGAGGTCGCGAGATCTCATTATAAAGAACACCTGATGTGATATGCTATTGTCTCATGTAGGAATACATTAAGTACAAGAAGTGTTTGTCTGCCTTGATAGTGAACTTAAAACATTCCTTGAAATTTGTGAATTTCAGTTGAGTACATAGCCGAATAAGCTTAATTTAGATACTGGGACAATCTTTGCAAGTATGAAGTTCACAGTGAATGGATAATATTTGTGTAGCTTCAGAAATGAGGGCGAATGAGGTTTAAATCGTGTAAAATCTAGCTCCGCCCACAATGACGTCACGTGGGACTGTCTCTCTCATGCGTTCCTACACACACATGATCTTGATCAGATGACATTAGACGTTTTTAACTTTCCTATGTTTTTTCTTAATATTTAATGTAGGATTGACCAAAAGAAGCACTTCTATGACTGGGCCTATTATTTTTCACCCATTGTACATTTTTTTCCGATTGTTGTTTCAAAGGACCGTTTCACTTGAAGTGTACTTGCTTGACCCTTGCTGCAGTAATCGTTCAAGCTTCTACGTGTGAACATGATGTGTGTAATGTGAGCTACTCATCATCTTTTGAATTTTGTAACTCTGATATCAATCAAAGAATAGTTACCAATTGAGACTTTCAGATCTTTCCAGACTCTTCACAATGAAAAGATGCACGAAACGATGAGACTCACAGTGAAGTGAAAAGGTTCACGTCTGGGTCCCTTTTGCCATGTACCCGTGAACAAGTAAAAGTTATACTTAGGGTAACAAGTATCTGTCTTTTATGGTGTGAAGGATGGGAGATCTGCACTCTGTACTGATTATTACGCAAAATTTATATGAGGGCTGTGGTTGAAACGATCAGCTCAAAGTACACAACTTCCACCTTCTGTCAGCCGGCCACTTAGACTTATTAGAAAGTATCATAAGTAATTTGAATAATTGCTTGTGAAGGGGTCTTCACTTTCTACCAAATACACATGATAGCGCTCTTTACCAAAGAGAGTCGTTACAACAGGTTATGTTATCAAGTATGTCGATTTAAAGTACGTCAGAATGGGTGGAATGGTGTCCTATGTATGATAATCAGGCGTGCACAATCACACAAATATGAAGTGTAGGCCTACTTGTAACCTTTGTAAGAAAATTGTGGGTACGGGTATAATCGTCATAAGGTTATATATTACCGATAATTTATCGGTAGGTTAAAACGCAGTAATAATATACTAAGCTTATTTAATTCATCGTGTCAGTCATGGACATACTCAGATAAGGTAATACCCTGATTACTTTATCACATGTATTGGAGATGGAGTGTGACAGCCATCTTTTCCACCACTTCTTTCAAAGCGCGCTGCTATTGACAATAGCACTAGCAGCATGTGCTTGACGCCAGCACGCATGATGTAACCGTAACAACTTACTTTGTGCGCATTGTGCACTTGAGGTGGGCGCAATACTAGCGGAGGAAAGGAAGTTTCACTTAGGGTGCAGATGGCACCACTTGAGGTGCGGTTAGTATCACTCCAAGTGCTTGCAGTATTACTCGACTTACGAGGTCTGGGACCATGCCGAAAAGTGGCAGCTCAGGTGTTATCAGTAACGCTTCAGACAGGACAGTGACTCGCCTGAAGTAAAACTACAAGCTCATCTTCTTCAGGCTCATCGATAAACTCACATGACGCACATACTTGATTTACAGTGTACTATATACGTACGTACATGCCGTGCACTAGAGGTACGTGCGAGAAAGAGTACGTACGCTTCGGTAGCTATGCAGAAGACATTCCACATATGTTGCTTACAATTCCATGTATTTAAACAAAATGTCCTGAAATAGACACTAAGTTCGACTCATTTTAGAAAATATTTCAATTTTTGCACGTTTTCAGAAAGACTTTTTATTTCTGAAATTTCTTTTAACCTTTGAAAACATTTTTAAAGCTTCTGGAATGCATTAAGGTTCTTTTTATGAAAAGGAGATTTCCATGAAGGTAGAAATATAAAACACTGCTGAAACAATGAAAACCCCTCACTTGACCTTATTTCAAAGGTCACTACGCCTGCGCTGTAGGTGATTCCGAAATACCGTATTGGAGCATTCAGAAGCTTATTTCTCAAAGAAACTTAATAGTAGTCAGCAAAAGTATTCTACTATTGAGAAGGAAGCAGCTTTAGTTTTGGCAATTGAACATTTTGAAGTTTATGTTAGCGGGGGTCCATACCAAACTGTTGTATATACGGGCCACAATCCTTTAGTTTATATTCACAAGTTTAAGCGAAAGAGTGCACGACTCATGAGATGGGGATTATTTTTGCAAGCCGGTTATGATCTCGATATCAGACACATATCTGGAAAGGATAATATTGTTGCAGATGCTCTTAGTAGAACAACTTAATGTAAAAAGTAATCTAAGGAAAATCGCCCCCTTTAGGTTTAAATTCCCTTCCTCTAGGGGGGAGGTGTTATATACAAGAAATGTTATGATTATTTGCCTGAGGGGCTGTAGTATGCATTGTGTTGTTGGATGAATTTGTAAAGCTTTGTTTGTATTCTTCAGTATTGTGTTCATTCACCTGGCATAACTCTGTTTAATGATATGTTAATTTACTAGCGTGAAGAACTATGTATAAGCGTACTTTGGTTAAAGTTCTGCTGACGCATATCGTGCCTGCTTTAAAGACGACTGTTCAAGGTGTGGCTCAGGCTCTTCTCCTTACACTTCGTACAAATCATGACTTGGATATAGCCGTCCTTTCGTTTCCTGAGTTCAGAATACTCCTTTGGACTATGTTTCGTTACTTTTCTGTGCCTTTGACAGAACTCCCTACTGTGTTCTTTTGCCTGTTTTGCTGATATTTATATATGGATTACTACGATACCGCGGTATACGGTCCGGTTCTCACACAAAAGCTGAAAGTAGCATAAATCGCCAGTGCCATATACCGACGAGGATAACAGTTAGACCTACTCAAGTGCATGATTGTAAACTTAATAACAGGAGATACGCATGTTCTACACTGACAAATGTGACAATAAAGCGTGACTTTCTGGGTTCGTGTAAAAAAATTGCCAGGTTTGGACTAATATATGCGAGATCTGTCAAAAATAAAGTTGATAGTATCGTGGAGCATGTCTTATCCAGCAAAGTGGATTGTTGCGCTTTCACTGAAACTTGGATTCGCCAAGATGACAGTGTGTCACAAGCTGCCATATCATGTACTCAAATTCGATTTTCACGCACGTACATCACGTCAAACTGGTGGTGGCACTGGGTTGCTGTACATGTCTCATATTCAGGTTAAGAAGAAAGAGGCTGGTGAAAAACAGTCGTATGAATATTCCAGATGGAACGTTACCATCGTTAATGATACTTTTTGTGTTTTCGTTATATATCGCCCCCCATATTCTCATGAACACCCTGTTGGTTTTGGAATATTTTTACAGGAGTTGAGTGATCATCTTGAACAAATACTGATTGCTAATCAAAAGTTGCTTATCGTTGGTGATTTCAATGTTCATTCTGAGAACGAAAACTCTAGAGAAACAAGTCAACTCAAAGTTTTACTGGATTCACTCGGCTTAATTCAGCAAGTACGCAAACCAACCCACATCAGTGGGCACATGCTAGATCTAGTGATAACACGTGCCTGTGACGAACTTGACATAGGTGAGCCAGTGTGTGGCACTCTTATATCAGACCACTGTATGCTGCAGTTTATGGTGCGTGTGCCTAGACCAGATGTTCACCAAGAAATTGTCCGTTTCAGGAAGCTGAAAGATATTGACATGGTTCAGTTTAAACAAAAGGTAGCACAGGAACTAAATTTACTGGATTACACCCTGAAGAGGCCGCTCAGCAGTACGACTCTGTACTGTCCCGGGTTCTTGATGATTTTGCTCCTGAAAAAACAAAGAAGATCATCACTCGACCTGTGGTTCCCTGGTTTGATGATGATCTAAGGAGAAAAAAGCGAGAGAAACGCCGGAAAGAAAAGATTTTTCGTAAACATCCCACTGACGAAAATAAACTCAGTTTGAAAATAAGTCAAACAGAATACCAACGTAAAATTCGTAAAGCAAAGGAAGGATTTTATAACAACATAATATGTGACTCTAAGGGTGACCAAAAACTTTTATTCAAAATAGTAAAAGAGTTGAGGAAAGGTAAATGTCAGATGCCACTGCCAGAGGCAGAAAATGAACAAGATTTGGCAAATGAATTTGCTGCATTTTTCTCAGAAAAAATTGAAAAGATCCGTATAGGTTTAGATGAAGTCCAAGTGATCGATACACCAGAGTCTAGCTTCAAACACAAAGACAAGAGAAACGCAACTGCACTCAGTGAACATATCTGGAAGTTAAAGGATTCAAATGTAGAACACTCCGTGAAATGGAAGCTTATAAGCAAAGCTCGGGCATACTCCACATCATCAAAAGCCTGCAACCTCTGTCTAGAAGAAAAGTTCTTCATCATACTCAAACCTTCCTTAGCCACTCTAAACAAAAGAAACGAACTCATCAGCTCTTGCAGACACAGAAATAAACATCTGCTGTGTAATTATTCCAATAGGTAAGGTATCTTGACTCGACCTAATCACCCGTGCCTGTTTTCAAAAACGAACACGTTTTCAAAAACGAACACGTCCACAGTACGGTTCAACGGGCACGGCGTATTCAACGTTGTTGACACCATTCTACATCAGGCTTCTGAAGAGTGAGGACCTGTTCAAATTGGCCCTTACGAAACAGTTTCTGTAAAGCTGTCTTGTAGTAACCCAGTTACAACCTTTCAATATATTTTAGCTCCCTTTACAGGTTGAGCACTTTACCATTGACTGGTTAACACCTTTTACGATTATTTAGCTCCAGTTTTCTGTTGAGCACTTTTTGTAAACCATTATGGAAAATGGGTTCGACCGTGTCAATTTTGGATACTCGACAAAGAACATACCTTTACCGCCAAGAAAGAGCTATTTGAAAAGATTCATTTCTAAAACGGAATCTTTTCTAAGGAACGTAAGATGGAGAACTTACTTCTTTTTCAACCCCGAAGCCAGTGTAAACAAAAACGAACACTACGGCTTTCGATCGACAAAGGCTCCACCCCAGATCCCCGAACTGAAAGAGTTCGAGGATGGCATGATGAGCCTAATACAGAATGTTAAATTTAACAGCAACCACAAGCCATTCCAAACACAGTTACAAACTGACACGAACAAAATCAAAACAGACACGTCAGTATATGTTGCGGCTGACAAAACCAACAACTTTTACAAGTTACAACCCGAACAGTACAACAAACTGGTACAACAAAACGTAAACAAAGCATACAAGAAAGCACCACCCAGCACACGCCACGAAATTACTGCAATGGACAAAACTATCGCTTCAAAACTCGAAATCAGTGACAGAGTCGACACTACATGTGAAAAACAAGCGTTTATTACACTAAAGGACCACAAACCGAACTTCAGCAACAAACCCACCTGCAGGCTAATCAACCCATCAAAATCAGAAATAGGGAAGATCAGCAAGCAAATACTAGAAAGAATAAACTCAAAAATCAAACAATCTACAGGTTTCAATCAATGGAAGAACACAAGTGAGGTAATAGATTGGTTTAGGGCAATACACAACAAACAACAACAATCGTTTATTGCTTTCGACATCTGTGAGTTTTACCCCTCAATAACTGCTGACCTCCTCAACAAGGCTCAAACTGTCCTCTCTGTCTCGAAATCACATATTAGGTTCACGATTTCATACAATGGAAGTTGGGTCAGATAAGTAACATGGTTACATCTCTATGTTTCGACATCTCTATGTTCCGACATCTCTATCTTCCGACAAATCGGCACCAAAGTACATTTTTTGTCGGAACATAGAGACGTCGGAATATAGAGACTTCATTTACGTATCTATATTTCGACACCTCTATATACCGACAACTCTATATACCGACTTTTCTATGTTCCGACATCTCTATGCTCCGACAAAAAATTACTTTGGCGCCTATACAAAGTGTACTTCGGCGCCGACTGTACATCATTGTCGGCGCCAAAGTACATTTTCATCGGCGCCAAAGCACACTTTGTCGGTACCAAAGTAAATTTTTGGCGGTGCCAAAGTACATTATGTTTCGGCGCCAAAGTCCATTCGCATTGGCGCCGAAGTACATCATTGTCGTTGCCAAAGTACATTTTCATAGGCGCCAAAGTACATTATGTTTCGGCGTCAAAGTACATTTTCATCGGCGCCGAAGTACATTTTCATCGGCGCCGAAGTACATTTTTGTCGGCGCCGAAGTACACTTTTGGCGCCAAAGTCCATTCTCATCGGCGCCGAAGTACATTATTGTCGGCGCCAAAGTACACTATTGTCGGAACATAAGTAACATCTATGATAGTATGTACGTACATGTAAATCAAGTTAACGGATTAATCATCTGTTGGAAGTTCAAAACGAGTCATTTCGTCGCTGATCTCGTCAAGCTATACTAGCAGTCCTTTTAAGTCAAATCTACAGGCCGAATCTTTATTCCCATTAATGTGAACAGGTCCAGTTGTTCGTATCTCTCAGTAACGTTTGCTATATTCTTCCAAATAAAAAAAAATATATGTATATACGTTACATCTATGTCATGGTCAGGGGCGGTGCCATTCAGGGGGAAGGGAGGCCTACCCCCCTGTAATTTGCAGGAAAAGAGAAAAAGAGTGGGAAAAGAAGACGTAAAGGAGAAGAAAAGAGGAGGGCGGAGTCAGTAGCGTGTTCAAAGGGGGGGCCAGGGGGGCACTGGCCCCCCCCCACTTCCGAAGTCAGTCGGGGGAAATTCCCTTAGTCGGGGGATTTAAGGGTTAGGGTAAGAGAAAAAGATTGAAGAGACTGAACACTCAACAGGGATGGCGCCAGGTGGGGGCAGGGAGCCCCATCGGGGAGTCTTAATCTATACGATAGAGTATGCAGTCCCCGACGGCGCCTGAAAGAGGACAATTTCTCTAAAAAGAACCCAAATTTTTCGGCGCGCTACGCGCGCTGTACAGTCACTCCAGGATCTTCAGCAGTTCCATCCCACATTGCTAGAAAGCACAGGTCCTGCCAACCTTACTACGAAGCATGTAGGCAGAGAACATTGTTCATGTGGAGGTCGAAAGTTTCATCCCATGTCGCTTAGTTGCTAAGCTAGTTGTTGTTCTTCTCTTTTGTGTGTCATGCGGTACTGTCAGTTTGTGAGCGACTCACGGACCAAAGTTTGGGTATTTCATAGGGTAGTCCAAGTGATTCGATAAAATGTATGTTATCCCCGATATGGTCTAGAATTTTTCATATTTTGGTCGTTTACCAAAGGATAGAGCTCTTCCAATCGCCCTCCAGTGAATAATCAGACAGGATGCTACCAGTATCAATATCTGGCCCATGGTGCAGGTAGGCCTACTATCATTAAGTTCCCTTCGCCCTTCACGCTAGTCACTTTAACCATCTGTAATGGTAAATAATATAGGTTTAAGGATGAAACAGTGCTGTTAACTTTTGCGATCATCTCAAGCAGCCTTCTTGACTGGCCTAGTGATCTTTAACGTACAGTTCTGTCAATGCATATGACACATACTGTAGCACACTGCAGTTTACGACGCATAGCCTGGATGACCTGAACTCTCCGACATTGACATCGAATTGAACAAAATCTGAAACAAACGAAACCTGATCAATAAGGCCTGTAGAACCAATTTACGTCGGTCTTATTACCTTCTATTGCAGGAGCTTCCGGGGGCTTCGCACCCTGGACCCCACCGGGGCTCTGCCCCGGACCCCGCCAGGGGCCCTGGCGCTGGCGCCTGGACCCCACGCGTGCAAACTCGCGCTTCGCGCTCGTGGTGCACCTTCGGTGCACTTGTCACACTCCTCCATGTCAGTCGGGGGAATCACAGGTTGTGCCCCCCCCCCACCTTCGAAATCCTGCACACGCCACTGGGCGGAGTACGCAGGCCAATATCTGATCCATATAGTTAATCCAGAGCTTCCGGTTTCTATCAGCCTTTAGATACGATTTTAAAATGCACAAATGAAGAAAGGCAAATTTTCTTAATAGTTCGAGAATATTTCTGTGGACTCCACGCACGTATTTTTGCGTAAAACTTTCCCCGACTAGAAGGCAGTAATATGTTCAAAAGGGGACTTCAGGAGGTTTGTTGATACATACCCTATGACAAAAAAGGCTCCTCTTTCACCTAACCAAAAATATTAAGAATGTTTTGAACCCATATGATCAGGTCCAAAAATATCCCAAAGACAACACAATTTTTGCATCTAAGCAACCTTCAAGTAACCAAAATTTCTCAAAATGGGAGGGGGACCCCTCCCCTTAGGCCTATCCCCTAGAACAGCCCTCTTTTACCCAACCAAAAATTAGAATTCACGAAGTTATGAAAGTTTTCCAGCCATATATATCAGTCGAAAAATAACCCAAAGAACCCACCATTTTGCATCTTAGCAACCTTAACTTAGCACAAATTTCCCAAAGGGAGGGGAACACCCTTCCCCTTTAACCTCTCCCCTAAGAAGGCCCTCTTAAATTTCCCCAACCAATTAAAATTCACAAAGTTATGAATATTTTCCAGTCATGTAGTCAAAAAACTACCCAAAGAACGCACCATTTTGCATCTTAGCAACATTAAATAAGCAAAAATTTCTCAGAGGAAGAGGACACCCTCCCCCACGACGGCGATCACTCAACCCATGTTCCCTATCAAAATAACGTTGCGCTGTCCCTGGTTATGGTAGTGTTTTACCATTGGTTTCAGCGTGCACGTGGCCGATATACATATTTGAAAGAAAATTTTATGATTCTTCCGTTTCAAGCCCCCCCAAGCTCCCCCCCCCCCAAAAAAAAGTCTCGATCTAGAACCGTGCCTGTTTGTCACTGCAACTTCTGTACTGTAATGTACCTCAACCATGTGTTCAAATTTCTCTTGAACTGCTTTCTTGTTACTCTTATGAAAAATCCACTACCTACCGTACCTTCATAAGAATGACAGTAAAAATCTTTCTAATGCATTTCTGGCCGAGATTTCACCCGCACATCACCGTTAAAAATGTACGGTAAGATACGGCAGACACCGTGCACGTACGAACGTTCATCTCGTTCGTTGCCTGGGTCACTCTACCTCTATGTTGTGCATACTGGCACTTTGGCACGTTCCACTTTTCGCAAATGGGGGGTAGGTAAAATACTGGGAAAATATTTTGCTCTTTTTTGCAATATATTTAGGAAACTTTGGACGTAAAAATTTTGCAGGTAGTTTTTACAGTAGTAAAAAATTACGAGCAATATGAAGATAGGAATTATTTTAGTATGTAAGGTAGTAGCAGGATAGGAGTAACAGGGAAAGAAGATTTTTTTTCGTGCACACAGTGCATAATACACCTTGAAAGAATGTGTACGATTTAAAATCTGATGGAGTGAATTTTGCTTCAGAAAAGAGTTTCTCCACCAAATATACGACGTTTTGGCTATTGACTCGAAGCAAAAGAATATTACTGTGGTTGAAATAAGTGCATACCTTATGTAGACATAACTGTATCACCAAAATTTACTTCTTTAGATCATGAAATCATGTCATGTTAATTTTAGTGATAACTTGACAAATATGAAATCTAGCAGCATCGAAAGTCGAGACACGTGCCGTATATTCATTTGGGTATGTTTTTATAGGGCAATCATACTTGTGTAGTTTCTAGGTCTTTCGCGCTACTTCTGGGCCTTAGTCTTGGAACGTTACCCATCCACACGCACTGGGTACAAATATTTATGAGCTGTCTTTGGACGTTCATTTCTAAAGATAGGCCTATGTTGTTTCGTTATCTAGTATAGGGGCGGCTTGATGTTAGAAACACGCATCGCTGGGCTCGTTTCTGGTGAAAAGTGCAATTTAACAAAAGCTTGGTACGGAAAAAGACAAAAACAACTCCATTTCAACATACTATTTCCATAATACTTTTTTTTTAAATTTGATTCAGTAGAATTCGTGTAAGTTTCTCAGAACGAAGAAATTTCATTCAAAGTGGAAGCCTGTGTGTAATTCTACGAAGCACCATGATACTGTCTGTGCAAGATAATATAATGCAGGTGTATGCACACAGTGTCAACATGTGTGCGTATAGTGGTATGCCTTGCATTGTTTGGCTAGTTGTAATCGCTACCTGTAACCAGGGAGTTGTTACGTAACAACTTCCTGCCGTAACCTGCCCTGCTGTAACTGAGCAGGGATTATTTACACCGGGCCAGCCCAAGCGTAAAATTGCTCCCTGGAGCACGGACTGGAGTTGGAAAATTTCTGACCCTCGAATCTCCATATATTACTCGGGTCTGCCGTTTGCTGTAAACTGGTACGGCCGATGTACACGATATGGTTGACACCATTCTACATCAGGCTTCTGAAGAGTGAGGACCTGTTCAAATTAGCCCTTACGAAACAGTTCTGTAAAGCTGTCTTGTAGTAACCCAGTTACAACCTTTCAATATATTTTAGCTCCCTTTACAGGTTGAGCACTTTACCATTGACTGGTTAACACCTTTTACGATTATATATATATATATATATATATATATATATATATATATATATATATATATATATATATATATATATATATATACCTTCTTATTCCCTGTTCCCTTTTTGTGGTGGTTGTGTCTCCCTTGTTGGCTTTTCAATTGTTGACTGTTTACTCTGTGATGGCATTCTTGCCTTTTTGGAGTTCTTTACTGAAGACTGAAGACTGTTCTTGATACATTTCTGTTCCGGTCTCCGACACCTCACCGCATTCCCTCAGCTTCGGCCCCACGATCCTGGCTTGACATCCGCCTGTTAACTACTCAGGGACTCCATACCGCCTTCAACCAGCCGCTAGGCCTACCCGACGACCGGAGACGCCATGCAGTGTGACTAGAGTCTACCGGAGGTACCTCCATGCGCACCTAAGTTAAGTTGTATTCATTTGTAAGTACTGGTACCCTATAATTTGTTGTAAAATGTTATTTTGTTAAAACTGCTTTCATGAAACGAAGGTTGAATTACATTACTTTGAAATTTGAATACTTATTTTCCCCTTATTAGTCTGCCTCTAAAATTCGGTTAAATCTTTTGGCTTGGGTTCTCTTACAACTTAACCTCAGCCATTAAAATTTATTTCGAACGAGGATGCTTCCCTGACCACACCTAATAGCCTGG
Source organism: Holothuria leucospilota (assembly GCA_029531755.1). NCBI lineage: Eukaryota > Metazoa > Echinodermata > Holothuroidea > Aspidochirotida > Holothuriidae > Holothuria > Holothuria leucospilota. The sequence goes on along the minus strand of CM055963.1, from coordinate 74,119,994 downwards.
GCTCTAGATAATCCATCTTTTTTTCAACCATATTTCACTCTAAGAAGGTCATTTTAGTTTCATTTTTGATCACTGGACGTTTTCTGTTCCTGTTTCATGTCTTCACCGAAAAAAGAGGTAGACCAAAAGGCAGTCTTGGAAAGAAGAAAAAATGCAACACGTGCAACGGACCAGACAGGCCACTCTCGACAGCCTAACAGGTAGCCTACACCGTAGCGGATCTACTACCTTAATACCACCTATGGAGGAAGAATATGAGGACGTGACTAGTGACATGGAGGACACTCTCAGCCATTTCACGAATGCTTTGGATACTGCTATTGACATGATCACTAAGGAGCTGAAGAAGATTAAATCCGACTTTGGAAAGGCCATTAGTGAACATAAAAAGCTAACTGAGGCAGTTAAGGCCGAAAATGCGGTGTTAAAGGAGAAGTGTCAATCACTTGAAGCCAGGATTGATGATCTTGAAAAGTCTCGGGACGAGCAAGCCATCCTCCATAACAAACGCTTTTCGAGACGAAATAATATCCGCATCGTATGATTTCCTACTTCTACCGACAAAAAATGCCTTGGAATTGCTAAGGAGGTTATTGCAAAGATTGGTGTCCCTGGCTGCAGATTAGAGAGGGCCCACCGGGGTATCGTCATATTTTAGTAAAGTTGTCTTAGTTCCTAGACAAAATATTGGTTTTAAAAGACCGACGGGCTCTCTTGGAGGACAGATTTTATGTCGTAGAAGACCTAACGAAATTGGACCTCTCCGAAAAACGCCGCCATTCAAAGCAAGTCTCTGATCTCTTCCAACAGGGGATCCGTTTAGGATTTTCAGGGGTCCCTGGCGACATGGTAATGGAAAACCTTACGATTTTTCCTAAGGAAAGGTGTTTTGATAAATTGTTGTACATCAGAAACGGAAAAGGCGGCAAAAGGTGACTCAATTATTTCGTAAAGGAGTGGCGCTGCGTTGTTCGGAAGGGATCAGGAGATCCCCATCGGGTAAGCCTTACAACTTTTCAAGGGAAGGCCACAATTAAGTCAACATGATGAAGTGATCAACATGACTTACTGTTTCATTTGGAAAAGTTATTGTTTCAAAAAATTTGTTAATAGCTTTATAACCATGGAAAGGTTATCTTTTTATCTTTTTGACACTTTACGTTTTGAGCCACTGTGTTTCAGGCTTGTTATCCAGGACTCTGGTTGAGTCCATTATGTGGACCTTTACGAGCGTAAGTGCTCTTTCTTTTTCTTTTGTTTTTTGTTTTTTTTTCTTTTTTTCTTTAACCATCTCTTATTTGTTTCTTATGTATTGTACAATTGACAGGAAGGATTCTTTCATTATGTTACATGTTTTGTCTCACATACATCAGCTGTTTTTTTTATAATGTAAATACTGTACAGTTTGACTTATCATTATTCCAAAATGGCTGATATAAAACTTTGTACATATAATGCTAGAGGGCTGAGGCAAAACAGGAAGCGAAGGCAGCGTTTTGTTTTCTTACACAAACAAAACAATGACATCTATTTTATTCAAGAAACGCATAGTGTGTTAAGTGACGAAAGGTATTGGAGATCTGAATGGGGAGGTTACATTGTTTTTGTCATGGACTGTCAAGCAGCCGCGGGGTCTGCATTCTTTTTAACCCTCGTCTAAATTTTAACATACATAGTAATGAAGTAGGAGATGACGGCATTTCACTTTTTATGGAAGTAACTGTCATGCAGAAACGTTTCACATTTGTTTGCTTATATGGACCTAACTTAGATGATCCAGATTTTTTATGAATCTCTCTTTCGAAAGGTGTATGATTTCGAGTTGGATTCTCTAGTGATAGGTGGTGATTTTAATTTTGTTTTTAATTTGGATTTAGATAAGATGGGGGTAATCCAGGAACAAATTTTAGGGCAAGGGATAAATGTATAGAATAGATGTCAATGTTGAATTTAGTGGATATCTGGGGAGGAAAAAATCTTTACCAGAAAAATTTTACATGGTCTTCAAATATTACTCAAGGGATACATTGCAGACTAGATTTCTTTTTAATTTCAAGTAACATGCGTCATTTAGTGGTTACGAATAATTTTACTACTGGTCTGAACTTTGATAATGCAATAGTAAACTTACACTTTAGGATTCATCATGAAAAACGTGGCCCTGGATTTTGGAAATTGAACAATGCTTTACTTTTAGATGTTACTTACATTGACTTAGTTTCAGATCTTATTGCAGAAACAACTGATGCTGTTAAGGACAGTGATCCTGCATTTCATTGGGATTATTTAAAACATCGTATTAGAAAAGCTTCCATTGAGTATATTAAATCAAAGGCTAGGGAGAGAAGAAAGAAAGAATCAAAACTCATCAGAAAGATTTCTCGATTAAAGCAAAATTATTTTCAAACCAATGGAGCAGATATTTACGTTCAACTGACAGAGGCTAGAGCCGAGTTACAACATATATATATATATATATATATATATATATATATACATATATATATATATCACTGTAAATTCCATGGTATGATTATTCGTTCTAGGGCACGTTGAGTAGAGCGAGGAGAAGTCTACAAAATACTTTCTTAATCAAGAGAAAGGTAATAAAACAAAAAATGTTTTTATTGTTTTTATGTTTTTAATTACTTCGTAATTTATCGGAGTTTTATAAGAAGTTGTACATAAAACAAAGCATTAATGCGAAGGATATTTTGAAGGATGTTCACTGTGGTAACCCTCTTTCACAAGAGGACGCGGATAGTTGTGAAGGGTTTTAACAATTTGGGAATGTTGGGAAGCCCTTAATACGATGAGTGGTGGTAAGAGTCCGGGAAATGACTGAATATCAGTGGAGTTTTATAAAAAAAAAATTCTGGCCGGTTATTGGGGATTTAATTGTTAAGTCTCTTAATTTTGCTTATGATAATGTATTTTTGACAAGCAAACAGGGACGTGAAGTAATTACTTTACTACCAAAACAAGGAAAAGATACAACTTTAGCTAAAAACTACCTCCCCATCTCCTTATTAAATAGTGACTATAAAATTGCCTCTCCTCTAAGGCACTGGCCACCAACGTACAAAAGGTTACTCCATCATTAATTAATGCTAACCAAACTGGTTTTCTGAAGGGGAGATTTATTGGAGAGAATATTCGTTTTACACTTGATTATATAGAATACTGTAAAAACTATAAATTCCAGGATTACTGTTGCTTGTAGATTTTGAAAAAGCTTTCGATAGACTTGAATGGAATTTTATTAGAAGTGTTTAGAATTTTTTAAGTTTAAAGAGGGTTTCATCAGGTGGATTCGTACTTTTGGGTAATTCACACGTAACTTCATGTGTATTTAATAATGGCTACTCCTCACCCTCCTTCCCTATATCAAGAGGGGTCAGGCAAGGGTGTCCTATAAGCCCCTATGTATTCATCATTTGTAATGAGATTCTTGCAATTCGTATCAGTAGTTCTTCAATGGTTAAAGGAATATCTTTCTTTGGAAAAGAAACGAAGATTTTACAATATGCAGATGATGACACATATGGTTGTTTAAGTTCCATTGTTCATATATTACAGAGTCTCGAGAGGTCGTATGGTTTAAAAGTTAATTTTGATAAGACTAACGTTTTTCCTTCAGGTCCTCTAGCCCTGAATAAGCCCTAATTTTTTGGATGAGTTTTCGCTTAACTGGACTATAGGCCTAGTCACACTTCTAGGTATAACTTTTGATAATTCCAGAGATAGCTTATTTCGACTAAATTATACCCCTAAGTATTCAAGATTTAAATCGTTGTTAAATTTATGGTCCAGCAGGGATTTAGCAAAATAACAATTATTAAAACATTTGGCCTTTCACAACTAGGGTTTTTATTTCAAGTTTTGCCAGACCCCCCCCCCCCCCAGCTGTTACATAAGAGAATTAGAGAGATTATTTCGTTTCATAAGGAATGGTGCTCTTATAAGCACTTACCAGCAGGGTGGCTTGAATGCCACCCATTTGAAATCTTTCATTTATGGATTAAAATATACTTGGGTTAAGATATATGGATGATAAAATCGCTGATTGGAAAACGTTTTTTGATTTTTACTTGAGAAACTATGGAAAGATTTGTTGTTTAGTTGCAATTATCAGATTTACGACCCTGATGTAGAACATGTATTTATTAGGGATGTGTGCAGAGTATGGTCTTCTTATAATTTCAGGGGGGAACCAGTTGACGATTTTGGCAACGAGATTATTTGGAATAACTCTTTGGTAAGAAGGTAATTGATAAGAAGGTAATATTTTATAAATCTATGTATAAAGGTGGTATTTGAAGGGGTAAACATCTATTTGATAACAATAATTTGCCATTGGAATACGGGAATTTCAAACAAAAGTTCCTCTTACAATGTTGCCCCTTTACTGTATTCTACGGAATACTTGCCGCTATTCCCAGACACTGGAAGGATAATTTAAGATTTCGTAATGGTGATAATACTTCAAGAGAAAACAGACAAAATGTACAGTTAGTATCACGCTTCATCTATAATGAATTGATCAATGTAATTTTTACTGCCCCGTATGTAAAATGAAATGGAATGAAAGCTTTCAGTTTAGTAATCACAATGGCGGGTTATTTTCCGGATTCCTTACGTAGCTTGCAGGGAGGTTAAGATTCGTTATTTTCAATTCCGTTTTATCCATAGAATTCTAGGTACAAACACACGTCTACGTCGAATGAATACACAGGGAGATTCATTATGTTCATTGTGTGGGAAGCTGGAGACACCCATTGATCATTTACTTTGGGAATGTGGAATTACATCACAGTTTATTTTAGACGTAGAGCAGTGCCTTATTGGACATCAATTTGTGTTTTTAAAACAAGATCTTTTCTTTGGCTATAAGCTTATCCCGCATCATCCATAAAATCTTTTACTTTTTCATTTGAAAAATTACCTATTTAATGAGAAAAACTTGCCAATGCTGAATGAATTTATATATAAGTTTAAGTTTAGTTTGTTCTACAAGAAGAAAAACAAGTGCAGCATTCGAATGTTACCTGACCCAATTCCTTATACGATAGATTTATTAAAGCTTTTAGTACCAATCCAAGACTCTTCACTTAGTTTATTATACTAAATTTATAACCAGTCAACGACGGATTTAAGTTTTGTTTTAAGAGAAATGAGGTGAAGTTTGTAAATAATGTAGATTTTTCGTAGTGAAGAAGTTAGAAGAACATTTCCTTGGATGAGGTGTTATCAATGCATATATTGTTTTAAATTTTCCTGTCGTGAGTGTATGTGTGTGTCTTGTATTTTGTAAAAGACGAAACACATAAGTATAACCTACAATAAAAGAGATGGAAAAAAAGACTTATTACATACACACATATATATAGCTAGTATTGCTGCGAAGCTCTGCAAAAACAAGTTTCGGTTCACCGCATTTCAAGTCTTCTGCTATTTTGTATCTCTTCCGTGATCCAGCCATTCAATTGGTAAACAACTTTGAAAGCTTGACATCATAATGCAACTAGCATAGAGCCACAAAAATTTCAGTACAAGATAAATCTCAACAACAGAAATCAAATTCTAGACAATGTATCAGGGATAATGTTATCTTTCCATTTGATGTGCTTAATAAACAAATTATAAGACTGTAAGAACAGACTCCATCTTATTTATCTTAGATTCTTATTTTTCATGTTTGAATGTCAAAGGATTATGATCGGTATATACAATGATAGGGAAAGTAGTGGTTCCTAAAGAGACATCAAACTGGTGAAGTCCTATTAACAAAACTAATGCTTCTTTCTCAATGGTTGAATAATTTATCTGATGCTTGTCAAATTTCTTTGAACAGTAACATACAGGGTTATCAATACCATCTAGATCAGCTTGTAATTAAACAGTTCTTACACCGTTATCACTAGCATCGACAGCCAACTTAACTTTTTGTCAAAAATTGGAACCATAAAACAGGTGAACTCATAAATATTTTCTTTCGAGTAACAAATGCTGTCTGACAATCATTAGTCCAGACAAACTTTTCATTTTTCTTAAGCAATTTTGTTAAAGATGCTTGTGTATATGAAAAATTTGAACAAAAACGCCTTTAATAACCAGCCATGCCAAGGAAGCTCATGAGCTGTTTCTCATCAGTTGGAACAGGAAATTAGTCAATGCCTTCAACCTTGGCTTTCACTGGATTAACTTCACCTTTATCAACCACATGACCTAAGAATATTACATGAACACAGGCAATTTTACTTTTGACCAACGTTAGGGTCAAATTAGCTTCAGTGAGCTTGTCTAACAATGCCTTCATGTGTTGTACATGCTGGCCCAATGAGTTGTGCACAATAAGGTTATCTACATATGCACTTCACAGTTTTCTAAGTTTGAGGTAAGTTCATTTACTAAACATTTAAAGTTCATCGAAGAATTTCATACCAAACGCCATGACGTTGTATTGGTATAGGCCATCTAGCGTAACAAATGTTGACACTCTTTTAGCTCTTTCAATGTATTATTTCCCAATAACCCATCAACAGGTCGAATTTTGATACATTGATAGGATTGCAAGGACAATCGTCAATACGAGGTATTGGATAAGTATCTGTCCTGGTGACTACATTTACTTTGCTGTAGTCAGTACAGAACCTGTAGCTACCGACCACTCGCTGTCACCTGGTTCAGTAATGTCATGCTCTAACATGCAGCTGACCTCGTCACAGAGATGTTGGCGGTTTCGAGGACTCACACGATAAGGGTGCTGTTTAAAGGGTGCAGCACCCCCACATTTACATCATAATCGATCAGACTGATCCTCGTTGGATTATCTGAAAATAAGCCTTTAAAATTATTGATTAGTGACGTCATTTCTGATTTCTCTTTTGCATTCAGATGACTTAATTTCTTATTAAGGTTCTTCAAAATATTAGAATTCTGAAGTTTAATGCACAGTTCAGGGTTAGCTTCAACACCCTCATCCATGATTTCATTATCAGTACAGGTAGGATAAAATTGATCAAGGGCTACATTAACACTGACATTTACTTCATTTACAACATCATCATTTTGAGTGATACCATTCTCTCTTTCATAGTATTTCTTGATCAAATTGATATGACATACTCTTTTCTCCTTACGATTTCCAAGAGTTAAAATGTCACTGACCTTTCTGTCAACTATATAGGGTCCTTGAAAGCTTGAAGTGACCGACCAGAGAAAGGCAAAACGCTCATACTTTCTCACAGGGTTTGAATTCTTTTTCTATAGTGCTCTTGTCATACCATCATGCCTTCATTCCCTCTTGAGAATGGTTCAGATTTTTCTTACCAAGTTCACAGACTCGGTGTAGTCGCCTTTGAACTTCGACACATAATCAAGAAGATTATTTTCCTCGACTGAATGTACTAGCCACTTCTCTTTCACTAACCTCAGTGGTCCACGAACTGTGTGTTCAAACACAAGTTCGAATGGACTGAATCCAAGTGACTCTTGTATGGACTCTGTCGCAGCAAACACTAAGAATGGAATAGCAACTATGTCGGTCAGACCGCCACCAAATTTAGGCTGAGGTTAAATAACCAAAAGAAAACTGTGCACCATAAATCAAAAAGCTATCCTTTATCAAAACACTGCAATAGTGAACCCTCTTTATCAAGTGACAAACCCCTTTCTTCTCTAATTTAAGATGTATTCTGCTCGGTTCTAATTACCCATTTGTCGCTCAAAGACCCAAATCTGAAAGCAAGTGAATAATAAAACTGTCCACACACACACACACACACACACACACACACATATATATATATATATATAATATAATATATATAAAAAGAAACGAAAAGACTGGTGAAACATGGAGAAAAATGATGTATATATATATATGTATATATATACATTTACATGGATAGAATATATATATATATATATATAGATGAAAATAAGAAGCCACCAGACCCACGACATAGTAAGAACAATCCATCAAAAGAAACGAAAAGACTGGTGAAACATGGAGAAAAATGATGTATATATATATATATATATATATATATATATATATATATAGATGAAAATAAGAAGCCACCAGACCCACGACATAGTAAGAACAATCCATCAAAAGTTTTATTGAAACACGTTTGTAAGCTGCATCACTAAAATCTTCAATGCAATAAGATGATAAAACTGGTTAAATCGTTTAAAGGTAAAATGAGCATACTGGTAGCACGACGTTTCGAAAAGGTAAACTTTTCTTGGTCACGTAAAAAGTATACAGCTGTACAGTGCAGTTTACACCTGGAAGAGAAACTTGCGATCATCGAAGCTCACAGAAAGAAAGCCTCCTCAACGAAAGAAGTTACCTGGTGTCTAAAAGAAGGCATATAAGACTACTGAACCGTGGCAGGAGAAAGCGGTGAATTCACCGACCGAAAGGGAGTTTTTCTCGTCCTAGGACTCGAGCTCATTTGCCGAGGATCGCTGTAGTGTGTGAAACTTTGTCGCAGAGCTACAATCCTCGAAAAAAGTACATGGGACACCCCGCTCCCCGTATCAATGTTGAAGTCTCAGAACATGATCGTCCGCTGAAACATTGAACAGGGGAGCGGGATGCAGACAAGGGGATGACGATCTCACGCTTGTTTGTTTTGCTTGTTTTGTCCCATCATTTTTTGTCGAGGATTGTAGATCTTAAACTCGTGTTATTGCAGCTCTAGTCTATGTGTTGAGCACATTTTCAGCAAAGGCAAATATACGACAAGAGAAACTTCTCAGTTTAGCAGTATTGGCAATAGAAAAGGAACTTTTAAACATGAAAATGAAAGATACCATCAAAGAAATTTCAGTAAGAAAGTTCCCAGAGGGTTGTTTTTTGCCTTCTGAAAACCGGTCAAATGAGCCCATTAGTGCATACACTCCAAACGTGACTAGATGGGAGGAACAGTTGAACCTGTGGTTCTAAAAGCACGAGCACAACTGTATTTTTTCACAAAGGTAATTTTCGGAATTTCATTTTCGTTATTCTATGTTTGAACACTGATATAATTCCCTTACCATGTCATATATACAAATCAGTGTCGGATTTTAAACAGAAATCAGCCTTTGTAATGTTTGTATCTAAAATGGATCAAATTTTGCACCGACCAATGATGTTTGGATGTAGAATTATGTAGACAATGTAGAGTGTTATCACATATGGTCAGTCTGGTAGCTCAGCAGGGAGCACGAGCTGAGGCTGAAGGAAGTTCGTTGTTGCTTTAGATGCATAAAAATAAACATAGGTCATTGAGATATAGTCGCGTTTATTTTGGACTGTATAATTTGATTGTGAATTGTAATAAAAGAATTGTGTACAAAAATTTATGATGTCGGAGTCACTTGTTTCACTGTCATGCACGAGATTGTTGCTAATATTACTGTGTGGAGCGCACTCGAACTGACACGACATGTCTCCTCCTTTTCTCCTTTCTCTGAAACAGCTCTTTTTTGTTCTACAACTTTAATTGATCGAACAATTTTGGACAATTACCTTTGCAATATTGAAATCAAGCAATGGATGACTTCCTTAATTTGTTGATAAAAGTAACCTCTCACAATTTCAGGCTATTAAGAAAAAAACTTGTGTGTTCTTTACATGTCTCTATCAAGTTGCGTGGTAATCACGTTTCTGTGGTCATAACATTGAAAAGCTAAACATCATGGAAATTCCACAAAGCTCCCTAGTCATGTTATTGAGCAAATTAGAGATGGCAAGATTTTCTGATCCCCTAAAGCAGTTTGGAGTGCAAAGTTGTAGTTCTGAATGCAGCGTGTGTAGTTTTTAAGAACAAACAAACTTAGAACAATCCATACTTTCAATTCATAAATAAAGTCGCATAAGTTCATTAATTCATTTCATGAATAAATATGGTCAACATCCAATACGTAGAATTCTTTGTTGTTGCTGCTTTTGTTTTGCACCAGGGCTTTGTATGAAGCCCAACGCCCCGTCATATTTATTGAATAGGGGCATCAACGATGCGGGAATGTTTCGACTATGCCTTAGTTTGTAAATGTGTGTGATACATACGTCTTATCAGATAATGTGAAGGTTTGTCTGTTACAGTGTTTTGGATGCGTTCATGTGAGAGAGACAATGTGTGTGCGCACGTATACGTGTATGTATGTATGTGTATGTGACTATGAAGCTAATTAGTTTCTTGTTTATTGTTTTGCACTTTTTATTTTGTGAATGTATGTTACATGTATATGATATTTTCTTTAAATATAGGATAACTACAAAAAGTCGGGTCTCAATGCCAATTTATCAATTAAACCTTTCATAAATAAAGTTGCTGACAGGGCCCTTTTCCTTAAATCCGCCACTGCCACATTTGCGAACTCCTTAGCATGTCAGATATTTGTAAAGGTAAAAGTGATAACACTCTTACGATCATTGATTCAGCTCCTACTGGCATCTAAGAATATCTTTGGATACCAATATCTGTGTTTCATATATATATATATATATATATATATATATATATTATAGACGCATATTCCACAGGTTTAAACACTATGCGACTGTTTCCGCTTCCATATATCCATATATATTTATAGATACTTATATTATTTATACTTATATACATATTTATAGATTTATAGATATATGTATATATATATATATATATATATATATATATATATATATATATATATATATATATATATATATGTGAGAATATTTTATAGCCACCATATAGAAAACACATCTCCCGGTGCCTTAAAAACAGGTATGTAAACATCAAATAGAATACATTAAAAAACAAGAACTAAAGCTGGCGAAAACCGTGCATTTAAAAACTTTAAACACGGTACACAGTTTTAGCCATTTATTTATGATTCATTCATTCATTTTTTTACTTCATTCATTCATTTATTCGTCATACTTAATTCATTCATTCATTCATTCATTCCACTCAAATGCAGTATAAACGTACTTATACGTATAGACAGGATACTAGAACAGACAACCATTAAGTTTAAGAAACCAAACCTAACGCAAATATTACCTTACAAAACAGATAAAAAATTAAAACTCCATTTTTGCAAAACTTGCAACGCATGAGGACAGGAGTATTTTTTATACCGTGAATTTAGATACCATAGGCAATCTTTGTATACACAAACGAATAGGAAATCTGAATATGTCCAACAATATTCGCCGCCCTCAATTGATACATCAATATGTTTACCTGTGTTTATATCAACACTTACATTTTGATTACAACAATCATTAAATTTAAAGTAAAAGGGCATGCCATGCTATTGGCATAAATAATATGAACTTACCTCGCTTGTTTGTGTCCTTGACCTCATAACTGGCCGTTTAGACGAGTCTGTGACAATAGCTTAGCAGCGAGCTCTACCATACACACATAAATGCAGGCAATCAGACAGTACCACACATTTACAAAGATCACATATTCAGAAGCGGTTCAACACTGGTGACTGACTACATTTCGGTAAATAAAGTGCCTTGACGAAAACATTGCATGTGAGTTATGGTAATTTATGGCTTTGCTTTCACTGTAGGCTACTCGCTTAACAGTTTTTGATATATTTCAACTTCGCACATGATAGTACAAGGATACCACTGTAAATTGAGGTTAATGTTAGTAGGTCAATACATCAACATGGCCCGTGTCAGTACACTGGTGCAGGTGTACACTGCGGTCACGTCGCGACATTTTGGTGTGGATAATATGTTGTACCTGTTCTTTTCAATTAGTTTAGAATATATATGAATATGACTGTAAACACAAGAGAAACTTAATTTTGTATATGTATATGACTGTATATATATGGAAAACATAGGTCACAACCAATATAACTTGAAATAGGTAAGGAAAAATGCAAGCAGGCAGCCAAGCAGGCGGGCATGCATTCTTTCGATTCTTTCCAAATAATTTGGATTTCTGAGGGTGGTAGATCCGTTTGGATTGTAAGGTCAAATGGGATCGAGCAATATTTAATAAGAGTTGCAATAATCAGTGGATCTCCCCTTATATCGGCACGGAAATTTAAGTTGATACATCAATACTTTCAGATAGTAACCTGGTGGTTTAGGCATACACGGACTTTGTATCCTGTGTATGGTGGTAGATAAGCCTATTTGATTTTGACCTGCTGTTATGAAGTAATATTATAGGAGGTGTTGGTATAGTGTGTCCACTGGTGTTGGTGTAGTTACGTACAGTCCACCTCTATAAACTATACCTACTAACTCAGTGCATGACGATACACCGACCAATGGCAATATCTTCCATAGATAATGTGTGTATACAAGTAAAGTTCAAGTTTTTCTTCAGTATTTGAGTACATATTAGATAAATACAGAAACTGAGGAAGAACACGGTACGTACGAGGACTATTACGAAGCTCCTTAATGTAGATCGAAGAAAGGTCAATACTGTAACAAAAAACGAGAAGTTCCTGTAGATCTACTCAATTACCCTTAAGACTATTTTCTTTAAAACAGTAGACGTTTCGTATAAATCTGCTGTCGTTGTTCACTAAATAACAAAAAAGTACTGAGCATGGCTGTTCCAAATAAGGCCTTCATACAAAGATAATTAAGCCCAAGCAAATACAAATGTTTGGATGCGTTTGCAAGTAAGCGATTGATGCCCGACGCAGTGCAAAATTGTTGTCTCTCAGTTTAGTCAAGATTGTCTTCCAAACTAAAAAAATTCTCTAAGTCTTCTTATTTCCTTGTAAAAACTCTTCGTTAAGTCACAAATGTGGCCTGGTGAAGATCAACTGAGAATTAGCACCACCTTGAACATAGTTCTTAGAAACAATATGTCAACCTTTCCGAAATTCCCAAGTTTGTCACAAGCTGCTTCCTCAACCTGTGGGGGAGGGGGAAATTTAATGTGGTGAGCCTGCTACCACCTTATTAAACGTACAGACATCCTTTTTCGTTACACACAGGCCTAGCTAGGTTCTTTCACTGTGCCCAGTGATGCATTATAGGGACGACACCGGAATAAGGCACAGCACTGAAGCTCTATCGTTTCTGGCGTAGAATGCAATAGTGTTTGTCTATGTAATGATTGACTTAACTCAAGTAATTTTCACTAAGTAAGATACAGACAACATAAAATTTGCAATTCTGGGGGCGATTTTATAGGCAACTTTACATTTGCGACCTAGTTTTGTTTCTGTCTCCATATCATTACTACTCAGAATTGTATAAACCACAGCCCTGAATTTGCAATGTGACTCGAGAAAACATAAAATGAAAGATCACAGCACGATCTGTACTACCAGGGAGGTGTTTTGACGTCCCTGTTGCTACATGCCTAAGACTGTGCGCCGTATGAACAGTCAATTAAGTGATGGAAGTAATATCTGGTCAATGTAGGGCCTACTGTAAGTGGTAGACAGGGAAAAGAAATAACAGGTAATTACAGGGCCCTTTAAGAGGAAACCTTGTAACAATAACTCCTGATAAATTTTCTGGAAATCAATGCTATATCAATATGATATGTTACTAAATTGTTCCAATACAACCACCAACTTGTATTATATAAGTTTCTAAAATAAACATGGAGATAATATTCTCTTGATAGAGAATATATGATAATGAATGCGTTATGGCTCCTTAAATAAAAATTCTAGAAGGAAGTGCCGGACCTCGCTATAGCATATTCAATGTTTTTATGTAACGATTTTGCCCTTATAAATAACACACAATTTCACCAACCCATGGATCATCCCCTGTTAATTGAAATGTGATAACCTTCAAGTTCTACTTGAGTAAAACAATGAGTAAAGAGGAAGTTTTAAGTAATATTAGTCCTTTCCTTACCTTAGGTAGAGATTATGTAAGTACAACTCGCGAGGATGGGAAGTGCCATTACCGACAATTTGGAAGGCGCTTCTGGCAAGAAATGTCTCAGTAAGCTACATGTCAACTGATGCTACACTTTGCTTTGGTGGTCTCACAATGGTCCGTTTGGGGAAATTTCCCTCCACTACAAATTTCTTTAAAAAGGACTTGCAGTGAAGCGCATGGGAGTTTTGAAAATCGCCTCTTCTGCGCATTTCAAACACTATAATTTTACTTTTATACACTAGCGATGGCTCATGTGCCTCACAATATCTCTGGCCAAATTATTCTGACCTCTGACAAATGGTGACAAGTTAGCACTGAGATTATAGAATTCATGTTTATGGCCCTAAGGTACTACGTCCACCATCCACGGTTGCCTCGCCCAATTTCTGATCATTTGGATCCATTTTCTTTGTTTGCCATTCCTGGTCTTACCAGTACTTACTAGCTTTGAAGACAGAGTGTAAAGTTTTGCTCAAAGCCAGCGTTTCTTTAACTAACCCTCTGATGACTGAATCATCCGTTCATTACCTGCAAGAGTAAGTCTTTTAGAACTGTACTTCAAAAATAATGCTCTGTGCATATTTATATGTAGATGACAACTGCAGTTGAAATATAGAGGTCGATGAATGAAGGATTAACTAACAGAACTTTTGTATAAAGGCGTATTCAAGAGGGGCAAGGCAGCTACCCTGCCTTTATTGTTAGCATAATGATTGTTAATGCATTTCTTATCTTTTGAGTACATTTTTATTCAGCTTCTTTTTAAATGTTTGTATACTTTGAGTAGCTGTAATATCTATCAAGAGACAGAGAATTCCAAAATTGCACACCAGTACTTCTTAACTGAGAATGATCAAATTTTGTGCTAACATACGGTTGAGTCAAAAAGTGTTTGATCTAGTGTTATAGCTATAAAATATTGAGTTATCAGTATAAAGATTGTCAAATGGTGAGGGAAGAATTCGATGACGAGACGTGAATACAAAATGCCAGGCTGGTATTTATGATCTTAAATTGTAAGTATACTTAAGTTCTTGAAAAGAGAACGTTGCATGCTCTATACGGTGCTCGACATATGTTTCTAACAACTCTTTTTTGTATCTTATACAAATTAGTTAGTGACATTGCTTTGGTATTACCCCAGAGTAAAAGACTACAATGTACAGATGTATATGCGGAAGAATGAGGGCATTGTACAACAATAAAAGCAAAGATATTGTAAGCATAGATTCCAAACTTAAAATGGCGCGTTGACTCCCCATGGGGCCAAAATATATGGGCGGAAGTGCTGATCACTGTTCAGTCGTTTCGAAAACATATCGGCGAATTAATGGCTTACAAAAGTATTAATACTTGTTATTTCGAAACATTGTAAATGTAAGAAGTATCACTCCTTAATAAAGTCCACTTACAAGACGAAGTTTATTTCTTCCTGGCAGTTTTAAACACTTGAACATGAACGCACAATGACTGGTTTAAAGTTCATAGACTTATTCATTGGTCAGTTTCTATGGTATCTTAGGTAACGCAGTTTTATGTGCGCATTTAAATTCTTACGCACCCACAATGGGAAAGCAACTAGCGCGTTTGGTTCCCGAGCGCGCAGAAGTGTGCGTCAAGTATTCCGGATAATGTACAGAGGAATATATACTGCGCGTATAGAGCGCGTCGTAAAAAGGAACCCAAGGTAACCTCTTTTAACAATGAAACTTTCTGTAACGCGCTCTTGTTTTTGTACGCAGATCACCGAATAGAAAGGGGCGTATGTCAAATAGACGAGTTGGGAAATGTTTCTACGCAATGCATTATGGTAATGGGTCAAAGGTGAAGTGTACCACGCTCACACTATCCCAGCGCGGGTGTTGCATGTTGAGCACGTAGAGCCAAACACGTTGCCGTTGTCATGGTACACTTGACCTTGTGACCCGACCGGAAGTACCGAATTTTCCAACTCGTCTATTCATAGGCCTACCTCCGTCGCGATATTTGAGTCTCTATGAGGAGTCACTGAGCGTAGCAGTGTAGGTACAGACCTTATGCATATGATGTTCACAAAGGAGAAAGTGCTCCCTACTTTGGAGAAAAATGGAGGAAAAGCGCGTATCATTGCAAGTTACACCAGTAAATGCACACAGCTGATTTGTAAGTCTACTACACGTGAGGCGAAATCCACGCGGTTCGAGCACATGTGCTTCGTTGTTTTGACCCAAAATGACGTCAGTGTGATGTCAACGCATAAGGTTTATAGGAGTTTATTATCTACGCTTATAATATCTTTGAATAAAAGTACGTACTTAGGCAAAAAATGCTTCAAGTCTGTTAAAAATACCATTAGATCTAGAGACCCAACTACTAACTACAGATAAATATTCTTTTCAACTTAATCTGCGATCAATTGAAATCTTCAAGAACTTTACATGATCTGATGTTTTAACTTCGTGATCATCTAGCGAGACACTTGCATTACTTGTGCCATTGATCTTATTGTCAAAAATGATAAGTTTTGTTTCTAGAGTATTGAGAGATAATCTGTTTGATCTCAGTCACACAGATTCTTGTGAAAATTTATATGAGATATCAGTAAGTATTTCGTTTAAGTTGGTATTTTGAAGAAACACTGTGGTATCATCTGCAAATAAAATTAAACTTAATTTCTCAGAGGACCTATAAATGTCATTTACATATTAAATGAAAAGGAACGACCCCAGTATTAAGCACTGGAGAACACCAATATTACATAGTTTACGATGAGATGCAGAGTGATTAATCTGGACATAATAACACCTGTCATATAGATAACTCTGAAACCAGTCAACTGCCACACCATGTACACCGTTAAGTATGTTCAATAAAAAGAGATTCAGCACAAATTCTATTAAAAGTACTTAAGTCAGGTCGTATCTTTATGTCTAAAGTTTGTCTGGCATAAATAGCAACACCGCCCCCTCGTTTGTCAGGTCTGTCTGTTTTAATATATATATATATATATATATATATATATATATATATATATATATATATATATATATATATATATATATATATATATATATATATGAGTCCGTAGCCATCGATTTGCATAATTTCTAGAGGAGAGTGATCGTTCAACCAGATTTCAGTGATTGCCAGAAGGGTAAAGGGGTAATGGTTGATAGAATGAATAAATATGATTAAAGAAGCATAGTTTTTCCCAATACTTTTGATTTTTACATGAAGCAAGGAGGTATTGTTGTAAGGGCATGGGACATCACAAATCCACTTAGAGTATGATACAGGCAGTTATCAGAAGCACTGTCGAATTTACTAAAGGAATCACTCATAGTGCACTTCACAGTAAAGCAACTACGTTTAAGTTAAATGAAAGGTACATGCAATAGACCCAACATGTATAAACAAGTAATTCAGTAATAGATAAGATATAAGATAAAAAAGTGTTATAGAAGAAGAAAGAAACATGACAAAAACATAAAAAAAATAACTTTACCTCGATGGACTACATCAAAAGAGGTTCAGAAGGTTTAACTAAGTGTGCAAGCAAGACTAATGAATCAGACCACTTTCAATTAAAATATGAAATACTCACAACTAAAGAGAGACCGTATCGTTCATTATAATTTCATTAATTGTGAATCAGGTGTTTACATTTTCTTTCTTTTAATGCTTAAGGAAGGCTGTAATGCAAACGTCCATCGTCAAGTTTCCTGTGTTCCGGCGTTTTCTTAGCTAATTTTACATTTTCTTCTGCTAGGTCCTCTTTAACGAAATACCCGTTGACTTAAGCTTCCTTCTTGCCCGCATTATCTTTTGTTTGCTTCGGTACGAGGTGTTGAAGAGAAACGCTCTTTTCACACCCTTACTCTGACGGCCGACAAGATGAGACCTATCAATTTGATCATCTGAAATGTTGACGGACAATTTTTCTGATGCTAGTTTCTGAACGATTGCATTCGTGTTCTCTCTTGAGGCTCTTCGATACCAGAAACTCGAATGCTGTTTCTCCCCGTATACTGCTCAAGGTTGTTAAGTGCTGCAGAATTTAAGTTCTGTAGTTTTTCAAGCTTCATGTAGTCTTCTTTCATCTTCATGGAGTCATTTTGTGATTCTTCAAGTTTATTTTCCAGTTCAAAAATTCTAGCTTCTCGTCGATCTATTTGCTCAATGAGACTGTTGAATTTGCACACGATCGCTTTCGTTACACAAAGTTGTACGAAGGATTTAAATTAATCAATTTCGAAGATATCTTTCAAAGAGATTTTAATGAGTACTACTATTTTGTGATGATAACTTACACTGTTTTAATGACAATGACCACCTTTTCGAAGATGAGAACAACTATTTCGAAGATGATAGCTGCTATTTTGAAATAATGACGATGGTGTTAGTATATTGATGATATTGACTTGCTCCTTGATGATGGGCCTTAAGATATCTGATAAAGTCACAAAGAATACTCAAATAACTTGATGTATACGTAAAGTAAATGATAAGGCGCTATTATAGTTAATGACGATACAAAGATATACGATGAACACCTTTGAAACTATGAACACTTAAGTGACTAAGATGATGGCGCTCTTCAGGATAAAAGAAAAGTTTGAAGAGGTAGTCACTGTGAGCGTCCTACTTACCGCTTGCATAGGCCCTGCTAAGACCGGCAAGTGAAATGAAAACCTGCCAAAACGCGATAAACAGGGTCATGACCCATGAAGGCAATGGTGTGGATGTACACATGCTACCCAAAAGAGTTATGCCTATCCATATACACCCCAACAAAGTTTGGCGCTTTTTTCAGTTCTGTCGGGTGTCATGGGATTCATGTACGTAGCCTATGTTTGATGAAGTTTGTCCAAGTATCCCGACGTTGGTCACTAGCACCCTGGTGGTTTTACTTCACAGTTCAGCTCAAATGGCTGAATAGTACACCCTTTGACCAATCATTATGTGCATTGTACCCAACATAGTTTTCTGTATAAGTCTGTAATTTATCTTCAGTCCCATGGTGGTTTTAAGTACTGTATTTGTTGCCGGTGGATACAGAAAACAAACTTGAGGTTCCACTATTTGGAAAGGTAGGCACTTAGATTCGATATTATAAATGTTATTCTCCACATCTGATCTATACAATGAGAACCAGTCTCATGTCCCAGGGTAGCTTTCCCACCCCCCAACAGTTTTGCCTTTTCAGTTTAGATACGATTTCTAAAATGCACCACAAACTTCTGCATAATTTTGACCGCAAGATGCCAGAAAGTCTAGTCCAACAGCGCTTAATTTCAAACTTTTCTGGGAATCCCAAGAACCCTGTGTATTGGCCATTGAAGGGCCTTCACAGGGTTGCCTTTTTGAAATTACAATTTTTTCGGACTGTATATTATTGTACGAAATCGTGCCAGATGCCAGAAACTTACTACTCTGATTTAAACATTTTCCTTCGTTTGGGCCAAAGAACCCACCCGGTCAAGGCCTCTCCCGAACAGACTGAATTCCCATTTAATAAAACCCCTGGACCACGTGCCCCATTGCAGAGAAATGTGACTCGCTTCATACCCAATGCAATTGCCATGTAAAACTCACTGCAGCTTCTTCTCTGAAGACAGAAGTGCTCAAGCACACTTCCTTTCTGTTTACAAACAATTCTCCAGTCGTGAACAACCGCAGACTGTTCCGCTCGTCAGGTTTCTAACGAGAAACTTTCTGAGACAGCGCGGCGTTACGTAACCAAATTTACAGGCGTATCCTAAGTTTGATTTGAAACAACTTTGATTGGACATTTCGAGAAAGTAACTTTTAAAAAGGCTATATATATTTTTATTGCCAAAGCTCGAAGAGACCAATCAGAAGAGCAGAAGGAACTGTCAATCATAAAGTAGCTTCTTGAATGTTTCATGTGGGTTTCCGACATTTCGACACTTCTAATCAGTAAACATCCGTACTACTAAAATTATTTGTTCTTTGTTTATGCTTTTGCTTGCAACCAGATTTGTTTTCAACTTCAAAAGTAGTCATCATCGTTGACGTTTTCATCATAATTTCGTAACTCAGCTAACTGTAACAGCCCCATCATCCTCGTGTCTTCATCATGTTAATTTGCGTAGTCGTCGTCGTTTCAAAAGTGTTCATCGTACAACTTTAGTTATTAACTGCAAAACCGCCATCATAATATTACTTCGTGTCTTCATTATGTTAATCCAGATCGATATCACCATTCATTGTAACTAGTAACTATATCGGATGACTGTAGGCCGTCATCATCAAGTACTGCGTCTTCGTCATCGAAATAGTGGTCATCGTGAAAACATGGTCACGAATTATGCAAACACCGGTCGTTACCATCAAAATAACATCCGTCGTCTCCAAAATAGTAACTTGAGTTGTCTTCATGATCGACAAAGTGGTCATCAGGCGCGGATCCAAGGGGGAGCTTTCCTGGGCTCAGCCCCCCTTTTTCGCCACATCAACAATAATAAATACGGGAAAATTAGCATAATGTTATTCTAAGAGAATATTCGAGGTGGCTTTCAGCACCCCTACACCCTTTTCGAAATGCCTGGATCCGCGCCTGGTCATCATCATTAAACTAGTGTTCTTCATAATCAACTTTTGCCATTCTGGCGTTCCATAAGGAAGGTTCAAACAGCTTCAAACTCATGGGAAATAATTCCACTTTTAGTTATGAGATCTGAGATGAAAACTTGTTGCCACAAACAAAACACCATGCTATGGGGAGAACTTCGATCATACCAACTAATCTAAAGAGCTTTATTGAGGGCACAGAAAGTTTTAAAGGTATCAAATCATTTTATATTAATTCATCAGCCTTGGAAATAATCGGAGTGATAGACGATTTGCCTCCGTTTTCGAAATTACTCTCCAAATGTGCAATCGCAAACGTTTAATTATCAATATCATGGGACAGTGTTTCGGTGCAAATAAAAAAAACAGCACCCTGGTAAGATACATAATTTCATCACTGCAACTCAGCAACGTTACTTTGGAAGTGTGGGCCTTATTCTGTCAGTAGTTTAAACGTTGCATACGTTTCGAAAGTTGTGTGAAATTTGTACACAGCCTTACAGTCTTAAATATAAGTCCTATCAGCTCGTTAATTCAAAAATTTACTTACAGATTCGCCATGCTTCTGAGGTTCATTCTACTGGCCATCGGCGTGGTGTGTTTCCTGGTCTTCGCATTATGTATGTACATCCTAAGTAAGATAATATTTGTTCGTTGGAAGTACAGTCATTTGCCGACACCAAAGATGAAAAGGTACGTCCGAGGAGAATATATGCAGAAATATGTGAAAATAACTTGAATTCTCGATTAAATTGGATATTTGTAATAAAGTTTCTCAAATGAACATAAATCAATAATACAAAAATTGTAAAAAATGCGCAGAAGAATAATATCAATAATGTTTAAAACAATGAAACTATTTTGAAAATTACGTCAATACTTGCAACAAAGTAAGACAGTAGGGCTATGCTTAACTGGTTCCTATCATCCTAAATCCTTGAAAGTTTTTATGTTAGTGATGGTTTTGTCATTTACACTGGTTTTACAATACAATCTTATTAAATCGCATAACTATGAAGTATCAAAGGAACCAAGTGATACACCTTACCTAAAGTGTCGCCAGGACACTTGAAAACGAGGAGAGAGTGAGTGACTGTCTATTGGTGAAGGTAATCGCTGTCAGGAACAGTTCTGTCACCGCGCCTTGTAGTTCAGCAGCCAAATTTGAAGGGGCATTTTCTACCTGGCTACCCAAGTTTTCTCTTTAGTTGTGGTAAGATCAAAGAAAACGTGGGTATGTATGGCTAACGAGTAAAATATGGCTGTGAGTTGGTTTAAATTTTGAAGAAAATGTTTTCATTTGAATAATGAATGCATTTGTTTTACTTTTAATTCTTTGTACTATGAACATAAAATGGCAACAAATTTGGTTTTAACCAATAATCTAAATTAAAATATTTGATTATCCCTGTGATTTCTAGCTTTCTTCTTGGGCATGCCATGTATTTTGAAGAAATGTACAAGAAAGGAGGACACATTTCCATGTTATTCAGTCAGTGGTGAGATAATTTAACATTTTTTCTGCATACACCTTCATGTCAGGAATTACTTCCTAACTCAGTTTAAAAAACTGACATATTAACCAACTTTTTAACATCCCAACAAATTGGGTAAACCCACCGGCCCCAGTTATAAAGTGAGAATATGCCCAACTGTTGAATGGAAGGTTGTCGTCAGTTTAACCAGTAAGTTGGGTATTACAATACACGTGTATGGAAGGGAAATTTTAACCATTTTGTGAGCAAACATTGACCAACATTTAAGCAATAGCTTTTGCCCAACAAAAACTTTGCCCAGCGTTTTAACAGTGCAGGTGAATTTTTGTTTACAGTTAATGACTAGTGCATAATAAATAAATGGTTCTCATCTTATTTACGAAACAGAAAATTTTTTGTCTATATAGCTTTAGATTTTTTATTGATTTCCGTTGGAAGATGTCTGCCTAACTACTTTTTAATTTCAGTTTATATTTTCTTTCATCATAGGAATAAAACGTATGGTCCTATATTTGTAATCTTTGCTGTTCATCGAGTTTCAGTTATGTGCATGGAACCCTCTATCGTGAAAGTAAGTCAATTATGAAAGTTGTAGACCTATCCCAGCCTACAATCAGTAAGAATGAGTTGTAAAATAATCCAGGTATGTGTCAAAGAAGTACGCGTGATGTGTACAGTACAGGATAATCGGCTTTCTGGCATTCTTGTTGGCACGAGCAGTTGAATGACCGATCAGATAAATACATGAGAAGAATCGCTCATAAAGATGATACTTCGGCGTGCATCTGTCAAACATTAGAAGAAAGTGGTAGTCAGAATGTAGTACTAAGGTCCTAAAAAGTTCAGCAAATAATTACGAAATCATAATTGTAAAGTTGTTAAAGATGTAACTTTGCGTAATTCTCAAGTATGAGTTGATGGTCCAGGAGTGAACCCACTTCTGGCCTAAGGTCCAATAGGCATGGGTGCAATATCTGCCTAGAATGCACACCATCGGCTTCGCTCTGAAAACTTTGAACAGAGTTCGTTTTGAGTATTATCGCACGGTTGTCTTGGCAAAAGAGAATTAGAGGGAAATTTAAGGGAACGACATTTGTGTTCAATTAACGAAAGCGTGACCCCAGACAACAAACTGTATTGCAAGTTGACAGAGTATGCATGTGAACAATGATATTTAATGCTTGGTCATCAAATATAACTCGCTTCGTTTGATGTAAAGTCAAGTTACTGTCGGGCAGATTCGTATAGCCAGAATTGGGTACGGGGTCGGTTTCAGGAATTTACTTCCTCGGGTGCAAGCAAACCTCTCCCAAAAATGACATGTTGAAAGAAACTTTGGTAATTTTTTACTCCTTTTACATTCGACAATTATTCACGTATTAAAAATGGAGTCATATTGGAGTATTTTTCCAAGAAGCAGGTGATTTGGGACATTGTTTTATTTTCAATCTTGGGTCATGAGAGGTTGAATCTGCCTTAGTGTGGCCAAACGCCTGCTGCTTGGGTGTGTCTATTGGTTTTTAAGAGTGCCCAATTGCTCAATTTAATCTTTATTTTGATTTTTGAATATTTTTAGCCAAATGTATTGTAAAAAAACATTATAAAACTGGAAGTTCATCAAATCAGTGGTGAAGTTCCTTTTTCACTTTTATCTGCGGATGATGATTATTTAAGCCCACAATGTTTACTACTTTTGAACAGTACTGCTTACGGGTTATGAAGATATACAGTCACTCATTGACTGTGTATATGTTGATAAATATTTTGCTTACCCGTTCGAAATGGTGAACAAACCGTTTAGGTAGAAGATTTGACTCTGGAGATAGATAGTGACGTGAGACCATTAGTCCCACTCGGGTAAAATTGTGAGATAGTTACCGCAGACCATTAGTCCCACCTGGGCCTTAGTTGTGAGAGTTGGCAGGTATGCAATTTTTTGTCACTCCTCCATGGCACCAAAGTTCGAGATCCGTTTAATAGTGCTTAGTTTTGCGTTATAAGTTGGTACTGTTAAAGAGATCTCGAACTCAATTACCTTTAGTAATTGGGCATTGATGCCACACTCAGTGAATAAACTCAGACTAGGAAAGTTTTAGCATGTGAAAACTGTTGTCCTCAAATAGTTGTCATTATTGTTACAAAAGTTCGTTGTCTTTTTACAAAATTTATGAAGGAACTCCTCATCAATACAAAGAGTACAAAGCCTGCCCAGTTTTACAGTATTCTTCACTCGGTGTTTGGTCAACGTTTCTTGGGAACAGGTCTACTTTCGGTATTGGACAACACCGTGTGGGAAGAGCGGCGGAAGATGTTTAACACTGCGTTTAAACGAGGGTTAGAACTTTTCCTTCATTTTGTCTCGTTTTTCCTTCCTTCCTCTCTTTTGGTTTTTATGCCTACTACCTTTTATATCCCAGACGTTCTGTATGAAATATTCATGTCGAAACTTGTGAAACCGTTCATGATACAGAAGCTACTGCAGCCCCGACTTTTCTTTAGATAAAGGAAGCATTTTGATGGAAAGACGTCTTCTAAGTAAAGGATTATCTCCTTCACCTTCTTTTAGAAATTATCTAGAGATTACATTACAAGGCTAAAAGTTAAAAACCTTTATTTTCTGATTTGGTTGTTGGAATGTTCACCTGTGTATGCTATATCTGCTTGTGTCACGCAAAGACTTGTAAACTATGGAAACCAGTCTCAATAACTGTCAAAGTCAGTCAAACCTTGACTAGCATACAATGCAAACAAACATTGGCTTATCATGGAAACCTTTTACAAATGGAAAGAGGGACTCCCAAAATATTTCTTATGGCTTACTTCATCATTGAACTTCAATTTCACTGACAGTTGCAATATTGATAAATCATAGGGTACTTTATTTTCTAATTGAAGCAGGGAGTAGCCATCGACAACTACCTGCTTGAAAAACGTCAAGAGGAAACATCAAACTCTAAAATGTAACTGGCAAGGGGTCTCACTTACTTCACTTGCATACGTTTAGAAAATGAAATATGGACAAGTAGAATACTCAACATCAATATTGTTAATGATAAATAGATTTTCCACACAACATGGCAACCTTTTGAAGAGGTATTGTTTGAGAAAAATTTTCAAGCGATTCCCCGGCATCATTTTAGGGTATCTACATTTATAACAGTTGAGTAAAACAGGTTTGATATGCACTTTCCCTTTACATTCAACTTCTAGTGATATTAAACCATTGAGTAGGTCGAGTTTCGTCCAAACTGTAGAAAATGTCTGCTTAGCTCTGTACCGAACCTTAATCTACACAAATATTTGACTAGAATGGAATGAAAATATGAATTTATTCTGGTTACTCCTTAAGAAAACCTTATCAAATAATTGATCAGATTCCGGGAGGTTGGCGAGTACTTCCATGATCAGATACGGTTCATATTTGAATAGAGGCTCTTTAAAGTGCATCACGCTTAATTGTAATAAATTTACTCTTTATCATCTTTTCCAGCTTTGACTGCTTACTATTCTCGTTGGATAGGAATTTAGACCCAAATTTTGTATAACACAATATCCTACAAAAGCAAAGGATATTGTGCATCAAAATTTTACTAGACTTTGATTTCTTCTTGATTTCTCTTTCTCCAAGCTAGGTTTCTCATTGACTTGTTGTTTCAATACGACGAGAGTGCAGAGCGGTTAATATCATATTTATTGACCAAGGCTGACGGAGAGACAGAAGTACTCATGTATGAAGAACTCAACAAGCTATCTCTTGACGTCATTGCAAAGGTATGAAATCCATCTAAATGTAAATGGTATAATTTATCTAACTCCCATCTTTCCATATACAGGTGTCACACACCAATAAAAGAACATACCCATGTCCTACATTTCCATTCTTAATATAGGCCGACAGCTGTATTAAATGTTATAGCGAGATGGTGAAGATTAAGGGAACGTTGAGACAGGGAGGCGTTATTGCACCTAATAACACCTCCCTGGTTGAGGCCAGCAGGGAATGGTTCTTGACTGAGGGTATTGTTGTTTATTGGCCATTTCGACTTCGGATGGAATATATATATATATATATATATATATATATATATATATATATATATATATATATATATATGTTAACGGAAATACTGTATAACAACAGTGCTACAGAAATGAATGGCTGGATCTCAAAGGAGATACGTGACAGCAGTAGAAGCTAGAAATTTGGTAAATACAACAGCCATAAAAGGTTTTTGCAAAGCTTTCGAGCAATACTAGCTCTTCTTCAGTGCTTGATCACAAGAGTGACAAGGAGTGTACGGGACTTACAGCTTTTAAATTGTGAGGACAATGGTCCCCACTGATAGTCAATTAGGACTATCGTTTTTGAAAGAGGCGAGACTAAGTAATTTGAGTAAGCCTATTGAAATAGGCGTGACGGAGACGGTCTAATAGGATTACTTAGGCCTAGAGTGTAATCCCTTCAATCAGTATGCTGGTAAGTCGTTTCGGATATTCAGGCCGAATGGCGACGTAGTCTTGAGTTGACATTCCCAGAAATTTTCTTTTGTCTTACGGTTTCTATTGTCCCATGAATCATTTTGTTCGATAGCAATGACACGTAAATTGTCTATCGAATGATGCGGTAAATTGAAATGGTTGGCAACAGGTTGATCAATTTTTTTGGTTTTAATTGCTGACCTGTGCTGTGTCATTCTCATCCTGAGGGAGTTTTTTGATTCCCCCACGTACTGCGTTCCACATAAATTGCAGTAGATGAGATATATGACGTTTTTGGAAAGACAATTAATTGATTGTCTAATTTGGAAAGTGCGTGCAGTTTGATAGCTCTGAAAGTATTTAGTTGAATCAATCAGAGCGCACGCGGGCAAGGTGAACCTCGTTGTTAGCCTCGACTGAGTGAAATTTTGCCCGTACCAAAATGTCCCGTACATTTGGGGGGCGGGAAAAAGCAACCACGGGGGAGCGGGAAAGATAGACTTTAGACGAGCCGTGCTTTGAAGTATGGGCAAATGTTTTTGGATGAATTTGGCGAATGGTGGTAGACCGGGATGGTACTCAATTACCAATGGCACTCTATTAGATTTGGGCTGACGGTTTTTGTATGTCAGAGTTTCAGAACGCGGGGTGTCCTTTGCCTTTTTGACGGCATTTTCAATTGAACCCCGAAAGTACTGTCTATTTTGGAGGTAGCTAGACAGTTCGTTAGTGCGAGTTTCAAAGTCTGTCTCAGAGGAACAGACACGTTTGATGCGAAGTGCTTGGCTATATGGAATATTTTTGGTGCAGTGCGGAGGATGGCAGCTGCTCGGTAGTAGGTAGTTGTGCTTGTCCGTGGGTTTATTGAACAAGTCTGTTCTGAGTGAACCATTTTCTATGGTCACTGTTGTGTCCAGGAAGTGGACACTGACTCTAGAGGAGTCGGCCGTGAATTTGATTGTGGAGTGAAACGAATTGATGTTTTCCACAAAAATTTTTAGGCTATCTTCACCGTGGGGCCAGATCATGAAGATATCGTCGATAAAACGTAACCAAATTTGTGGTTTTAAAATTTGTCGAGATAAGAATTCTTTCTCGAGGTTGCCCATAAATAAATTTGCGAATGAAGGAGCCATCTTGGTTCCCATGGCAGTACCATGAATTTGGAGGTAGTGCTGGTCGCCAAAGACGAGATTGTTGTTTGTCAGAATAAGGCGCATCAGCTCGCCTAAGTCTTTCTTGGTGGGCGTTTTGCCTTGGATGGGTCTGAAGGCGGTTTTACAAGCGGTTTTATATATATATATATATATATATATATATATATATATATATATATATATATATATATATATATATATATATATATATATATATATATATATATATATATATATATAAGATGACGAGTAGAATATCTTCCTTTGTGTTCGTTCAAGATACCTTCCCATCACAATAAAACTCCTGATATTTCAGAAATGGTTCAACGAATATGAACCAGTGAATAACACTTGAGGTTCGCAATGTATACAGTAGTGTTCGAATTTCGGAGGCGCAAATTTGAAGACCTGTTGTCCCTTAGGGCGTCAGCCTGCTTTCAACCGCGATGAAAGCTACCTTGGTATGACCTGTTCAAGCGATTCCCATGGGTCAAAGTGTGTAGTTTGCGGTGTTGTAGGTCTCGAGGTCAGGCCTCGCCTGCCTGGAGGCCAATGCTTGAGACCTTCGCCCCGGAGGGTGATGCTTCGCCCTCAGCCTCGTACCTATGGCCTCTGATTTTTTAGCCGAAGCCTTTCGAGGCCAGCTGATCAATGTTGTGTTTTATTACCCAAAGAATAGTTTCCTGCGTAAATTAACTGATCAAGAGTGATTCTCACCAAGTCTTGCGTAGGTGGAACCAGTATACAGCAGGGGTGTCACCAGAGGAGGGCAGGGTTCTTAGGAGGAAGACAGGTGAGAACAAGCCAGTCGGGAGGTCCAGCACCACGTTGAAGAAGATGAGAATTTTGGGGAGGGCTAAGCATTGCTATCAATAAAAAATAAAGCCAGCTTATCTTAACTGGTTGGCAAATATTTTATCAAAGCCTACTGTCAGACTTGCTTCCCACGTTAGTTTTAAGCAAAATTTCAGTAACGATTCCGTTTTGTCGACATAGTACCTGCAAGTTGTATTCTTCAACGTTTCGGGTATTACAATTTTTCATACTGGGGACCCACTAACGCTTCAAAATGAGGTGGAAAGTGTTTGCTTTTAGAGTACGATCTACTGCAGCCAAGTTTGTACGTCAAAATCTTCAGGAGCGCCTCGGGAGGAGGGGTAAAGGACCATTCTCGCGTCGCGGAACACTAACGCCAGTCTGGTTCTTCGTCGATTTCTTTGAGGTACCATAAAGGAATACCTTACGGTGGTCAGTCGTCCCTATAACTCACCTGTGTGTGCTTATAATGGATACATTTTCTTCAACAAGATCCCCGAATTTTTCCGTGCGCCTTGCGCATTGTACAATTTCGTTATTTCTTTCATTTACTGTAAAAACTGAATGTAAAATGTGGAATTACAGAACAAAACGTCGATAAATACAAAGAGAATACAGAGAAAATGATGTCAATTTTTGAAACTAATTGACAGCGCTCCTAATGTATTGTGATGTTTATACATTGCTTTATTTCTACAGAATCTTTTACGGTGTAGTTTGGTTTTATATGGCAAGCTTCCTCGGGCACGTGGGTAGATCATACGATACAACTCTTTACCAGGTAGCCACCAGTCACGTAAAAGTGGATCTCTTTGAAATCAATTAAGGCTAATTTTTCCACGGGTCTGTACAGAAGCAGGCGCGGCGTTCAGCACTCTAAGGAAGACATAAGACACGGTATGCACCAAGTCAAAGTTCTCACTAAATTTCTAATCTCGGTGCAGCAATTAAGCAGTTTGAGCCAAATTTATAGGTCGATGGCATAGAAAGGGATTGCTTCGAAGTGTTCTTCTTTCCCCTACGGTTACCTTGACATTCGCTGGAAAATTCCTGAGGTCATCCCTCAATTTTCCCCCTTACGGTCTACCAAAAAACGTTAGGCCTAGAACTTTTGTAATAACTTTTTTTGACATTTAAGTTCCCTGTACATGTACAGGGCGTTGAAATCAGGGGTGAAAATCCTGAGAGTCAATGCCGTGCCTTTAATGGAAAAAACCATCATTTCTGCCCAAATTCATAATTATAATAAAAGTAGGGGATATTTAGGATAAAGGATAGCTTTTGCATTTTAGAATAGAGTAAAAGAATACTAAATGTCTTGAAAATCTGCATTTTCGGGGCGAAATTCGACGAAGGTGCGAATGTAAGTAGATTACGTCATACCAGGAACTTCGGAAAAGGGGTGCTGAGGGATCCAATAACCCAATTATTATCATTTTGAATTTTTCCCTTTATTTAGTCCAAAATTACCCAAGAAAAGTTAAAAACGTGGGAGATGAATGGTTCAACCCCCAAATTTAAACATAAATTCAATGGTCTTGCTAGAGGAGGAAACGGGGTCGAATGCCCTCGTCAAAGCCTCCAAAGAATCAGATGGAAGTTTTTGCCACCAAACATTTCTTACAGTGAATGGTCTCTCTCTCTGAAATTCTAAAGAGGAGAGATTTCTCTCCTTTTGCCCGTCCCTAAGATAGCACATAAGATGTTAAGGGCAGACACTCATCATCCCAAGTACATTTTTGGTTAGGGGTTACCAACATTTTCAATTGGTGACTGCTGTTTGCTTGAATTTACAATAAAAAAATTCAAATGATGCAGAGTAGCTCACATTTCACGGCATGCAGAGAGATTAATCTGATTACACATTAGGGCCTTGTATGGTCACAAGGATATGTCCTTGGCAGTTAATCAGGTTTGTGTCTGAACAAGAAGGAACTAAAGATAGCTTCGGGAGGGGCTAGAAGAAATGGAACTGTCTGGGATGAGGAATTTTCCCCTTGAAGCCAAACTCCCAAAACGCTTGCCAAGCAAAATTAACGACTCCTGTTGCAACCGAAGAAATAGAACAATTGACATTTGAAGATATCAGTGTGCTGGGAAATTAATGTCTTTCCCCCCGCACAAAAGGACTACCTTCGCAAGTGGATACTATCCTACGGCACTGCATGGTCATACAGATATTGAATATTGATTGTTCAATGTTGTAGTGACCACAGGGCCGTATCTAGAGGGGGCTGTGGGGGTGTGACACCACCATTCACCCACGCAGTCAGCAAAATCCCGCACTCAGCAAACTAATTGAAGTAATCGAAATACAGGGTGTTACACTGATACTTTATTTTTCATCACTATATTTTTGTTTTTCCCTATCGGTTATACGATTCAAATGCCATAGAACAGGTCGAGGTTTAGGTCCATTGTAGCACAAAATACAGTTAACGGTAAATCTCAGTATCTTCTGTGGACTTGGACCCTCCAAGGGAACATTTAGAGGGCCCCTGCCCATTAGATCCCATCCCGCAGGACTCGCACTTTGCGCAACGCGCATTATTTATCAAAACTTCCTTCTTTTCTTCTTTTAGTCGGCAAAACATGGCACTGCACCCCATTTACAATGCCCTAGAGACGCCCCAGTTCTTAGCCTTCTGATCCCCCCCCCCCCCATGTCTGACACAGACTGCCGCCCTTGTCTAACGATCACTGAGTTGATGGGTAATCGAGACATTTTCCATAGAATTTATTTTTTCCTAAAGCTTTTTGGTATTTCAATTTCTCCATAAATCAACTTGTTTTCTCTTTCAGTTGATAGGTAATTCTTGCGATAAGTTCCATTTAATGATAAGTCCAAAGCTCGTGCTTAATTTTATTATACTGCTATTTATTTTCCAGCGCGTTTCTCGGGCAACTATTTAAGAGTAGTATTTACCTTGTTCCTAAGACTTTAATGAGTTGAAGGGCCCATTCACGGGCATGAGACCCTTCAAAAATACTTTTCTTCCCCTGAAGTCGATTGACTTGACAGACTGATTTTTGCTTACAAATTGGGCAATGCCAGGGAACCATCAGCGCAATCCTGTCCACTGGACCACTACCTGTTGGACTAACGGTTCTCTCTAACCGAATCGCTTATCAACACTTGCAGTCGGCATTTTCTTCTCCTCAGTTGGCAAATACGGCACCAAACCTCCATTAAAAATGTTCTGGCCACGCCCCTGAGTGACCATGCACTTACCATATTCAGGACTAGTGTGGTAAAATGTTTCATCCCCTCACCCTTTTCGGGAAAGATAACACACCACCGTCGGGCATTTCTTGACACCATTCCTGCTATATAGGCTATGCAAACGGAAAAGGTTACGTTAGGGCTTTCATTGTACTCCACGGTAGGCTGGCCTTGGCCTCGGTCTCGGAGGTGTGGCCTCGACTGTTAACACTGGTTGTTTGCACACGTTTTCCTCCTTTTAAATAATCCCCGAATAAAATTGTTTAGTTCCATCTTCACCCCAACGATGGTCCAGGGAGTTGCTATTTGGTAACAACTACCTCTGTACTTCACCATTGGCCACTGTATGCTACAGGATGAACAAGCTGTAAATCCATGCGTTGAGTTTTTACCTTGTGAAGTTAGCGTGGTTTTTTACGGTACGTAGCAAAGACATGTAATCATGGACAACCTGTTAAAATCCTGATCAAATGTTCTTTTCCCAAAGCTATTTTGTTGTGTTTTCTCTGTACTTAGGTCGCCTTTGGATTAAATGATCTGGACGCAATCTCTGAGAAAGGGTCGATATTTTCTGAAGCTGCAGCCGACAGTCTCCATGGTTGCATGTCTCAGATGCAATTATCATTCTTTGCTGCAGTAAGAAAAACGAGATTTCAATGACAGTTTCGACCTTGCAAGAGAATTATTTATATCTTAAATGGTATTTGGGCATTCTATAGATGTTAAAATTAAAAGGGAAGGAGGGTAAGTTACATAAGTTAAAATATCAGGCAATCTTTTGAGGCAGATTGATGCAGTGATTTTTGTGTAACAATGCAATGTAAGCATGGCCCTCACACTATTTTAGCTAATGAACTTACAATAGATTCTTTGTAAAGTATGTATGGATATATTAAAGTATTTGCAGGGCTTTCAATAAAATACTGGATAAGTGTTTACTTAGTCATTCTCTTTGATAATATCACCCCTATATATTTGCTTTCAAGTGAAGGTATAAAATTTAATTTTAGGATAACAAAAGATGACGGTAGGCTCACAGGTTGACGACGTTTTTGCAGTAATTGTAGTAAATTCCATTTATAGAAACTTAATCTTCAAGTACGCATCTAGAGTTTTACAATGACAGAAACGTCAGAACGTCATAAAATTATAAAAAGATACAATCAAAGTAAATATGGAGAGAATAAAAACTTAAACTTTTGAAAGCAGAAAAACGAAACCGAACAAGGGCAAAAACAAATGCTACGAAGGGAACGAAAATTGAGGACGTAGGAAACATACAAGATCCAAACCTCGTTCAATTAATTAGTTTTAAGTCACCTTTCAAGGAGAATCATTTTATTCTTAAGCACTATACAAATTCTAATTTGGAGACAATAACTCCATTTTTTGGAGACAACGCGTAACTAAGACCGACCTTTAGTTTTATTAGACGCTGAGTAAATGACCTTAAACTGACGACTGTATTAACAGACTTGTGCACTTGAACGGTCACAACAACTGCGTTGAGGACCTACAACCTTAAAACCATCGAGCAGGCAACCAACGAAGGTGTAAAAATGGTTAATGTAATCCTGACATGATAACAGCATTACTAGCCTTGACTTAAAATTAAAATCATTAGAAGGAGTGAAATAATAATTTGCGCTCAAATTAATGAAGAATTTACATAATATACTCTAGATATCCAAGAATCTGACTAAGGGTTAATAAGCGACTTTATCAAGAAAACGATGGATAGTTGACATAAGCAACTAAACGATAACACTTTGCACATTGACACTTAGTAATATCGCAAACTTTTCATAGTTGGCATTTCTGAATAAAATATTTCACCTATACATAACATTTTACATCAGAAAAATTTCATGTGGTTTCGACATTATCATTGATTGATAGAGATAGCTTTTTGCTACATTGTATTTGATGGAAATGAATAGGAAAACAACTTCTCATCATTTAGTTATAAGAAATCTATATTATCTCAGAGTGAGAATGTGTTCTTGAATCCATTCTATGTTTGAAGCGTTGTCAGGCTAAACTTTCATACTCCATGTGTAAAATTTAACATATCTTACATGATCAACTGTGTAAAACGTGATACAATGGTAATTGCAGGGAAGGCAACAATTTTCTCCCAAGTAATATTTAAAATAAGAGTGCCAGTAATTAAACAAAATTTTGACAAAACATCTAAATAACAATAACGACACTATGCGTGAGGACCCTGTTTCGTACAGAGTTTTGTTCCATCTTAAGATCAATTTCAATACGACAATTACGTGGAAGATCAAAGTTAAGATTGATCGTATATACTTTATGACTTAAGTCTAGATGTTGCTGTTGAAAACGCATCAAGAGGTGATGCTTGTCAAAAAGAAGGATTTGCTATTGCTAAACTTTCTCCGAAGATTAAATAGACTTGACATTATTATTATCCATTTCTACAGTTTGACTTTAGAAAAGAATCAAGGCGGGTGCAGGACAAAGCCAAGAAGGGAAGTATGCTTATAAGAGACATTGGAAGAAGATGTATATTGAAGAGAATACAAGACATCAAAGAGGGCAGAGACTACCCAAACGACATCTTAACACACATTTTACAAGTCTCTAGCCATCTTCAAAACAACAGTGTGTTTGGCATGGAGGAGATGCTCGATGAGTTTGTCACCTTCTTTGTTGCAGGTTTGTAACATTCAAATACAAACTCATCCACTTATGCAGGATTTTCTAACCCTGGCGTGACTTCATTTTTGACATTGATTGTAGCTACCTTTCAGAGAGCTTAGCGACTTTCTTTTCCTTTTCTCAAACCCCACTACTACCCAACTCCCACTACCCCTACCCCCTCCCATACCCGCCTGGGATATGTTCAAAGGTCAAATAATACCAACAGTTCCGATAAAAGCTCACAAAACCTCTTCATAACGATTAGTTTTCATCAGCTCGTTCGTCCGGCCTTTACAGACTATGGTCTGTCCCACGTTTCATACTTCCGTCCATCAGAATATTTTTTTATAAATTTCAAGCTAAGGCATATATATGTAATTCTATACTATAAATACAACGGGCTACATTTTAACTTAGTATAGAGCGGCAGCTTCTGTTAATAGGCTTTTGTTATATTTCACTTCTTTGGTTCAATGCCGCTTGAGCCCCAATGTAAAGAACGCCTCATTTTATAAAGGGAAACACCTTCTTGATACAGAAACCATGATTCGTTTAGCATGTCTTTGGTACATGTTAACAACAGCAGTCGCTCGACCGTATTGGACTCCTGTTTTGCACTTGACTGAAACTCTTTTAATTTATAGAGTGCATTCTATAACTATGTCTATCTGTTTTTGCATTTTCTTCACTTTGAATGGCTAATATGGTGCAGCATGATTGTTATAGGCCATCCGTTATTATTACAATGACAGATAATTGGCCTGATTTATTTGCAAAAATCACTAGTTATTCAACTCTTTCTGAAGACGATAAGACAATATATGTCGTTTGTATGCAACAAGCTTTAGTGGGCACGAAACTGACATCATGCTTGCTTTTATAAACTGTATTTTATATAAGCCAAGTTTTCACTGACATACTGAAAGTCAGCATTGCTCCAAATTAATCAGTCTTTAACTCAGTCTTGAGAATTTCAATGTAATCTAGGCAATCATACGCACAATGGTCCCTTAAGCCCCCAGGTTATATCACAGAGTACTACACAGACTACTGCATTTAGTAGCACTAGATAAAAGCAAAATAAAAAGCACTTTTGGATCCATAATTAAGATCACTTGTTTCCGTGGAAAAGGCCTCTTGTCTGAAAGCTTAAGAGCCAGAAACAGCATACATTGTTAAACATTGAGACTGAGAAGTGTGTTGGCCCACAACGCACTCAACACAAAGTTGTGCATGTAATGGAACATAGCCTTGCACTCCGAGTACACCCTTAATGGTTATTGTGCCTAAAAAGTCTCTTCGTGTGGTCCCACGCTATCGCTAAGTTTAACTTCACCGACAATATTTCAGGATTTGAACTTTCATTCACCGGTGTATGCTACTGTTAAAAATCCTCACGTAACAGTAGCTCATCGATTTATCAAAGATTTTCATCTGGGCTAAAATTACTGTAAGGATACCAGTTTTGAGAAGTTTCAATTTGTTTACTCTCTCGAGGACTGAGTTCTTCTGAACAGAGCAGTACCCGATCCGACTTCCGCAGGTCCTTTCTCTCAAGATGCTGAAACCACTGAGATGAGTCAGGTTGGAGAATAATGTGAGGTTACGCCCTTACTTTGATGTCGATGGACTTGGGGCGTCCTTCTGTCCTTAGCGATCTTATAAAATTAGGGTTCGTTGGCCAAGCCTACTGGGTATTAGGCCAGTAGTTGTGAAGCAAGCTAAAATAAATACAGAAAGGCGACATTAGTAAATCCACATTAATCCAATTATTGTTAGCAAAACTACTGATGACTTCTCACAATTTAACCTTTTAAGCTGATTCAGTACACACCACGAAACTGGATAGCTCAAGTTTTGTTATACTTGCCTGGCTATGCCATGCATGTTAAACCAATATCAAAACATTTACTTCATTTGTCTTTGAGAAGTCATCTTTGTTTGAAAGGAGAAATTCAATACAGTTCAACAAGATTCAATATGAGCAGTTGTTTGGAAATCATTAAAACAAAGGTTGCAATTTGAAATAGTTTTTTTTTTCAAAAGCTTAATATTCTAATTACCAACCATGCATAAGAACATGGAAAATCTTCACAAGAGCGGATTCCTGAATTTCCAGAAATCAAATATCATCTGCTAGACTAGGCATCTTTTCTGGTTTTACTGTATAGTTTCCGATAGTCCACACAGAGTCATAATGTGTGATCAGACTTCCTCACAAGTACTATAGGCGAGGAAAACAACTTGTGCTTTGTCTTATAATTCCCTTCTCTAGTAGCTTTCTGATATAATCTTTTCCTTTTTCTAATTGGGATGATGGGAATGAGCCTGTACATTCACTGGTTCGTCATCAAATGTGGGGATTGTATGCTCTACAATGTTTTTGTTCCCGTTCCCGAGGTCAGTATCGGATGAAGTAAATACGTCTGCGTTTCGGGCAAACCTTTTTACTGTTTCAAAGGTTTCTGGTGGATTTTTCGTGGAGGCGAGGGCAGATGCATATATGGGGTGACAATGTAAACCCTGCCTTTATTTGTTTATATCGTGCTATTGACTTAACTTCTCAGTGAACAGAAGAATCGACTGCAAGTGAGAAATATGTCTAAAGGAAAACCTAAAGTTAAAATTCTTTTCCATCACACAGTTTGTTGTACCTTTAGCAGCCTACCAAGGACGCTTCTGTGCATTATTCTGCAGGGGAAAGCACAGGCAGCTAGCTAGACGTACTTAGGCAGTCCTGCAATATAGTTGTACATTTGCATGAATCTGCGCATGGGCAAATGTATAATCTTTGTGAACTCCTCTCCTCTCCCCCCCCCCCACCCCCACAAATTCGAACCACGTACAACGCGCATGAAGGTGTTTAAATTTTTAACTGCGTGTTTTATCTTCCCAAAAAATCATACATTTGCATGACATTTTTATCACGATGTTATAGGTAAACGTATGATAGTGTAGCCGTAGGTCCTTACGTATACCAGGGAGCTGCAACTCAGCCCCCTGTGTATACAAGTCAGGACTAGAGAGTTGTCACGACAGCTGAGTCCGTATAAAAACTGTCTGGAATAGCTTCAGCAGTTGCAATGCTCCAAGCTGACCACACTGTACGTATTTGCGAGCAAATGAATTGTTTTAGTTCGCTTCGAGTTCTCGTTTACCCTCTCCGTTTTCTATTTTATATCTACGCCAGTCATGCCATACTACAGTAATTAATTTTCTGGGGACGATAATTTTTCAAGGGGGAGCGCCGACGCCCTGTCCCACTGGCTGCGGGTTTGCTCAAATTTGATGGCAGGCCTACTAGTCTTATTGTTAAAACTAACTCTGAACTGTTTGCCACATCAGTAAACTGATGAACTGAAAAAGTGGTTTGTTCAACCTACCAAGAAGAAAATGGATTGTTCTAACTATTAGTCCAAATCCATGTACTTAAGGTAAACTAATCACGTAGAAAAAAGTGTTTAAAGTCCTATTTTTGTTTAAATTCTTCAGGTCAAGAAACTACCGCCTCTTTGATGGCATTCACTTTTGAATATCTGGGAAGATACCCAGATATTTACAAAAAGTAAGTTCATAATGTTATCTATTGCTGACTGGGTTCGATCACCTTTGCAAGTTGTGTCCAATACTTCATTATTAGGAGATTATAATCTGCATCCAGACTGAGACAAGAAAAAGGGCAATAATGTAATATATTGGATAAACTTTCATCTGATATTGGTACGTTCACCTTTTGTAAAATTTACCATAGCTTACAATTCTGCACGGGGTGCAACGTG
The DNA here is from genome assembly GCA_029531755.1 of Holothuria leucospilota. Taxonomy (NCBI): domain Eukaryota; kingdom Metazoa; phylum Echinodermata; class Holothuroidea; order Aspidochirotida; family Holothuriidae; genus Holothuria; species Holothuria leucospilota. The sequence goes on along the minus strand of CM055963.1, from coordinate 74,081,922 downwards.
ATGTTTCATGCGATTTCCTTTGCCCTAAGGTAAATGCAAATTTAAAAGTAAAATTAATAGACAGAAGTGTTACATGATTATAAAATCAATTCGAGATGATCTGCTCTAAAATCGTCTTGGACACTAATTCATTCTATGGGGCTAATAAAGGTCATCCAGGTGTTTGGATGGGTAATTTATCCTGGCGATGAGTGCAGCTACGTGTAAGCAAGGTGGGCAACTTGCCCTACATGTAAAAGTTTAGGGGGATTCATAAGCACACTTTGTACTACTTATTATTTGCTTTTGCTAAACTTTTTTTCCATCTTGCCCACCTCCCACCTTGAAAAAAGGCCACGCTACTCCATTGATGATTTTGTATTTCAATTTGTCCGAGACCATTAGCCAAAATAAAAGCAGACCTAGAAATAGGTCGTAACAAGTTGAAATTTTAAGAAAAGGTCAAGGACTGTGTGTAGGATAACAAACTAACAGAACACAGGAATCCACTGCAGGTTCTCTCCCTAACTCCAAATTAATTGAGGTGTCGAAAAATAGGTTTGAAGTACAAGGAGATAGGTAAAATCATTATTTCGTGACTGAAACTCACAAATATATAAGAGCAAAAGACGTCTATTCAACCAGAAAGCCCAAAGGCTTAGTGATTCCTTGCCGAATGTGGATGCTTTGTTGCACTGAGGTTTTTCCCTCAAATTTATCTTTCTTGACTACATCATTTTATATTTTAACAATTTGAACTCTGTTGACCTCACATGACCTTTGAACCCCACCAAATATAACAAAAAAGAAAATCTGAAGTGTCTTGAAAGGGATTCAACTCCAATGGATCTTGGATCTTGAAAATTCTTGGAAAATTTTGCTTTTTGACCTCTGGTGACCCTAGAGGACGATCTTAGGAATACTTGGGATATTTTGCTGTTTGACCTCTGGTGACTCCTGATGACTATCTTGGGAAATTTCACTTTTTGACCTCTGGTGACCCATATCATGATCTTGGGAAATTTTCCTTTCCTTTTTGGCCTCTGATAACTCCAGATGATGATCTTGGGAATTCGTGGGAAATGTTGATTTTTGACCCCAGTAACGCCAGATTACAATCTTGGGAATTCGTGGGATATTTTGCTTTTTGACCTCTGGTGACCCCATATCATGATCTTCGGAATTCTTGGGATATTTTGCTTTTTGACCTCTGGTGACCCCATATAACAATCTTGGGAATTTTTGAGAAATTTTGGTTTTTGACATCTGGTGGCCCCATAGAACAATCTTGGGAATTCTTGGGAAATGTTGCTTTTTGACCCCAGTGATGCCAGTTTACAATCTTGGGAATTCTTGGGAAATTTCGCTTTTTGACCTTTGGTAACCCAAGATGACCTTTGACCTCCACCAAAAACAATAGGGTTCTTCCTCACATCATGACAAATCTATATACCAAATATGAAAAGTGTCGGTCATTCCTATCTTGAGATATCGTGATTATAAGCTTTTCAGCCTTTTACCTCCAGTGACCTCAAATGACCTTTGACCTTCACCAAAAACAAAAGGCTTCTTCCTGTCAACATGACAAATCTATGTACCAAATAAGAAAAGTGTCGGTCATTGCTATCTGCAAATATCGTGTTTACAAGCCGTTTACTAGGTTTTCACAGTTTAACCTCTGGTGACCTCAGATGACCTTTGACCTCTGCCGAAAACAATAGGATTCTTCCTCTCAACATGACAAATCTATATAGGCCATTCCCATCTTGACATGTGGCGATTTCAAGGTTTTCGGTCTTTGACCTCTAGTGACCTCAAATGACCTTTGACCTCCACCAAAAACAATAGCATTCTTTCTCTCAACATGACAAGTCTATATACCAAATATGAAAAGTGTCTGTCATTTCTATCTTGAGATATCGTCATTAACGAGCTTTTCGGCTTTTAACTCCGGTGACCCCAAGTGACCTTTGACCTCTACCAAAAACAATAGGGTTCTTTCTCTCAACATGACAAATCTATATACCAAATATGAAAAGTGCCGGTCATCCCTATCTCGAGATAACGCGATTACAAGGTTTTCGGTTTTTGACGTCTGGTGACCTCCGATGACCTTCGACCTCCTCCAAAAACAATTAGGTCCTTTCTCCCAACATGAAAAATCTATATACCAAATATGAAAAGATTTGGTCAATCCTATCTTGAGATATCGCGATTACAAGCAGCGTCACAAACACACATACACACACATACACGCACACACACGACATCACCATCGCATAGATTCCCTGCCTGCCTACGGCAAGGAATCAAAAATGGTCAAGGTTTCAATTCCCATGACAACTGTTCAGTTATACAAGTTTGTAATGCGATGGAAGTGTCTACATAAATGTTTCACGGCTGTAAGATTTCGAAGCTCATACGTTTCAAAACCAAAATGGCCACCATTTCAACTCCCATCGTAACTGATCAACCATAGCAGTGAAGTGTCCAGACACACGTGTCAATTCATAGAGAATCTGGTGAAAATTTTGTGTAAGACGTTTTAAACTTTTAAATATCCCGTATTAAGGTGTCTGGAAAAGGTCCAGACTTTTTAAATTGTCATCGTGATCTCCGTCTGAGTCAGTAGTCGTAGTATCCAAAAAATGGTGAAAATCAGCTTTTAAAATATGCCAGAATCACCGAAGTCACTGTTTTGAATGCTGTCGGTAAGTGGGTAGGCCGATAGAAAGTGATACACGGGTTGGCTGTGGCTTTGACCAAGAACGTTAACAGTATTTCTTTCTTGAAAAATAGTTTGTACTTCCAGGGCGCGACACCTCTTTTTTCACCTCCTGTTGTCAAGCGTCTCACGTCATCCCGAGATGGCTGTTTGGAACTGACCCTATTATATATACCCGTCTCTCAGTAATCCTGGACCCACCAGTCCAGTTTTAACTTCTTCCAGTTCCTCTAGATCCCGGTCGTCCTTCAACACTTGGAGATGATGGTAGAGAGGGCATCCTTAGCCTATAGCCAGGACTAGAATCTTGGATGGCTGCTTCACCGAGAGCCTTTATAAACCTTTTCTCTCTGCTTGTGATGATCTGTGGAGAAGGGCTTCTAAAGCTTGAGCAACAGTTTTGGTTTGTCGGGTTTTTTTGTTCCTTGCTGAAGGCAAAATAAATCTATGCAATCATAAAGGCGTGTGTAGAGGTGTGTTTGTGACACTTAGCTTGTAAATAAGACAACTCAAGTTAGCAATGGCGGATAGCTTTATACTTGGAATACAGAATTTTTCATATTTGGAGAAAATACCCTATTGTTTTGGTGGACTCGAAGTCAGGGATCATTTGAGGTCACGGTAGAATAAACCTTTTGAACATGATATCTCATAATGAGAATCATGGATGTTTTTCATATTTTGCGTACATTTGTCAAATTGAGTGAAAAAACGTTAATGTTTTTGGTAAAGGCCGGGGGTCATTTTAGGTACAGGGAAGTGAAACAACGAAAACCTTGAACACTTCTTGTAATTTTACATTTGACATGTACATGGCCGTATTTATTTCAAAAGACTATTGGTTTTTGTGCGAGTCAGGGGTCAATAGGGTCACCAGAGGTCAAATGGTGACAACCATCGCAAACACGATATTTCATGAAGAGTAAGCCTCAGTCTGAGAGTGGTCTTCGAATCGTCCTCCAAAAGGTGTCCGGATGACTTAACTGCAGCTCGAGAACCTCTTCCTGTTGTCTAGGAATGGTCACGGGGAAACGTCCATCAATGGCCGCCTTCTCTCTTTATTACTAAACAGATGGATGAGCTTTAGAATTGGTCATTAGTAAGCCTCGACGATGGTAGGTTAGTCAGGCAACCTTTGTTGTTCCGAGGAACATCTTGCACTCTACCTTAACGAGGGACTGTTAGACCTTTCTAGAAGGCGGTTACTCTGGAGGATGTACTATAGCAATACCCAGAAACTTTTGTAGCACCTCCATTACCTTCTCTAAGGCGCCCTCGTTATTTACATTACTAGCAACCGCTCATAGTGAAAATGCGAACTGGAAAACGTTCCATTACCCAAAATGTCTCAACACGAGAAGATACTACTCTTGACTCCATCCAAGAACTGCGCTGTCACTTTGGCCCAGCCTGGCTGGTTAACGTTTCTACTCCAGAGTAGTTTCTTTGTACAGTGTTTTGCTGTGACTTTATGGGATTGCGCCTTCATTTGATGTTAGGCATCCAACTGGTGCTGAGACTGCCACTAATACTGTGGGACATCCTCCCGTCCCTGGAGCTGTTGCTGTAACCATGCTCTGGGTTAAGCCATTTGTGTTTGAGTTAAGAACTTTAGCCGTTGATTGAGCATTCCTTTCAACAATTCTTCCCATTCTCTGCGACTGCTCTTTTTCTTCCCTCGGCTGAGGTGACCCCAAGGAAAACTGCAAAAACGAAGAGAAGAACACAAGGAAGACTGCATCTGGTGGGGAAAACAGAGCTTACCCTGGGTTGACTCCTTATCATGGCATACATTAAAGTCCTTTGCTACAGAAGAGGAGGCTGTGAGGCCCCTCTTTTGGGTCAGCCTATCTGCTAGTCTACTTCGACCATGGCCGATTGCTGTGCAGCATTCTCTCAGCTCAACTATTCAAGCTCCAAAACCTCTGACCCATGGCATCTCTGGTCTTTCTACAAGGCAAGGCTCCCCTGGTTCTCACGGAACTGTGTTTTTAGGTGGTCTTACGGCCATAATTGTGCGACTCTTTGGATTAGGTACCACACAAGGGAAATCTTACTTTTCAAGGCAAATTTAAAAGTGGGGCCTTCCTTTTCAAGAGAAACCGTTTTGGCAGGTACAAAGAAGTTCCATTGAATGAAAAGGGCATCCCAGGCTGCACCTGTGGTTTCCTAGGTTCGGGCAAAAATCTCTTTCACTTGAACATCAGCTTCTCTTGTCATGCCAATCCTTGTCTCGGCAGAATCCAAGTAACCCACATGCAGGATTCGAAAAACCCAGCATTACGTAGGGTCATGATGAACAAGCGTACCTAGAGTTAGCCCCGTTAGCGAAAAATCCCCTAGACTCGTCAGATCAACCGCCAAGTAGTAACACATCCACTGAAGATGAAGTAATTCGCGGGAGCGATTCCACGAGGACGAGAATACCAGGACAACACCTCTGTGGTTCAAGCTTCATGCTCACAGCAAAGTTACAAACAGAACCAGTCTAAAAACTGTGAGATTACGTCAGCATTAAGCATTACTTATAGCACAAGCATGGCAGAGTAGCCAACAATTACAACAATACAATACTTGCATAGCAGAGTTAAACATTAGCAGAGCACAGAGGAGACAGAAAAATCACGAAAAAAAAATCACATGCATAGAAGAAGCAATGAAATAGAAGACGAAATAAAAACAAGCATTCAGTGCTGCGAGCAAAGCATGACTAAACAAGGCATGCAAACACACCCTACAGTGCTACGGTTTCAAAAATCGCAGAACCCATTCCAACACTAAATGAATAGCCTCAAAGTTGAAACATGAATTGAAGCTAAAAGCACTACGAAAAGAATGACACTTATACAACCTCGGACAAATCTAATTCACAACCAACATCGAGAGGTTTGAAGAACACAAAAGCTATGCAGTAAGAGGACGTCTTACTCAAAGTGAGCTAAAGGAGAGAAGGAAGATCCCCAGGGAGGCAATTAACAAGAGCATCGTCCAGGTCCTAAGAACTTTTTCAGATGGCAATTGCAGAGATTTAAGGTAATTACATATGAAATAGGAGATAAGGGGGAACGAGACTAAAAATATCGCCAGATTCTTAGTTCCATAACACATATGTGTAGACACTTTTATGGTATTAATCAGAATTGAGATTGAATGCTTAAGACCGAATTTAAATATGGTTACAATTTTGAATGGCGGCCATTTGGGTTTGGGATATTAAACACACTGCCAGAGTGTAAATCATATCCTTTTTGCCTTTAAGCATATGTGTAGACACTTGAATCATAATTCACACTTGTATAGTTTAACAATCATAATGAAAATCCAAACATGTGGTGATCTTTAAATTGAGCAGTCTTGTTTTGGAAATTTCTGAGTCTCGAAATTAATTCTGATTCAGAGTTCTAGTGCTTGAAGACATATTTTCACGCCTTTCAAACATTTTTCATCCTTGCATGTTTGCAAAGGTAGGAGCAGCATTGATTTCTGACGAAATTTTTAGTTGACATCTGCGAGGGGACATCTGCGGGGAAGAATGTCAGAGGAATCACAGAGAATTTACTGGGAACCACGTGACATGCCCGATTTCAACTTGCTCTACTGTATACTGGGGTGGTTTTCAAACAAACTACCAAAACTAAATAAATTCAAAGAGGAAAAACTCTTAAAATTCACACTAAACTAATATATTCAAAATGCAAATTTAACCATGTGATGCACCACAAAACAATAAGTGTATAAAGAAATACAAAAATATAGAAAAGACAAATCTGGTACAAAAACCTAAAGATAAAACCGAATTTTCTCTCAGTTCATCATTTGAAGTCTTGACCACCATCATACATTCTCTCCAGATACCGTAGGTCTGTTTCAAGGAAAACTAAAGGTAAAAGCGAAATATATTCTCAGTCCATCATTTTAAAATCCTGACCATCATTATGCGTTCCCTATGCTTTCCGATCGTTCAATTCTTTCCTACGAGTTACTGCGGTTTGGTGTCAATTCGATCTGTTCATAGTCCATTCAGTTCGTCAATTCCTCTAATTCCTTCAATTTATTATTTTAACTTAAGGCGCTCATCCCAATATTACTGAGCTGAGTCCATCCACTTTAGTGATGATATGCTAACGGTTTGTACAAACTCTAGATTGTTCAAGTCACTCAAATATTACGGTAAGTATATACATTACTAAAAGTATGGTGCCTGGCTCGTCCTGTCTCAAACCTCAAGTAAACAGGTAAACGTGAATTGAGCATTCCACGACGCCCTTGTACTTCACGGAACGTCCACTGCTCTAAACACGTAATATGTTATGCATCACCCAGGCCCAAGGTAGAAAGCCTGAAAATTAGTAATTATAATATAAATGACGATGTTGTAATTATCTAAGGGTGGACGATGAATACTCCGAACACGCCCTCATACAACATACCCATGCGAGTAACAAATTAATTCAGGGATTAACACACACACATATACACATAAATACACAAATTTGACTGCCACGCCCAACACACTCCTTGCCCGCTATAAAGTTTTTAATGCAACACATATAACATTCAACGAGTAACGTCTACTTACTCCTACTGAGCTTTTCCAGTCCGGCTCTACATTACATTCAAGTACTACATTTACCTGAGTCTTAGACATAGAATGACATGTAATTTCTTTTGCTTTTCCGCAGTCACAATTTGATGTCAAATGAATAAAGTTCAAATTGCAATAAATATAATGCATCAAACACAAAGGGTTTCAGTGACGAGCTCCGCTCGTATAACCATAACCCATCGTAACAATACACGTGTTGCATTCCCATATGCCGGGTGCTCGGCAGAATTAACCTAATTGCCCCAAAGCAGGGAAAATTCTAATGAAGCTACTCACACAATTTTGAAATTGGTACTTTAAAATAAACAGAACTTACCATAATCCAACTGTTAGAATGGCTTTCGTTAACAGGCGACAGGCTTGGACCACGTCCGGCTTCTCACGACAGACAAGAAACAGCCCCTCGGCACAATATAAGCCCAAAACTACCCTTCACTACACTTCGACGCCCTTGCTCGATAGTTATAGCCCTAGAAGGTGCTTTGGCAAAGGAGGTAACTTTTTCGCTGTAAATGTTTTTGCCCGGAACGCTGCGTAACCTGTCCCAAAACTATCTGAAGTTTTCGCAACAGAATCAGCGAATGGAATGAATATTTCCCTATTTTGATGTACAAGAGGAAGACTGCATCGCACAGTAACACACGCTTTAAGCCTCTCTTAAATTAGCATACTATTCTTCTTTAGCCACGTCGACATACCTAGCGACATACCTAAGTAAGTGGGACCCGTTTTATACAATTACATTCTTAAGACAGCAGAATACTTTAGCCTACAAGCGCTAGGGGTTGACAGTACGGTAACCCTGAATAACCACGCCATTTTACTACAGATTTGATTAAAATTTCCATTTCACTTGTGACAAAGAGTTCAGTATGTTATTTAATGTATATTCCTGCATCTATCCTGAAAATTTAATCTTTTTATGAGCTATCTCTTGATTAAACTTAATACTCTTTGACTTGACTAACTCCTCTATGTTATCGAAATATAAGTGATTACAGTTGTGCTTTCTTCATATTGTTTGTTTTCATCAGAGTGCAAGAAGAGATCGATGATGTGGTTGGCAACAAGCAATCCATCTCGTACGATGACATTTGTAAGCTGGAGTATTTGAGCCTTGTAAGCATCCTGGATCACCCAACATACTTACTTCAGCATGAAACACTCATGGCACTTGTCCAAAAATACCTAATAACAATTCTGAATGACTCTTTTTGCAGTATTAATAAACACATGGCAGTATAAATAAGCACATCCTTGCGGAATTTTCAGTGATAATGTGACCCATTTAAACACATGTGCAGTATTAATAAAAAATCACATAGTCTGCGAACTATCCAGGTGAAAGCCCCCTTGAATATCCTCCTAGATTAACACTATGCTAATTTTTTGCATATTTCTTATTGTTGATGTGGCAAAAAGGGGGACTGAGCCAGAAAAAGCCGCCCCCTGGATCCGCTCCTGCTATCTAACATTAATTTCATGAACTAAAGCTTTGACGGTTTAATAGGATATTACGGTCACTTCATGTGAGCAGGAGTTTCTCGAAACAGTTCTTCATCTCTTGGTCCCTTTCGTCATCTTTACAAAACCGAGAGAATAATGCGGGAAGTAGATTGTCAAAGAGTTTTAAAGACAGATTTGCATCACCCCAAGTATGACTTTTAGTTGGGGGCAGGGGCGGCGCCACAGGGGGGGCAGGGCAGGCATTTGCCCCCCCCCTATGGTTTTTGACCCAAAAAATAAAATCGTCTAAATAATGTTTTAAGACACATAATTTTGTAGGGGATGGGGTGAGGTGTAACAGTATCATGGAATAAAGTATTGTGATACATTATCCGTCGCATATAGGACATTTTCGGTGTAAATCCTCGAAAATTTTGCGCGCTTCGCGCGCGTTGTCTTCTCTGTTTAACTCACTGTACATCCGCCCGTTACTGCATCCACCGCAGAGCTTACACTTAGGCCCCTTCTACATCCCAGAAGACCCATGATTGAATTTCTCTCTGAGGTTTTTTTTTTTTTTTTTGTCGTTTAAGGGTTAATACCTAGTAGCGTAAGCAATAGGGGGGCCAAAAATACAGTATATCCACTAGCGAGATTCTGTGAGAATTGCTGTCTATTTGAAAACAAGCAAAACATAGTATTCAACACTAAACTTACTGATTTGAGTGATTAAAAGTTAATTCAAACCCGTATTTGACCGACGTATTTATCAATATTCTGTAAATTCTCGGACTACGCGCGAATGTGGTATCTATTTTGAATTCCATGGCTACATTCACGACCGTGGCTCACGGAGAAGTAGGCCTACATCATATTTTAGTGTGTAAATCCAGTACGCATGGACCTACCAGCTCTAGTTGTACACTTGCCCTACACATGCAGTGACATGTCTGTAGTGCAGTATCGTATCCAATCAGTGGAGGAGGGGGGGGGGTAGGATTTTCATTTCCGTGTACATTGTTCAATCTGGTCACAACAATCACAAAATGGTTAAACTGGTACGCAGGGAAGGTTATACCAGAGGAAGCAGTTCCGTGAAAGTGGGAAAATATATATGAGGCGTTCAACATATCTAGATGTCTTCAGTGCAATTTGAAAAATCTGGGAAGGGCCATTTCTTGCGATCTGGGAGCTGTTTTGGCAAAAGTTTTATCGGCGCAGTCCGCACCAGCCAATAGAAATCATGCCACATATCAAGATGGCTGCAGTGCAATTTGAAAGGTCTGAGAAGGACCATTTAATTGCGATATAGGAGCCATTTTGGCAACATTTTAAAAACGTTAGTGGAGCTCCGCTTCTATACCAACGCAACCAAACCCGTTCACAAGCTCATTCCTGTCAGTCGTCACTTATCAAGTATCGTACGGTTCAAAACTGCCTCCAAGATCCCGAGAAGCGCCATTTCATGCAGTCTGGGGGGTCTGTAGGGCGAAAATTCTCTTGTACGCTTCGCACAAAACTATGATGGCTCCGCTTCGATGGCAACTTCCATTCTGCGCCCCTCCCCCAATAGCCAACACAAATCGCCGCCCTTGCCCGTTTTGTTATGTAATCGTCGACAATAAGTGCAACAAAGTTGGAAACTGTAGTCGGCCAAAAGTAAAGAACGTTGGATTACTTACCTAGAACTAAACTAGATTTCTCGAGAAAAATATGACTTCAAAAGATGCAAAATATTGTACCAGATTGCGTTTAAGGCTTCCCGGTAGTCGAAAAATCTTTCAAACCCCCTCCCTCAGAACCGCGATCACTCATCTCATGCCTGGGGCGGATGCAGGGGGAAGGAATCAGTCGCACCCAAAAAATTCAAGAAAAAACGGCAAAAAAGTTTGTTAAGCTATAGTATGAGGAGGGGACAGGATGTAAGTACGCTGCATCTTCGGTCCATGTCCGTCCCCTATACGTTTCTTTGCCTGTGTTTTTTAGTTTCTTCAGTTAAACGTACGTTACCTATCCGTTCATTGTCAGTTCTATTCCTTTACGCTTCCGTTACTTACGCGTTAGTATCCGTCGAACATTCGGTACAGGTACTGTACTTTTACGTTTCATTCGTTTGTTGTCCGGTAATGATCCGGTGAGCAATAGCAATCACTGGAGACGAACGGATACTAACGGAGAAGTCCAGTATGAGAACGCACGAGAAAATGATAAAACGGAAGCTTAGCGGATAAGTAACGAATACGTAAGGGGGACCTTTTTCGGTTGACGTCTGGTCCAAGTTTTGTGCATGTTCAAAATCTCTCGCCGTTCATACCGGACGTTCCCGGTCATGAAACGAAGTCGGCGGAGGAAAACAGGAGACTAAACGGATACCAACGTACATCAACGGAGTGACATTTTGGGTCTTCGTTTCCTCTCCGTTATTGCAATCCGGTGAGGTGTGACAGGCGCTTAAAGACTGACGTGTGTTATGGTACGGTATCTCCCTCCCTCCTCCCTCTCCCTCCCTGGAAACGCCATCCCAACCAATTATTTATACCTCTGCCTGTGAATTCATTCTTAAGATATAAGTCCAAATTTTACATAAATAATACTGCAATAAAACAAATTGCAATCAGTTTTGTCTCTTATCCCATACATGCACGTTTCATTTTAGGATTTTAAAGTGGACCTAAAGTGTAGAATTATCAGAATATATATTTTAGACGTTGGAAACGAATTTTACTTATCCAACTCTCATTTTCATAGCTCACCCTGTTGCTGAGATATGAAAAGTTAAAATTTATTCATTTTATTTGAAATAGTCGATTGCGCAATAATTTGTGATGATCTTCCTGTAAAACTCACATTACTTGCTTTTGTTTCCTTTTGAAATTGAAATGTTTATAACCTTGCAAAACTTACTGTTGTACCGTGAGGTTTTGTATACTCAAGTCACCCTGTAACAGTGAGAAAGTGATCACATTTTGGCACAAGGTGCAGAGGCTTTCGAAAAAATAAAGAAAACAAAGAATGTAATTTGAGTAGTACAAGAATGACATTACAAATTATTGCGCCATCTACCATTTTAAATTGAATAAGCACCTACATTTTATATATCTCAGCTCAGGAATTCCTGTAAAGATGGCAGTTAGACCATTTGGATTCATTTTTCAAGCTTTGTAACATATGTTTTTGAATTTTTAGCCTTTAGGTACACTTTAAATTTAGCTAAAATTTGGCAGTTCTTTGTAGACCACAAAAATGCATTTTCTATGTGCGTTTCTTTCAACATAAAAAGTTGATTTAACTGTTTTTTCAAAGCAAAGTGAACTCAAAGCAAGCTGGAGCGATTTCACATTCTCACATTGATGAGCAGTTCTCCCTTTTCTGTGCCTTTCAATCGTTTTGGCTTACAGACCCTTAAGGGTGCAATTTGCAAAATTTCAATATCTCCTATGCATATTACGTAATGATACCATACGGTTATGAAGGACACTAAATCGGATTTAAATTTAACGATACACATAATTCAGTCTATTAATGTGAGGAAATGACGTCACTCCTGTTTGCGTAAAGTTTACATTAGCTTGCAAATTTGGTTACATCATTGGTTCAAAAACTCGAAGAACTATGGGTAAAAATATAATGTTATCTCATAAGAGTTATGATTCCTCTCCCTTTTATAAAATTCAATTTTGCGTATAACTCTTCCTTTTATAAAATTCAATTTTGCGTATAACTCTTCCTCAGTGATTCTGCTTTTCTATAAGCAAGAAAAAATCGCATAATGAGGATTAATTTTTTCTCATTAATTAAGAAATTGCAGAAATGAGATCCATATTTCAAGGATGAATACATACAATTTATAACACTCGGGAAGTGCCGTTTCCGGCCATCTGGAGGGTTTGCAAAGTCAAAAATTTTCTTGAACGCTCCGCGCCAACTGATGGTGGCGCTCCGCTTAGAAATATGTATTATCATTTTTCATTGATTTATTTTTTTCTCCTTAACTGAGAAATTGCAGACATATGATCCATATTTCAAGGCTGGGTACATGCAGCTTAGAACACTCGGGAAGTGCCATTTCCGGCCATCTGGAGGGTTTGTAAAGCCCAAAATTTTCTTGTACGCTCCGCGCCAACTGATGGTGGCGCTCCGCTTAGATAGTCTTGCTGCACTCAGCCCCTGCCCTAATATTTTTTCGTTCCGCCGCGCCTGCTGCATAGTTGAAGCGTCTCATTCAGTGAGGGGCCGATTTTCACTGACAGACAAACAACCCTTCTCACAGTTCGTATTTATTTCAGACAAAAAAGTTTTTTTTTTAGAGAAAAATAAAGTCCAAGAAAATGAAAACGCCAAAACGCAGGTTCTGACACGGGGGGGGGGGGGGGGGGGTTGGGTGAGGCTCGGAAGTCTTCAATGCCTGCACCCCCAAACAATAAAGCTGGGTCCGACCCAGCATGCTTTGCCACCCCTATCGAAAAACCCTGGCGCCGCCCCTGGTTGGGGGTAAGCAAAACTCTCAGTTGGTGACTACTCTTTTATTGATATCAGAGTTACAAAATTCAAAAGATGCAGAGAAACTCATATAACACAGCATGCACAGAGAATATTTTGATTACACGTGGGGTCTTTTATGCTCACCAGGATGTGGTCTTGAGCAGTGAACTATGTTTGTGTCTGCACAAGGAGAAACAGTAAAGACAGTTATGGACGGGGCTTACCACCAAGTAAAAGTCGTACTTGGGGTGATGCAAATCCCTCTTTAAAGAGTTTATAAAAATTCTAGCTCCGAATAGAGCAGTTTTACGTCAATTGACCACAATATCAATGATTTGAGAATGAACTATTTCTAAGTACTTGAAAGGTTATTTGTATTAAATGATGAAACTTATCTCGGTTTAACAGGTTCTTAAAGAGGTTTTAAGACTCTCTCCTCCAGTTGTTGGTGTGCAGAGAATCAATCCCAAAGATCTTTACCTCAATGGATACAAGATACCAGCTGGAAGCAATATTGGGGTAATTTTGAAAAAAGATATTCAGAGTTTGCTCGTTTCTAGAACATGCACTAATTGTAATCCTTGTTAATTTTTTAATGATAATTTGACCCATTTCAAGTTATCTGAATGAAGGTAAGGAGTCCTTACAAACTACAACACTTGGCGGCCAAAGGAACTTACCGTAATTGTTTCTAGTTTTAAGACGAACCTTCGTCGCCTCCTTAGCTTCGTTCGAACTAGTTTGACAATTATGTGTACAGCACAGGAAACACATAAGAGAACCCATCCTGCATCAGCTCTACTTACCTAACAACAAACATATAGTCTTCACTAATCAACGTTTACACTTCTTTTTGTCGTTAGTTAAATCATTACACTATTGGAAGAGATGAGAGATTCTGGGATGATCCGGAGAAATTTAATCCGGAAAGATTTCGAAAAGAATCTAACAGGTATGTACTTTCCTTTTTTTCCTAAACATTTTTCTTTTTCTGCACAAACTTCAGCATGACGCTGGCTGTATAGGCATGTGAGGTATATCAATGAAAATACTCGTGAAGCAACACAGATGCAGGTGCAGTCTTCCTCAGTTTGTAATGTGTACGGTAATTGCTGAATTGTACCGTTGGACTAGACAGTCATTTTTCACAAGTGATTTTTGTTTTTATACAAAGTGTCAGCCGATCTCATTGGTCCACCAGCGCATAATACCATTTAGCCTACAGCCTATTCCTATAGCTATCGGTAGCCTATAGAACCTTTCCATTTGACGTCTTGTATTGTTTGCGCAGCCATGTTGGAGACGCATGTGAAGAGCTATTGGATGCGTTATTTGCCGTAAATCTTAGCACGTGTGGTAGTGCGTGCACATGGCATACCATACATGCACTTATACCACCACTGAGTGCCTCTGATTGGTTGGTAATCTGGTGTGCGAGTACACCATTGTGTCTCGAATAATTTCAACATGGTAATTTTGGACGTGGTTAAAAACCGTTTATAACAGTGGTTCTCAGCCTTCACTGTAAACGATTGTAAGATCTGAGCAATCAGTTATTTGACAACACCAAGAACGATTTTGTCGGCATACCGGTAGTTATCGGTAAGGGTTTTTGGTTAGGTGAGCCGGAGATTATCCATTTATTTGTAGATTAATTTTTAGAAGTTAGAAAGGAACCTGTTGAGGCGCATCAAAGCTCAACGACAGGTTGAAACTTTATGTTTGTTAAGCATATTATTACTATCTTTCGAAAAACTTATTTCTACCATGCTTCCCTAACTATTACAAAACTGCTGGAAGAAAGGGTAAAAGACCATGAATGTAAAAGCACGATTGTTGTTGTATCATCAGTGTTTGTATAACCTGTGAATAATTCTTTTGGTATTGAGTTTACATGGAACATTTTCTTCGATTGATTTCACAGTCGAGTGTACGCATATTTTCCATTTTCACTGGGACCTCGGGTTTGCATTGGACAACACTTCGCTTTGGTAAATAGTCTTCTTTAAGTCTTATTTGAATTTGCCCACATTAACAATAATGTACTTCTTAAGCTAAACATGGGGAAATTCTAAATTTTCCCTTGCAGTTGAGAAAAATTCAGCACAACTGAGTTTCAACTTCAAGCTTCAAGTGAAGAGAGTTGATAGGACCAATAATAGTATCATTTTATGTTGCAAATCGCTTCCACGCATAATATTATTCTGAACAACAAAAAATAACAATATACAACGTTGTTATCACTATGAATAGGCTAATTTCAAAAATCCATTCTTAAAAATTATCGCAAGTGGTATTACATTAACAAAATGAAATCTTTTCTTGACAGATTGAGGCAAAGGTCACCCTCACCAAATTGCTTCAAAGATTCGATTTTATCCTCGTTCCTGGGGTGGAATTTCAGTGTTTTGTTGAAGTGACTCTGAAACCGAAAAACAAGACTCCGTTCTACTTGATTAGAAGGTTTAAGAAATGATTTCGCCTTCCCCGGAAACCATTCGGATGACGGTTTTATGATCAAAATGATTACTCCACAGGGTACCACGGAATCATTTTTGGTCTCAAAAGTCGAAATGCGTATGATCATTTGAAAGGAAACCAATTGTAAATGTTTATTAGGTTGACAATAGACATGAATAAGACAAGTTTTTGAAATTTTACTAACATCTACGTTTTGAAGTTTCAGGGTGAACTGTGGCCCTCGGGAGTGTACCTCTTTAACAAAATAGTGATAATAAGATGGCATAGTTGTAAAGTGTAATCGGCAACTTAAATTGTTAAAGCATTTCATGTTGCTCTGCTATGCATAGAGGCGAGGAAAGTTCACGAAAATAATACAGTTCAGAACAAGTGTAAAGGCTTGTGATGAAGCATTTTCTTGTTTCAAACGCGCAGTCAAAAGAAAACAACATTCTTTTTAAGATAATCTTACTTTTACATTAAAATAAGATTAAATTTACTAAGTTTGGAAATCTGAGTTCATAGACATATTTTTAGCACAAATGACTCGCAGTTGGCTTCTTTCTTGTATTCAGAATTTTTAAAGCCTACTCCTTCAACGGAGAGAAAAGTTTGTTGTTTGTTTGTTGGTTCGTTCGTCCGCTTGTTTGTTTGTTCGAAGATTTCCTCCTTTCGTTCGTTTGTTCGTGTATGAAAAACTTCTTAACGTAACAAAAATTTAGTAACTGCTTTGCCTGTAACTTGCAATATGTGGATCATGTGAGACACTTTTTAGTCAAATAAGAACTTTGAACGGTTCAAATGAATTATCATTCAAAGTGAGGTAGGCGTGACTGCATGTGCCAGCAACTGACCCTGTGAATTAACGAGAGAAAGTAGCGTTCTACCTAGTATGCTCTTCAAAGCATCACGAACTTTACAACATCTGGGGTTTGAATATTTGACTGACACTGACGAAAATTTGAGCTTGTGCTCGGGGCATCGTAAATATGGTATCGTAAACATGGACAAAATAAAGCGCACTCCTTAGACTAATATGCCTAAAGATCAAATGTGTTCTGATGGCACATAGGCGAAGAAAGCGGGGACTGGGGTTAAAGCTTCCTAGTCGAAAATAGGATGGGAGGAAGTATGCTTCTGCCTCCTTCAATTAAAGGGGAAACTCTCTTATTTGTTCCCTCTGCAAGCAATGTCAAAATTTCGCAGTAACTTTTTTAAAGTTTTCCCAATATCTTTACCAAATTGCATCTAAGGACCCTCAAACATTCAAAATATTTCAAAGGGAGCGAAAACGCCCTTCCCTTAGAACCTTCCCCTAGTCAATAAAGGCTTCTCAGGCCCATAACCAGAGGCACAAGTGGAATGCCCCCGCGCTGACCATTGTACCCCCCATTTGAAAATCGATCCACAACAACATTTCACCGTGAACAATGGCATCGGTATTCCTCCAAGCAATTATTGAGCAAGATTTAAAATGTAGGCGTTTAACCATAAACGTATTTTGTTTTCTGTAAAAAATTTTCTATGAGTATAAAGATTTTCACGCAGTACGGGCTGTCATCCTCAGTTCTCACTTTTCGCAATGCACTCAACTCTTCACCTGTGCTTGCGGAACTGAAGAAGTATAATCATTATCATAATCTTGTTCCCTTCACTTGTAGAGAGTTTCCACGTCTCTGTATTGGAAGAGATGGGGAAAATTGCCACCAGGGAAGGGAAATTTTGCACGCTTCGCGCCCATGTGTAAACATAGGACCGACTTCTCTAAGCTATCTGTGGTGGACTTGAAATGTCATCCCCTGTAGTTCCCACAAACAGGCATTATCTGGCTACAAATATCTTCAGTGCTAGGGTTAGGGTTAGGGGTTAGGAGTTAGGGTTAGGGGTTAGGGTGACTGTGGTGACTGTGCCCCCATGTGTCAGAATTGCTGGCTACTGGCCTCCAGCTTCCTACGCCTATGTGATGACAGATTGGTAGATTGAGGTAGATGCAGAGAATTCTCTGCAGGAATTTAGTTGAGAGGGTTATTGTCGAACTATTGCAAACGTTTCTGTAATATGTATTGAATTTTGTATTAATTTAATACGTATATGCAGAGGTGGCGATCTGTTAAAATTATTGGGGGACACCTGCTTGAGTGAACACTTTGGGCGTACCCCCAGGGGTATGCAGGGGACCACCATATGTCCCCTGTTCGGGTCCAGGGGCAAAGCCCCTGGAAGCCAAGCGATTTGGTGCATTCTAGAAAACACATATCATATATTTTTGATCCAAAGTTCTCCCCAGATGCCCCAGATGCCATTAATTAGCTAATGTCCGTTTCAGTTGATCCTGCTAACGTTGCCTGTGATAATGATGGTCGATTTGTTATTTTATGTGCTAACGTATGTAATGTGACTCTATTATTAATCAATATTTATGGGCATAACCTTGATAGAGTGGACCTTTTACAAACATTGAAGCCCATATTAGCAATTATGATTGGGATGTAATTATCTGTGGAGGGGATTTCAATCTTGTCTTAAATTTACAAGAAGACAAAATTGGGGTTGCCACAAACCAATTTTAATGCCCGAGCAAAACTCCTCAGTTTGATAGAAAACCATGACTTATTGAATATCTGGCGGGATCGTAATCCCAAAAGCAAGGCCTTCTCATGGCATTCCTCCATTGACCCTCTACCCATTGTAGACTAGCTTTTTTTTCTTATCTCCCGTCAGTTAAAGCATTCAATTACTCATTGTTCTATCACTTCGGTGTTTGGATCTGATCATGACTTGGCACTTCAGTTAGGAGTTGAAAGAGGAAAAGGCATGCGGCAACTTAATTCTTCTCTTCTTGACGACTGTTCTTACTGAGCTTCTTACTTCTGACATTGAGCTAATCTTCCGTACAATAGCCGACACAATAAATTCTTGTCATGATCAGAATCCTAGTTTGTTATGGGAAACCTGCAAACTGAATATCAGATCTGTTTCCATTACGTATTCTTCGTACCTCTCCCATCAACGTAGACTTTATGAACGCTTTTACTGAAGAGAATTTCTAATCTAGAGCATCAGTTTGCTCTTAATTCGTCTACTGTTAATTCCATCCATTTAAATCACACTAGGGCTGCGCCTGAAGCTCTTTACGATCAAAAGCTTGAGGGTATCATTTTGCGCTCAAGGGCTAGATGGTCTGAGCTGACTGAATAGAATACTAAGTATTTTCTCAATCTGGAGAAAAGAAATAGAACGTTGTCTTCTATTAATGAACTTATCTTAGAAAACAATATTGTTACTCATGATTTTCAAGTTATAATGAAAGAAACTAGGAGATTTTATAAGAACCTTTATACTAAGGATCAAATGTATCCTCTAATTATTTCTTTCATAATGTGCAACTCAGCCATACTGTCCTTTCTATTGATCAACAGAATAGATCTGAAGGTCTCTTCACCCTTGATGAATTTAGTAGGTCTTTATTCTCTATGTCAGTGGTAAATCTACGGCATACCTTCAGCCTTTTATAAAGTTTTTTGGGATAAAATCGGTCCATTAGTGGTGAATTCTTTTAATCATGCGTATCATTCTATGACATTCAAGGTGCTTCTATTTTCTTACACTACGAAAAAGCATTTGATATGATCGATTGGAATTTTATGTTTGGTACTCTTGCTTGTTTCAACTTTGAACCATATTTTAAGAACTGGGTTCGCACTATGTATAACAATTCCTTCTCTTGCGTGTCAAATAATGGTCACATACTCATGACTTTAAGATATCAAGATAAGTGCGTCAAGGCTGCCCGTTGAGCCCATACCTTTTTATTCTCTGTACTGAAATCTTTAATAATATGATTAAACATAATAAAAGCATTAGGGTATTTCCATTTGTGATCATGTTGTTAAAACAAACAATGACACTAATGACACTGTAATTATAACTGATGGCACTAATTGTTCATTAATGGAGGTTATTAATGTATTGAACACTTTTTCTAAGGGCTCAGGGTTGAAAGTTAGTTATGAAAAATCTCATCTGTTTACCTTTGGACCTTTTTACAATAGGACACCGAATTATTTCTGTAACTTCCCTTTGATATGTACGGGCGAGCCTATCACTTATTTAGGAATATCTTTCACTCATCATAAGGAGAATTTCTTTAGACTGAACTATTTGCCTAAACTCTCTAGAATTAAAACATTATTGAACACTTGGGCGTCAAGGGATTTCACACCGAATGGAAAGATTCTGGTAATAAAAACGTTTGCTTTATCCTAGTTGGTTTATTTTTTTGCCGTTCTCCCAAATCCCCCATCTACCTTTTTTCATGAACTGGAGAGCCTGTTGTATAAGTTTATTTGTTCAAATATAAGGTAAAGCACTCTTCTCTTATAGTGAAAAATGTGAAGGTGGTTTGGGGATGGTCGATTTACCCGCCTTTGCTGATAGCCTAAAATGTAAATGGGTGAAAAAATATTTACAGGAAGATTTTGCTTTTTGGAAAGTCTTATTTGATAATGAACTTAATTTAGAACTATAGGGGAAAATTTCTTTTTGAATGTAACAATTTTAAAAAGATGTAATTATTGAAAACAGGTTTATTTATGATGTTTGCTGTGCTTGGTCTTCGTTTAATTTTCGCCCCCAGATGTTTACGCAAATCAATGTATTTTTAAAAACTCACATATTAAGATTGACAAGAAACTTATCTATTCCGAAACACTTATAGGCACTCAGGCTTACCAAGTAAGTGATTTTTTTAATGAGGGAGATGAAGTGCTTAATTATAGTGTTTTCTGTCACAAGTGCAATGTTACTGTGTTCTTTACTTTTACATTATACTATGGTATAATTTCTGCCCTCCCGAGAGAGTGGAGACTAAATATACATGGTATTAATGATGTCAATGATAACGATAAAGTGTTAATGATAATGATAAATTGTTTAACAATGTTCATTTCACATGCACGTGGCAACAAAGTTGTATATAATTACTTTATCAAGCAAAAGACGACAAAAGCTAACGCGATTCCAAAATGGGAATCCTACAGTAATACTACCTATTTTTGGTCAGATATTTTCACCATCGCTTCCAAACTGTGAAAGACCCCAAAGTTTAATTCTTTCAATTTCGTTAATTCACAGAATTTTAGGTTGCAACAATTTCTTATTCAAAATTAGGAAGAAAGATTCCCTCTATGTACCTTTTGTAAGGATACCAGAGAAACTATAGACCATTTGCTTTGGTCTTGCAACATTATTACTCTTTTTTAGAAAGATATTTCATCCAAGTGTTTAAAAAATGATATAGTCTTCAGCCAAGATCCAGTAAATTTTAGTTTAGTCCATGGAGATAACCACCCCATCAATTTCCTTATTATGCATGCTAAATACTATATATTTAACTGTAAGCTCTCTGAAAAACGTCCTGATGCAAATGCTTTTAATTTTGCTTTTTACTTGACGTAGAATATTGTATCTTGCAAAAAGAAAACATAGAGGCAAGAGAACTGCTTGTCAAAGAATATTTCATATATACTGCAGATTCTGAAAATTTGTATATAAATTTTATGAAATATAAGTGGTAAAGTTGAGATTACTTGAATATAAAATTGTTATTATCTCATTTCTATCGCACAGAAGAGCATACTTACCATATACTTTAAAAATTTATTATTGTTTATATATTATCAAGTGCCTTGTGAGTTATGTGAAGAATGCACAGGACCATGTTATGCGTTATGTGTAACGTATTATGCAAATATAATGTGTATATATATATATATATATATATATATATATATGTATATACTTCATGATTGATTTACAAAACAGTACGAAAATGAAGAACAATAAAGATGGAGCGAAAAAACGGCTAATATCACAATTATTCATACCGAAAATGTTTATAACAAAATGAAGTTTTTCTGCATATACCTCTAAATATTGGGGGATATTTGATATTTTGTCCCCCACTAAAAATATCGAGGGGTACATGTTTCCCCTGCCCCCCCCCCCCGTGATCGCCGCTCATGCGTATACGCTATCCACTATTTTCATGATCTAAAGTAAAAGCTATTGTAATAACTCTTATATTAAGAACATGGTGGTAGGGTGGCAAAGAGATGAAGCTTCATTATGCAATCGTTGTCTAACCGGAATATGCAGGGTCGAAATAAAGTATTTACTGTCTTGTTTAATACATCTCAAGTGAAGAACCCGCCTATTGTCAGACTGTGGTCTCAGCTTTCCAGGACGAAGCTCTGCTAGGGTGGCTGTCCTATATGAATGTCCTAATGGAAATGTCTAATGTGACATCACGTTTTGAGATTGCCCTGCAGCCGGGTACAGCACATGCACAAGAGTATTTACAGTGTACGTGCACGGCCTGACCTGAGATACTATTGTGACCTAATATTGATTGACGGCAACTTGCAACCAAAGAGACGCTTACCCCGTGATGTCAGCAAAACGCCTGTATAGGCCCGTACTTCACTTCAATATTAATCATTTCATTTACTTTCCAAATTTATCTGCAACTTTGACATAGCCTCTTCATTCGCTCTTCGTGAATTCGTAAAAGTAGTTATTTGTAATTTATAATTAGAAGTACACCTGTAGGCGTTATAACTGTAATGTTAAAGGGATGACTGTTGATAATTGTTATTATAAAAAAGTTATTTTGTTTCTAAAGTGCAGGTATGTACATGTAATGAAGTAGAGATGTCAATGAAGGGAGGGTGAGACCGCACTCGAAATAACCTATGAATGACCAATTATCGGTTGCTAAAACATTTCCCCTAAAGGTAAATTCATCCATTTGACCCATGTGGTAGTATGTTTTCAAATGGCTTGAAATTTGTCAAGCTTTATGAGTACAGTCGTTCTGACTAATGCAGAAGTAAGGAAGCAAACGTAGTTGGGTAGTTAACTGTTCCCAAACCACACTATGAAAGAACTATAAAGAAACTGTAGAACCTGCAAAGCCCTTCCAGAAGGCGGGGATCATGCTGAAGAACCTGCTTTTATTATAAGCAAAAACAGGTCAGCCGTCGGGACGATTGACCGTCCTTAGGGATTCCTTATGGGGCCCCGTCGCCCCGAAGAAATCGACAAAGTACTGTACTGGTGCAAGTGTTAAATGACGGGCGTATGGTCCTCTGTGTCTTCCCTTAGGGCACTACTGACAAGTTTGACATGCTCCTAAACAACGCAAACTGATGATGAAGTTACCGAGGTGGTAACTCTACGCTAGAATGCAGTAAATCGCTCTCTAAAGAAAAACATTTTCATTTCTCTCTGCATGTTACATAAGTGGGCCCCAGTATAAGAACATTTATTATCCGAAACGTGATATGTAAAATGTAGGTAACAGAACTCAGAAACACAAATCGTCAGCACAGTTCTACGTACTGTATGCATGGGAAGCAAGTCTGCCTGTAACCAACTTTATTTTAATAATACTAGTTTTTGGTTCCTCAACGTTAGGGTTGCTGATGGGGTCGTGCAGGTCCAAGGGGGAAAACCCTCATAAGTTCTAGCAATATTACAATATTAAAAGGCAGGAAGGCGGTCGATCCTACTTGAGATTTTATTTCATATCAGAATTTGTGATATGTAATGTTCATGACTGATTTTATACACTCATTGTGGCCTGCCACACTCTTTAGTTTGTAAGGTACCTTGTCATATTAACATCTGAAAAAAAAAACAAAAAAACAAAAAAAAACAAAAAAAAAAACGTCTGAAAGAAACGCCAACAATGCGGGGGTTCTAATAACACTTTCAGGCAGACCGGGATTTAATGCCTGAACCGGGAGCTCTCTGGTCTGAAAGTGGGGGTTAAAGCCGGCCAGAACACCAAACGGCACCAAAGGCGCAAAGGAAGCAGCTCGAAGCGCTTCTTTGAAGGCGTGGGGTCCAGGAACCGCCATAGGACCGCTGGTTGGGTAAAGGGGCAACGTCCCTGGAAGCCCTGGGCTATTAAAAGAATTAAAGCATTAAAATGGAGATTCCGCTATCTTAAAACTCATAAAATGGACAAGCAGATCACAAAAGCACATTACACCCTTTTAATAATATCCTTACTCAGAATAGAAAGTCATCTATGATGAAGGGAGTTCGGCTGATGGGTGGTTACAATGATAATGGTAGAGTTTGTAAACAGCTATAATGTTCTACAGAGGGTAAGCACAAAATAAAACCTGAAACGGGTGCGCGCAAAGCGTACCGAAGAAAGCGGCGTCCCTTAAGACATTTTATGTAGCCTACTGTTTTTCTTTATTTTATAAACGCTGCAGTGTTATCCATTACATAGACGATTCTCTTACTTTTCCCAGTCAATTACTCTTTCTTTTATGTTTCATTTTTGTCGAGGTTCTGGGACAAAAGACATCTCAAGATTTTTGTTAAAGTGAAAAATAAGTTTTCAAAGGATTTTTAAAAAACTTTTGAAAGGAAGAGCAGATTTTGAGGGTTATATGTTCATAATACTTTCCAAAAGCAATGAAACGTTGAGTAGTTCTTACAGAGACATGACCATGAAAGTTCGCAGTAAAAAAGCGAGGGAAGCAATTTTCATTGGAGGCTGCATTTTCATTAAGCGAAGCCTTTAATCGCGAGCACCGAAGGGCGAGCTCAACGCGAAGCACTCCGAAAAAATGTATTAAGAATTGCTATTCCCTATACACGGATAGGTTTCTGAAGTGTGTATGCAAGCCTAGGACAATGCTACATGTAATGACGTACATTTAGTACTGTCGGTGACCCTTAACTCAGGGCTTCGAGTCACAAAAAGTGTGTGTGTGTGTGTGTGTGTGTGTGGAGGGGGGGGGGGAGCCCACGCCCATGATTTGAAAGAAATTTTGATTAAGGAGCCCAACAATTTTTTCAACAACAAAAGACCCTTGCCTCCCCCCCCCCCCCACCCCACGCACACACACCTTTAGGCTCCGCCACTGTATTAGTTTTCATTGCAGGTGCGCAGGAAGCGCGCCGAGAAAAATCTTTCTGGGATTTTTGTGGTATTTGACATTAATGTTTAATTCCTTCATTTAACATTGGAAAATATACCATAATATTAAAAATTCCCTCCTACACCAACCACCCCGACGGTTCACCTGTATTAGTTCCTATTAATAAGGGCAACTTCTTGAACAAAAGACATAATTTTCGGCTCGCTGCTCCCCGTGTGGAGTTTGAATAAGTTTCTTCCAAAAATCTGTTCCGTATATCCAGCCCTAAAACGTTTGGCGGGTTTTACATGCTGTGCAATTTCACAAGTAACATTGTCTTGAAAAAAAAACTAAATCAGCACTTAACTCCGAAAGTCAAATAGGGCCTGTATACGTATATTGTGCAAACTAAGCTCTGCCATGGAATGGTATTGCATGAGGTTTTCTACCAATACCCGCCTCATCCCCAGTCGTCACCCTTTCCGTAACTTGTCACCCTCAGGGCTTCCCGTTGCTGTTCGTTACCGGTCATTGGGAGCTTAGTTACCTGTGGCCTAGTGTAAATCCTGCCGTGACGACTGATTTCCTTTTCATGAATGGCTACAAACATGATGTGTTAAGAGCTGGCGAACTATCCTCCTATTAATAATACTTTTCCACTTCTCACGAAACAACAGTCTTGTTTAGTTCCTGAATAGCCCAATTGGCAATCAATTCTTCATATTTAAAGGAGATGGGTATTCCTTTTGGTTTACATTAATATACACCACTTTGTTTTGGTTGTGTCTGTGCATCTATTTCCGTCTCCTTGGCTTCACAGATATGTTTAACAGTGGTCAGAGTTTAAAATTCATACTCTGAAGTGTCGATATGTAATGAGTAGGTACGAACTTGTTTGTAGATTAGCTTCCAACCTCTCAAAAGTCCTGCAAGGTAACGGAGTCAACATCTCAGGATTTTTTCAAAGACTTTTCTGTACCATCAATCATCCTTCCCAACAAAAGCTCTTTGCGTCATCAATTGGACCAACCGTTAGTCCAAATTGGGCTAATATAACATAAAAGTCTCACGCCCTACAAACGCTGCAGAGTTGAATCAGAAATACGTAGAAGAAAATAAAGAAAAGAATAATTACTGAGAAAGTGGCCAAGTAAGAAAAACTGAGTGATATAAAACGCAATCTAACGTTAAGTACCCTCAAGCCCTTAAAAGTCCGATCGCACCAACCCAGCCCCACCCACACCCCAAATCTCCTTCCATCAAACAACAGCTTACCACACCCAAATTGCGCTGTTCCATTAATCTATTGTACACACCTAGATACAATCGGAATATGTTTGAACTTTCTTAATACTAGCGGTATAGGAAATACAAGCTTGAATACCATGCTACAGAAGTGGTTTACTTATGCCGTCCAGTGGTGTACCAAGGGAACTGCCCCTTTAACTAATTTTCAAATAGCGCCCCATCAAAGCCCCTGACACTAATGTTACATATCTCTCCTATGTCAGAAAACAGAACACAACTAACATCATAACGTTCCCAACCTGGTTAAATTGAAATAAAGCTTCTTCAATTTATTTTCTAATCAGCTACCAACCTTTTCCTAAATAAACCAGGGCATTCATTTTAAACTCTTTTTCCATTCAACAGTGAGATAGCAAGATTGCAGCAGTGCGGAACCTGTCTGGTCCTAGTTGGCACTTGAAGGAATCGCCACCTCGTAGTTTCTGTGAAAGTCATCAGGGAGTCAGCCAATATCACCTCCCTGCAGTCATAAAGTGAGCCTCCTTCCTCAAATCATGGACATACTATTTGACAAGGCGATTACAGGCTGAGAATCTGATTTTTCAATAGGCGCAGTAGACACTTTGTCTAAGGGCTACGAAAATTTTGGGGGCACTACAAAAATATGAAGTACGTGCATACTAGGCTTACATTACACAAACTTCCAACATCGGCACAAGGCCGAACGTCTCTTTGTACAGTGCTCGCGATAGTTGTGTGCCTGATATATGTACTATTATCAATGAAACTAGACCGGAAGCTGAACATCCATGATTTTTACACTGTCCCCTACAGCTAGCAAACATTACTATCGCGTTTCGGACACCTTGGAGTACATACTGGCTTTAATGCAGCGTAGCAACTCTATTAAGACTTACGCTCAAATGATCGTGAGAATTTCTGGATAAACAATGACACTGTCATACCTACCAAACAAACACGGACCAAAACTGTGTTTAGTATATGTGCTCAAATCATCCCTTTGTAGATCGAATGGGTGTACTCATGGGGTGAGGGTTAAATAGGGGAAATTTCCAGGATATAGGGGGATATATTTTCCCTCTTTTTGACGAGGGGAACTCTACACAAATTACTCCTCACTCGAAAATGGTGCGTACCCTCTGAAGTCGGGTTTGGAAGAGTAATCTCTCCAAGAGTGTTAATGGAAATCTTCAAAATTCTCATAGTAAAACTGTGTAGTTTGCAGCAATTTGGGCATTAAAGTAACAGCGAATATCTAATCTTCAGAGAACTAGTGATCGGCACAATTTTACCTTTGCTTTAAAAATTCTAGGGGTAAACCCCACCCACAACAGACAGCGCACAGCTGCGTGTTCAGAACGTACTTCTAAGGGAGACCTATGGCGCCATACATCCGATGTATCAATGGCGCGTTGGGCTTGGAAGAGTAGCCTCTCCCATAGTGTGGATTGGAATTTTTAATCAAAATTCTCATGGAAAAACTAAATTCTCATGGGAAAAATACGTAGTTTTGAAGCAATTTGGGCATTAAAATAACAGGAGATATCTTGTCTTCAGAGAACTATAGGGACAGGCAAAATTCTACCTTATTTATGGGGTAAACCCTACCTATTCAACCCATCTCCACCCCTACCCCCCACCACCACACCACCCCCGGATCAGCCACTGGGCTAAAATAATACTTTGTCTAATAAAATTGGATGGCATTATTCAGTGATTGTGTGACTCACCTATTGTCAGAATTTTTCATTGTACGAACAAATGAGTATGATGCACATTGAAATTATGTACGCTGGAAAAAAGTGCGGGATTATTTCGCAGACAAATAGTTCCTTTAGCGGATCATCGTGTCTGATAGGGGAGTTGCTTAAAGATGCTGCCTAACGTGAACACTGAATTTAATTTATATACAATCGTGCGCTTGGCTTCAGAAGCACTCGCTACTTGGTTTTGATTGAGCAAAGTGGTATTCATAGTAATGTGTCTTCGTGCAGGGAGCTGCCACTAGATCTAGAGCAATTCGTGTGGGACAGAACTCGGAAGGCCAACGGCTTGATTCGAGAGTATTATTACGAGTAGGGCTGTTACGGGTAAGTGATACTGTTCCTGAGTCGCAAGAATGGGACCGACTAAGAGTTTACGCTCGAGTGAGTGGTTTCTCACCATCCTGTTTTCTCCCCCCCCCCCCCTTGAAATTATTATCTAGGGAAAAGCTCTTGTAATGCTTTCCTTAAAACCCCAATAAGACTAATATGGACGGTTTTAATGATGGAGGGCGCATCCTTCTCTCTACATGTAAAAGTAAATTTCTACCAAAAAGAGTGACTACAATAACCCACTTTGTTATGGAATGGCAATCCACTCTTCCTTGGCAGTCTCCCCAAACTTATTTTGAAACAATAGCTAAATGTCACAAATTTCATCTTATTTCTCTTCCAAGTATCTTTCATAAGATTTTAGGACATAAATATTGCATATTCAAGGTAAACCAAGCAGTTGCTCCTTGTAAATTTTACAACAGAGAGAGAGAGAGAGAATACTGTCACATGATTCTCAAGATCCATTCAGCAAATAGGATAGTCTACTATACAATTCTTTATTGGGGTGACTGCATTCTCTCTTTAAAGAAGAGTGGAATTTTAATCGATTTCCACTCGATAAAAAGTGATAACGTTAGTCAATCGTTAAGGAGTGGATGCCAAGGTTTTAAATTTAGATGGTTGGTATTCCTTTGTTTGTCTCCTATGACTACTTATCGTTATTTTAAATCATTTATTTCAATAGTCAGGACTGTTGTAACGATAACAGGAACCGATATTAGGCTACCGATAGCGATATTTTAATGCACAATATCACAGGCGCGTATCCGGGGGGCACTGGGGGCACGTGCCTCTCGGGTAGAAAGGGAGAAAAATGAGAGAGAAAAAATGGGAAGAAAAAAGGAAAAGGAAGAGGAAAGAAGAAATATAAGGAGAAGCGAGGAGGAAAAGAGAAAATCGAAGAAGAGAAGGAAGAGAAGAGAGGGAAAATAAAAGGATAAGGGAACGGAAATTGTGACGCGTTTGATGAAACGGTAGCAGCGGCATAAGCGAGGTGCGTTAGTGAACTGTCTCTGGATGTTCCCAACTAGGTTATTTAGCCCGCCAACTGATTCGTGGAGGACAAAATCGTCAGCAACCCGTTCGATGTGAGCCTCAATTTCCCCTTTGAAGAGGTCCCGGTGGGAGGTGGACATTTTTTCTGGGGGTTTGTATCCAGAATAACCGTGAAAATAAGATCCTTTTCCGTCACACTACCGTTCACCTTTTCACTTCACGCTAATCTGCAGGATTCTAGTTGACAAAAAATAGACTTCATGTCAAATACTCATGGAATTTCACGAAATGACGAATCTGACATTTTTTAAATTGGGGAATGGCTGATACATTTAGGGTTATGTATAGTTATAATGCGATCTTTTAAAAACCGAGATTCCTTAAGCACATGACAAAACATGAACTGTGACGAACTATTTCCCCAAATGTGTGCCTAAATTGATCCGTATCATGCATTCAGTTTCATTTCATTTATGAGTGAAAAATGCTATATATAATTGGGTGAATTCATTAGCAGACAGTGTACCATGGCGTGTACTCATAGCCATCATCATCATTCCAGATTTCCTGACTAGGGGATTTTTTCCTATTTATTAAAATAGTCGGCGAATGACTTAAACTACACCCTGTTAGCGAATATACCAGGCCGTAATGCATAACAACCACGTGGAAGGCCAAGCCCTGCAGGCTGCAGGCATAGCTGGCCGAGTCTAGTCCTTAACCATTCCGTCAGTAGTACGGTTCGCTCCACAAACCTCTCTACAGATGTCAATTACGCATTGATTCATGGCCTGTACAACTAGACTGCAGCAAATGTCCTGTGGTGAATTCAAATTACAAAATAACCTCACGAAAATTCGCAGCTATATTTGTGGCCTTCCTGGCTGTGAGATTTGCTACCTCATGCATGTTTTTTTTCTAGTCAGAACATTTTATTCCCGTGGGAAAGGCCAGGTGAGACGGAGTTCACACACTGAAAATTGCATTGTGTTGTGTGTCAATGTACAGTGCATTTCGTAAGGACTGTGGGTGGTACGGAACTCACAGACCTGGTTATGGACTAGACGAGTCTAATTCCACGTGGTGCCCACTAAATGGAAGGTTCACTTTAATCGAAGTTTCGCTGAATCGTCACATGCATCATGTTTTTAATTGAACATTGAGGAGCCATTTGGTAGACTGGAGGCGTGACGTTACTATATTAACAATAATAATAATAATAATAATAATAATAATAATAATAATAATAATAATAATAATAATAATAATAATAATAATAATAATAATAATAATAATAATAATAATAATAATAATAGCCTACAGTTGATCACAAATCAAATGAAGAGGAGTGTAATTAGTCATTCCGATAACTTGCGGCTTAAAAATATCAGCCATACTCAGCTCTCAACATAACGAGCAGTCGGTTCAGTGAGCCCAAGTTCGATCGAGCTGGCATTCGATCTAGTAAGTCCTGCTCATTTGCATCATCTGCCATGGCCTATCGACAAAATTCAGTAAAGTGTGGGGGGGGGGGGGCGATGGGAGTCGTCGCTCAACTTCTCAAATCTCTAAATATTACACAAAATATTGAAAATGGGTGAGTGGGAGGCTACACCATACGATTTGAATATTGAATCAACGAGACGGAGTCGAATCACACTCTCCCGTTGCTGAGTGGAAGAGAAGTTGACATAGAAAAGGAGTGCGCGCGCATTACTTAGGCCATGATTACACGAAGTTGAGAGGGATTCGTATGCAGGAGGCGGGTTAGATCAGCCTCGGTATAGAAGGGGATAATCCCGCTAGATCGAAGGTTCACTAGATCGGAGGTCCGATGTTCGAGTGAATATCGTGCACTGGAGCGAGGGTCCGCTGGACCGAATGTCTGCTAGATCGAAAATGTATGTATGTATGTATGTATGTATGTATGTATGTATGTATGTATGTATGTATGTATGTATGTATGTATGTATGTATGTATGTATGTATGCATATATATATATATGTATATATATATGTATGTATATATATATATGTATATATATATATATGTATATATATATATATATATAAGGTCAAAGTACTGCGTAGCACTTATGAAGTAGGTAGGTAAAAATGAAGTAGTAAATAGTGCTAAAAGTTTGTGAAAAATTCCACGACGTTTCGGGTTTAAACCCTTCATCAGGTGGCAGTTGCATTTTTGCCACCTGATGAAGGGTTTAAACCCGAAACGTCGTGGAATTTTGCACAAACTTTTAGCACTATTTACTACTTCATTTTTACCTATATATATATATATATATATATATATATATATATATATATATATATATATATCTTCGATCAGCTAGTGGACCTTCGGTCTAGCCAGGGAGGCTTTATTAGGGAGGTGCTAATAACACCTCCCTGGTCTAGCGCACCTCCGAACCAGCGGACCCTGTTCGTAGAGCGCCGCAACTATCATTTGATTTGATTTGAATTTAATTGTCGAGGAACTGGTCATGTGATTGGGAAGGACACCAGCCATAACTCGCCTTCTCTTAGACTAGTGCCCGGACATTTACGAGGCAGGCGTGCATCTTGCATTCCCATCCTGCTCCGGGGACCTCTCTAACGTCCCCATACGACCGGCGTGAGTACCACTCCTGAACTTTTGAATCACTTCCCCAAGGGCTGGAAGGGATTTTAGCAACCTATTCGTCACCACTACAATGCAACAATGCCGAAAACTATTCGTATTAGAACCTAAAAAATCCGCATACACCATTCTCCAAATCATATCATTGCGAAACAACGATACATACGAAAGGAACCACAAAGCCGTCAACAACTGCAGAACAGCTTTGGAAGAACCAGGTCACCAGGGGAATCTAACCCGGCCCGGGTCTGTTGCGTACATGGTCGCACTCGGCACTCGTTACCATTACACCACGCTACCACCTACGACCACTTCAGACAGTGACTTAGTTGCTGCATTACGGCAGTGCTCTTATGCACATGTACATAATCCACTGTCAGTGGAGTACGCAGGGGGACATTTGGCCATGGCCCCTCCCCCACTGATGCCGATTTTTTTTTCTAAATATACATAAATTTTTAACACAAATTTTACTTCAAAAGGTAGCAAAAGTTTCCAAAATTTTTCAAACGGGGAGTGGGAGACCCCATTGGGCAATGGCCTCCCTCACTGATGCTTATGTTTTTTTAGTTCCTAAAACTACGTTAATTTTTTAACACAAATTTTGCCTCAAAAGGTAGCATATGTGGCACCAGATCGCATGTAAGAACACCTAATTTTTCAAAAACTTTCAAAGGGGAAGGGGACACCCATTGGGCCATGGCCTCCCACACTGATTCCAACTTTTTTAGTTCCTAAAAATACTTTAATTTTTTAATACAAATTTTACTTGAAAAGGTAGCATATGTTGCACCAAATTGCAAGAAAGGATACCAAAGTTTTCAAAATTTTTCAAAGGGAAGGGGGACACTCCTTCCCCTTAGACCCCTCCTCCACGCCGATCATACAACGTACTGCATTGCCCCCCCCCCCACCTTCAGAGAACTCCTGGGTACGCCACTGTCCACTGTTATAGGGCAACAGTTGTCGGTCTTAGTACTAAAATCTTTATTTTCACTCTGTATATCCTGACGTCAAGAGGGTTACTGTGTTTCGACGTCTGTTCAGATAATCTGCCGTCTGCCCAGGTATTTTGACGAATCGTTGGATACATTGCCTCTGTAATTTTGCATTCAAGGTTTATATTGGTCGTTAAAAATGACGTTCTGACGTTCTGACGTTCTGACGTTCTGACCTTATTTAGGGAATGTGCTAGTCATGGTAACCGAAGAGGAAATATGTGTTTAAAATCGTCTTGAATCCTCAGTTTCTTCAAAAAAAAAACTGTTTAAGGGAACGCCTAAGGGACGTCATATATGGGAATGGCCATTTCCAGCCATTTGGGAGGTTTGAAAAACAAAAATTTTCTCCTTACGTTCCCCGCCAATCATGGTGACGCTCCACCTAGATGGTCGGCCCAAGTCGTGCCCCCGGGTACAAACTTCCTGCATACGCGCCTGATATCGGCAGATACCGGTCCCATACCGATATCAGAGAAATGAGCCGTAGGGGTTGAGGGCAACATCGCCCTCCAAAAAACCAGTTCAGAGTTTTGTATCAAAAATTTCCAATAGCTTAACCTGAGAACTACTAAAAGTAAACTTAAGAAATGCCAAAATCTAGCAGCTAAAAGGGACGCACCCCCTTCCCATCCGCCCACTCACTCGCCAAACTAAGAGGCCTTCCCGACACGGCCTTGCCTTATATCAGCAGCTGTGCTCCTCTCTCCGGCTATTTTTCCCCTGACCTCGGGCGACCTCAAGTAAAGCCTAAGCACTGACACACACAGTGGGGCAGAAGAGCTAGCAAATTTTCAATGGATTAGTTTTATCAGATCGATTTGTGTAAATTTCCGAGATTTTAAACCAAAGATTGTTTGGATACAACCTGACGGGGCATGGAAAGTGCCATTTCCGGCAATATGGAAGTCTTCTGGGCAAAATTTCCTTGGTATACTACCCCCAAGTATGGTGACGCTCTTCTTTCCTTTTGTCCACCCTCCCGCCCCCTCTCCCGCCCCGCACCATCGAAAAATGATTTGCACGATCCCTGAATAAATATATTTATCAATTAGTACACAAGTTGATACTATAGCAATATGAAATCAAACGTATAATGCACTTTTATACCTATAGGCCTGAAGTTAATAAAAACTGCCGGTGAGTACAGTCCTAGTAATAGGGATCTAAAATGAAGAAGCAAATCAAATACCAGCATTTTGTTGACGATCCTAATTATAAGTTGAGACATCTCTTGCAAGCGCGTTACACACTCTTCAGCCTAGGACGTAAAATATATGATAGTAATTGCCACCACTATTTTAGCAGGTATCTTTGTAATGGTTGTGAAGAGATGTCTTCATATGAAGTAAAAGCAGAAAAAGAAAGACAACTCAATATCAGCTATTGTATTGTAATAGTCAGGTTTTAGGCAGGGGACTTTTTACTGCGCTCAAAAATTCTGACACTTTGTTGCTAACGTTATTAAGTTAATAGTTTCAATAAGACATCCCGATGATTCACGAAACATTATAATTACAACAAAGTAAATGTTTGAATGAAAATACCACCAGGAGTCAAACATGGCCCGTTTTCTTCAGAGATATATATGTTTGCACAGCCAGGCAGATTAAAAACAATAGGTCTAATAAAAATGTTTGCATTTTTAATGCTCCAGTACCTAAGCAACTTTAATCAAAGGTGCAGCACAACATTACCCCTGCTCAAAAATAACTCGTCCATGAGATACGTCCTTTTGTGCGGCAGTAGTTCTAACGGCGTGCCCGATGACAATTTCGTCACATGCATGTACTCATTTAACCCCTGGGTGGAAAGAGGCAATTGAGATAGATCATCTTGCCCAAGGACGCAACTTAATGAACAAGATGGGAGTCGAATCAGTAATCCTAGGATCGCAAGTTCAACACCTTAAAAAAGCTCTTTATGAAATAGTCCTGTATATTTTACAAGGCCAGCAAAGGGAGAGGAAAATTTTTCAAATAAGACTTAAATTTAAAATTCTAGAAAATATCGGCTGAATAAAGCCCCTAGTTGCAAAATGAGCATGTAGGAGGTCATTATTTACATCAGATCTTTTAACTTTGACAGCATCGGATAGGTAGGCTTACAATAAGGGGATACCCTGGTATACATTTGACCTGGGCCGTGTATTGCACCACTCATTTCTTGTAGGTTTGAATGTGGGAGTCCAAATTTTCTCCACGCACTACCTGGTTATCAGGCTACCCATAAACAAAAGATGAGGTGATACATAATTTAAGAGAATCTGGTACTCAGAATTGGCCTCAGGCCCTTAAATTGCCAAAATTGCCGTTTTCCGGCAAAAAGGGACACATTCGACAGATCATTACAAAAAACGGATCAGCATTTCGGGAAAAACTTTGAGTATTAATGTGGGAGATTCTATTAATTTTACCACATTCACTCTTAAGAAAGTTTTAGACATCAAATATTGGAGGAAAGTAGCCTTTCTTGAAGCTAAATCAGCCAAAATGATCAAAATGGCGGCCATTTTTAAGTGGTTGGCTACCCCTTTTGCGAATGAAAAAAAAATGGAGCACATACTTTTCTAATTGTCTGATTTCTATTCTACATTATATCAAATTCTTAGCAAATATAGCGATAAAACATGTACCAAAGCAAAGTTTACCTGACTATCACTGAGAACTAACGTTAGTCATGCACTAAGTCCTTGAACAAGACTCTGTGTTACGCAGGGTTGTTCCCATTACACTTTGGAAGTAACTCGTTATAGTTA
The DNA here is from genome assembly GCA_029531755.1 of Holothuria leucospilota. NCBI lineage: Eukaryota > Metazoa > Echinodermata > Holothuroidea > Aspidochirotida > Holothuriidae > Holothuria > Holothuria leucospilota. Next base: position 74,046,524 of record CM055963.1, on the reverse strand, counting down.
CAGTTAATTCCATAAAATTGTAACTCGTTACACAGTTACTTAGTTACAGTGTTGAAAAAGTAACTATTTACAGTTACTTTTGACTGAAAAGTAACTAGTAGCTACATTTCAAAAGTAACTAGTTACTTCAAGGTGAATATACGTACCTCGGTACCTGAAATGGGCAGGGGAGCAATTAAATAGTAAGAAGGGGGCACATGAGAGGACCGACACCTCAGTTGAGCCGGTTAGTCTGAGGTGTTACCCAAAGAAAGACAATGATCCCACCTGATCTTCACTGGGGATTCAGGCAGAGGCCCCCAAAGCTCATCATGAGGCAGCGAATCATGATACTGTGTTGAAGCTTACGCAAACTATTTGTTAGATGAACTAAACCAAAGCTTTTCCAGTTAAGACAGTACTTCTTCGAGGATGGAAATTCTTATAATCCCATCAGAGAGTAGGCTTATTTAGTGAGGTTAGCGGATATTCAAGGGACACGGCGGTGTTTTAGCAGTAATTAAACTCTTTACCCCTTGAGGGCATAAATATGGTAATACGATGCTCTATACTTGTTAACGGTGAAATTTTAAAACCTCACCGCTAAGGTTGGGCTAAGTGATATTTCCTAAAGCATAAATATCAACTTTCACATTGTGTCGATATAAAACAATGCATAGAAATGGTGATATTATGTAGTTCACACATGCAGACCATAATATTTACTCTCCCTTTGCAATAGGTGAAACTTTAAGTGAGATACCTCACTTTTCTCCTCTTTCAATTAGCTTTGTGATATGATACTTTTAACGCCATTTGACCATTTCAATATTCTGCTGTTTCCTAAAATAAACTTATTCCAGTGTAAGGAGTTACTGACAATATAGCCTAAATTTAAATTCCTACGTTGGATCCATCAAATAAAGATATCAAACATGTTAAAGTAAATACATAAATGGATACACGGTGCTTATAATTACCGACGTCCAATTGGCACCGTATAATTTACTGGGCTCCGACGCACGAGTCCGGATTCGGCTAACTCAATGCTGGTCTCAAGTGCGTTTTTCTAGATTAGGAATCTGCCAGGAATTCGAAGGTTTCGGAATAAGTCCGGAATGTGATGTAACTGGACTCGGCATTGGAGTTCATCCCAGCAGAGTTCTCAAATATGAAAGTAACATTAAAAATTCAATTGTTATTTGTGCCCAATGCATAGATGTAAAGTATTGTCACACACAATCAACTAAATTACTATGGAGCCCACACTATGGAAGTGAATCCAAACGATGTCCTTATTAATGGGGGACATGTACAATGGAATTAATACATCCTTGTGTTTGATATGCTATACACTGGCAAAAAGACTGATCTAGGAACTGGTGCCACTGGAATCAGAGCTGGCCGGAACTTGAGGGATACGTACCAGACTCGGAAATGACCCGAAAGTCGGGAATCTGGAAACGGAGTTAGCTACGACTCGGATGGGGTGGACCGGGCTCAGTCCTAACGTCTCGGAAATCAATGATTAAAACTGGTAAGCCTGGGATTTGAATGCCTATAGGTGTAAACCGTTTCTCACGGTGCACTATTGACACTGTGTCCTCTAAAGAACAATATACTACTAAATAAAGTCATCTGGGCCTTAGTTTACTCACTCACTAGGAAAAGTTTGCAGTAGGACCATTTAAAATTTTTCAACGAATCTCACAAAGACTCGGTCTCATGGATAATAAGCATAGATCTATTTAATAAATGATTTGACACACAAAGTTAATTTTTTAACTAAGTCGTAAGAATTATGATGAAGTATGAACGAACACACTTTTTATATACTTCATCAATCGAAAATCAAGTAACCTTGTAAGCCTACAGCATGTGCATCTAACATCAAATTCTAATTTTTATCGTGAATAACATTTGATGTTGGTGAGGACGACGTGGATAATCGAGATGACTGATGAATACTTCGAAAATAATATTACTATCATTACTATAGTTTGAAAATTTTCTGTTACTTCTTTGAGAAAAATGCAGTTTGTGGTCATTTTGACTATTTGTAACGGGAAAGTCACGGGACCAAATGTAACGCTGTTACAGTTACTTCTATGCAGAATTGTAAGTAGTTACTTGCTCCGTTACTGAAATGCAAATGTAACTCGTTACACGGTTCCGTTACACAAAATGTAACTCGTTACAGTAACGGCGTTACTTTTAACTCGTTACTTCCCATCCCTGGTGTTACGTTCATCTTGTTTACTCCGCACTCCGTGGTACATTGAATAGGTTCTACCGTTAGTCAACTCCCGGAACAACACCCTGCGTTAACGTTTAGTACACGGTCCCGTTCAGGTAGCATACCACTGACCCAAGGGGAATCCCACGCAGGCGCGTAGCCAAGGAGGGAGGGAGCGAAGGGGACAACTGTCCTCTTGAGCATATTTTTGGTACTCTTTTAATGTTTATTTTTACAATATTGCTAGTGTTTTCCCTATTTATATGGGGTAAATAGGCCTGGGAAGTGCCATTTCCAGCGATCTGGGAGGCATTTTGGGCCAAAAGTTTCTTGCGCTTTGCTCCAACCTAAGGTGGCGCGAGCGCTGAGAGCCTGTCTATAGGCTTCGCCCCTGGGCCCTTGAAAAATTCCTGGCTACGCCCCTGATCCCGCGGAGAATATTACCCTACGAATTAAAAACTCTAGGGGAAAAAAAAAGGTAAAAGTTGGTAGCGACCACTAATTCAAATGTTCTTACGCCGCTGAAAAATAGTACCTGACAAATTTAGTTCCTTAAAAATTTTATGGGAGCTTGTTTCTGACTGAGTTACTTATAAAATTTGATCACTTTTTTTATATGGGTTTTAAAGGCAATGAGTTGAAGTACAGACTGTACAAAATTCAAGGCAATTTGTCCAATTTTAGTGCCATCTCTTTATTGTATTACTTCGCCCTTTGAAGTGCCGTCTTTGAGTAGAGATCAGGACTGGAAACATGTACCTATAATTCAGACTTCTAGCTCAAAATTTCGATAGTCATTGTATAGAAATTTGAAAGTGCCTGAGATTCCTCATTGTGAGCTTTAGCTAGAGGGGTGGCATGTCCAGTTTGAAAACTTCTACAAGGATTTAGGGAGCGGGGGAGTAACCTGATTTAGTGTGTAAGTCAACGGGACAATAATTAGTGGTACGGTGTGCTACCGCATGTTGCTGAAGTGATGTGTTCAATTAAGTTGTGATGTGTTCAGTTTGTGATGTGTATGTAGTAGAAATGGAATTGGAGAACTCATCCTGCAAAAATAAGTAAATTGAAGGTATTTCAGGCACTTTTTTGCAATATATCCTTCCGCGATGCGAATGGCATTTCGAAAGAAGTAAAAAAGCAGGAACCACTACCCTATTATACAAGCTCTCCTAGCTCAAAATTTCAATGGTCATGGCACACAAATTTCAGATTATTGTGGAAAGGCTTACTCGTGATCTTTCATATGAGGGGTAACTTGTGCCCGTCGAAACGAAAATTACAAGGGTCCAGAAGCAACGAAACGGACCAAAATTAGTGTGTGAGTCAAAGGGGGAATAATTAGTGGTGCGCTCAGTATTCAAGGACTAGCCACGGTAGAGGTATCATTTGTGCACAGCCGTCTATTTGCACTGCGTAAAGCCATTGTGTAAGCTGAGTTCATTTTTTACTTGGCTAATGTCCTTGGAAGACCAGGGAAACATAGATGATCTGTGCAAGCTGTGCAGTGCTGTTTAGCAAGATGACTACTTCAAAGCATCATATCCACAAAACCAGTCCTCTTCATAAGCATTTAAAATTTTTAATCCAAGTTTTGATTAGTTCTCTCTGCCACATAACATCAAAATTCAGCTTGGGTATGTTCAAGGCCTGCATTAAATATTGGGCCACCTAATAATATCCCAAAGATCCCATGCAAAAATCATTGGTCCTAATGTTTTCCTTACGCATCCTTACGCATGATTTTACCATTTGCAAATGTGTCAGAATGTGTCACAATAAGGCGGTTGTGCAGTGTGGCATCACGTTAGGTCTTTTTGCTTTGTCAGTCATATTTTGGTCAGCTGTCCGCAGCCTTAGAGGCTACAGCCTATGCCTAGACATTTAGCCAAAGTACACAATATGAGGGTCGCACTTGTTGATGGAAGTGACTGTACTGTAACAGACACTGGCACTACTGACACGAGCAAGGTCACAAAGCATGATAATATGGGGTGCAAGGGGCCCCCTTGTGGGGATCTGGATCTGACATTACAGTCTGAAATTTACATTCATACAAGCAACGGAGGCAGGTACTTCGTCATTTGCACCTTGCGGTAATACTTGAATTACGAACATTGGTAACATTCGCATATAAATGCATGTAATAATAAGAAACAAATTTCATTTACCAACGACAGGTCCTGTTATTGTCTGCTACATCTACATCTTGGTGTGTTCATTTTATTTTTCATTATCACCTCAGCCAAACTTGCAACAAGTTTATCTTACTGGTTGTCAAAGGTGCTGTAAGGAATCAAAAACTCAAAACAGGATTTTCATCCTTCAATAAGTCAGACAGAGTCAACAATAGTAATGTAATAATGTAACAAATGACTTAATATAGGGCCGCCATCATAAGATATGTTCGGCAGGGCTTAACACAGAAAAAACTTCACAAAACAGGAAAGACTTAAGCTTAGATTAAATGAAAGTAAATAGTGAGCATGCCTGATATCAGCTGGGAGTTTGTTCCACATTAATGAAGCAGCAGCAAAGAAAGGCACGGTCACCAGCGTTAGTTTTTGTAATGGCGGTCCGAAGGAGGTTGTCATCAGACGAGCGAAGGGCACGGTTTGTAGAGAACAACCAAGTCATTAATGTATTCAGGGGCTAGACCATTGAAAGCCTTATAAACAACCAATACAATCTTGTATTTTACACGATAAGAAACAGGTAACCAGTGCAGAGGGGAGTTACATGATGGCATTTAAGGGCACCAGTAATTAACCTGACAGCCATATTCTGCACACGTTGGAGGGGACTAATATAGACTGAAGAATGCCGTAGAATAAGGAATTATTAAGTCCATCCTAGAAGTAACAAAGGCATGCATAAGATTTTCAGTTTCGGTTCGGGTAAGCACTTTACGAATAGCCCTAATATTCTTAAAATGAAAGTAGGACGTTTTACAGACGTATTAATATATCGTTCCATGGAAAGTGTACTATCAAATACAACACCGATATTGCGTGCATATAGAGATGTTGGGGCATTAGTGTCACCAACATTAACAGACTGAACCAAATTACTAAGTTTGTAGTAAGAAGATGCAATATTCAATACTTCAGTCTTATCTTCATTTGGCTTCAGTTTATTGTCTGCCATCTACTGCTTTATGTCCAAAAGGCACAACTCCATTCAACTGACAGCACGCTTATCATCTTCAGGATCTACTATGTTGTTAGGCAGATAAAGTTGTGTGCGGACGATCGAGGGCGGCACCATTAATTCCAAAGCTATTCAGACGTTGAATGAGAATGTTATGATCGAAGGTGTCAAAGGCTGCCCTAAAATCTAATAATACAAGGATGACACCATTTTTCGGATCAATAGCTTGGAGGATATCAGAATGGACCTTAAATAAAGCAATTTCAGTGCTATGGTACCTTTTATAGGCAGATTGCATCTTTTCGTGAAGGTTATTTTCCATCAGGTGGTCATGTAATCGAGATGTAGCTATCTTTTCAATAACCTTTGAAAGGAATGATAAGTTAGAGGCCGGACGGTAGTTGCTCATATTTTCCTTATCTAGGGAGGCTTTCTTCAAAAGTGGTTTCATAATCGCTGTTTTCAGACAAGATGGAAATATGCTTGTAGCGAAAGAAGAATTAACAATTTCAGTAATGACTGGGGCTAGTTGAATATCACATTCCTTTGAAAGAGAAGTTGGAATTGAATCCAAGTCACATGTGGAATTTGAGCAACAAGAAATATAGTATCAAGCTTCTTGGTTTCAGTCCTACTTAAGTCACATCTTACTACTATTGGACAGTCCCAAATACCCTTGCATTCACATGCCATGCTGTAAATCCCCACTAGGTGGCACCCTTCCTACCTCACAGAATATTGCAAGTAATCAAATATTCAAAACAAGGTTTACGACCCTCAGTATTAGTGAAACATTGTTTGTAACACATAACATTCAGCATCATGACTTGACCTGCTGTACACCCACATTGAATGAACAGAATTTTTTCCAGGTATACCTCCTGCTAATACTGTTCTGCAACCTGCAACATACGGCCTATAACACTGATATGACATGCCATTATAAAGTACACCACCCTTCACCTGTAGGCCTAATTAGGTGAACATGTTCTTCGTATGGTTGATTGTGGTTTATCATTCTAGATGAGTGTTGCTTCTGTGAATATGCACAATCTACCAATTAATCATGGCTCCTATGAAGTAAAATTTGAAGAATATGTTTGCCTTTGGAACGTGGGAATATGTTAACTGGTGGAGCCGGCAGCAGGGGGAGGGGGCATGGAGGGGGGATTTTTGGTAAATATCTTCCTTTATTTCAGTCTCAATCACTTTGCTCACTAAATCCTGTTAAAACAAACTCTTGTTGTTAGCATGACATAATTTGACTTTCACTGGCGAAACTCTTACATTATGGTGGAATTTCAAACCAACTTCGAGACATAAGTCTCTTAATATGTTCTACTTATCAGTAAACCATCCTTAACCTGTGACATTTTGTTTTTATCCCACCAGGGTACGGTATTGTGCATCATCCAGAATGGAAAATTTGACTCCATATGCTCCCTAATGGAAGATTTGCTTTGGGTGATGAAGGAAGTGGCGAAGTGCAGTATTGCACAAGGAGGCATATTGCTCTTTCTTTAAAACTTTGATGGTCCAAGCATGGGGGTGAAATATCATGCTCTGAGAAGTCATGAATATGAATCAACGGAAATTAATGAAGATGATTTATCTGGAAATAGAGTGGTGTTGCCAAAGATATTAGGTTTGATCCCATCCATATCCTTTATCTTCGGGCTTATAGTGGGAACTGGTATATTTGTCACCCCAACTGGTGTTCTTCGTGGCTCTAGCGGCTCAGTGGGTATTAGTTTGATAGTATGGGTACTGGGCGCTTTCTTGTCTGCAACGGGTGCCATGTGCTTGACAGAACTAACACTCTACTTCCGTCAATCAGGAGGAAATTACGTCTTCCTACGCTCCGCCTATGGACCTATCGTAGGTTTTCTTCAGGTTTGGATCACATTTTTCGTATTTTCTACATGTTCATCAGCCATCCAAAGCATAGTCATTGTTAACTTCTTGTTAACACCATTGATTGGATCATGCAGTTCTGTACCAGAGGTTGGAGTCAAGTTGGGAGCCTCATGTGTCTTCCGTAAGTACACACATGTATGCTTTTGAGATTAGGCAGGTAGTGGTTGCATCATTGACATAACAGCGTATGAATAACAGAGTTGTAGACTTGATTCATGCGACTTGGGCTTGAGTCAGACTCGAGTTGCTATTTTGGGACTTGTTACTTGACTTACAATACAAGGCAAAAAGGCTTCCTAGGTAACCCAGCCCCCTCGGCTATGGGCTTGGCTACCAGTTCTTGATTCTGGAATAAATCTGACTAGGATATGTTGTGTAAAGTGCCCTGATAGTTAACAACTGCTGGTCTGGTTGTCAATAAGTAAGATTTGTTTGAGAGGAACGAAATGCTGTATAACCATTACATATTACTGAAGACCACGTTTAAGTTTAGATACTAATTACATAATTGATAATTTCAAGATGGTGGAAGGGAGAGATTGCAAAAACTCTTGAGAGCTTAACTGGGCAATCACTCCACAGTGGAAACAAATACATCTAATAAACCAGGAGATAACCACTGAGACGTGTCCAACTCAACCAACCCACCCGATTCCACCCCACCCCGAAAAATACACACCTGTCCCTGACATTTGCAAGTAATATAAATTGTAATAGTTGTTTAGAAAGTACTTCATAAGGTAGTTTTTGAGACTGGCTAGTGTAAGAAAATTTCGAGATTAAAGTGGCAAAGACTTCCAAACGTTAACTAAACGATATCTCAGGCTCTGTTAGGAATTATGTGGAAAGGGAAACGGGCAAAGATTTGAACATTGCCGAGTACTGTAGTCATGAACTTGGGTGTTGCGGATGGAAAAATCTTTAAACTTGTGAGAAACATTGCAATTTTTGCATCTAAAAATAAAACATGAAATACTTAGGCTGACTAGATCGTGCAATTTCAGTAAGGGAAGAAAATAAAGGACTAGCATGAGCATGTCAGGTAAACCCAGTGACGTGAATACACCCTTTTTCTGCAACAACACCATTTTGTTTAAATTTCACTTGGTTGTTCCTGACCAAACCACCAGACAATAAGTTAAATGAGGTAATATTAAACTTAAGTAAATGCAACGCAAAACGCTTCTAGGGAAGAAATGCTTCACTTTAGAAAGTATTCCCACACTTCTCGAAACAGCTATAGAAATGGCATTAATGTGGTCGTTCCATAAAAGCCTGGAGTAAATCCATACACCACTGAATTTAATTTTATAAGTACGATTGATAGGTTTACCATCAAAACGGATACCCACCCCAACTCCACCCCACCCCATCACAAACCACTACATCCGACCCGATTCCACCCCACCCCAACGGATACTAAACTAAGACTTATGATAGGGTTTCCCGAACACCATGTAGTCTTAGCAATATGTAAGGATAGTTTGTTAGCTTAAAACCAACCATGGAATTTATCAAGTTCATTACATATATCATCTTGCAGTCTTTTATAGTTGTCCCCAGAAAAGCAAATGTTGATGTCATCTGCAATTAAAACAAACGAAGAGGCAGCGGATACATTACTAATATCATTCATGTATAAGATAAACGACAAAGGGCCAGGTATTGATCCCTTGGGTACGCCACATTTAATATCTAAGGGGTTGGAACTTTTGTCTTTAAAAACAGTAAACTGCATTCTGTTGTGGAGGTAACTTTTAAACCAAGAAAGACCACTGCCTCTTATTCCATAGTGACATAGTTTAGATATTAGGATGTCCTGGTCAATGGTGTCAAATGCCTTCGACGTCTAGGAAGACTCCAACTGTTGTAAGTTTTTACCCAAAGCATCATAAAGTTTGTCTACAGTATCAACAATGGCCATCTCAGTCTATATAACTTTACGAAAGCCGAACTGACCATCAAACAAAATATTTTGCTTATTAAGGAAGGATAAGAGCCTGCTGTATACAATGCGTTCTAAAATCTTTGAAAAAGCCGACAATACTGAAATAGGACGATAATTAGAAAAAAACATTTGGTTCACCCTACTTAAAAACCGGAACAACTTTTGCAATTTTCATTCTGTTGGGAAACACACCACTTGATAGAGAAATGTTACAAATATGTGCTAATGGTTTTGCAAGTAAGAGAATTACGTGTTGAATTATAAAAATGGTTTGAAGTTATCAAATTATTAGGTCTGAAACAATGAGAAACAACCTCAGGATTTTCATTTGGTGTAACTGGAATCAAAACAGAGAGTATGGGTAATCAGTACCCAGATAATCATTGCAAATGAATTACACTGGATCTTTTCCACAAGTTTTGGTCCTATGTTGACTAAATACTCATTAAAGGCACTAGCTTTATTTATAGGATTACGTATCAATTTTTCACCGTCAAGGAACGAATGTGGTATGTTGGATTCATTACTTTTCCCCCGATTTAATAAATTATTAATGACTGACCATGTTCGTTTAGGGTCATGTTGCAACTCTTTGAATTTGCTAGAATAGTGCTTCTTCTTTGCTATACGAATAACATAATTTATTTCTAAACAGCCGATAGTTTGATATATTGAAGGGGAATTGAAGGGGATTTCAAAGAAGTCCTGAAAAGCTTATTATTAGTTTTAATTGATTTGAGAATTGCAGAAGTAATCCATGGGTGTCTTTTACGATTGTTATTTTTCACGTGAAAGAAGGGAAAACAACCATCATATATAGACGTTAGATTATCGCAGAAATAATCATAACTATGATTTACATCGTCTGTATTATACACATAACTCCAGTCCATTCCGCTGACTCTCCTTAAAAAGTTATCGATATAACGTTGAGAATAATTTCTAACATTGAACCTTTCTTTGCATTAATACTGTGTATGAGGCTCTTGCAAAATAACGGAAAATGATCTGTTAAATCAGTGATTATTACACCAGATAAAAATTCATCACGTGAAAGAACATTCTTAAAAATATTGTCAATCAGTAAAGTAGACATTGTGCCTACTCTTGTGGGTTTTGTTATTAAAGGATAAAAGCTACTTGAATAAATAGTACAGGAAATCAGAAGAGGTCTCCTTTAAAATATCAACATTAAAGTCGCCCATAAGTAAACACTGCTTATCTTCATGTGTGACTTTGCCAAGGATGTTATTGAGATTATCATAAAAAGTTACAAAAGAGCCACTAGGATAATAATAATAATAATAATAATAATAATAATAATAATAATAGTAATAGTAATAGTAATAGTAATAGTAATAGTAATAGTAATAGTAATAGTAGTAATAATAATAATACTACTACTAATAATAATAATAATACTAATAATAATAATAATAATAATAATAATAATAATAATAATAATAATAATAATAATAATAATAATAATAATAATAATAATAATAATAATATAATAATAATAATAATAATAATAATAATAATAATAATAATAATAATAATAATAATAATAATAATAATAATAATAATAATAATAATAATAATAATAATAATAATAATAATAATAATAATAATAATAATAATAATAATAATAATAATAATAATATAATAATAATAATAATATAATAATAATAATAATAATAATAATAATAATAATAATAATAATAATAATAATAATAATAATAATAATAATAATAATAATAATAATAATAATAATAATAATAAATAATAATAATAATAATAATAATAATAATAATAATAATAATAATAATAATAATAATAATAATAATAATAATAATAATAATAATAATAATAATAATAATAATAATAATAATAATAATAATAATAATAATAATAATAATAATAATAATAATAATAATAATAATAATAATAATAATAATAATAATAATTAAGAATACGAAAGACCTCATTAAGCGATTGATCTGAACCATCTAAAAAGAAATTAGTGTCATCTGCGTATTGCAAAATCTTCACTTCTTTGCTGTTAATTGAAATACCTTTGATAAGATCATTATGTAAACTTTTTAGAGCTAAAGTTTCAGCTGCTATAATATAAAGATAGGGACTTAGTGGACATCCCTGTCTTACTCCACGCTGCAAAGAAAAATAGCCTGATGAATTACCATTGTTTAGTATACATGTACTACTACCTTTATAAAACACTTTTACCCAATTCTGAATGCTCTCACCAAATTGAAAATAACGGAGACATTCATGTATAAAATCCCACTCAAGCTTATCAAACGCTTTTTCAAAATCAACACTAAAATAAAACCAGGGAGCCCTTCGTCCAAAGCATAGTCGATTACATCAAGAACATACCTAATATTTTCCCCTATAAAACGACCTTTAAGGAAGCCAGTCTGTTGCGGTCCTATACAATTCTGCAAGACAGGTTTTAAACGTGCGGCAATGGCCTTAGATCCAATTTTATAATCTGTATTTAAAAGCGTTATGGGCCTGTAGTTAGAAATAAAAGTACGGTCCTTATTCGGTTTCGGAATTAAAGTAATGACTCCTCTACTTTGTTCACAAGTCAACTGACCATACGAATAACCATAATTTAAAGAATCTACAACCAGGTCACCTATTACTGGCCAAAAAACTTTATAAAAGTTAACGGACAGTCCCATCGCATCCAGGGGATTTATCATTTTTCATAGATGACAATGATTGAAAGCATTCATTAACTGTAAGTTCTCCTTCACACGCCGCCATAACATCATTATCAACATTAATTTCTGGAAGATCCTCGAAAAAACTTTCTGGGGAACAAGTGCCAGCCGTGTAAAGGGATTGATAATAATCTTTGATATGCTTAAGTAATTCGTTTTCATCAGTTAAAATAATACCCCGATCATTGGTGAGCTTAGAGATAAAATTAAGTGCTTTATTTCTTCTTTCTAAATTTAAAAAATACTTAGAGTTCTTTTCCCCCTCCTCTATCCATCTAGCTCTTGACCTCAAAAAGGTTCCCTGGAGTTTATAATCATAAAGGTACATTAACTCATTTTGTGCCTCTTTTAACTGAGATCGTAACTCTGGCGATTCACTAATATATAACTTCTGTTCGAGCAGGGCAATCCTTGCAATGAGTTGATTTTCTTTTTCACGACGTTCCTTTGCCTTATGCTTTGAATATTGTATACTAAAAGTACGGATTTTGTATTTTAAATACTCCCAAAGTAAGGCAGGATTGTCAAAATTATTGCAAGAAAGTTCATTGTGAAGCAAATCTTTTACACCATCAACATAATTAGAATCATATAAAAGTGAATTATTTAGTTTCCAGTAACCCCTTCCTCTTCTTGAATTGCCAATGGAAAAAGACATCAATACAAAAGAATGATCTGACTGTAAACCAGGAACGAACTCAATATTTGTAACAAAAGATTGTGCATGTCTCGAAAGAAGAAAGTAGTCGAGTCTACAATGAATGCCCGGAGTTATGTTGGAACTCCAGGTGAAGTTCTTTACACAGGGGTTTTTATCCCTCCACACATCAGCCAAATCATAAGCACCCATTAAATCTAGACATTTTTCACGTGCCTTAAAATTTGTACGGCGATTACCTCCCTTTTTATCGAGGTCTAGGTTGAACACAAAATTCAAATCTCCCCCAACTATGATGGTGTCGCCCATAAAATTATTAAGGCGACTAGATATATCACAGAAAAAATCAGGATTATCAATATTTGGAGCATAAATCCCTACAATTGTGAAAATACAATCATTAATTTTAATGTCAACTATAATAAATCTTCCAAAGGGACTGACATCCAATTTTACTACCTCAAAGTCTAAATTAGGTTTGATAAGTATACAGACCCCCCTACTTGTGTTTGAACCATGGGAGAAAAGAACTTTCCCTCCCCATTCATGCTGCCAATAACTTTCATCATTAATACAGCTGTGAGACTCTTGGATAATAGAAATATCTGGGTTACGCCTATGAATGAATGCAAATAGTTGTCTTCGTTTCTTCGATTGTCGTAACCCCCTTGCATTGAAACTTAAGAACTTCAAGGCGGTAGCCATAGAAACATTTGAATAGTGTGATACAGAATAACAATGACAAGGGAGCTAAAGGTTACGTACATAGCGAATACACGCAATATGCAAATCTTGATAAATTTGAGCAATATGAAATACATAATGTAAACAAAGGAGGATCGAAAAAAGAAAGAAAAAGAAAAAGAGTCCAATCCATGCAGATAACTATCCATCTTCACGTAAAACCAGATGAAGATGGTGTTCGCATGAAAATCCGGCATTGAAGAAAAAAAAATGCCGAATAGAGAGAACAATGTTTGAGGAGGTTGCAAATAGGGCATATAACAAAAAACAAAGATAGACTGGTTACCCTTCGATGAACTCAAGAGATAGGATCCAGATGAAATTCATTTCCTCAAGTAAAAGCATACGGTTTTCCACGTCCGTCCCTCCATAAACCCCCGGAAAATCTTAATCTAACTCCTTGCTGGAACAGTTCTGAAACCTGCCGTGAATGTCGGCGTTTTTCCGCCAAATCAATCTTAGTAAGGTCTTCCACGATGTAATACCCTTCATTGGTAAGAGCCTGTCTAGCGTTTTTCATAACAAATACCTTATCTTGAAAGTAAGTCAGTTTAACTAGGATATGGGAGTCCCTTCCATTAATCTTCCTACCGTCACGGTGGGCTCTCTCCAGATGGCAATCAGGGATGCCGACCTTGGCAATAACATCCTTGGCCATTTGAAGGCAATTTTCCTGGGGACCAGTTGGGAATCCAACGATACGAATATTGTTTCTTCTTGAAAAACGTTCGTGTTTATTGTGCAAGGCAGAGTGCTCTTCCCGGGCTTTTTCAAGTCCACTGATTCTTGTTTCTAAAGCGTGGCACTTCTCCTTCAATTGAACATTTTCCGCCTTAACAGCTTCAATAGCCTTTTTCTGTTCCGCAATCGCTCTGCTAAAATCACTCCTGATTTTTTTAAGTTCTTTAGTAATTTTTTCAATGGCGGCGTCCAATGTATCTGTAAACTGGCTGAGAGTATCCTCTGCCACGTCCTCATACTCCTCCTCCATTGACGGTGTTAAGGTATGAGTTCTGCTAGAGCGTAGGCTTACAAGAGTAGCCTGTCTGGAAAGTTCCGCCTTCTTTTTCTTCCCGAGACTTCCTTTAGGTCTGCCTCTTTTTTTAGGAGACGACATCAATCACGATGAAAAATATCAAAATGAAAAATTTACACGGAAATGATCACGATTAAGGTTGGGAAACCGTGAAAATCGACAGATATCTGCTGCCCGTAAACCAAGACGTGTGCTCAGAGCAACATCCTCGTCCAAATTCTTAATTTGTTAAAAGACTCTTCAGGTCTTGTAATTAATTTAAACAAATGTAATTTGTTTCCTTTAGGCCCATTTGTTTCACATTTACCTAATTTTGTTAATGATATTGGTGTTAATGTTACTTCTGGGCCGATTCAGATGCTCGGTATTGCTTTTACTTCAAACAGGAGTGATCTTTTTCGCCTCAATTATGTTCCAAAACTATCAAGGCTAAAAGCAAATTTAAGACTTTGGGCATCAAGAGATTTAACGCCAATTGGTAGAAATATTATTGTAAAAAGTTTTGCACTATCTCAGCTAGTTTTTCTATTTCTTGTTCTTCCAGATCCCTCCAAAAAGTTTATCAAAGAATTAGAAAGCGTTATTTTTGATTTTATTTGGGGTGGGAACCCTGATAAGGTCAAACGCTCGGTAATAGTTAACACAGTAAGGGATGGAGGGCTGAAAGTTACCCATATACCGACTTTTATGAAAAGCTTAAAGTGTACCTGGGTTAAAAGGTACTGTATTAATAAAGACAATCCATGGAAAACTTTTTTTGATATCTCTTTGCAATCTGTCGGGAAAAAATTTTTCTTTCAATGTAACTGTAGGAACAGCGATGCCCCAAATATTCAGAATACTTTTGTTAAAGAGGTCGTTGATGCATGGTGTGTATTATCTTTCTGCTCTCCGACGGAGAACTTTGATAATCAAATTATTTGGAATAACTCTTTTATTCAGATTAATAATAAGCCTATTATGTACTATGATTTATTTCAAAAAAATGTTCTGCATGTAAGAGATTTATTTGATGAAAGGGGTGCACCTTTAGCATATCGTGATTTTATGACTCGTTTTCACATTAAGAGATTCCCCTTTTCATCGTATTTTGGTATGATTAATAGTATTCCACGAGGGTGGAGACCAAGAAGGGGGGTGGGGGATACGGTTGTGAACATTAATACTTGGTTTGAAAGGGTTATGGATGCTCCCTCTACTTCCCAGTTCATATATAATTATTCTATTCAAACTTTTTCTGGTCGCCCAACTGCATTGTATAAGTGGGGTCAGAACTTTAGCCACCTCACTGATCTAGATTGGCAGCATTTTTTTGAAATGCCCCGTGTTAACACGAACGAAACAAAACTACACTATCTACAGTTTAGATTTATTCATAGAATTATAGCCACTAATAAGCTGAGCCATGCTATGGGGAAGAAAGAAAGTGACAAATGTTCTTTTTGTCACACTGAAAGCGAAAGCCTTGAGCATTTATTTTGGGATTGTAATATGGTTTCAAGTTTTATTTTAGATGTAGAAAGGTCGATTCTCAAAAAGCAATGTTTCTTTTCCAAACAGGATATATTTTTTGGTTTTAATCAAGGGAAAAAGCACCCTTTTAACTTTTTAATTTTGCATATGAAAAACTATATTTATCAAAGCAAGTGTAAGGGGGTAGAACTTTCAGTTCAAGAGTTTCTGTACAAGTTTAAGTTTGTAATTAATGTGGAAAGATTTAGGGCGAAAAGAAAACCAATTAGATCGAAAAAGCAGATTACTTACTATGATTTATGTGACGTGTTCTATGATTATATCTACTCGTAGAGGTAATGGTTGAAAGTCTGTGTACTTAATTCAATGATTTTAACGCCTTCTTTGTACTTTTCTTAAGTTTTTCTTGAAAATCATGTGAGCTACCAGAAATACTTTATATGTCAATGTTTATACGAGCATTTCATGAATAAAAAGGAGGAAAAAAAAAAAAAAAAAATAATAATAATAATAATAATAATAATAATAATAATAATGACAACGACGAAAACGACGAAGACGATGATGAAAATACGATTTTTTGAGTTTCTTACTTCAACTTCAACAAATAAACTTTCGATAAAGGCTTCGAACACAGAGGAATCAGGACATTCATGGTAGATAATAATATCCTTAATACCATCCTTAATAAACATACAAACTCCACCTCCCCTCCTTGTTTTGTGCTTTTCAATTTGAGAGTTGTTATGAAACCCGATAAGTGGAGACATACCTGAATCACTTAGCCAAGTTTCAGAGAAACCAGTAACGGAGAACTCTGTAGTTAGAAACGACAAAAAGTCTTGAATGTCACAAAAATTCTTGTTCAGACTCCTGCTGTTGAGGTGAAATAGGGAGAAAGTCTCATCAAAAGGTAATTCATTGAGACTATCGATCGTATAGAAATTGCAAGACAATTTACCAGTAGTGGGTGAGATATATAGTCGGTACCTAGTGAATCCAGGGCCGTAGCCTGCGGGGGTAGGGGCAGTAGCCCTCCTGAGATTTCCAAACTGTAAATGAAAATTGGCCTACTTGAGAAAATATACAGGAATGCTGAAAATTTCACCGTCTAAATTATAATTTCAAGGCCCCCAAAACCTGGAAAATTGCATTTAATGGTTCTTTTTCCCAAAAACGTTTCCCGGGGAGATCCCCGGTCCGCCGCCATGGAGGCGTGTTTATGTGGGTTTAACTGCCTGCCTGACAAATAAACCATCTTCCTCCTTCAAGAGACACCGCTTGAATACACCATATACACTGGCTAAAGGTAAAATAGCCAATGATTACCTTTAATTATTAGCTAAAGTCAATAAGGTTATAAAGTAACTTTTAATTTAAGGGCATAAGCAACCTCCGCAATCTTATTTTGGACAGCAGCTAAGTCTCACAAATATCCCCTTTTTCACTTCAAGTATCTTTCATGATATGTTAAAACATAAATATTGCATATTCGGGGCAAACCAAGAAGTTAGTATGTACGTAAATTTCTCAACTAATGCAGTGAGAAATATATTTTAACATGATTTTCCAGAGCCATTGATGAAATAGAATGCCAGGGTACAATGATTCAAATTGGGGTGACTGCATTTCCCCTTTAAATAAAATCTAAATTTGTTTCTAAAGCATGAAATTTAAAAGTAAAAAATGCTTACATGCAACTTTTATGGTCTAAAATGTGTCACTTCCCCCTCCTATATTCTTGCAAGGCCTACGCTATGGCTACGCATGAACAAATGGTGGCTGTCCCAGTGTCGAACTAAGAGCACAAGGGGGAAGCCTGCACCAGGTATTAGCCTTGTAGGGGTGTCACACATGCCACAACCGAAGAATTCAAGAAATGATTAGACGTTTGGATCATGTTATGAGTCCAAAGCTTCACCAAACACAACACCATTTTGGATCTAGGAGACCTTAGAACAAGAAAAATTTCTCAAATAGTTGAGGTGTAATCCTTCCCCTTTGGCAATATCCCCTTCAAGTACACCCTAACGGAATAAAAAAAAATCAATCATTAATGACGATTCCTAAACATATAATCAATTCAACGCTCTATGAAGCTTTAGAAAGATATAGCACCATTTTGCATCCAAGACACCTCACAAAGACAAAAATTTCTCAATGAGTATAGGACGTCGTCCCCTCCCCTTAGACAGCATCTCTTGCCTTCCACGCAGCCATACAATATGAATAATATCACTACAAAATAACAATTTATAAAAATATAATCAGTTCAAAGATTTGCCAGCAATTACTTGAACCTAAGCCAGACCTTACATGACCCTCCCCTCATTCCCCTTCCCTCATTCCCGATGGTACTTAGAACGTGAAAAAGGAAGGGTCCTCCTAAGTGTTAACTATTTGTAGGCATACCATTTGGTGTTCCGCTTACATAGTGTCATGAACTGCCCCCTAGAGATTTCGCCCAGGCTACGGCCCTGGAATCTGTACAAAAATTCATAGTACCATTTGTAAATGTGCTAGTCTCAGAAGGAGTGTCCTAATCACGTATGGGGGCATTATCGTTTCAATCGTAGAAAGGTAAAAATCATTTAGGCTACACAGGAGTTACAAATCCAAGAAGCAGGACTGTACCTTAAACAATTTAAGTGGCATTTTGAACTATAGCGCAAACATGAAATTTTGGGTATGGTGTTAGAAGTACAATCACTACAAACAATACATATATTTGACATAAGTACGTACCGTACCAAAAAGAAAAAGAAAATAATAATACACACACATACACAAAGGGCTATCTTTAACTAAAGGAAATATTTAATGCAAACAAAAAGAGTTTTTCACAGTCTCTCATTAGGATTCAGCCCTGGATTTTTTTGTTTCTTTTCTGCTCCACTCGGTGTCTTGACAAGACCAAAATCCCGACCTGTCAATGGACCACGCTGATGCTATCTTTGGGTGTTCGGAGGCTTTTTTAAGGAGAGCACGAATTCTTGCCGTGAGGTCCTCTTGAATCATAATTCCAGATGATTTAAGTTTCCTTCGTGCTTTCAGGACCCGTTGCCTAGCGGAATAACTTGTGATTTTACTATTGCAGCCCGATGACCTTTGTTATTGGGCTTAGCGATCCTGTGGTTGATGTCAGAATCAACGATTTCTACTCCAAGTCTGTCACTCACCAGTTTCTTTATGATGTCATCAGTAATCTCTTCCGCACACTTACTTATTCCGAAGACCCACACACAATTCCGTCTTCAATGCTGCTCCAGAACATTGAGTTCATCAAGAAGTTAGGCGACGTCACTTTCCCAACTGGTTTGCTGCAGATAAATTGACAACTCCTGGGAGCTCTAGACTGGTCTAGTCAACATTCTAACTCGTGGATTTGGTATTCAACTCGTAGATTTGGCCCTCGTGAATGTCAATGATCTTTGTGAGCTTCTCTTCGGACTTTTTCACAGCTTTAGGTAGTGCTCTGAATCATTGCCCGAAGTTCTTTGCTTTCTAAAAGGGACTTTACTATAGAAGAAGTCATAATTCCTTCTTGATTCAGAATTGAAGAACTTCTAGTTTTTCTTCCAGGCATGATGGATTAGAGCAGGGGATTATCTGCGATTATAATGGTCTGTTTGAGGATGTGAATACGCCAAGTTGAGCTCAACAGGTGGTTGCCAGCAGGAAGGGTCATTGAAGTATGACGACAGCTTTTATTGCACAATAGGCTCTGTAGAATACATATGAAGAGGACTTTAGACTGGATATTTTCCTACGTCACTTTCTGCACCCTGGCATATTCTGGCATGCACTGGAATGTCACCTGAGATAACGTTTCTTCTCACTCAGTAAGGCATAGATGTTACCATAAGGTGTACTTTCTGTAAGTCTAGATGTAGTCGACTGGTGTGAATGCAGGAATTTACGAGCAAGGTACTTGAGCTCGAAGTTAACACTTCTTGTTGTTCACTGTAACACACCATTTTAGTGCTTTCAACAGCTGAACAAATTTGGGACTTCACTTCTGCCTGGGCAAAGATGCTTGTGACTTGATTTTTGCTGGGCCCAAAAGAATTGTTATTAGAGGTGATTTGTGACTTGACTTGTGACTGAACCAAATGACTTGTGACTTGACTTGGGCTTTCAAAACATGACTTGTTACCATTACTAATGTTTGGAAAACAAGTGTGCAGCACACACTACAAGTTCACATTTTTAGTTTTTAAGGAGTTGACTAGGTAAAGTAGGATGTCATCGACTTTGATAAATATCCTTCGAATGTTATGTTAATATTAAAAGTAAACGAGTTTTCCTTGCTTCTGGTTTTGATGAAAATTAGAACTCTCATGATGACTTAAGTATATATGTGTGCTTGACTCCCAGCAATATAGGAATCATGGATACCATTTATATACATGGTGTGAAGATGTGTCATATATACAGAGAGAGTCCCATTCCATTTTTTTTTTTTGTTTTTGTTTTTTTTTTTTTTTTTTTGTTTTTTGGTAATCTGATCATTTCACCTGAGGTAAAAAATTTGATGAATTTGTCATTACAGTACAGTATCACAAGTTAGGGCATGCTTCATTTTCTTGCGTGGTGCTTTGGGTGCATACTTTCATATTTGGTATGTGGATGTACAGTATTTACTACGTGGAACCCTACTGTTTTAATTAGAGGTCAAAGGTCTTACAAGATCACTAGATAACAATTCTGAAGACGTTGCATGCACAATATTTTCAAATGAAACACAGTACATCCCATGCTAAGCATGTAGAGACATCATATTGAAAAGTAGAATCCGAATCCAGTTCTTTTTTGTGGTGGTAAAAGGTCATCAGAATTTACCAGAAGTGATCATGCCAAGATGATTCCACAGAACTGACGGTCATCAGAGTTGGCAATGAACTGGCAAAGTCTGGCAATGAATTGGGAGATTTGTCCTTCATTGCTTCTTCATTTTATTGACTTTTCAAGGTTGACTGGTACTGGGTGTATTATTACACAGAAATTTCTTCGAAACAACGCATTTGGCAATAATTTTATTGAATAAATCAGATTCTTTCTTGCTTGAAAATTTTGTCAAGTTCAAGCCACCAGAACGTAATAATTGAAAGATGAAAAACAAGAGATCACGTGATCTATATAATAACTTGACGCCTGTTGGACAGCCACTGGCCTTACTCCCAGAGTCGGCAAACTTTTTCACCGTATTTTGCAGATTAAACATTTGTAGCATCATCTGGTAGGTCAATAAAACTCAGGTGAGGGAGTGGGTGCAGCAAGGGAACTACTCGTTCATGAGCTCTGATTTATGACTACATAGATTTTAGGCTGACGGTTGTTTTATTTCCTTGTACGACTGTGCCTTCTGTGGGTTCAACTTCTCATGATGTACTAAAAACCTTTTCCAAACACAAATATCTCAACAAAAAAGAAGCATAATGGAGGGTGCTTCTCATACACGGTGTATTGATGCATCATATTTAAAAAAAGATTCCTTCATTATTTGTGAAGGAAAGGTCATCTGTCCTCACAAGAGGTTGAATCGTGAAAAACCCGCACACTCAATGTCCAGTATTAGGGAGCATGAGTGCTTAGTCTTCGCATGTTAACTTGAAACCGTATGTGAATGTGTCATATTGAGAATCTAACGTTCTTGTGAAAGCAAAGTTCATCCAAGGTGACTTGAGATAAACCACTGAAAATGTTGTGCACATGATGTCTCAATTATGAATACATCACATCATGTGGCTGTGTTATAGCCAGCAAAAGAACACTGATGCTTTTAGAGGAGGGAAAAATTGTTAAGGTTACTTTATACACCCTCTGGAATCTTACCCATCCCCCTTCAAGACCTTGTCTAGCTATGTGCCTGTGCCTCATATTAAGAGAAAGATACCTCCTTTTTGGTAGAGGTCAAAGGTCATGTAAGGCCTCTAGATATCAGAGTCTGAAAACCTTGTGTACACAATATCTCAAGATAAGAAGTATGGATATATCCATCTTTCAATACTTGATGTGCAGATGGATAGTTGTGCAAAACTGTGCTAATTTTAGTGTTATTCAGAGGTCACTGAGATCATCAGAGTTCAAGCTCTTAAAACTTTAGAAATATGTTAAAGGTAGGGTACTACGTGTCTACATAGGATGTGAATTCATCATACTGAGTCCAAGAACCCTATTGTTTTTGGTAGTCTTTACATCTACTTTATGTTTGTAAGAGCTGTTTTCTGGTACAGTCTTAATTTTGTGAAGTGAAATCATCCAAATCTTCAGTGCCTAACTTACATTTCTTTTTTAAAGTGTAGGCCTAGATATCACTTTTGTAGGAAGGTGTGAATGGAGGTGAAAACCTTTTCAATTTACGCGAGTTTCACTTTGGGAAATAAAATTTTGTGACTCACATTGAAACCATTAAAATTAGATCATCACACTTTTTGGGTGGATTATTGAAGATACATCGTAATTTAAGCATTGGTGAGTACAATCGCCCTTGCACATTGAAAAGTCCCTGGCAGGGCCATCTTGGGTGAAAATGTGTGGAAGTGTGAGGTACTGTAGCTGTCCAACTGAGTCCCACTTCCACAGTTTTCAGGTTCCACACTACTTTTAAGTTTGCTGGCCATGCTACAGGTGGTGGGATAATTGGGAAAGTGCAACCTGACAAAGATATTGTGAAGCTTTAAGTGACTATTAAAATTTAATTTCTCTTTCCTATATTAATTCCCACAGTTCTTGCAGTATTCATCAACTCTGTATCTACAAGGTGGACAGTAAAAGTTCAGGTTTTCTTTTTATCGATAAAAATGGCTACGCTCATTGCATTGATATTAATGGGCACTATTAAAATGATTCTAAAGGGTTCTGGTAACTTTGAAAAGCCATTCCAGACATCAGTGGAATTCAGCATTTTCAAGGTCCCATCTGCTTTCTTCTCTGCTTATTTTGCATATGGTGGATGGTAAGTCACTCATTAAATTTGAAAATACAAAATGTTAAACAAATTTTTGACGTTTCCAGATGACTTTGATGTAAATCTTCTGTAATACCGAAAATATATTCATTGCCAAACCCCAAAAGGGATCTATGCAATCATGATGGTGTTTGTGTCTGTGCATTTTGTTTGTGACTTTTAGCTTGCTTACATGGTATCTCAAGACATGGAATCTTGGGTGCAGTACTTGTGTAGTTTTTCATATTGAAAGGTAAGACCTCGATTTTCGTAGAAGTTTAACGTCACAAACTGTGTAGATCATGTAAGAAGGGAAAATGGATGGATGCATGTAATTCTTGGCATAAAGACTCCCTATATGTACAGTATTAATAAATATGCCATTGCATGAAACAAGAAGAGGATATTCCTCAAGTTGTCAAAAATCAGCACAGAACTAGACCACAATGGATCAATCCAACTAAAACAAGAGTGAAAGTCTAAAATAACAATTTGTAGCACAATTTTTTCCACATCTAAGAGAAAATGGTATGATTTGCTTTTGAAAAAATGGTTTGCTTTTGTGTTGTAGTAATTAATACAAGTGACCTAATACTTATCCCTTCAAGATCTATTCCACATAAGCAATGGAGTAAGGGAAAACAAGCCAGTGAGCCACAACTGGAAAATGGCCGTGGCCGGCTCGACTTGAACCAATTGGTTCGAATACTGGGCCATTAAACCTCATCTAACCTAACCTAACCTTCAAGAACTATTCTAAAATAAAAGGCAAGAGTTTAAGAAAGGACACGGTATGATTTATGTTTATGTTCCAGGGCTCATCATCTTTTTTGCCCAGGGCTTACCAAGTACAGCCTGAACAGAAGTTCTGGTTAACTATTTGTTAGACTAAATAAGGATGAACCAACCTCAATTAAAGAATGAGTCATTCCAATTTCAAAACGTTTCCTCATATGATAAACCACGCTATGAAAAATTCCTGCACCACCTACTATCCAGTAACCTCGACCCTTTTAGTCAGTCCAAATCAGCTCATTTTGAAGAATGTAGGAACTAAAGAAGTACAGGAATGGAATGGTCTCTTACAAAGAAACCCTTCTCCCCTCCTCTTTTACGATTACGCCTTCCTTAATAATATTGCAGTTGATAATAATTTTGTAGTCCTGAGTGAACCTAGACTTGTAATACAACCGCACTGCATCAAATCCCATTTACATTTCAGACTGGTGATAAAACATGGCAAGATTTTCAGATATTCTGTGAGGAACATTATATAGTCAAACATTAAAACTGAGAATACATAAATCACTTTATGGCAATGATATTTACCTTTTAATGTTGTTCCAATTGGGCTCAACAGTTTACAGTGTTATTAAGTTATCTATCCCAAGACATGCCCAGGGCTGTACAATGCGGCTAAAAGGGTCGCATTGGCGACCGTTTTGTCAGTCAGTGCAACCACTGAATTTAATGCAGTGGCCGATGGCGAGTAATATTTTGTACTTTTGGTCGTCTGAAAATAATTATTAAAGACTCAGTTCTCAGCACTAAGACCTTTCTAATAGTGAGTACCGATATAATTTCAGATTTTCAGTTGAATCACTTCATCTCCCATGAGCGATCATGTCAACAGTGAATTTTATTTCCGCACCCTGTGATGAATTCATGGTGCAGCATGAGATACAGAGATACTGTGGCTAATGTCGGCTTCGGGTAAGCTGGCGACTGTTTCTTAGGTTTTTAGTAACCAGCAAGCTGGGCGAGTGTTTCAGTGCCCAGAGTCCAGTCCCCACTTGTGTACATCCCTGGTAGTGCCGAAAACATTAGGCATAGCAGTAGCTTGGTCTATAACTAGATATTAGCTTCACGTGATACATACTGCAGCTGCTAGGCACATTGTCTGTAGAACATGCTGGTAGGTTATAATGTGAATGAATAACTATACAAGTCCTTGTTTCACAGTAACTTAATGTAGAAGTTCAGTTTTTGCACAGTGCTGAAGTACAGTCAATCTATCAGTGCAAAGTTGCGGAGCATATCCCAAAGCCAGATAGGGAAATATATACCTGCTTGTTTTTCATGCCTTTGGTGCGTTGGTGATATGGGCTGCAGGAATCAATTTAGGGTTTCGATGAAAGAGTAACTAATGCATTCCTGATGGCGTGAGTGTGTGTGTGTGTGTGTGTGTGGTGTGTGCTTGGGCTATTTTGTTATTGATGTTGACAATAATTTAGAGGGCAAGGAGGGCTATTTTGTAGCACATGGAATTTTTTCACCCTCAATATTTCTTCCTACAAGTTTGGCTGTTATGCTGGTGAATTAGGTGCTACCCCACCCCCGTATTCTGAACCCTGATCGGCCATGTTCACATATGATCATGACGTCATCATTATTGACAAAAATGCAATTTGCATGCCTCTCACAGTGGCATAAAATATGAAAAAGCATTAAAAATGGATACAAAAGCACTCAAGCATAAAAAGCACAAAATGAGAGGTAAACCATAAGAAATCATAAATTTCTGTGATAAAAGTGTGATATCATATGTTGGTGAAGGAACGTGTTTCGACCAAAATTAGTGTACAATGTCCTACAGTAATAAACCATGCCTGTATGTGTTCATATAAGTTGTAAGGTTAAATGTAATCATATTTGGTCAAAGGTGTGTGAACTCGTGCCTTAAATTTTTTGTAATTGATGTATTAACCCTGCCTGTACAAGACCTGCAGATAAGAATGATGAGAAGGGATAACGCTATTTGTGGAAAAGAATGCTCAAAATATGCACCTTATATATTAGCAGTTGCTATTTACTTAAAAATACTGCAATTGTTTCCTCAAAAAGTATAATGGGTAGGTTACTTTCAATCTTCTCCTTTTCCCAACTTTTCCCCTTTTTTCTTGAAAGACCTACTTTGTCCTACTTTTTAATTTGCCAGGGCCTAAACAAATGTATGTCATTTTCCCATTTTTGTACAAATATTACTAGTTTTACAGAGTGTCTGTATGTATCAGGATAATTATACCAACCTTAAATTTCTCTTGGTAATTCCCAAAAATGTCACAGAATCATTATCAAACATTAAAACATTTAGCACAATCATTGTACAAGTCACTTCTGTATCTAACAAAGTACTGGAATTTGTATTCTTTTGTACAATACACCCAGAAAGTGCATTTCCTCAGGGGAAGTACAGATAAATGTGTATGGGAAATTTTTGTCTTAACAGCTCATTTCCTGCTATCTACAGTAGGCACATCCCAAATTGAAAATTATCTCACCTCAGCTCCAAGTATAGTGGGGCTGAGGTGGACTGTGTCAGCTCATGTGCTCTATAATTTTGAAGAGCTTACCCTGGCAGTTTTACTAATGTGTAATTGCGTCATTACATACAACCAAATTGCAAAAAGCTCACGTGCAGGAGTAGTGAGTAGTCATTGCTAGTATGAAAGAGATGTGCTCAAGCTTGATTATTGACAAACATGTGATGCGCCCTGTATACTGTAAATATTAGTACTGATGAAACTGCCTAAAAGCCTTTTAAGTCCTACTTTTATTTAAAATGATCCTTCTTTTCTTCTAATTGAGTTTTGATCCCATTGACATCCTTCTGTCTGAACTGGATTCATGTGAGAGCCTGAGTATGCAATAATCCCTTCAGTGTTGAGAACTTTCACTACCCCTTTAGAAATCTGAAAAGTCAAATTTGGTATGGCTTCATTTATTTCTTTTATATTGTAGCCCCTAGGCTTGTGCATCAGCATTAACTCTTCCATTGACTTGCAGTACTATATCATCCCATTGAGATTCAACTGTGTCCAAAAGAAGTTTTGGCCAGAAGTAACCAATTGTCATAAAGCTGAGAAGTTGTGCCTCCATGAGCGTTGTGTTTAAATTTTCTGCGAATACAGCTCAGAGCTTCCATGTGTGATTAAGACATTGAGGCTTGAGCACCTACCCGAGAAGATATTTTCTATTTCTCAGCTGTCAAATTTCAAAATGATCAAAATCTATCTGCATTTCCATTTAAGTCACATCATTATTAACTTAAGGTGTGCCAGAAAAGTCAATATATCCAATCCAACATAGATTGGGAAAAGCATTTGGCCTCTAAAAGGTAAGGGCAGGTTATAAGACAAAAGTTGCATACAGTGATATATCAGAGGGAACATGTTATGGAAGGTGGTTGACAATCTAAAATGTAATAATCATAGGTGATGGCATAAAATAGTCATAAAAAACCCAGAAAGTGGCATGACACAGCATAAAATCATAATGAAAGTAGCATAAAATCATGAATAAAATTTCTCAAAAGTAGCTGGGAGGCCTGAATTTGATTTTCCTTTCACGCAACCTGCTTGCTGATTTTTGTATATATGTTCTTTCTTTTAGGCATGTACGCAACTTCTGCCTCAATCGCTAGGAATCATAGAACAACACTTTTCCTAGTTTGCCAATGTTTTGTATCACATCAAGAATTTTGGGAAACTAAGTAGTGTTGTAGTGTTGGTACCTAATAATAAGAGTGTGCAAAGCCAGTATGGACAATAGTAAGACATAGCTTCAGAATACAGACTGCGCTGCTTTGTAGCACGTAGTGTTTTAAAACATTTAGAACTTGCACCCCCTACAGTGTCGTGCAAGCAAAGGAGCAATAGTGCACATGGGTACTGTTTAAATAGATATAAAGGTGGAAACTACTTGCTAGTGGAAAGAAAAATCAGGCTTCTTTCCTTTTTTGCTTATTTCCCCAGGGATAACATTTCCAACATTACAGAAGAAGTCAAGAAACCAGCTAAGTAAGTGTGAGAGCAAAGCACCCCAGGATGACTTACGCATTAACTCATGAGTACCCCTCCCCCTCCCATTCCCCCTTTTTAACTACTAAAGACTGAATGTACATCAGATGTTCTTGTTGCAACAGTTTCACTCAGTGATTAGCTAATTACTCGGCAGGTAACGTTTACTATAAGAGGTTGATAAATACTACTTTCTGTGGATGGCCTCTCTAATAATATTCTAACGTGTCGGCATTTTCTGTCGTTTTGGGGTGTTTGTCTAGCCTGTGTAAGTGTATGTGTGTTATTGTCGTGTCAGAGGTCAATGGAGTCTTGGAGCCCCGCACGGGTAATAACTGTCCTAACTTTCACACTTGTCAGGTGATGATTAAAGTTAATTGCAAGTTTACCGCAAAATGCACATGATAAGAAAAGTTTTATGTCTCCTTGAGTTTGAAAATGTACCTAGGCTAAATTCTATGTTACAAAAGCTTGAAAAATGCCTAGACTGAGATATGAAATGAAGCTTATTCCCTCAATTTAAAATGGTAAATTGCAGAATAATTTGTGATGTCATTCTTGTACTACTTAAAAGAACCATCTTTGTATTTCTTTGTTTTCTCAAAAGCCACTAGACCTTGTGCCAAAATGTGATCACTGTCTTACTGTAATAGGGTGACATGACTATAGAAGGCCTCCCCATGCAATATGCAAGGGAACAGTAAATGTTTCAAGGTAACATAAACATCTTAATTCCAAAAGGAAACAAAAGTAGGTACTGTGAATTGTACATCACGGACATCACAAATTGTTGTGCGATCGACTATTTTAAATTAAGTGAATAAATTTCAACATTTTATATCCGATTAACAACAGAGTAAGCTATGAAAAAAGAAGTTGGATGAGTGCAATTCATTTTCCAAGACCTAAAATATAATATTCTTGTAATTGTAGAGCTAAGGTCCACTTCAAGTTTACCCTTTCAATGGAAATTAATCAAAATTACTTTTTGCTGGGCCCCTCCCCCCCCCCCACCTTGTATTTTAAACTTGATTGCCATAGTAGACACATTGGATGGGGAATTCTTGACGATATTCAAAGCCAGTAGCCGAATACTTATTATTAATTCCCTACATTATTCTAGATCCCTGTTTGACAGCCTCCAATGATCTATCCATACAAGTGTTTCTTCAAACATAAATCGGAGCAAGTATCAACCACTATTTATGTGTATTTGGGAAAAGAAATAACAAGGAAATTCAACCCGACTACAAAAATATTCAATAACATTGAGATGTGAAATGAAGGGGGTAGAAATATACTGGTGTATTAGTCCTAATCAATCACCGCCTGAGTTGATCATTGAGCATGGTGTTGGGGGACGATGTTTTACTCAAAGGTACTCTGGAAGGTGTCATACGTGGTATTTAGGTGTAAAATGTTAAGGAGAGTAGCCCTTTTGTTTTTGAAAGAAGGTTAAAGGTCATCTTTGGGCACCAGAGGTCAAACACGGAAACCTTGTTTCATATGTGATACATCGAATAGGAATCGTGGATAATGTTTTGCACTTTCCATGTAGTTGTGTTATGTGATGAACCCTTTAATTATTGCTGGAGGACAAAATTCGTCTGAGGCCACCAGAGATCAAACGTTAAGCCTTCAGTGATCCCTCTAGGTAGGTAATACTGGATAGTGTTTATTGTAAACATCCAGGAGACATAAATTCTGTGGAAGGACCTTTTTTAGAGTTTAAAGCTCATTTGAGGTTACTGTAGGTCAAAATTTGAAAACTTCTTAACATGATATCTTGAGATAGAGATTGCAGGTAATTCTCAGCCTTGGTTGTGTCTGTGCATCATAGAAGTCAAAACACATAGTGGTCCTGGACATGTTTTGTGCCTTTTAGGAGAAATTTCTTGTGCAAAACTGAAATGTGGTGCAATAATCATCTAAACCTGAACACAATGTTGTGTTATGGTTTGAAAAGTCCCACGGCTAAGGTTGAAATGCGAACACAGCCAGGTACGCTTGAATATAGTACTTCTCAGTGTTACCCAGTTAATCAGTGTAGATCAAGAAACAAACATCCTTGTAGACATTTCATTTTTCTTCTTTTTAATGCAATCTCCTCACCGCTCTATTCCTGATCGTTGCTGTTGTTACTCCTGGTTCTACCTCTGTGGCTGACTGCAGAACGATTATGAGTGCAATGACTATATCTTTTGTATGTGTTACCATTATGTACTTGCTTGCAAATATTGCGTATGTCACAGTATTGACCCCAGAAGAAATCATGTCTTCAGATGCTGTTGCTGCGGTAAGAATATATGATTTTTTTTCAAAAGTTTCAGATGATGATTGATGTTTTGACCTTTTGTTATTGTAATTGTGATTGTTTAAGTACTCTCTGATTTTGTCAAGTATTATGAGGAACATCATGTGTGTATTAGCTAGTTAGTATGATGGCCCGTTTCTTCAAGGAAAACATTTTGCTGCTTTGTTGACCAGATGCATTCTTGAAAAGAAAAAGCAATCTAAATATATTACTTGGTAAAACAAAACCTACTCAAATGGAGTTTTCGATAATACAGACTACTGAAAATAAAGTTCTTGAAAAACAGTCCTCACAAACAGCACCTTCCCAAAATAGTCATGCTCTAAGTGTATCTCTAAAATGAAGAGTCCTCAAATGTATTTCAGAGAGAAAATAGAGTATTTTTGCATACTTAATGAGTGGGATGACAGAAGCTTAATGTAGATGATCAATTCCTGAACCAATTGCCACTAGCACTTGTAAACATCTAAATACTTTAACCTTTCCTCTCACCAGCTGTTTGCAGTGCGCATCATAGGTAAATGGTCCTTCATAATTTGGGTATGTGTTGTGCTTTCAGCTGCCGGAAACCTCAGCGGTAGCACTTACTCCAATTCGAGAATCTTCTTTGTAGCAGCTCGTGCTGGGCATTTTCCTTTCATCCTCTCCACAATACACATTAGGAGAAAGACGCCTTTACCAGCCATAATCATAACGGTCAGTATGTGTAGGTACCCTAAATGATGGGCAACGGAATACTTTTTCGTACTACTACTTAAAATTTCACGATTCACTTATTTAAGAAATTATAAAAAAAATGAAATAAAAGACGTTTCCTTATTATAATTTTTTTTTATCTTTTACAGGTCCCTTTCACCCTGTTGGTAATATGGTCTGGTAACATTTGGAACATCATTGATTTTGTGGGTTGTTTTAGTCAAATTTTGCACGCACTTATGATAGCTATAGTACCCTACCTGAGATGGACACAACCTGATCGTGAATTATCATACAAGGTAATGCTCCTTACCCCTTAAGGCAATCAAACGCTATAATGCCATCTAGAACACTCACTACATATGGTCACCCTCGTGACAGTTTAAACCTGGGAACATAGGGTAAGCTGATGCCAACAGGAAACGTGACTGTATGTTCAAAATCAAATATTTTACATTTTAACTTTCCTCACAATTATATAACATAGCTATGATGTCACACGCATCTACTGATGATATTTACTACAAATCAGTAAGATTCAATATCGACCTTTGGCATCATGTTTGTCAATGTCTCCTGCCATTTGATGGTACACTTCTACCTTCATATGCAGTACCTAAACCCTCAACCGCAGCCTTGTGTCTGAAGAGATTGGATATGCTGCTTTTCGCTGTTATTTCATTTCCTTTTTTTTGTCTCCTTTTATTTTCTTCTTTTCTTCTTTTTTATGCTCAAAGTGATATAATACAGTAAAAATGAAATGATGTAATAAACAAACAATAACATTGTGATGTCCCACTAGAAAAAACATGAGAATATAATATGCAATACCAGAGTAGTGCTTTTTGCATAACTAATCTGTAAATAAACATTGACAAGAGGCAAACGCTTTTCTGACGTCATCAATATGTACAATCTTCTTATTTTTTACTTTTTTATATTGTTCTTCTTTAACTTTAAATTTGAATATGGAAAAGAGAGCATTTACATCTGGTATACTTTTAATCAGTTTGCATTTAATATAATGCTTCATATGTAGTGCCAAGAAGTTACAGTGATGTTTAGCTTTTTCAAACGTAAAAAAGAAACTTTGCTTTGAGAAAACCGGATAATCTTTAAATCGCAGTTCCAGAAAATATGCTCCAACGTTTCTTCCTGTCTCACACCAGGTACAATATGGGGACTCAGCCTTCCCCATTATCGAAAGCAATTTGTTCGTTGGAAGACCCCTATGTATAAACCTAAATTGGAAATACTGAGTCTGGCTTCTGAAGCAGAAAGCTATGGGGTACTATAAATGCATTCACATTCTGTTAGATAATCAAAAGACAGCCCATTTTTGAGTCGCAGTTGGCTTCTCAGATAAAGTTGATAAGTATTTGTTATAAACAAATTGTGAAGGCCTGGTTGACCTTAAATAATTAGCAAATAAAACTTTATTAAAATTTTGATCACCATTGTCATTAATCGATGAATCCCTCCAACTGGTAGGTATACTTCGTATTAAACCATAATACAATGTAAATGGTAAACTAGTTACCTTGAATTTACGTTTAAAATTTTCAAAAGATACAGGATTTCCTTGTCCGTCAAAAAAATCTTTGACATACTTAACATTCTCATCAAACAGTAATTTATAAAATACAACTTTACCCATTAATCTTAATATCCGAAGTATTCCACACAATTTGGACGCCATAGTTTTCTTTTGGGGGAACCTACGAAATCTCACACCATGCTTGAACAACCTCTCTAAGAAAGAATTACGAATGTATTTAACATCACCAGGTTTACAATTACAATGAAACAAAAACCCATAGCCATATCTCTCTTTAAATCTAGATTCAAAAATATTTTCCAAGGTTCATTCACATCATTGTAATAACGTTTAATCCATGTACATTTTAGACTTCTTATAAAGCTGCATATATGGGTAACCTTTAAGCCTCCCGCATTAATGGGGTTTATAATCGTGGAACGTTTAACTTTATCGGGATTTCCAGCCCAAGTAAAATCGAAAATAACACGTTCAAGCTCTTTAATAAATGTCTTGGGAGGATTGGGTAACACAAGGAAAAGATACTCTAATTGGGATTAGCCAAACGTTTTCACGATAACATTACGGCCTATAGGAGTTAAATCTCGGCTGGCCCAAATGCGGAGACTATTTTTGAGTCTTGAAAGCTTGGGCTGGTACTTGAGTAGAAATAATCATCCCCGTTGTGAGAAAATACAAAACCTAACATGGTAACTGGGCCAAAAGTAACATCTATGTTAAAATCGGAGAGAAAGAGTGGCCTATTACCAGCAGAAGGACCTAGTGGGAACAAATGAGACTTAGAAAAATTAATCTTAAGGTCAGATGACTGATTAAAGTTATCGAGAATACGTAACAACTCACTTAAACTACCTTTACTACCATCAAGTATGAATGTAGTATCGTCATCATATTGCAAAATACGAGTTTCAGCACAGCTAATTGAAATTCCTTTAACAGTGTTAGATTAAATGACAGTAAGTGCAAGGGTCTCCACACAAAGAATAAAAAGGTACGGACTCAGAGGGCACCCCTGCCGTACTCCTCTTTGAATAGAAAAAAACCCGATGAATAACCATTATTACGGACATTCGCCTGGGCATTATTGTAAAGAGTATGAATCCAGTCTTTAAAGCTATTACCGAAATTGCAAAAGGAGGGAGTAGCGTGAATAAACTTCCATGCTAATTTATCAAAAGCTTTTTCAAAATCAATTAAAAAACCGGGTATATTAAATTCACTAGTATGATTAATTTTATCTAAAACAAAGCTTACATTTTCACCTATAAATCTATTCTTAAGAAAACCAGCTTGATTTGGACCAATGAGATCCTCGATAATCAGTTTCATCCTAGCAGCAATAGCTTCAGCTCTAATTTTGTAATCCGTATTTAAAAGGGATGTGGGTTATTTCATTTCCACCTTTACAGTCAGTATCATAACAGTATGGTGCCATCATGATTGCAACTTGAGCAGTAGTGCAAAGCATTTGGCTAGAGCTAGCTGTTGTGGTACTTTTCTGCTTCAAGCTAAAGTAATCAATTTCCTCTAAGATTCCCTACCAATTTTCTATTCTGGTGATAGCTTTTGCCAAATAGCCATAGGATGGGTGACTGTAAAAGTCTACACATGCTAAATTGCGTACATCAATATGTGTAAGCTTCTTTGTGAATTGCTCACTCCTCAATTCACTAGAGGTGCTACTATTCTGATACACCCTCACCCCTTGCAAAGTTGTGTGAGTAATGCCGCCAATCTGTTTCTCTACACAGGCACCATTGTGGGCTTCTTTCCTTTACATTGGCTTTACCACAGTTCTGGTGCTGATGTCTGTTTACACTAACCCAATCCAGATACTCATCTCATCAGTTGTTGTCTGCATTGCTCTAATTTTCTACGGACTGATTCAGCTGTTAAACCGGTCTGATCAGGCCCAATCTAATCTGAGTAAGTTCTCTATCACTTTATCAAAATTTGATACAGTAGTTGGTTGAACTTGAGAAAAGTAGAAGCAGAAGTAATTTCAATACAGCAGAACTCAAGCAAAATAGGTGTACTGTGCTTCAAGAATTACTAGGGTTACTCCAGTTCCAGGGCACTTTCACTCCAATGCCAATCTGTGACATTGTACCTATATTGCATTCTTACAAGAGGTGACCGTTCTATTTTGACCTGAAAAGATGAACAATTACATGCTGCAATTTGAATACATCACAAATCATTGCCACTTGTTTGCAGAAGGGATGGATGGATGGACCAAATTCATAACAATTTGAAATTAAAAGATTGGTTGCCACAGCTAGACATTTGGCTGGCATTTTCTGTAGTATCGAAACATCTTGATTGAATATGTGTTAGCCTGATTCTTATTGACTGTAACTAATTTGTTTGGTCGAATACAGATTGATTGATTCGCAGAATCTGTGACCAGCTACCTAGTAGACCATGATATGTGCCTTTTGCACAATAAATGTATGTACATTTTTCTTGTCTGCAGAACCTTTCAATGACTGCTTGCAGAAAATTTTCCTCTCTGTGAAACAGGAACTGAAGACATACTAAAGCTCAATATTTCATATACATCATGGCTGAGGCAAGGGGCTTTACTGCTACATCCAGAACATCTTCAGGGTGTAGACTAAATTTACTCATGTTTTGTTACGTACAGATATTTTGGTATGTAGTAATATTTGCCTCTCTCATTGGCCCTTGTACTACTGTTAATAAACCCTGGTTCTCAAGTGCATTTTTGGAACATGGTTTCAAACCACTCGATCAGGAGAAATAGGAAAAAGTATTTTAATGTTTCCAGAGAGGAGAAACTCAGGGATTTTACCAAAAATAAACATACAAATTCAAGAAAACTCAGAGAGTTTGGTTGACAGAGGAAGAATGTGTTTCTGCCTTTGGGCACACTTACAT
The DNA here is from genome assembly GCA_029531755.1 of Holothuria leucospilota. Lineage (NCBI taxonomy): Eukaryota > Metazoa > Echinodermata > Holothuroidea > Aspidochirotida > Holothuriidae > Holothuria > Holothuria leucospilota. The sequence continues at coordinate 74,011,413 of CM055963.1, read as the reverse complement.
CTTTGTGTGCATATGAGTTTTATTCATTACCTGACTAGTTATTGTGGCTTTCTTGCGTGTCTGTGATTACTCTATCCTAAAACGTAATGAATGTGCTAGTGCGACCCTTTTGCATGTATAGATTATGAAGACTGGAAAGCCAGTATGGAGCAGTGTTCTTTGCTTCCAGCACTGATGCAGCACATTCATGTATGTTCAGTAGTCACATTTGTGCTACAGGCAATTGTGCATTTGTGTGTGTGAGGCCAAAGGAATGTGTGCATGTGTCTGTGGAGGGGATCGGTGATCGGTCTGTAATCATTTGTAAGTTACATGATGCATTGTGAGAGTTTGACTTATCAGACCAATATAGTGGTCATATCAAATAAAAATGAACCTGTTCTTACCGCTAACTTCTATACAATAAAGATAAACGCAAATATTGATACTCCTCAAGAGCATCTAGTTTAATGGAGTACAATAGTAGCACCTTGATAGAAAAGTAACTGTCACAATGATCAGGCATGTCATAGCAAGTGCCAGCACTAAAAAAAATGTATTGTGTTTGTTTTCAATAAAGTTCGGATGTGTGCCATATTTCTTGGAATAATGATTTCGTAGCTCCTCTTGAGCTACCCAACCACAATAAGGGCTACTTTAAATCGCTCCTTTTCAAAAGGTTGAATGAGTGTTTGTATTATGAAAACAAATAATTCTTAGTCCTGGTGCTTGAGTGATATCACAGTTATTGGTAATTATGTTCTTTAGTTTTAATGAATAAACTGGACATTTTCATATCTCATTAACAGAACATTTAAGATATGAGTGTGGGACGTGGTTTATTCTTTTCCTTTAACTTAACAAATTTTGCATTACTTCCATCAGTACAAATGATTTAACCACTTACATCAATAAGATACGTTGTAGCATAGTATTACACAGAACTGTACTGCTTATTCTTTAGGTCATGAGACTGTGATTTAATATGTCTATCTACATGTACCCGATTGTTGGATAAAAGTAGTGCAGTTTTTGTAGGCAAGGGATGACATGTAAAGTTATCACAAAGCACAGTTGGAGAACCACATCCAGTCAAGTTTGAAATACTAAAATGTACTGGATGCTAAGGTTTGTTGTTGGTTTAGAAACAAATGAAGTAGCTTTGTTCGTCAAGTCTCCCAGCTGGACTTATTTAATATTAAATAGATAATTCCTACCTTCGTAGCCTTTGGTGATGAAAGTATATCTGAAAATGCAGGTGTCTTTATGTGAAGGAAAAGCAACATAAAATGAACAAATGTAAGATTATATGTAAGTGTAAATGTAAGATTTGTTGACCTTTAAGAATTAAACAACATCGAATCCTTAAATTTTCTGCATGTTTTGCTCATAAAAGTAATTTAATACCTATGCATATAATACCGAACATCATTAAAAAGGTTCACAAAAAACTGGAAATACCGGCGGTTCAAACGATCCTCCCTTCTCCCTCTCCACTCACTGGCTACACCACTGTAATTTTCAGGCTGCACCGGCCATACGGGGTAATCCCACAGCCGAAGTTACGGTCTCGGGCAAACCCTTCCCACACTTCCACATTATGATCAATTGAACATTTTGGTTGTAGTGAACTTTGTAGAATTCGGAAAAGTTGAATAGACTTCAGTCTCGAGTTTTATAGTCCTTTATGTATAAACCAGTTTGGAGGGGAAGACCCAGATTTAGATTGCGAATTTAAAAATTTAGAAATTTCTTGATGGGCGGATAGGCGGAAGTACGCTTCCGCCCCTCTCAATTCAATGACGAAAACCCCTTAATTGTTCCCTTCGAAAAAAAATGTCCAAAATGTGAAGTAATTTTCCTCAAAATTTACACAGTATGTTGCACCAAATTGCATCTTATGATACACTGCAAATACAGTTGGGTAAAATTTTCACCAACACTGGACACGTATGTGAAAGTACTAAACTTGGTTCAGTTTGCCCCAACAACAGTTACGCCGTGTTTTGTCTAATGATAGAGCATCCGCCTCACACGCGGGAGGCCCGGGTTCGATTCCCAGGTTGAGTCATACCACAGACTTTAAAAATGGAACCTACTGCCGTTGTGCGTGATGCTCCGCGTAAGCAATAGAGTAAGGGAAAACAATCCAGTGTCCCACAACTGGAAGAAAGGCCGTGGGCGCCGCTAGATTAAACCAAGAGGTTATAAGTTGAGGCGTAAAACCCTAACTAACTAACCCAACAATAGTAGATCAATGGGTTTACAGAAAGCCTGGTTACCACTTAATTGGAATACAAACCTCTCGATAAACGCAGTATTCAACAGTTATTATGCAAGCTCTCCTGACAGGGGCAGGATTTCAGTTGAGTCTGAACAGTGGACAGGAAGGAGAAAACCCGTGTGGAATACTAAACGGCGCCGAAGGCGTCGCAGAGAGCTCGCTCCCATAAGGGCGCGAGTGTGCGTGGGGTGCGTGGGGTCTAGGGGCCCGCCGTTGGGTCTAGGTCCCCTGGTGTGGTTCAGGGGCAACACCCCGGTGGGGTCCAGAGGGTAACCTCCCGAAGCCCTAAGGTATTAAGATAAAGCATTTTGCTATTTTAAAACTCATCGGATGTGCCCTAAACATCACAAAAATCACATTTTGACCATTTTAATAATAGCCTTACTCAGAAAAACAGGACGTTTTCAATAGTATGTTTAAAATTGTTGGGTTGTGGGTAGTTGCAATGATAACAGAAGAGTTTGTACGAAGCTATGGAGCACGCAAGATGTTCTACGGGGAGCTACCAAGACAGTATTGAAAACGAATGTGCGTGTTGGGCTCCGAAGAAAATAGAGCTATTTGAGACATTTTATTTTAGCCCATTCAGTGTTTTTCTTTGTTTTTAAAATGCAATATTATCCATTAAATAAAATATTTTCCTTCTTTCCTCAGTCACCTCATCCCTTCTTGTGTGTGTGTGTGTGTGTGTGTGCGTGCGTGGGTGTGTGTGTGTGCACCCGTGGTGTATGTTTCATTTTTGCCAATGGTGTAGGACAATGAACCCCTCAAGTTTTTTATTTAATTACTGTGAACAATAAGAAAATCCACATTGAAGTACCCTAAGGACAATCAAATGAAGGTTATAGGTATAATACTTTTCACAATCAATAAAATGTTCTTATGGCTAGTTCTTTTAGAGATATGGCCATGGGCGTCAGCAATACAAATGCCAGGGAAGCAATTTTCATTGGAGGCTGCATCCTCAGTAAGGCTTTCAACAGCAAGCGCCGAAGGCTCCAAACAGGAGGCTGGGGACTGAGGGTCCTCCCCTCAGGGCCGTAGCCTAGGGGGACAGGAGGGCAACTCCCCCGACCTCCCCCTCTCCTGAGATTTCCAAATCGTTAATGAAAGTTGGCCGACTGGAGGAAAAATACTGAAATGCTAAAAATTTCACTGTCCAAGTTACGATTTCAACCCCCCCCCCCAAAAAAAAACCTGGGGAATCACATGTAAGGTCTCCTTTGCTTCCCAATTTTCCGAAGGAGCCCGGACCCCCGCCATGGATGCAGTCTTATGCGGGTTTCTACTGAACCATCTTCCTCCTACAAGATACATCGCTTGAATACACCAGCATATACGCTGGCTAAATATAAAATAGCCTAAGATTACCTTTAATTATTAGCTACACTCAATGAGCTGGTAAAAAAACTTAAATTTAAAGGGCATAAGCAGTCGCATCAAACTTAGTCACGCTATACGTGAATTTCACAACTCAGTGAGAAACATCTTGTTACATGACCCTCACGGGCCCGTAGCCACGGGGGCATTTCGGGGCAATGCCCCACCAGATGAAAATTGAAACTGCTTTGTAATTCCTTGGCAAAGATATAGGAGTAAGCAGTAAATATTTTCATCCACTGCGGTGATGCTTAAATTGGTTGCAGATTT